>OZ035935.1:5289290-5907931 GCA_964034925.1 Tricholoma hemisulphureum | reverse complement strand
TCAGAGACAGAGCCTAGGATAGAGTGTCTAAGACACACCCTGCTGGAAGTGTAAGACTTCCAAGCCATGACAGCATATCTATAGGGGAAATGACATAGTTAATGAAACATTAACTATTACAGGAGTCTATGACTTCATCCCTCCTTTATATATTATAGGAGTACATTACAATATACCTCCTAACTGTGTAGTATAAATATTGCACATCTTGTAGGAGATGATAATAACATTCCTCCCTGTGGCAGACTCCCTCATACACTTGCCTTTGACTTAAACTCAATCCCTCAAAAACCTTGTCCTCATCTTGTGCTCAACTTCTTGATCCCAATAGTGGGCATGGGAATGGTGGGGGGGGGGGGGCACATTGATGGAGTGGTGGTGGGAGGCAAGGGAGGGATGGTGGCAGTGCGGGATGCAGGAGGCAGCATCATCATCTGTGGTGTGGTGTTGGTGGTCCAACAGTGATGCACTGGCATTGTTGTGGAGTGCTTTGTCATACACAACAGCGCCAACAGTACCTAGGGACATTAGTAGACCAATAGCATATGGCTCTGTGGCTCAGTTGGTATACTAACACTTGTAGCTATGCTTTGTATTCAGTAGGTCTAGGGTTCAATCCGTGGCTGTGCCATGTTATTTTTCAATATTATCAGTCCCACAGGAATCCTGGTTAGTCCTGGTTAGTCCTGGTTAGTCCTCCTGGATTCCTGAAGGTTCAAGTCCTGGGGAATTCCTGGAATAGTACCAGGAAGAGCACAATTTACCAGGATTCTACCAGGACTGAACCAGGAATCCTACCGGAGGAAAAATAGCCAGGAATGAACTATTTGGTGGACAATGGCTGTGGCAGGGATTACCAGGATTCCTGGAGGATTCCTGGTAGTCCTACCAGAAAGACCAGGAATCCTCCAGAATATGTGGGGGAGTGTAAAGAGCTTGAAGGTAGTCGTGTTCTTCTGTTAGAACATCACTAATACCCTAAGGTAAAAGACAATGGCTCCCACAAACAAACAACAACAATGGATAGAATGGTAGTCTTAGCAGTCAAGGGTGGTCACACTAGTATTAGCAGATTTCCCAAGAGAACACAACTAGTGTCTCTGGGCAATATATTATGTTTTATATACTACTTTACATGAGGTAGCCATGCCTTAGCCATGAGTTGTCAATGGGCACAGCACCATGCCTACAGCGCGTGGTGCACAGCTACATGTGTCTACCATGAGTCCAATTGGGCTGAGTATCAGCCATGTGTGTATAGTGTGTTGTATCTACCCTTAACCATGCGCTTGATCATAGGGACCTTGTGCCTACTGCATGTACATAAAAGTGTCATTAGAACCAAACAAGGAAAATCTCACCACCCACAGCTACTCTGTACACTCCCCCACCTTTCCTATTGGACTCCGCTCAGACTCCACTCGGACTACTCAGACTCCACTTGGGCTCCAATCAGACTGGCTCAGACTGGTCCATCAGCCAACTCCCTGCCAATGTTCAGTCCCAGTCCCAGTCCAATCTGAGTGGAGTCCGAGTGGAGTCTGAGTGGAGTGCACTTGGAGTGCTTGGACTGGCACATGACTGTTATTACTAATATAAAAAAGATTGTCATCAGCAGGAATTGAACCCCAAGCCTTAGATAAGTACATTATATAATCTATAGACAACATAACCACTAGACAACAGTAGCTTAGCTTGTATGGTCTATATTTTCTCTGCATACTATTTCCGCAGCTGTATATGACAAAGTGCATAGCCGTGTCACTGCCAGCTCATGACCACTCCCCCCCACCACCACCACCACTATGACAGCCTCCCTCCCTGCCCCCTCCCTCCCTCCTCCCCACCTCTAGCACTCCATGGGGGCCCTTGGCCCCTGTGATAAGCATTTTAAAATCTATTTCATCCTTATTTTAAGCTCATAAAATGTTTTTTTTTCCAGTTTTTCTTCTTGTATCTGTATGCAATGATGCGCTGCCCCTCCTCCCCACTTAGCTGGGAGGTGGGGGGCCTCATGGAATGAAGGTAGTGGCCAGGGACTAGGGTATTTCACGGGTACGGGTATTCCCGCGGTGTTTTGGTCACGGGTGTGACGGGTGCGGGTGCGGTGTTGCACTCTGCTACACCGTACATAACCGTCACCCATACCCGCAGTTTGCGGGGTATTCCACGGGTTCACCATGTATGTAAATTATTCTATCTAAACTAATAAATATTTAATTACATTCCCCACCTCGCGTTTGCAAGCGAGAGGGGGGGTTGTGACCTTCGGGCTGTTGTCATCCCCATTATCCTGTCCCCTTCCGTCACCATCGTCGGCTGCTAGCACTGGTGATCCACCCACAAGCACAGTGGCTCGCAGGGCTGGGGGCGGGTGCTGGGTCATTCCTCGCCATGCTGGTGGTCATTCCTCGGCTCTTGGCACTCGCGATCCACCTGTGAGCAGTGGCTCGCAGGGCTGGGGGTGGGTGCTGGGTTGTTCCTCGCCGTGCTGGTGGTCATTCCTCGGCTCTTGGCACTCGCAATCCACCCGCAAGCACAGCGGTGGCATAACGGGTTAGGTGTTGGGTGTCTCAGCCTGGAGACTGTCGTAAGAAGAACATTACTACCTAAAAATGAATTGAAATAGTTAGTAAAAAGAAATAGGAAAGAAATACCGAAAGAAACCTATGGGGGCCGAAACGACGTTCGCCGTTGTTGTTCCCCCCTCGCCGTCTCCTACTGACCCTGTTACATGGCGGTGGTTGCCGTCGTCGTGACCTTCTCCATGTGGTTGTCATCGTCCTCCCCTCGCCGTGTCCCACTGTCCCTGTCATGGTGGTTGTGGTGGCTGTCATCATCTCGTCGATCCTGGTCATTGCAGTCTCCCAATCCTGTCATTTTCCATCGTTGTCCTCCCCCTGTTTCCTGCCATCCGTTGTCTTCCGTGTGCTGGTCGTCCGTCGTTGGCGTTGGATTGCTGGGTGCCTTCAGGTGCTGGTCGCGGGTTCCCGTTGTCTTCTTTGTCCCCCTGCGCGTCATCTCGGAGTGACCGCCGTAGGGTGGGGTAGGGCGTTGGGCCCATTGTTACAACATGATTATAACCTAAAAATGAAATCAAAGTAGTTAGTAAATGGAAGAAAGAAAGAAAAACTTACTAAATGCTGATGTACAGCATTTGGGCCCGTTTTCTATCCATTGGCTGTGGTTGCGATTGGTGTGTTGAAGGGCACGGGAGCGGTGGCAGTGGGGGTTGAAGGAGAGGTTGTGGTGGGTGGACGAGGGAGGGAGGCGGCGTCGTCGATGGTGGTGGTGTGGTGGTGGTGTTGTACAAATGTATGTAAACAACACGTCAACAATCAACAAAGACACGACGTGTGCACACAAGACCAAATGGTCTGTGCACCTGGGGGTATATAAGCACTCCAATTTCTACAACTACGCTGGGCTTGCCCCACTTTTTATTTTTTAATTAGTTAGTTCTCATGTTGTAGTTTAAGTATTAAGTCATATATTAAATCTTGAACCGTCACCTCCCTCTTGGTGACGGGTAAGTAATGGTACCGCGGTTATCCGCGACACCATATATGTTTTGCACGGGTTTATACCCGTACCCGGTACAGTTAAGGTGTTCGCAGGTACGGTTACGGTTATGGAAAAATGTACCCGCGGTATACCCGTGAACAACCCTACCAGGGACCTGCCAGGGAAGGATGAGGGAACAACCACAGCTGCCATGTCACCAATAGAGATCCACATGGGTTTGGCATACCCGCACGGGTTATGGGTATGGGTACTCACGAGTATGGATGTGGGTCACACTTGGTGTACCTGTGGACCTGTGCCCATACCCATCACCAAGAGGGGCGATGGCTCAAAGTATATATAGTAACTATTACTGATCTATGTAAAATTATTTTAACTAAATATTAAAAAATCAGTAAGTGGGGTGAAACCAGCATGGGTGGTTGAAATGAGAGGGTTGATATACTCCCGGGATGCACACGGGCCATTTGGCCATGTGTGCACCTGTCTTCATTGATTATTGGCGTGTTATTTACATAGCTTTGTACAAGACACTGGCACTTACCAGTAACAACCACAACCCCCTTGCAAGGGGGGTTGTCATCTGCTCCCTTTGCTTGGGATGTCCTCCACGTCACGACCACTACCCCTCTCGCTTGTAAATGCGAGCTCGTTTGCTGCCAGTTTTGCTGGGGATAGCCACCATGTCATGACCTGCTTGCAAATGTGAGTTAGGGGCATTCTGTGCTCACGGGGTGGATAAAGGGTGTGGGGATGCAAGGGAGGACAGGGGAGGATGACGGCAAGGGAGAACCAGGGGAACAGACACACAGTGAGGTTGTTTGGGTCCCAGGTATCCTGTCTTTGTTTTATTTCTTTGTTTTATCTACCAACATTTTTCTTTCTCTCAGGATGTAAACAATGTCCACCACCCCCACCCCCTAACTACAACAAGACAACACCCACACCTGCAAGCCATTGCTCACAGGGTTGGATCCATCCCCTATGAGATGACACCCTGTCTCGCATTTGTGAAACAGGGTGGTTCAATGCTCATTTCACCCAGGATGACTGCCACGTCATTAGCACACCACCCACATCCAGCCTCACGAGCCACTGCTCATGGGGTGGATTGTGCATGGAATGACGACAATGATGACAATGATGAGCAATGGCAGCAAAACGATGGAACGATGACTGGCGACTGGGAGGCAATGAGGATGAGGGAAACCAAATGAAAAAAGGCCCAAGAGACATCGATGATGTCTCTTGGGCCACGATTATGTTTTTTCTTTCTTTTCTTTTCTGATTTCATTTCTAGCAAACTTTCTAGGTACTAATTTTAACTATTGGCAACAACGAACGGAAAACATGAGAGGGAACAATGGGGCAGGGAATGATGATGATGAGGGGAGTGGCAAGGAATCCAGAACAGCACCCCTAACTGCCACTGTGCTTGCAGGGTGGATCCTACAAGACGACACCCATGCCTGTGAGCAGCTGCTTGCAGGGTGGATCCCTATCCCAGCACCGACAATGGCAATGCAATGTCGTCATCGTCTTCAGCTCCTGTGCTCGAAGAAGCCCGCAATTGTGGGTCTTCCCAGACACAGGAGCTGTTACATGATGGGAGACAGTGGGTCTACCCATACTCACTGACCTGTGGCTCATGAACCCATGGGTTGCGGGTATGGGTAAGGCACAGGTACGGGTGTGGGTATGCTCAAAAGTACCTGTGGGTTACCTGTGCGGATCCCTAGTCACCAATGCCGCCACATGCTGCTGAATGACGTGTGTCACCACCAGCGCCACCTCTCCTCTGCCACCCTGTCCTTAGCCCAGCCCTGCCATGTCACCCCCAGCACCTCCCTTCTGACCGAGAACCCACTGCCACCGCCACATCACCAATGCCCACCAACCAAGCACCCACCACTGCCACCATGTCACGCCCACTGACCCACCGACCCAGCACCCTCCCCCAGCCTGGGATAACCCCCCACCAACACATGACCTGACCCCAGGCCCACAAGGACAAGGGGATGTCCCTCAGAGCGAGGGGGCACATGATGGGGGGACACACCAGGAGGGAGGGGATGTGCCAGATGCAACACCCAGTGCAACTAGGAGGGAGGGGACACACAGGGGGATGGGGAGATGTGCTAGGAGGGAGGGGACACACAGGGGGATGGGGAGATGTGCTAGGAGGGAGGGGGGATGTGCTGGGGGACAGGGGGACACATCAGGAGGGAGGGGGGATGCACCAGGGAACAGGCAGATGTACCAGATGCAACACCCAGCGCGACAGAGCACCCCCACCACCACTGAGAGTGACTGCTTGCAGGGTGGAGGTGGGGTGCACTATGCAAGGGTGATGGATGGCCAACAGGAAGGGGGGGGACAAGGAAGGGACAGTGAAGCACTGTGTCCCCCTCCCCCCCTCCTTCTAATTTTATTTTGTATATATTTATTTTATTTATACTCTACTTGCATTAATATAAATACTACTCTGTCAGAGCAAGGGGACGTGCCAGATGCCCGACCACATGACATACAGGGCAACAGAGCACCCCTCACCACTGCTGTGAGTGACTGCTCACAGGGTGGAGAGGGGTGCAATAGGTGAGGGTGATGGAAGGGGGGGGGGCAATGACAGTGACATGGTGCACTGCACTCCCCCTCTCCCCTCTTGTACATATTTATTTTATTTATATATATAATTTTGTATTACATCAATTGACCCCATTCAAATAGAATTATCCTGATTAATTTGACTTGAATGAAAAATACAAATAAAAATTCACTATTTGAGTAGAGTCTGAGTGGAGTCCACTCAGAGTCCGATTGGACTATGTAGTGTAAATGTGAATTTTGTAAAGTGCATATTGTACCCTTAATATGGTAAAAATGTATCAGGCACTTAGCTCAGTTGGCTAGAGCACCTCAAAAACTGTTTATCTAAGCCAGATATAAAAGGCTGAGGGTTCAATCCTTGGAGATACAAGCCTTTTACATTTTCAGACACAAGTTTGAGTCCCAAGTTCTCAGTCTGAGTGGAGTCTGAGTGGAGTCCGAGTCAGTCTGAGTGGAGTCCAAGCCAGTCCGAGTGTACTAATCCACTTAGGCATTGGCACGGGTAACCCGCGGGTCATTTTTTGCTGACCCGTACCCGTACCCGCGTCTACCCGTACCCGCAACCCACAGGTCACGAGGCACGGGTCACGGCGGGTACGGGTTTCGTCAGGGGTTGCAGTAACAAAAATACATTTATCTAATTATATATTTAACTACAATTATAAAACCACCCTACGAGCAGGTGCTCGTAGGCATGTGGTCGCCGGTGGGCCCAACGAAACAAAAAAAGAAAAGAAGAAAAGAAAAGAAGAAAGGAGAAGAAAAACGGAAAAAAGAATGTGGCCCGCTTGTCGCTGCGTCACCCCACCCGCGCTCCACCCCACGAACAGTGGCTCGTGAGGCTGGGCCGGGTGGTGTCAGTGGGGCTCCTGGGCCCTCCCGCCATGTCCCCTCGGCTGTCGGGACCTGCCTTCGCATCCCCTGGGTTCCTGGTGCGCCCTGGCGCCCATTGGGGCCTCCCGTCGCGTCCAGTCGCGTCCAGGGGGTGTCCCCAGGGCCCTGGGGGGCTCCTGTCGCGTCCCCTTGGCTGGTGACGTGGCCCGGCACGTGCCCGTTGCGTCCCATCGTCGTCCTTCACCCTGCTGTCATCTGGGCCGGGTGCTGCATGGCAGGTCGGGTGGGAGTCCCCTCGGTCGAAAACCAAGCCCCCCGACCACCCCGCGAGCAGGGGCTCGCAGGGCTGCGTGAGGGGCTGTTTGAGGCTGCTAGAGGGAGGGGGGAAGGAGGGGGGAGCGCGGGGGGCGTCAGTGACATGGCAACAGGAGGGCTGCGATTCGGGGCGCACCTCGCGGGTACCCCGCTCTCGGGCCTCCCGGCACCTCCCTGGGGCCGTCCAGTTCCCCTTCGGGCCCCTCACATCCCATTTGAGTGGGGAGGAGGGGCGGCACGCCTGGCATTCGTAGTTACAAATAGAAAGGCTGAATTTCTTTTTTGTTAGCTAAAAAAGAATTGATAACGTAAAAACAACTTACAATGGGGCCTGTGGCTCCCATAGAGTTGGAGTACAAGAGGGGGGGAAGGATATAGGAGGGGGAGGGGGCGCTGTGAGGGGGGCGGCCATCGTTGTTGAAAATGAGAAACTGAAAAATTAAATTTATTACTTTTGAAACAAAATTGATAAGTTAAATAAAAATCCTTACCATAGGGCCACAGGATGGAGGGAGAGGGAGGGAGGGAGGGAGGGAGGGAGGCGGCGTCGTCGTGAGTGGTGGTGGTGGTGAATGGTGAGCTGGCAGTCATGGCGTGGTGACTGATGGTGACGCGAGTGTGAAAAAAAATAGTTTATTAGTTTAAAAACATAGAAATGAAATGAAAATACTTAATATTGGGGCCCTGTGGCCCCATAATGATGGAGTGGACGAGGGAGGAGGGGAAAGGGAGGACGAATGAGGGAGGCAGGCGGTTGTGCAAGCGGCTGTGTAGTAAAAAAAACATAGGTAAATAACGCGTGAACAATCAATGAAAACGCGATTACTTTGTCCACACAAGGCCAAATGGCCCGTGCGCATGCCAGGAGTATATAAACCCTCCCATTTCGAAGTTTTCAGCTGGGCTCGCCCCACCTATTTATTTTTTGATATGTAGTTATGTGACTTTATGTAAATTATTTAATATATATTGTGTTCCCCACCCCCCGTCGCCTCCCTCTTGGTGACGGGTAGGCACGGGTAGCGGGTAACCACTCCACGACCTGTACCGGTACCCGTACCTACCCGTACCCGTAACCCGTGCTATTCCCTAAATCCACTTGGACTACTTGGACTCCACTCAGACTGACTTGGACTGACTTGGACTGACTTGGACTCCAAGCAGTCCGATCGGAGTCCAATAGGACAGGTGGGGGAGTGTAAAGTCTTGGAAAAGACTGGTGCTTGACGATGAGGGGCTAGAGCAGGAGGTGTATATAGTTGTGGATGGGGAGGAGTGGATTAAGGAGAAGGGCAGGGATAAGGGGGTGATGGAAGAGGGAAAGGGGTATGCAGAGGGGGAGAGAGGATGGATGAGGGAAGGGATGAGTAGGGATAGGGAGGGAGAAGAAACAGGAAAGGAAGAGAAAATGGAAAGAGAGGGAGAGGGAGAAGGAAGGGATGGAGATGGGGTCAGTTAGTGGTTCTCGTTTCGTGTTGTGACTCCCCCTGTTAACTTGTGTACGGAGGCTGATGGCAGACTTGTCCTTGTCTCTGTATCTGACAATGATGGATATATCTCAACAGAGTTTAACCTGCCTGTTGCAAAACAGAGTAAAAGTTTTACATGTGGGGGTGCTTGGTCTTGCATTCTGGTATATGGCCCAGGGCTGCAGCATCAAACATGGTGCAGGAAGATGAGGAGCTAGCCCATTTGCTTTTCCCAAAACGATGATGATTATAATATGATATGTACATATTTTCTGGTGGAATGGATTCCTTCAATCTAATGTTCTAGTACAATTTTATAAAAACATGTAGGTAGTTAACTTTATATATGCTGTAAGTCATGCTGAGGAATCAATGAGTAATAGAGATTGGTCATGTTTTCAGGCTATGTGACCTTAGGAACTGTGTGTGAATGTTTTTGGCCTATGGGACATGATGACTAATTTGACTAAGCAGCACCTGACTGTCCTCTAATACATATAGTGTACAGCCACACTTCAATTACATATAGCAAGTGCAGCAAGCTCAGCTAATTAACATTCTTCCCACACTTTGCAGGCCATTTTTTCGAGCACTTTCTTTGCATTTCTGGCACTTTCCCTGCCTCTTTTCTTGGGCTGATTGGATTTTCCAACTGCTCTGTATCTTGGGCTCTTTTCCAGTTTGGGTCTGTTTGGCTCCTTGGGGTGTCAGTAGACCAAGGTGAGGCTGCTGTGAAGTCCTACCTCCCTGGCTTCTCTTTTTCAACAAAGGAGTGTCTGCCAGTTGCTTAGTGGCCAATTTATTTTGGTCCTGGACCTCTCTCAGAGCTACAGTGTGTAGGGAGATTGGGCTGGCAGGTTTACAGTTGCCTCCTCTTCCTTTGTTGGAAGTAGCTCCACTATCAACTACCACTGTCTTAACCAATTTCACTGCCACTCACAAGGATCTAGACTACTCTGCTGCAGTAATTGAGCTCTCCTCTTTCCTCCTTTGGTTATATCAGTTGTCATTTTGATTGCACCATGTATGTTGTGGTTTTTTTTTTTAACTTAAGAGTAGGGCTTTATCAGCTTTTAGGGTTCTGACTCCTCCAAACACTCCTCAACTAGTGTTTCCAGGTTCAGTCAGGTTTGGTTTTTGGCCCAAATTTGCCATTACCAAACTGTAACCAGTTTGCCCTGCCCCCAAAAGGTGGGGCGAACCTAACCGAACCAGGGGTAACTGGTCAGGCAGCTTGGTTTGGGTAACTGAACCAGGTCCTGACCAGTTCTGACTCAATTTCAGTGTAAAAAAAAACAATATATAATTTGATTCTAATGAATTTTACAAGGACAACAACCCCCCTGCGTGAAGGACATGCGAGGGAGGGGGGGAGAGGGCAGTAGAGGGGTGGTTGGGCCACCATCATCATCAGGCAATGACATGGCAGTTAACACCCACACATCCACCCTGCAAGCAGTTGCTCACAGTGGTGGGCATGGGTGTTGCATCATCGGCATCGTTGCTGTCACCTCCATCTCGCATTTGCAGTGAGGGAGGGGGCTGGTGGGGCATCGTTTGTTGCCATCATTTGTCATTGTCATTGTTCGTTGTTAGGCCATGACATGGCCATTAACACCTGTGGATCCACCCTGTGAGCAGTGCTTGCAGCGGTGGGGGTGGGTGTTATGCTGTTGGTGTTGTTGTGTGTTGTTGACATCGCCTTGCATTTGTGGCGAGGGAGGTTTGTAGTATATCTAATGAAAAAAGGTGCTGTTAGTGAATAAAAACAAAAAACAGAAGAGAAAAAACATACCTGGGGCCTAAACGACGGCATGCATTGTTTAGGCCCCCGCTGTTTGCTTGTTGTGCTCATCCACCCTCTCCATTGTCCTTCTGAACTCCCCTGCACCCTCCACACACCCTGTATTTCACCCCGTGAGCAGTGGCTCATGGCTGTGGTGGGGGTTGTTGTTCCTGTGACATGGCAGCTGCATGGTGATGTAGTGGCTGTAGGTGGCATGGAGGCTGTGCAGTGGTTGCACTGAGGTGTTGACACAAAACAAAAAGTAGCTACCTGTAAAACAAAAAAGAAAAACAATAGTTAGTTATATAAAAAAGCGAAAAGAAGAGAAAAAACCTACGTTTCGACAACAAAGCACATTGTTGTTGTTGACCTCTTTGGCTTACAGGCTATTCAAGGGGGCCGCTTAGGCAGGGTGGTGGTTGGGTGATATAATGGCCATGCCAAGTCATGGGGGTGAATGGAGTTGATGTTGTGGTTGTCAATGGCATGAGTGTTGAACAAAAACTACACATACAAACATCATGACTGGCTTGCCCCACTTCCTATATTTTTATTATATATATTTGTAAATTACATATTATATTTGATCTTTTCTTGAGTATCTTGAGACTGGTGATGACCAGTCAGAGTCGGTTACAGCTGGTTTGGCAATGTGCTGGCTGGTCCCCCTAACTGAACCATGATGCTAGCAAGGGGCCCTAACCATAACCAAAGGTTTGGTTAGGTTCTGGTTAATTTTGGTTAGGGTAACCTAACCTGGAATCACTATCCTCAATGTGTCTGAACTACTGCACAGCAAGAGGAATGTGACAGGTGGCTTCTTGATAGTCCTGTCCACCATCGCACTCCTCATCATGTTCATTTGATGCACATGGACATAGTCCAGCCACCACTTCCACTTCCCCTACCCCATCCTCCTGTTCAGCCTGGGCCTATAAATAACAACCCCTTTGCTGCACCTGCATCTGCACCTGTGTACAACCATCTTCCTCCTCATTTGGCACAGCAGTTAGCTGCACTCCCTCCTCTTCATAGTCATGGTCATGGTTGGGGTCAGGGTTGTGGTTGTGGTTGTGGTTGTGGTTGTGGTTGTGGTTGTGGTTGTGGTTGTGGTTGTGGTTGTGGTTGTGGTTGTGGTTGTGGTTGTGGTTGTGGTTGTGGTTGTGGTTGTGGTCATGATCATGGTCATGGTCATGGATATGCCCCAGCTCTAGCTCCAGCTCCAGCTCCTGCCCCTGTATATAACTATCTGCCTGTTCAGCTGGCACAGCAATTGGCTGCTTTGCCCCCTCTTCCACACTATGGCGGAGGTCATCTGGGTGCACCATCTGTTTTTGATCCTCCAGCTCCAGCTCCTCCCATTCCTGCTCCACCTGTTCCTGTGGCTAATGATTGATTTTCTGCCACCTGTATGTTGAAGTGGACACTATTCTACCATGGATTATTCTAATTGCATCATTTTAGCCTGTTCCTGCTCCTCCTCCTTTTGATCCTCCAGCTCCAGCTCCCCCTATTCCAGCTCCACCTGTTCCTATGGCTAATGATCTCCTCCCACCTGTATGATGAAGTGGATACTACTCTATTATGGATTATTCTAATTGTACTATTTTAGCCTATTCCTGCTGCTCCTCCTTTTGATCCTCCTGTTCCTCAAGCTCTAATTCCTGCACCACCTGTTCCAGATGCTCCTCTACCTCTGCTGGATCCTATTCCTTTGCCACTGCTACCTCCTGCATGTCAGCCCTTTAGTCCTGATTGGCCTGTTCATGATCTGGGAAGAATGGATATACAATGTCCTAATTGTCATGCTCTGCACTGGATGGCAGAACGTCTTCTACACTCCTCCAGTACCCATCCCAAGTTTGGCATGTGCTGCTTTAGTGGGAAGATTATCTTGCCTCCTCTCCATCCACCTCCTCCTGAGCTTTGGCAGTTGCTCACAGCCCAGGATCAAGTCTCCAAGAACTTCTGCAACCATATTCGTACTTACAACAATGCTCTGGCTATGACATCACTTGGTCACAGGATAGAGGAGCATCAGAATCTCAATCTCAATGATGGTGCTGGTCCTTATGTCTTTAGCCTACATGGTGAACTTTCACATAAGAGTGGATCTCTTTTGCCAGCTGAGGAAGAGGCTCCTGTCTATGCTCAGCTTTACATTTATGACCCTGCTGATGCTGTAGACTTTAGAACAGCCAGCACCTGGAATAGAAATCTCCACCATCAGACTTTGGTTACTCTTCAGGATATGATCTACCGCCATCATCCAGCTGTCCAAATGTACAAGCAGGCCTATGAGCTTACCAGAAACATGCCTCCAGAGCAGCAATGCAAAATTGTGTTGTGCTTTGACCAAGGCTGTGATCGTCATTATTACAACCTTCCTACTGCAGCCACCAATGAGATTGCAGTTATTCTTCCAGGTGATGGTGATCAGCCAGAGGCAGTCTGAAACATTGTTCTCTAGATGCTCATCCACTCTATCCTGCTCTTCATTATGTTCTACTGTTTCCTACTGGCCAGCTTCAATGGTATTCTCATATCGAGTATGCAGCTGTGGAAAATCCTAATGCCATGGGTGGTGATGAAGGAGGTGGTCAAAGGGGTCATAAGCATGTTACCAAGTCAGAGTTCTACCGTTATCACCTGCATCCTTGACCTCCTGCCATTGAGCCTCAGCACATCTTCCTCAGTGGAAAGCTCTTCCAGGAGTTTATTTGCGATCAGTGGGCAATGGCAGAGCAGGAAAGGCTATGCTTCATCACAATGAACCAGAACTCCATTTGGGGTGAGGTCTATGCCAGATTGGCAGATGCTGTTGCTGCAAATGTGGATGCCAATGTTGAGTCTCTTGGGCAAAGGATCATTTTGCCCTCTTCCTTTGCAGGGAGCACATGTCATATGCAGCAGCTTCTCCAGGATGCAATGGCCATCAATTGGCATTTTAAAGGAGGTGATCTCTTCATGACCATTACAACAAATTTTAAATGGCCAGAGATTGTAAATGAGCTTAGTCCAGGTCAGACAGCATCTGACCGCCCTGATGTGGTTGTTTGTGCATTCTTTGCAAAGCAGAAGCAGATCATAAAAGATATAGAGGCTGGCATCTTTGGAAAGGCCCTTGGATATGGATTCACTATTGAGTACCAGAAGTGTGGTCTACCTCACATGTGCTGCATCATCTTCCTCCATCCAGATTCCAAGCTTTGCACATCTGAGCAGATAGACAGTCTTCTCTCTTCAGAGTTTCCTGAGGACAATCCTGAGCTATTGGAGAAGATCAAGATGTTCATGGTTCATAGTCCCTGTGGTGCTGAGAATCCAAATGCCCCATGCATGCAGAATTGCAAGTGCTTTAAGAACTTCCCCAAGCCTTTCAGAGATCAGACCTCAGTTTCTGAGGATTCCTATGCTTCTACCAGGTGCTGAGACACTGGCCACACACATAACATTTGGGGGAAGCAGGTTGACAATTGCTGGGTTGTCACTTTCTGTGCCTATCTCATCTGGAAGTATGACTGCCACATCAACATAGAGTCCATTGCCTCTATCAAGGCTCTCAAGTATATCTTCAAGTATGTGTACAAGGGCCATGACCATACCACCATGCAGTTTGGAACCTGCAATAATGAAGTCAGGCAGTACCTGGATGCTCACTACATTTCATCCTGTGAAAGCATCTGGTGTCTCTTTCAGTTTCCTATGCATGGTATTTCCCCCAATGTTGTTAGGCTTCAGGTGCATCTTCCAGGCCAGCAGTATGTCACTTGGAATCAGAATGGCACATGGACTATCCAGGATGTTGTAGAACAGGCTTGAACATGTGATACTACTCTCACAGCCTATTTCAAGGCAAATGTGCAGTTTCCAGAGGTTGCTCAGGATATTCTTTATCAGGACTTTCCCTCAAAGTTTGTGTGGGATCAGAAGAACCACAAGTGGAAGCCCAGACAGTGAGGGTTTGCAGTGGGAAGGATGTGCTGTGCTCAGCCAACTGCCAGTGAACGCTTCTATCTCTGGCTTCTTCTTACTGCTGTTAAGGGGGCAACTTCCTATGAGAACCTTTGCACTTGCCAGGGCAACACTGCTCCTTCATTCAGGGAGGCATGCTTGGAACAAGGTCTTCTGGAGGATGATCAGGAGTGGGTGCGGTGTTGGAGGAAGCAAAGCCTATGGCAACAGGTCATCAGCTCTGCAGTCTTTTTGCCACAATCCTTTGTGAATGTGCTCCTTCTGATCCTATCCATCTTTGGAACACATACTGGCCCAACATCTGTGATGATCTGCACTACCAGCTTCAATGCAACAACATCCGCATCAACCCCACAGATGATAATGTCCAGGATTATGGTCTCTTTCTCATTGATGAAATCTGCAAGTGCTCAAATAGATCCCTTCAGAAGGATTGGCCACACATGCCTCACTCTACTCAGAACTGGGAAGTCAACTTGGAAAACAGGCTTATCATGGAGCAGCAAAGATATGATGTGGAGGAGCAGGCAGTGTTGGCAGCAGAGAATGAGCAAAACCTCAATGCAGACCAGCAAATGGCTTATCAGAAAATCCTCCATGCAGTCCATGAAAAGACTGGCCAGACATTCTTTCTTCATGGCCCAGGTGGCACTGGCAAAACCTATGTCTACAACACTCTCTGCCATAGACTTCGTTCTGAGGGAAAAATTGTTCTCCATGTTGCATCTTCTGGGATTGCTGCACTGTTGCTCTCAGGTGGCCGCACTGTCCATTCCTCCTTCAACATTGCTCCATCAAACATCAATGAGTCCACCACCTGTTCTATCTCCAGAGGTACACTCAAAGCTGGCCTCCTGAAGCAAACTGATTTAATCATCTGGGATGAAGCCATCATGCAGCATCATCACATTCCTGAAGCTGTTGACCATACTCTGAGGGACATTCATGAGGTTGATCAGCCATTTGGTGGAATCACTGTGGTTTTTGGAGGAGACTTTCATCAGATCCTGCCTGTGATTGAGAGGGGTTCTTGACCTCAGATAGTGGGGGCATCCTTGCAGCACTCTGTTCTCTGGTACCACATCAAGGTCCTCCATCTGAAAATCAACATGCGACTCAACACAGCCAATGCTCAGGAGCAAGATTTTTCACAGTGGCAGCTAGAGATAGGAAAGGGTGGCCATACAGATGAGAACCGCAACATCACTCTTCCTGAGCATTTCAAGTGTGCTGAGAACAGTGTGTTATTGCCTGCCTGGATTTTCCTGGGCCCTTTCCCTGCTCCCTGATCCCTGCTTTCAAGTTGGCTTTGCGCTGGTCCCCTCCTCCCTCCCCTCCACCCACCAGAATCTTTGTATCTGCCCCTCTCATTCAGGCTGGCCCCACTCATTCACTGTCCCGCACCCATTCATGCTACTGCCACCCTCATACATGCCCTTCATTCATGCCACTGGCACTCCCATTCGCACCTTCACTCTCATTCATGCCACCATTCATACTTGCACTGAAATCTCCCCCCTTTTGCATGCCCACTCCTCTTGCTTCTGCCCCCCCTGCCATTTAGCCTCTGGCATGATCTCAATCTTTACCTTGCTCTCATCACTCTCCCCTAGCCCCTGGAGCCAGCTCTTCCTCAGTTCCAACAGCCAGCTGCATCAGCTGAGATGGTTGTTGCTCGTTCCTCTGGTAGCCACACTAGGTGCCCTAGTGCCCTCCCCCCCACCATCATGGCCTGGAGATACTGGTCCTGACCGGGGTGGCTCCCCTTCCAACTGCACCAATACCCCCTGTGGTGCTTGCCCTAGCCAGCAGTGGCTCTTGTTCAAGATTGCTGCTGCCCCATGGTCCCAAGGGAATCTTTCACCCTTGTTGTTTGGACATTTCCGCCTCATCTGGCAACTATATCATCTGCCTCAGGTGCATATCATCAACAGAAACCTCTAGTCAGTGCACTTGTAGACTCAATCCAAGCAGTGAGCACTCAGCCTTCCCTAGCGTTTCTCAACAGCTAGTGAATTTAGTCAATGTGAGCCAATATCATATTCTCTAATTTTCATCTCTGACCCTCGCAACCCCTTGCCAGGGCTAGGCATGCTGTCTTCCAGCCTGATGAGGATCCCGATGAGCTCTACCAGCATTGCAACTCCAGTCAGGGCCCCAGGAATGTCTTACTGCTTGGCGATGCCAGTATTGAGAAGCATATCATGGTGGTCGAGTCTGAGATTGGCCATCTCTCCTTGACTTGTTACCACCACCTTGCACCGTGGGAACAACCTTCACACTGTCTGGCTCGGTGTCCAGCAGTCCATCCCCTGGCCTGATCGTTGATCAGACCAGCCTGTAGTACTCTCTAGAGGTCGTTTGGACTCTATCCCAACCCCACTGGCGACTGGCTTGACGGATCTCCTTGGATCATACGCGGATGCTCACTATGTGGGTGTTCTATTGTCCGCCACTTATCTCTACCAGGCTCGATGATCCTGGGCTCTATGGCGGGGCACCTTCCACCAACTGGTGGGGGGGTTCGACGGTGAAGTAACACTGCCGGCTTAGGCCGGGGGTCCTGCTCTGGGGTCGGGGGGAGAACGCTTAGGTTAGGGGGCGCTCTTTTAGAGGTTTCCAGATCCCTGGAGAGGATCTCAGGATTTGGTGCGTCTACTATGACTCTACCTTGAGGGTTAAGCTACTCTACGGCTACAGGACACTGCCCATCCCGTCTGGGTGGGTCCTTGCTCCACGTCAGGGGTGTGCACGCCGGCGCTTCCCCTTCCACGTCCTGTGTCGAACGCTTGCACCCCTCGCTTGCGCTCCCAAGACTTGTCTGCTCACCAAGACCGCACGGGGCTGGCGATCCCTGCTGCGCACAAGAGATCGAGCAACACCTGCTGCCTCCCTGTTATCAGGGAGCATCAGTTTATCTGCGATCGTTTAGATCGGTCAGTGGAGGGCAGGGGGGAGCGCTCCCCCAACACCACTATTACCGGGCCCATGACGCATAGCGCCAAGGGCCGCACTACACAGCAATGGGCGCATACCGCGCACCAGCCATTGTCTGGGCCGCCATCCCTCAGCGATGGCCCCCTAAGTGGCCCCTCCCACTACAGCCCCGCCCTCTGTTTCTACGAGGGCCGCGCCATGTCTGAGGTGCACAATTGTCCAACCCTGTGCCCTCCACCTTTCCAGACTGGGGGCGGCGCTGCGGTGCCACCTCACCTCTGTTCTCTGGAGTACCTGGTGCGTCACCAGGGCTCACTACACGCCTCCAGCCGCTACGGGCAGGGGGCTCCTGGGGCTTATGCCTTAGGCTCGTCATGGGTACGCGATGCGGGGGTTCTGCTCCTGCCTTGTGTACCTACCTTTACAGGCGCCGTTTGGGCCCTCTGGGCCTCGGCCTACCATCTCATCGGACGGCAGGGACGCCGGTCCGGTGGCCCATTTCTCGATGAGGGGAGTGGTTCTCCCCTCTGCCCGTCAGGGAACTCGGTTAACCTCCAGGACCTTCGGGGGCTGGGGGCTTACGGTGAATCAACACCACTCACCGGCTGGCTTCGGCTGGCCGCGCGTGGGGGGACCGATCTAGCTACGGGTGGGGGGTCTTCCGGCATGCGGCGGCGCAAGGGCGCGGCTCTGCCTTCCCGCTCCAGCGAGTGTTATATGTGGTCTATCTGCCCGCCTCAGAGGTTAAAAGAGGGAGGAAGGTCTCACACCGGCAGGGGTCTGGTATAGTAGAGCGTAGCTTACTCTAGTATGTTTGTACTTCGCGCCCGCGGACTGTGTACGTACACCGCGCTATAAATTGTTGAACAAAAAAAAAAAAAAAAAAAAAAAAAAAAAAAAAAAAAAAAGAGTCTGAGATTGGCAGCAAGCATCTCGCCATCAAGCATGTTGAGAGGGATCCTGAACAGTGAAACTCAAGCATCAAAATCTCCTCATGATCCAGATGGCACTTCTTGATCCTGCCCCAGCAGTACTCCTGAGTAACATGGAAGAAAGAGGGAGAAACATACAAAACAAGTTTGGTTGAATCCTCTTCCGAAATGTTCCTACTAAGTATGGCATGAATGCAAATACCTGGCTCCTCATTGTCAATGTGTGGCAAATGTGAGATAGCTGAAACATAATACAGACTGTGGTCTGATGTGCCTCCTTTCACTGCAGGAACATATCATCTATTAATCAGTGTTTCTGTAGTGGAGGCAACCTTATTACATAATTGGTATATATCACCTCCCTCTGACTTTGTGTTGGGAGAGCGTTTCAGGAAGCTTAGAGGGGACCTTAGGATGAAGTGGGGTGTCCCTCTGAGTGTCTCAGAGGTCAAGGAGTAATTGTCTTAGGTAGACCCATACATGTAGTATATATACTACAGAATGTTGAAGTCTCAGTAATTAATATAATTATTATTACTGTCCGCATATAGCCTTTGGCTTGCTATCCTAACACTTCACATCACAAAGTTCAAGATACCATTCACACACTATGGCTACCACTTTGACTCTATCACTAGGGCAATCATAGCAACCCCTCTTGCTATATAATCTTTGGATTGACTCTCTACCTCCCTCAGTTTGATCCTTCAACTCCACCCATCCATGACAAGTACTACTGGTTAGCGCAAAGTTGGATTCTGCAATCAGTGTTCAGAGTGCTAGTGCTGTCCAGATGAACACCCCCTTGTGGCAATATACACAGGCACTAAGCAACACATTGCTGCACTGGAACAGCAGCTTCAGAATTTTCAAGAGGCTGGAACTAAACATAAATCATAGGCTTTCTTTGCTTCTGCATATGCAGTGTTTTTGATGGGAGATTTCTCCACAGAGCTTCCCAGTCCAATGTCATGCAAGGCCATGTTATATGCCAGCTGTATCTATGTTTGACTCTGTCAATGAGCTTGTTGAAGAGAATGGCTGGCAACATACACTGGAAGTGGAAGCCGAACCTGATGGTGAAAGCAACCTTGAGCCTACTTTGGAGTACACCTTGTCTCATTTCATGAATGATACCCTGATGTTTTATTTAGGCAGTCTCAGGCCTATCAAGGATATGAACTTCTTTTGTCTCACATCCCCAGTCTCAAAACTAAACTAACTGGACAAGATGTCATGGAACTGAATACCTATTTTCGAGATGTGAGTGTTTCAGGGGGTACATCCAAACCACTGTGGTGACATTAATTGACCATTAGCTTTGGAAGGGGGCAGGGGCCAGGGTGATGATGCAGCAAATCTTAAACCTACTGTGATAAGCTGGATTGGCAGGCTGCTGGGCAGGCCTGTCTCCAACCCACTTCAGCCAACTTCCAAGATAGATGGTGGATTTGAACACGATGACACAGGATGTCTTCTTTGCCATTGATAATAATTGGGAAGAGTTAATGTGAGCATAGTGTCATCATGCAGTATTATGGCATCTGATGGTCTCCAGAGTCTGGAATCAAGTCTGCGAAGGCCACCCAGACTTTATCATGACTGCCAATTCATGGCCTGCTTTCCTCTTTCCCAATGCCAGGAGGTCTTTACTCTCCCCCCCCTGCTTCCTGGTCCATTCCTAGGATTCTTAGGAATGAACCAGGAATCCTAGATAGTGTAAATGGAATAGAAATTCCCTGTATCAGTCCTAGTCCATTCCTGATCCATTCCTAGTTCATTCCCAGTCCTGCCAGAAATGCCAGGAAGATTCCTTGGGAATGGTCCCAGTCCATTCCAGGCTGTTAGTATTAATATATAACCATTAGACTAAACAGCTGATATTTGTTAGGTAAGCTAAGCAAATATGTTATGTCCCAACCCTCACAGCCACTCGGCACATGTTTGGTCACATGTTAGTTGGAAACATGTGGTCATGTGTGACCATTTTGTTTATTGGTGACACATGCTGCCACCACCACCAACACTGACCACACTGCTGCTGCCTCTGCCCCCCTCACACCACAACCACCACCCACTTGCAATGGCCCCAGATGACCAACATGCGATGACAACCCCGACCACACTGGTAAGCCCCCCCCACCCCAATGCCCCATGTCACTGACCTCCCCCCATCCACCAGACAATGCCCCTGCACCCTGGAATGATGACCCCAGCACCCGCCACCGCCTGGTAAGCCCTTGCACCCCCCACCTCACGTGCCACGTCACTGATGCCCCTGCCTCCCCCCCCACCTCCCCCCCTCTCTGCCTCCCCCCCCCTCTCTGCCTCCTCTCCTCCCCTCCTCCACTACCCATCCATGGGGGCCTCAGGCCCCCATATTAAGTAAATTTTAATCATCAAATATATTTATAAGCTAACAAATATCTTTTCTACTTGTAACAGTGAAGGCCCGGTGTGCTGCCCCTCCTCCCCACTCAGCCAGGATGGGAGGGGCTCAGATGGGGATAGGGGGGTGCCAGGAGGCCCAAGTAGTGGGGTATCCACGAGGTGCACACAGAACAGCCCACCAGGCCGCCAGCTCACTAACCCTCCACCCTTTTCACCTGGTCACACTGACAAGAGGGGGACACAACAGGATGCCAAGGGACCCCCCAGCAGCCAAGGGGACGCAATGTGATGTGCCAGGCCATGCCAGAAGCCGAGGGGGAGGCGACACAACATGCCACCACCCTGTGGGAGGCAACAGGGGCCACAAAGGAGGCAACAGAAGGCCCCTGGATCCCAGGAGACACCCCCAGGCAGCAACAGGACACGACGGGAGCCAAAGGGACACCACAGGATGTGCCAGGACACACCAGCAGACTAGGACAGCCAAGGGGGATGCAACGGGAGGGCCCAGCAGCCCAAATAACACCACCTAGCCCAGCCTCACAAGCCACTGCTCATTGGGGTGGAGTGCAGGTGGGGCAACAGCAGTGCCAAGCAGGCGCCAACCCCCCATGCCAGCACCCTGAACTGCTACCACAAGCCATTGCTCGTGGGGTGGAACAGGGTGCTATGTGAGGGGCAGGTCACCATGACGCAACACGATCACTAAGCCCCCTGCTGCCTGAGAGATGTGGGGGATTTTATTTAGTTTAATTTAGTCATGTATTATATTAATAAATAATATCTCCCCCCTGCCTTGTAGTGAGTTGGGGGGTTTTTACACTTTTTGTTAGTATTTTTTGTTAGTATTTTTTGTTAGTATTGATGTTTCCATAAATGCATTTAATATTGACCTAGTACCTCCAGGAATAGTGGCTAGGAATGGTCTAGGAATGGTCTAGGAATAGCTATGAATGGACCAGGATTCCTAGGAATGTGAGGAATGAACCAGGAATCCACCAGGAATCCAGGAATGGACCAGGATTCCACAAGGAATGGGGGGGGAGTGTAAATACTTGAATGCCAGATGTAACCCTGAAAATATTGAAGCCAGTTTGTTTTTCAGTGCAATCCTAATGAAGGTTTATCTTACAGATAGCCTATCATTTCAGATGCTGATTCATTAGTTTAGCCTTTCAAGTTTATCTTCACCTCTCCTTCATCTGCACAGGACATTGAGTGCTAAGAGGATGTAGAGAAACACATGCCATCCTCAAGGAAGCACCCTCGAAGGAATCAGAAGGCATCTACACATGGGCATGTGGCTAACCTACTTGGCATGAAGGCAGTAACACCCCAAGCTCTCGCTTACATTGCAGTACAGGTATAATAGCAACCTCATAAGACCTGAAGCTATGCTTTGCTCTCTCCAATGCCAATGCATGGAATGAAGTTGATGGCTGCTTTAACTATGTTCAGTTTTACAACAACATCATTGACTACTTTGAACTCATGCCTGGTCCAGAAAGTCTAGCCTGCACAACTTCTCTTCTCTCTTGGTGGACAAGGTTAGTTGCAAAGTTATATCTGAAAGACACCTACTGATTGTTGTGCCATTGGACCCTTGTAGCAAGGTATTTGGTGGATGCTCAGTGCCAGTGGCACATGGGCAATCCTGCCCTGGATCTTCCGTCACTCAATTAGCAGAACAACAGGCAGTCCACAAGTGCTCTTAGCATCCCCATTCTGACATATTGCTAACAGGATTCAGCCTATCATTAGAGATGCCAGCACTGCTTTATTGTGTATCATTAGTCAAATGTAAGAAACTGAAGAATGCTAGATATGTAATACATTTTAAAAATGAATTCTACAATAATAGTGGCTATGCAACTTTGCCCCATAAGCAAACATTTTTGAGCATCTGGAAAGTAGAGCACCCAGTGGACCATATGGCAACCATGCACCACAGTTGCATGCCATGGATCATATCCCTTGAAGATATGCTGACTATAAAGGATGGTAGTTTAATAAGATAATGTGTGTTCTCTAGCATGGTTGCAATTCACAAACAACACTAGTACTGAGATAGGAGGAAACATGGATACAAACATACAGTATTCCCTTGGCCACAACTCTGCAATATATGCCACGTCACTCAATAGTGCACTATTGCAGATGTGTGTGGATTTGGTAGCACTCTGCAGATAGGGAACAACTGGGAAAGAGTGATGCTATGAAGCTCAGTGGCACATATCACCAAAGCTCCATGTCATGGGTGCATGACACCTCAGCAAAGTGTAGGATATTCTGCCATGCAGTGTGCAATGTGAATGTTATAAGACAGTACAAGAAGTAGGAGCACCATGTCACATCATCGAACCTAAGGCCTAAACTCTGTGACCTGGATTGAAGGCATGCTGTTGCAACTAATGGTAGATAAGCAATATATGAGGAATGCTCCCACTGAAACAAGAGGAACCATGTGGCAGTGTTAGGAAAGTGTTGCAGGAAGCTTAGGAGAGGCTTTAGGACAAAGGGGGATGTTCCTCTGAGTGTCTCAGAGGTCAAGGAGTGATTATCTCATGTACACAATTACATGTAGTATATATACTACTGAATGTTAAAGTCTCAGTAATTAATATAATTATTATTACTGTCTTGGATATAGCTCTAGGCTTGCTATCCCAATAGGCAGTAAGGAGCCTTGCACCACTGTACCATATCCATATCGCCATCATAAATGCATGTGTTAGATCATCTTGCTTCACTGCACATTGTCCTGGTGGTTGTCACTGCTCAGTGTAGGTGATTTACGACAATGTGGTATCATTGAACAAGGTAAGTTTCTTTAACTGTAGGTCAACACATGATTCTGCACTAAATGGAACTGTAATTGAAAGCAAACACAGCCCCCCCCCCACTATGACATTTCCCAAAAATAGAAATGCTGACAAAGGTTGTCGTTCCATGACCAAACAATGTTCATTTTCCCAATGCCATGTCCTCTCATCACCACTCCGAACTGACCACCAAACTCCTACACCCATGCCCAGGCCTAACCCCACCAACTGACCAAATTGGGCCCAAATGACACTGGATGTTGTTTGGGCCTTAGGTAATGTTTTTTTTTCCAAGTTCTTTCCTTGCAACTAACTAATTTCATTTGCTTTTTTTAGGTTATATCTATGTTACTTACCACAAGATGGTGACGGCGCCAAGACAGCATGCCCACATCCATGCCACCACTGTGAGCACCTGCTCGCAAGATGGATAACATGACAAAACGGGATGACAGCCAACAACAGGGACAATGGGGAATGGACGGCAAGGCAAAGACGACAATGATGGCCACCAGCACTGCTGTGAGCAGCTCCTCGTGGGGTGGAAACGAACAGACGTCGGGGACAAGGGGACAAAGACCAACGACGAGGAAGAGGACAATGACGATGAAGGCCTGGCAAACCAGATGATGGGAACAGGACAACTAGCATGCTACTAACCGACGATGGCAGGGACGAGGATAGGGATGAGGACAAGGAGAGGCACAGCCAGGAAGGGGACAGTGGCAACCAAGGAAGGGGAAGGCAGCCAGGGACAAGAGGAACAGGATTGATGCACCTAGGACGATGCACCCAGGATGGTGAAGCTGTGTGCCTCCCCCATGTTTTGTGTCAGGGGGATTTTTTTTGTTCTTTTGTTCTTACATAACTAATCTCCCCTCATGTTCGTTGTGTGGGGTTTAGTTTTTTATATGTATATAATTGTAGGACTGCCCCCTCGCATCTTGTGCGAGGGAGATTTTTAATACATGTATTTGAACATGGCTCCCCATAATATAAGATTATCTTATATGATTTGTAAGTATTCCCTTTTTGGGATGTCATAGTGGGGGGCTCCAGTGGTACTTGTAATTGAACTAAGAGCATTTTCTCAGACGTCGATTTAACATTGCAATTTCATACAATAATGGTACGGATATGGGAGGAAAACTAACTTTGTGATGTTCCCGGAATGCGACGTGGATATACATACCGTTATATGGGGTATATACATAGATGATGTGACAAAAATGGACATTTTAGGCCATCTGCTTATGTTACAACTACTTTACATGCCTATGCCATAAATTTTCGGAAACCCTGATGACTAACGAGGCACTTTGGAAGATGACCTGTATAAGTATTTTCAAACGAAGGTGAGCCATCGCATATCAGCAGGACTTGCAGTGCTAAGCATCTCATGTTATCAAATTATCAATGTTGTCGTAGTACGCGTTATCTGTATCTTTCCTTGACCAACGAGTGCTATCCCTCAAAGCTTCCCACCAACCCTGTCAATTCTCATCCGATCACTGCTGGCCAGTTGATTCGTTGCCGGGACCCCTTCCTATAGGTGTTTCCTGTCCCTTGACTTTTGGTGGACGGGGAGGGCTTGGTGTTCTCGTATATCTGCGGGGGGGATCCATGGTAGGTTCAGCGTTCCCTACAAAAGGGGTCCGGGGTTTGGGACCTTGTGTGCTCTTTCGAGGGGGCATGGGAGTTATCTCTGGGGATGGTGAACGACGCTATTGGAGTCATCAGTGAGGTAACTGTGCAAACACTATTTAAAATCACTTACGTTAGCCCCCGTCGACTGTTCTGGCCCGCTTGTGAGGGGCTATCGGAGTCATCTGTGAGGTAATTGATTGCAAACACTATTTAAAATCACTTACAACGTTGGCCCCTGGCCGCAAATGATCCCCGGGCCCACTATTTTGCGTGTGGACTGGCAAAGCATATGCATGGATTGCGAGAAGGGAAAGAACAACAATGTTTAACTGCAGGGTCAACATGCGGGATTGATTATATCGGGTTAAAAACTGAGACCAGCTCAAGAATAATGCTGGTTTCTCAGTGATGTCCGTATTCTTATAAGGATAAGATTTGGATCACATGATATCGAAACTTCGAAAGCAACTGCGTGACCCGCCTGGCAGTGTGCCCCATCATGATTAAATATTGTGGGTCACATATATCATCAGCCACCATAGCAGTACCCTCGGCATAATAGTGGGCCAGCACCGCACCCGCCTACCAGCACATCAGATACATCATCATTCCTCGGATCAAAGTTGGCAGATGATGTCGGTAAATTTCAAGCCATAGTAGTTACCATTCAGCTCCTATTTTAGACATCGGCCAAATTCCGGGGTGAAAATTTTTTAGGCTAGGACCAGAGGGATAGAACTAAGAATTATTCTATGTACTGTGGCACCACCACGAAAAGCTAAAGATCTACAGATAATTGTGCAGCCGGATTTTCAAGCACAGAAGTTTATGCATTTTTCTTCCCAAGTTCCACTGAGAACTCAGGCCGATCAAATTCTTTTGGGGTGCCGTCAAAAGATATCTATGGGAACACTGCAAGAAAACATGCTAAAGTTACGAGTCCGAGGTACGAGGACTCGTTCTTTTAACCTGACCATCCAGTGAAAAGTTAAGAGAGGCGGCTGCTCAGCAGAAATCGGAGTTCCAACGTTGGCTGGAGACAACCTAACATTTCGAAGTCAGGCCTATAAAGTATTTAAAATCCAGCGGGTTTTACCGACACGCGGATTTTGAACGAAAAAGGCAATTGTCACATTCAGTCACACTTGCCAACCCGACCTTGAACGTCACTGGCACCACCACCACCAACAACGACAATGAAGACGACGAAGATGATGCCACCTCCCTCCCTCCTTCCTTCCCACCACCACCACTCTACCCACACCCACCACCACCATTCCCAAGTCCATCCCCACCTCAACCACCATCACAAACCACTGCAAACAAGCAAACAGATGCAACATGGGCCCAAACAACCCATTCGTCATTTGGGCCCTAGGTATGTTTTGTTTTGTTCATTTCTTGTTTTTACTAACTAACTAATGTATTTTGTTCTTTTTTTAGGAACTATTCTACTGCCAACGACATGCCAAAGCACCTGCCCCACTACTGCGAGCCACAGAAAACAGGCCCAAATGATGTTTATGTGTCATTTGGGCCCTAGTTAAGTTTTTTCTTATTTCTTTCTTCTTTCTTTTTATCAACTGACTGTTTTTAATTCATTTTCAGGTTATAATAATCTTGTAATGACAAACAACAAACCACAACACCCCACACCCCACCCCGTCACCCTATGCCACCACTGCAAGCCACTGCTTGCAGGGCAGATTGCGGGTGTTAATGGCCACAACAAGGGCACCAACAATGGGAATGGGAACATGGTATGATGATGGGAGGGGCAATGACAAACGAGGGACGCAACAACAGGAGGATGGCAGGACCACGACAATGAGCGATGCCAGGGCAGGACAACAACAAACAAGGAGGCCAACAGCAATGGCAAGATGGGACAACAATGATGGTGAGAACAGGAGGGGAGAATGAGGAATGAGGCATGAGGCTGACGACAGGATGACGGGGAACAAGACAGCATGTGCCCCAGCCCTATGAGCCACTGCTCGTAGGGTGGATTGTGGGTGCCATGATGCAGCACCCCCACAACTGCCACAAGCAACTGCTCACAGTGTGAATGGGGATGCAAGAGTGCAGGACAGACAGAATGAGACCACCCACAACAACCAGGAGGAGAAGACAATGGGGGACCTGGAGCAGACGGGGACAATGATGTCTCTTGGGCCTTGGTTAAGTTTTCTCATTTCATTTCCTTTTTTCATTACTAACAATATTTTTAGGTACATAGTATTACTGACGGTGACAACGATGGGGGACACCACCACCACCACCACCACCACCACATGAGGGGGAAGAGAGACACCAGGGGGTGGATAATGGGGTGCAAGGGGCACGGGGACCATGACACATTGCATTTATGAGGGGGTGTTTTTTATTTATTTAAATTTTTGTCAAATTTGTAGCTAAGGCCCCAGGGGTTATAATCAATATAAGGATAGCAGGATGGGAAACAATGAATGACAGGGAGAAGACCACCACAACAGCCACCACAACAGCACCCCCAACTGCTGCCGTGAGTAATAAAGAAGGTAATTGAGGACTCGTTCATGCCAGGTGCAGCCATGGCCCAACTGGACAAGTACAAAAGTGGGAACTGTGCATGAAAAGGTCAACCCAGGGCCAGGATGTTAGTGATGCATGGGTCAGTAACAGGGATATGGTACACTTACTATATTATAATTTAGAAATAAATAGATAATTTTTATATACTTGTTGAGGACAGTTTGAATTGCCCTCATCCAGCTGAAATGCAGCCCCCTCACAACTAAATGATACCAACTTGTTGCTGTCTCCAGCTTCAGGCAGTGGAGTGGAGGCTGTAACTCCAGCTCCCCTGCAGCACTGCATAGCCTTTGGAGTAATCCTCATCATGCTGTCAAGAACAGCCTTTCCTTTTGTGTGTCGACATCATACTTAGACTAGTTTCTATTGTTACAAGTCTCCAGCTGGTGTGGCAACATGGAGTAGAGATCAGGATGAGGTAGCCTGAACTGGTTTTGGTTTAGCTGTGGGCTTGGTGATACTACTTTTTCAGTTGTGTGCTTTGACTGCTTTCCTTGCCTGCCTATCACTGGCAGGGCATACTAGTAGTAAATGCAATTCATCCAGCAGGTTGTGATGCAACATGTGAGCTTATGGCAACATGTGATGGGAACATTTCTGTTGACTCTAGTTCATTTTGCCATCAACATCAACATCAACATGAATGACCATCACTATGACCACCACAGGTTTGAGAACAACAGCAGCAGTGACAACAACAATGGTAATGGCAGCCACAGCAACAATGACAACTGGGACTTGAGATGCAGATGCATCTTGAGCCTCAGGTATGTTTTTCTTTCCTTGCTAATGTGCTAACCAGCTGCAAGCATGCATGTGGAGGCTAAGGGGGCAATCCTCTTGAACTTCTCAGGTAAGCCTTCTTTTTTTCTCAACTATTTTTACTCTACTAACAATTATTTGCAAGCAGACTATACATACAGAATGGAACCATGGTGACATGAGGGGTTTGCGAAGCACTGCAACAACAGGAGGATCCTTTACCACCAGGGCAGGACCAACAACAGTGGCAGCCAGTCAGCCCCAGGAATGATGGAGACAGGGGGACCAACAAGGAGATCAGCAATGGGGCTGGGTGATGTCCCCTTGATAATGTTTTCTTTTCTTTAATTTTGAGACCACTAATGATGTTTCTACAAGCCAGACTGCAATATGACCTGGACCCAGAAGTACACCACACATAATGTGTAAGGGAGCACTACCATTGAGGTAGTGTTTATAGATGTTTATACCAAGGGCTGCCGGACTTATAGCCAATGTTGGCTATTCAGCAACCCAAGTCTTATATCACCATGTAGCACCTGAATATATGTGATTCATATTCTGTTGCAAGTGGTTCTTAAGCACCCCCTATCACACTCATTACACAATGCAAATGACACCAGGCAGACAAAGCTGACACACAGCAATGACCCCCACGATGCCATGCAAGTGAGGGGCAGTGACTGGACCAGTGAGAAGACATTATTCCCTCCTAGTTGGTAGTGGACAAGCCCGTGGATGTCACCACCTGTGCAGCCACATGGGCCTTATGAGATGACAGAAGGAGAGATAGTGACAAAGCAGCCAGGCCCCTGGTGACACCTTTAGCTATCCTGACATACATGTAGTACTTTTCTATGTTGTTTCCACGCGATCCCCAGGGAGGGCGGCATACCCCCCCCACCGGTCATTCTGATTAAGGGCCACGAGATCCTGGAGAGGGTCTGTCTTGCCCTGTCTCTCCACTACTCCACCCTCTTGGCGGAGTCGGTCTCTTTGGCGTATGGAGGCTACTCCATTGCCACCAATGCTGTGGCCTCTGCAGAGGACCTCCACATTGTCCGTCAGGTGATCACTGCGGTGTTCATTGGGGACTTCTGCATCTCAGCAGAACTCCCTTCCTCGATGTTGTACATGAAAATCATCGATGTCCCGTACTTCCAGGATCACCGCCCCACCACCGTGGAGTCGGTGCTTGGATTCATCACCAAGTCCAGCCTCAAGGACTTGGTGGTCCTTAACACTCCCCTCCAGATCATCTGAAACTCAAAGCAGTCCGACACTGCTACCATATATATGAACGTCTCTGACTTGGTTAGCGGCATCCGGGCCAAGGCCCTAAGCGTGCAGTCCAGTTTGGCCTGTACATCTGTCCCATCTGCAAGGCCCAAGCATGCGGTCCAGTTTGGCCTGTACATCTGTCCCGTCTGCGAGGCCCAGGCCAACCCTGGCGTCTCTCTGCCAGCGGTGCTGGAAGTGGGGTCATCCGACCAATGCTTGCCGCGCCCCGCAGATCCGCTGCCCCATTTGCAGCGGCCCTCACCGCAAGGAGCATCACCGCACCTTGGCCAGATGTTGCAAGGGCAACACCCCTGATCCCCTCTGTGCCGCGTTTTGACGGTGACTGGATCAAGAAGCGCTATGCTGAGGTACGTGAGCGCAGCGCCACCTGCCCCTCTCCATCTGACCCCTTCCCTGCAGGACGCGGTGGGCAAATGTAAATGAGACATACATGGGATATCTCTTATTTAAAGATCATGTGTCAAAATGTAAATAGAAATTATGGACTTCTTGACATGCTACTTGAGTTGCAGAGTAATGAGTTCCACATTCTGCTCATTCAGGAACCACCTTGGAACCTAATTAGACATGTGCCCTCGTCCTCAACTCGGGACAGGGAAGCAGTGATTAGTGCCCCTATGCACCCCAATTGGGGCTGCATGGTCCGACAAGCCGGGACAGACACTGCCCCGGCCCCTAATGATGCCGCTCTGTTCTTGAGGAACGATCATGGAGAATTCCCACAAGTCGCTGTCTATTTTGACAAGCGGCTGCAGGCCTTGAGGTCCAGCTACTGCTGGGATCTCATCAATCACCGTGATGTCATTGTCTTGCGGGCGAGGACCTCATCTTCCTGGCCAACGTCTACTCAGACAAGAACCACACCGGTATCCGCCTCCTCTCGGAGGGCGCGGAGACCTGGCCTCACCACTTCCATCTCATTGGAGGGGATTTCAACTGCCGCCACAGACTCTGGGACCCCTGGGGACCTGAGGCTAATGTTCACGCTGACTGCCTTCTAGCGGCCACCACCCGCCTTGGACTGTCACTTTGCCGTCCCGATGAAGCCAAGCCCACTACCCTTACAATGGCGAGCTTAGCCCTACGGTTATAGACTTGCTCTTCATCAACTCAGTGGATGAAGCTGTCACTGAGCACACTATCTTCCCGGAGCACCGCGGGTCCTCAGACCATGCTCCCCTCCTGGTTAATCTCCGGACCCCCTTCTACCATGTTCTGCTGCGGACAAAGGGGATCACCCCTGACTCAGACAAGGAGACGGCCTACCTTGAGGACATGTCTGCCCAACTCTCTGCCCTGTCCAGCTGGACAGGGGTGTCACCAGCAGAAGTGGATGAGGTGGCGCAAGCCATCTCGGAAGCCTTTGCAACGGTGTGGCGCACCCATGCTTGGTCTAAAGACATCTGCAGCCGCTCAAAGGAGTGGTGGTTGGATGAGTGCCACACAGCCCTCGAGGAGTACCGGGAATCCCAGGACCCTGAGGACTGGACCACATTTAAGCAGGTGGTCAGAGCCACCAAACGGGCCTTCTTCAATGCGCGCATTGAGGAAGTCTCCTTCACCAACCAACGGCCCTGGGTCAAGCAACGCAACCTCCCATCCTGCGAGGCCATCTCCTACGGAGGTGCCCCTTGCAACACGTTGGAATCACTTTGGACAGCACTGGATGGCACCTACAACACGGCCAATGACCGCCTGGTAGACCTCTCGGTGCTAGACAACTACGAACCCCTCCCCCCCCCGGGAGTGGATTCCCTTCTCTCTGCTGGAATTGCGGGAAGCCCTCAAGGTGTGCTCATTGCGCTCTGCTCCGGGGCCGGACCATGTCACATGGTCCTTCCTCAAACGCTGGGTGGGCAACGTTGAGGTCGCTCGTCTCTTGGTCCGCATCGCCGAGGTGTGCGTCATGCTGGGCCACTGGCCCACGCACTTTAAGGAATCCATGTCGGTTATCATACCGAAGCTGGGGAAACCCAACTACTCCACCCCTAAGTCGTTCAGGCCTATAGTGCTGCTGAACACTCTGGGAAAACTTGTCGAGGATGCTGTCAAGACGGCTTCAGTTCAACGGCGTTGCACACAGCGTCTTTCACCCCAACCAGTTTGGGGGCGTCGCCCAGCATTCCACTGAGGATGCCGGGGTCTACCTCATGCACATCATCCAGGCCAGATGGGTGAAGGGGCTTCAGATGAGCATTGTCACCTTTGACATCACTCAATTCTTTCCGTCACTGAACCATCAGGTTCTCCTGGCGATCGTCGAGAGATCGGGGTTCCCACCCTGCGTGGTGAACTTCTTTTGCTTGTACTTGGTAGGTCGCTTCACGACTTACAAATGGAACACCAACTGTTCCGGCAGATTCTCCGCCGACGTCAGGGTAGGACAGGGCTCAGCTCTGTCCCCAGTCTGCTCAGCGCTTTACATTGCACCCGTGATGCGCATCTTCTTTGCCCGCGCCCCCCAGCCACTGGCAGATCTCATCTCCTATGTTGATGATGGCACCCTCATCGCACAGTCCAAATGGGTAGAGGACAACCTCCCAAAACTTGTTGAGGTCTACAACAAGGTCTTTCGCCTCTTTACGGCCCTGGGACTGGTGTTGGAACACGCCAAGTCTGAGGTCTTCCATTTCTCTAGAGCACGGGTGGCACCCAACCCACCCATCGATCTCGGGGTTGCCCCCTTCATGGGGGCCACCCCGCTCAAGCCCAAGCCGGTCTGGCGGTACCTGGGTTTCTTTTTTGACCAGAAACTCTCCTTTAAGGAGCACGTCTGGTTTTATACCACAAAGGTGGCAACTTGTCCTGGGGGCTCTCCCCAGCTAACAAGCACCTCCTCTACCAATCCTGCATCATCCCAGTGGCGACATATGGGTTGAGATTATGGTTCTGCCGAGGTACCCGTACCAAAGGCATTGTCAAGGCCCTGTCCCAGATGCAACACACTGCTGCCCGCTGGATCACAGGGTGCTTCTGTATGACCCCTGTGGGGGCCATGGAGTGCCTCGCTGCCCTGCTGCCGATGCTGCAGGTGCTGCGCTGCCTGGCTGATAAGAGCTGTCTGCGGATGGCCACTTTGACACGCACCCACCCCATCTGAGCTATCTTGGGGGGGGACCTTGTGGGGGATGCCCCCCGGCATCCGCTGGGGCTTCAGGCCCTCCCACCCATCGCCCAACGGAAGATCGTGTCCCCTGCGGCGGACACGGTCACCGTCTGCTCTCTCTCTGGGGAACCCTTTGAGGCCTTTGGCCCAGAGAGTCAACCCGGAGCCCGCTTAATTGACCTGTTTGAGGACAGGATCTCCCCCCACCGCCCGCCTCCTAAGGGGACGGACAAGCGTAAAGAGTATGTCGAATGTCTGGACCGCGTTCTGGCTGAGGCCAGGGTGGACCCAGACTGTCTTGTAGTGAGCTGTGACGGGTCGGTGCCCAAGACAGCCCACCAGGCCTCAGCGGCCACCCTGGTCTTCCACGGAAACCAGGAGATCTGCCGGATTACTGCCTTCATCGGTCGCGCCTCAGTGACTGACGCCGAGCACAAGGCCCTCCACCTGAAAGTGGCTATTGCCGCCAGATGCAGAAAGGTGGTGGTTTTCTCTGATGCCCTTGTGCTTGCAGAAACGTGGGTGGACTGCTCCCCAATGGGGGGACAACAGCATGCCCTCTGGCTGTGCCACCTCCTGCGCCCCTGGTTCGAGCTGGACCAGGCACGCCAAGTCCACCTGTGGTTCGTCCCCTCCAAAGCGGAGTGGGCAGTTCACAAGCAGGCTCACGACGTCGCAACATCACTTCGGATGCCCCTAGGGATCTCTCCCAGGGCCACTCGCAATTGGCTGATTGCTTCCTTCAAGGAGACGGCTGAGAAAGACTGGGTTGCCCACTTTGCAGACCCCAAATACCGGGGGAGGAGCTTCCTAGACCTGCAGGCCCAGCGGAAGACCCCTGCGATGCCCACATCCTCTGGCTGTGGACCTTGGCTCAAGGAGACTGCACATGACTGCAGATTGACGGCCCGACTCTGTCGGTGCATCACAGTGCATGCCCCCATTGGGAGTTACCGCGACCGCTTTCACCCCAGTGAGGACACTCACTGCACGTGCCCCCCCTGGCCCTTCCAGGACTGGGATCATCTGCTTCGCGTGTGCCCCCATGTGAAGCGCAAGAAGCACCGTCAGGGCCCACATTGGATCACAGACCTTGTAGGGAGGTAAAGCTGGAAGCTGACTAGAGGCTTTTGGACGAGGGGGGGGATTCCTCTGAATGTCTCAGAGGTCAGGAATAATTGTCTCAGTATATCCTATACATATAGTATATATAGTATATAATGCTGAAGTAATGCTGAAGTAACAGTAATTAGTAATGTCATAATTACCGCTCTGGATATAGCAATTATAGGCTTGTATCCCAACACTCCCCCTAGAACGGCTGGGTGAAATGGTTAAATATTTTGTCATTACTCCCCCTGAAGTCAAGGGTGGAATAACTTCCTCCAGTTGCATTAAAACCTCTGTGGTGGAAAAAACCCATTGGGAAAAAATCCAACTCACGCGAGGAAAGCTGCTGGGTTAACCTGACTGAACTCCCATCTTGTCCCTATGTCGTGTAAATTTAGGCTTCGGCAGAGCCTTTGTTAATACGTCTGCAGTTTGCTCCGGATCACGACAGTTTTGAATTTCTATTGATTTATTGGCCACGAGATCCCAGACCCAGTGATAGCGGATAGCGATGTGTTTTGATCTCTGATGAAATTGAGGGTTCTGAGTTAAAATTACTGACCCTTCATTATCGCCTTTAATCACTGTGGGGAATTGTTGTGCAAATCCGAGTTCTTCATATAAATTTCTTAGCCATACGGCTTCGCATCCAGCATCTGATAATGCAATATATTCAGCTTTGGTAGAGGATAGTGCAATAATAGTTTGTTTGTTAGATTTCCATGTTATTGCTCCCTCGGACACTTTGAAAATATAGCCGGTTGTGGATTTAAGATCTTCAATATTAGCAAATGAAGCATCAGCATATCCGTGGAAGAGGTTATTGTTTTCAGTCTCATCTTGGGATTTATAAATTATCCCGAGAGTTTTCATACCAGCCAAGTACCTGAGTATTCGCTTTATTGCACCGTGGTGTTGTAAACCCGGGTTAGCGGTGTAGGCGGCCAACTTGTTAACAGCAAAGCTGATATTGGGTCGTGTGGAATTTGATAGGAATTGTAGACATCCTAATAATTTTGCGTATGAATTACTCCTGTTGGGTTCATTATAATCCGGATTCGCCAATAATTTAATATTGGGATCCATTGGCATTCTGACTGGATTCGCGTCAAGCATTCCCTCCTTGTGGAGAATATTTTCAATGTATTTCTCCTGAGATATCTTGATTGCGTCGTCTTGGCACATAATTTCTATGTCGACAATTTTGCTCGGCTCCCCGAGGTCAGTTACTTCCCATTCCGTACTGAGCGTATTTTTCATATGCTTCATCATAGAATTGAAAGACGCAAAGAGTAATGTGTCATCGACCCAGACTGTTATTATTTCTAAGTCATCGTCGACCCTTCGAATATACACGCATGGATCTGCAAATAAGCGTCCGTATTCGTGAATTTTGAGTTTACCATCAAGTTCATTATTCCACTCTCACCCTGCCTGCTTTAGTCCATAAAGCAGTTTCACTAACCTACATACCCGGCCTGTTCCATCTTCTTGTCCTTCAGGTTGCTTCATATATATTTCTTCTTTTAATGTGCCATTGAGGTATGCGCCCTTTACGTCCATCTGTTGTATTTTTAGACCCTTCTTTGATGCGAGCGCTAATACTGCTTGGAGCATGTCCATCAGGACTATGGGTGAGAAGGTATCCATATAATCATAGCCTGGTCGTTGTGCACATCCTTTTGCAACTAATCGCACTCGGTATCTTATAATTTCCCCTTGTTTATTTCTTTTCCGGACAAAGACCCATTTGTTCGTGATCAGTATTGCGTCAGGAGGTTTCTGGACCAATTCCCATGTCCCCTTCTCCTTTAATAGGTTCAATTCATTTTGTATGGCTATTTGCCATTCCGGCCAATCAAGGGAGATCCACGCATCTTTGAGCGTGTTTATTTCGTCTCCAGCGATTATTGCATAGGCTTCATTGTTATCTAGGAAGGTATTCACTTCTTCCTCTTTCTCTGCATTGCACGCATCTTGCGCGGTTCATCAATATCAATGCGATCATTATTATCAACTCGTTTCCGCTTCCAGGATTGCTTCTCCGGGTTATGAGGTTCTATTTCCGGTATATCCGGTTCTTCTCCGATCGGTGATGCAGCTCTGATCAGAGATTCATCATTTGTGATCAGCAGTTGTGGGGGTGGCTGTGCCTCAATCTGCCTACGTTTGGGTTCTATAATTGGAATTCTCGGTGGCGCGCCTCCATCAGACTCCCCCTTGCGCGTCGAGGGTTCCATTGTATTGTCTTCAGAAGGTTTAGATTTTGGAGTACCAGTCAATAGCTCGAAATTCCACGAAGTTAATACATTACGCATTTTGGCATTGTAATATTTGACTGCTCTGGCACCGTCGTCGTATCCAAGATATGTGCGGCGCTTTGATTTAGGAAGCATTTTTCTTGCCTTTTTCTGACCTTGTAATAAGATCCATACTGGTGTGCCAAATTCGCGTAAGTGTGAAACATCTGGTTGTTCATTGTGCCATCCCTTGTAAGGAGTTAATTTCCAAAGATGCTTCGTATATGATCGGTTGCAGAGATAGGCGGCATGCATGACGGCATATTGTTGGGATTATGTATACAAGAGTATACAGGCAAGCCAAGGCAGTTAACAAGCCTATGGAGATGGAATACAAGTCCTAAGCTTAAGGTTAGGGTTAGGATCTGCCACTGGCAGAATCCAACACAGCCACAGGGAATAATATTAATTCCCAAGCTGTTACCCTTAATAGACTGGCCAAGACTACAAAGACTGCCAAGACTGTCTCCTATGCTATCCAGGGAACCCCCTATAATATACAATGATAGACAAGTCTATCTGGAGAATTACATAGGGGATATGACATAGTTATTCCATTATTAACTGGTACAGGAGTCTATTACAGAATACCTCCTTTATGTATTAAAGGAGCGCATTACACTATACCTCCTAACTGTGTAGTATAAATATTGCACATCATGTAGGAGATGATAATAACATTCCTCCCTGTTGCAGTCTCCCTCACTCACTAGCCTTTGAGATTAAACCTCATCTTCTTAACCTTGCCCTTAACTCTTCCTGTCACTGTTCAGCACTCCATTCCCAACAGGTTATGGGCCCTGACCCTGAACTAGACATGGATTATGAAGGGGACCAAGAAGACGACCATATATCATTATTTGGGGAACCCCCGGCACAAGAAACCCCTAAACGATCAGGAAGAGTATATACTTCCAGAGCACAAGAGAAGCGCAGACAACGGATCAATACACCAGAAATTGATCCGGTTATAAGAATACCTATTTCCTTAATTCGGACCAAAGAATACTCAAACGTAAACAAGATCGCTGATCGCGATCATTTGACGGATGAAAACTGGCACGAATGGAAAGAGAGAATGTTGCGTGTTTTTATTAATTGTGACATAACGGGATATGTTTTTGGTCAGGTAAACCGACCGGATCCAAATATAGATCCGGAGAGTGCTTACAACTGGGACAAAAACGATACTTGGGCACAACAAGTCATTATCCACAACGTCACCTCCTCGCAAATAAATCACGTCGGATCAAAACAGAGCGCAGAAGCTATGTATACCGCATTATCAGTCACTCATGAAAACAAGGCACATCAAACAGTTAATCAACTGCAGTGTTTATTATATGAGACAAAGGCTGATAATTCCGACGACCTCCTAAAGCATTTGGACGTCTTGAAGTCTTACCGAGACCGGATCAACAGGTTTCCAAATATAGATTTCCATATCTCAGATATCCGATTTAAATCGATCATTTCGGCATCCTTACCAAACTCTTGGCAAACATATGTCGAGCCCTACAACGGAAACGCAAATGATCCAAATGACTTAGATCCAAAGCGTCGCTTAACTTCGGACGCATTTATTGGATTATTAAGGGAAGAATACAAATTACGGCTTAACCGGAATAACGGGAATAATAACTCCGGCGGAATTGTTAACCTGGCTAAAATCCAGACGACCGCCCAAAAGGAGAAAACCCTTGAAAACCGTCTTACCGATCGTAAAAAATCCCTGAAGCCATATTGTGATCATTGCAAGCGCCCTGGACATTGGTCCAGTAAATGCCGAAAATTCCAAGGCAATAAATGCCATCATTGCGGAAAAATCGGACATCAGGCAAAAAATTGTTGGGGGAAGAAAAAGGAGAAAGATAAGGAAAAAGGGAAAATAAAACCTGTGGAACAGTCCAATGCTGTGGAGGAATTTATTGCATTTTCAGCTCAAGAAGAACATTATAATTTTGATTCCTATGATGCTTGTAACGATGCCGTAATGGACGAGCGTTTGATCTACTACGACTGGTTGGCTGACTCAGCAACAACATCGCATGTCACGCATCAAAGAGAAGCCTTCAAAACATACACTCCAATGAAAAATAATTCCGTAACTGGGGTAGGTGGATTGGAAGCTAAAATTGCAGGCAAAGGAACTGTTGAAATAATTTCAACATGCAATAATCAAAATTTTAATATTCATCTGGAAGACGTCCTACATGTGCCTGGAACACGAAACAATTTAATTTCGTTGGGGCGATGGGATGCGGCCGGCGGAAAATATATTGGAGGACAAGGAAAATTAATCCTCACAACTAAAGACGGACAACAACTTGCAGAAGGAAAGAAAATTAATAACCATTTATACAAGATGAAAATGGTATTAAAAAATTCAAGCAAGCCATCTAAAACTCCTGCCGTTAATCAAACATTCGTCGGAAACGTAAAGCCACTTAGTTGGGAAACTTGGCACCGACGATTTGGACATGTAGGATATTCTGGACTTCAACAATTATTGAGCCGAAAATTGGTGATCGGTTTCAATGTCGACGAAAATAGTCCTAAACCAGATTGCGAAGCTTGCATCAGTGCAAAGCAACATAAGGAGCCTTTTCCGAAGTCGATAAAAAGAAACACGAAACCAGGAGAATTAACCCACATAGACTTGTGGGGAAAATACGCCATCAAATCTATTAATGGCAAATATTATTATCTCCTATTTGTGGATGATGCTAAAAGGTTCGTCACAATTGAATGCCTCAAAGAGAAAAGTGATGCAGCACAGGGGGTAATAAATTACCTTGCCCATTTGGAAACACAAGGCAAGAAGCCGAAGGGTATACAAATTGATTGTGGAAAAGAATTTGTTAACGAAAAACTGGAAAAATATTGCAAAGAAAGAGGTATAGAAAATCGATTTACCGCACCATACTCACCATCACAGAATGGAGTTGCGGAAAGGATGAACAGAACCCTGGTCGAATTATCCCGAGCAATGCTGGCTGCTAACCAGCTTCCAGAATTTTTATGGGAATTTGCAGTCTTACACGCTGCCTATATCCGGAACCGATCATTTACCAAACATCTTCGGGAAACAACACCTTATGAAGGCTGGCACAATAAAAAACCGGACGTATCAAATTTACGTGAATTCGGAGCCCCAGTATGGGTATTATTACAAGGCCAGAAAGAAGAAAGAAAAATGCTACCTAAATCAAAGCGTCGTGCATATGTCGGCTATGACGACGGCGCGGGAGCAATAAAATACTACAATGCCGAAACAAGAAATGTTCTCACCTCTCGGAACTTCCGACTTATAGACGCTACAGATGAACCTGAGCCTCCCGAAGACATCGATGTTACACCCTCGACGGAGGGGGAGTCTGGTGGGGAAACACTGAATGTGCCGCCGACGGGAAACTCCGATCAACGGATCACGGAACCGGCAAGGCAGCCTCGGAAGCGTAAACGGAATGAAAATGAGGGAAACATAGATATCACTAGACCACGGAAGACGCGTGCAAATGATAATGAACCACGGAAAACTCGTGGAATTCGTACCGACTACAAACATCTTTACCACCTTGCGGAAGAGGAAGATGACGAAACCTTTCTAAATATAGAAGAAGCCTATGCAATAATAGCCGGAGACGAAATAAACAGTCTCAAAGACGCAAAACAATCCCCGGACTGGACGGAATGGAAAGATTCAATGCAAATTGAATTAGACTTGCTCAAAGAAAAGGGTACTTGGGAACTTGTCGAAAAACCTCCAGATGCCGTTCCAATCAAAAATAAATGGGTATTTATTCGGAAACGAAATAAAGAAGGGGAAATTGTACGATACAGAGCGCGGCTAGTTGCAAAAGGGTATGCACAAAGACCCGGTTATGATTTCACAGAAACTTTTTCACCAGTTGTACGAATGGACACACTCCGAGCGATTTTAGCACTCGCATCAGAGAAAGGTCTAAAAATACAACAGATGGACGTAAAGGGCGCATACCTCAATGGCACGCTACAAGAGACTATATACATGGAACAACCTGAAGGATGTAATGATGGAACAGGCCGAGTATGCAAGCTATTTAAACCGCTTTATGGATTAAAGCAGGCAGGTCGAGAGTGGAATAACGAATTTGATGGTAAACTTAAAATTCATGATTATGGAAGATTAATGGCAGATCCTTGCGCATATATTCGACGGGATGAAGAAAATATAGGCATCATAACGGTATGGGTAGACGACACCTTGCTTTTTGCATCAGCAGATAAAATGATGAAGCATATGAAAAATGCGTTAACATCAGAATGGGACGTCACCGACCTGGGAGAGCCTAGCAAAATCGTGGGCATAGAAATTACGTGCGCCAATGATAGCATCAAAATATCTCAAGAAAAATATATCGAGAATGTCCTTCGTAAAGAAGGCATGATTGATGCGAACCCTGTTGGAATGCCAATGGACCCAAATATTAAATTAATTGAAAACCCAGATTATAATGAGCCGAATCGGAGCAATTCATACGCCAAATTACTGGGATGTCTACAATTCATTGCAAACTCCACGCGACCTGACATTAGCTTCGCTGTTAATAAATTGGCAGCATATACCGCAAACCCGGGCTTACAACACCACGGTGCAATAAAGCGAATACTACGGTACTTAGCAGGTACGAAAACTCTTGGAATTATTTACAGAAAATCCCAGGATGAGACTGAAAACAATAACCTTTTCCATGGATTTGCTGATGCATCATTTGCAAATTCTGAGGACTTCAAGTCCACCACAGGATATGTTTTCCTGACAGCAGGGGGAGCAATAACTTGGAAATCAAAGAAACAAACAATTATTGCACTATCCTCAACGGAAGCCGAATATGTGGCATTATCCGAAGCTGGACGCGAGGCCACTTGGCTAAGAAATTTGTATGGTGAACTCGGATACACCCAAGAAAATCCGACAATTATTCAAGGCGATAATGAAGGGTCAGTAATTTTAACCCATAACCCTCAATTTCACCAGAGGTCGAAACATATCGCTATACGGCATCACTGGGTCCGAGATTTAGTCACCAACAAAATTATTGATATTCAAAACTGTCGTGATCCGGAACAAACAGCGGACATATTAACAAAGGCTTTACCAAAGCCTAAGTTTTCACGGCATAGGGAAGAGATGGGAATTCAGTCAAAAATAACTCAGTAGCTTTCCTTGGTGAGATTGGTTTTTCCCAATGGGTTTTCCATCCACAGAGGTTTTGACGCACCTGAAAGAAAATTATTAACCACTCCAGGGGGAGTGATGACATACACAGAACCATTCCACTCATTGTCCTACACTGCCTAGGCTTGAGGGGGAGTGTTGGGATTATGTATACAAGAGTATACAGGCAAGCCAAGGCAGTTAACAAGCCTATGGAGATGGAATACAAGTCCTAAGCTTAAGGTTAGGGTTAGGATCTGCCACTGGCAGAATCCAACACAGCCACAGGGAATAATATTAATTCCCAAGCTGTTACCCTTAATAGACTGGCCAAGACTACAAAGACTGCCAAGACTGTCTCCTATGCTATCCAGGGAACCCCCTATAATATACAATGATAGACAAGTCTATCTGGAGAATTACATAGGGGATATGACATAGTTATTCCATTATTAACTGGTACAGGAGTCTATTACAGAATACCTCCTTTATGTATTAAAGGAGCGCATTACACTATACCTCCTAACTGTGTAGTATAAATATTGCACATCATGTAGGAGATGATAATAACATTCCTCCCTGTTGCAGTCTCCCTCACTCACTAGCCTTTGAGATTAAACCTCATCTTCTTAACCTTGCCCTTAACTCTTCCTGTCACTGTTCAGCACTCCATTCCCAACACATATTCCCAGAGGTATTCTGGGAGCTCGCTCACGGATAGCATTGTGCACAATAATTCGACAAGTGTCCTATTCATTCTTTCTGCAATGCCATTTTGCGATGCAGAGTACGGCGCGGTTAATCGTATTTGTATCCCACGTTCCTTAGAATAGTTTTCCAATTTTTCATTGACGAATTCTTTTCCGCAATCGATTTGAATCCCCTTAGGTGTTCGGCCTTGTGTTTTTATATAGGCCAAATAATTTATTACTCCCTGTGCTGCATCACTCTTTTCTTTTAGACATTCGACGGTGACATACCTCTTGGCGTTGTCAACGAATAATAAATAATAGTGTTTTTTGTTGATGGACTTGACGGCATATTTTCCCCATAAATCTATATGCATCAATTCTCCGGTTTCAGTATTCTGTTTGACTGATTTTGGGAATGGTTTAATGTGTTGTTTTGCGGCTATACATGTCTCGCATTCTGGTTTTGGGGTGGCCAGATAAACATTAAATCCTTTTACCATATTTCCGTCGAGTAGTAATTGTAGCCCAGTATATCTGATATGTCCAAATCGTTGATGCCATGTTTCCCAACTGAGTGATTTTTCATTTCCACTGAAAGTTATATTATTTTCAGCATTGTTGGCAGTGTCGCTCGGGTTTCTAATAATCATTTCCATTTTGTAGAGATGATTATTGATTTTATTCCCATGTGCAATGGCTTTACCATTTTTATTGATGAGGGTTATTTCCCCTTGTCCCCCTTTTTATTTTCCTCCTGCGGCGTCCCATCTTCCTAGCGAAATTAAATTGTTCCGCATTCCTGGAACGTGCAGAACATCTTTGAGATGAAGAATATATTTTTCTCCATTACATGTCGCAATTAGATCGACATTTCCTCGTCCTTCTATTTTTGCCTCTTTCCCTCCTACACCTGTTACGGAAATATTTTTCATAGGCTCATAGGAGGTAAATGCTTCTTTTTGATGTGTTACATGTGAAGTGGTTGCCGAGTTGGCCAGCCAATCATAATAGATCAGACGCTCATCAATTATGGCATCGTTATTACATGCATCAAAATTATGCCCTTCCTCGTCTGCTGAGAAAGTAATATGTTCTTCTACTATCATTGAAGTATCCCCGGGCTTCTTCTCTTTCACTTTCACTTTCTTCTTTCCCCAACAATTCTTTGCTTAATGTCCAAATTTCCTGCAGTTACGGCATTTGTTCCCATCAAATTTTCGGCATTTGCTCGTCCAATGCCCCGCGCGCTTGCAATGATCGCAATAAGATTCGATGGAGGTTTTCTTTTCGGTAATACAGTTTTCCAGGGATTTACTGGGACTGGTAGCTTTCTGGGTTCGCACCAGATTTACGCTCCCGCCGGTTCCATTATTATTCCTGTTCTGATTTAGCCGAAGTTTATATTCCTCTCGTAATAATCCTATAAATGCGTCCGATGATAAGCAGCGCTTGGGGTCCAAGTCATTGGGATCATTTGCATTGCCATTGTATGGCTCCACATAAGTTTGCCAAGATGATGGTAGAGATGCCAATATGATAGATTTGAATCGGGTGTCGGAGATATGAAATTCCTTATCAGGGAATTTATTGATGCGGTCGCGGTAAGATTTCAGGGTGTCCATATGCTTTAGAAGATCGTCGGTAGCATCGGCCTTTGTCTCGTACAGTAGGCACTGAATATGATTTACGGTTTGATGCGCCTTGTTTTCGTGAGTAATGGATAGTGTGGAGTACATTGCTTCTGCCGTAGTTTTTGATCCGACGTGATTCATTTGCGAAGAGGTAACGTTATGTATTACAACTTCCGGTGCCCAGGTGTCGTTCTTGTCCCAGTTGCGCACCCCCTTGGCATCCCTGGATTCTTTTGGGTGTTTTACGGCCCTGTTAATATATCTAGTGATGTCACAATTAATAAATACCTGTTTCATCCTTTCTCTCCATTCGTGCCAATTCTCATCAGTAAGGTGATCCCGATCGGAGATCTTGTTTACGTTAGAATATTCTTTGGTACAAATTAGAAGGATCGTGGGCTTCTTTTGTTTCGGCGGGATTCCCGCCTTGGGCGCGGCTGGCGGCGCTCCCGCTGTAGCGTGTTGGGAAGCGGCTGGTGACGGCCCAAATAATTCCATATGGTCAGCTAAGTCCTGATCATACTCCTGGACATATTCTTGAGGGTTTTCTTCGTCACTGTCCAGGACAAATTCTTCAATATTGCTTGGGGCTCTTGACATGTTGTAGAAGGTTTTGTAAATAGATTTTTGGGTTGTTTAAAATAAGCCAGGGCCCATAACCTGTAGGGAGGTAAAGCTGGAAGCTGACTAGAGGCTTTTGGATGAAGGGGGGGATTCCTCTGAATGTCTCAGAGGTCAGGAATAATTGTCTCAGTATATACTATACATATAGTATATATAGTATATAATGCTGAAGTAATGCTGAAGTAACAGTAATTAGTAATGTCATAATTACCGCTCTGGATATAGCAATTATAGGCTTGTATCCCAACAGTCCTTGTCGAACTTCTCAAGGCAAACCCGCGCGTGTTTGCCTTTGCCCCCCCTGAGGGGTGGGATCCAGGATGAGGGTCATGCGCAGGGCGTATGACCCCCGTCTGGTGGCCTGGTGCACCTGATGGCTCGCTGAACGCATGCTCTACCTCTGAGCCTGCTGTGTCCTCTGTCGGTAACACCAAACCTCAGGTTCACCGCTGGCAAGGCTGGGGGGCCCGCCGGATGGCAGGTACCATCCCATACATGGGGCGGCTAAGCGAGGAGGGGCTATACTTGGGCAACCGGGGGGCTCTGGATCCCATTGGGCCTTATGGCTGGCAGGTTGGTCGACCTGCAGGAAGGCCTGTAATCCTCATTCCTGGCTGACACATTGGTGGGTGCGCACGACTAATAGGGGCTGTGCGGGGGCCACGCGGGGGTAGGTGGCTGGGTGGGTTAGTATGCTGGCAAGCTGGTTCGGGGAGGTGCCCGAGCGCCCTCAGCCTGTAGTCCAGCCACGTGCACCGCTTGAGTGAGCGGCACGTGGGCCTTCACGCATGTGCATGCATTATCGGGGCTGTAGTTTCCCCTCCAACTTATGTCGTATACCCGCTGTCTCATGTAGTAGATAGCCATGGACTGCGCCCGTGCACCACATTAAACATTGTTGAAGAATAAAAAAAAAAAAACAATGCCCCCCCTGGCCCAAATGATGTCCAGTGTCGTTTGGGTTGTGTGTAAGTTTTTTTTTGCATTGTACTTTTTTATTACTGCTTTACTATTCATTTTATAGGATAGAACATGCTGCCTGCCCCCAGCCCCAGCCCCATGAGCCCCTGCTTGTGGGGTGGAGTCTGGATGACACCCCGCACTGGCAGTGGCACTCCCAGGATGATGGTGTCCACCAGCGCTGACCCGCTGCACACCCGCTGCACCCCTAGCTCGCCTAGGACAACCCTGAAGGCTGCCGCCACATCACGGATGCCTGGGATGGTGTTCCCAGCCCAGCCACTGCCAAACCCGACCTTGATGGCCACCAGCTCATCCCTGCCAAACCCCCCGCTACCTCGGATGTGCCTAAACTCACCCGCTCCCCCCAGAATGGCCGAATGGCCATGCGTTCAATGCCCAACACGCCCAGCTGCCCCTTCCGTGCCGTGTTCAGTGACACTGCCCCACCCCAGTGCCCCCAGGCCTCCCGCTACCACCTGTTCACCCCCCGTGCCCCCCCGTTCCTGCTGCCCAACCCTCGTTTGCCTGCCGACACCCCCCATCACCACTTGTTGGGATATGGCATACAGGCAAGCCAAGGCAGTAACCATGGCTAGGACATATTCCAACAATATGCTAAGTCATTAACACATGTTTAACAGGAGTTAACACATGTAAGGACTATTAGGGGATGCACAGTTAACACATGCTGCACAGTGAAACAGATATAGCATGTCTATGATAGGCTATCCAAGACAGAGCCTTGGATAGAGTGTCTAAGACCCATACTGCAGGAAGTCTCAGACTTACCAAGCCATGATATCATAGGAGGTACTATGACACTATTGTTATAGGGGAAATGACATAGTTACTCCAAGATTAACTGATACAGGGGTCTATGACAGAATACCTCCTTAATATATTATAGGAGTATATTACACTATACCTCCTAACAGTGTTCTATAAATATTCCACACTTTGTAGGAGATGAATAGACATTCCCTGCCTGTTCCACACACTTACTACTTTGTCTGAGTGATCCCCCACTTGCTCTCAAAGACCTAATCCCAATACCACTGCTCACCTCTCCTACCCCCCTTGCATCACCGCCGGCTTTCTGCACCCCCTGCTGTCCCCAGGACTTCCTCTGCACCTCCCCCATCAAACGCTGTGTCCCAGACACCACCCCTGCCACCCCTGCCTCAGCCCCAAACCCCCCCGTCGTCCAAACAGCCTTTGACGGCCCCTACCTGCTCACCTCCGTGTCCCGCGTGCTTTGACTGGGCTGATGACCCCCCCCAGACTTGTGATGCCCCCAGCCTTACCTCTACCAGAGTGAGCCCTGAGAGCCCCCAGCATGTCCCCCAACTACCTGTCACTTGAAGCTGCCAACCCCCCCTTGTATGCAAGCATGCGGGGGGCCTTGTTTTCTTTTGTCTTTTTGTTGGGATTATGTATACAAGAGTATACAGGCAAGCCAAGGCAGTTAACATGCCTGGGGAATATTGCCATAATATGCTATCATATTAACACATGTGTTAAGCTAGGACAACACTAGGGTTAGGGCTAATGTATATTAACCATAACCCTAGGGAATGGACAGTTAACACATGCAGAGACATATAGGGGAACCCACAGTTAACACATGCTACAGGATTACTCATACTGCAGCATGTCTATGATAGCCTATCCAAGACAAAGCTATGGATAGAGTGTCTATGACACACCCTGCAGGAAGTCTAGGACTTACCAAGCCATGATATCATATGTCACTATTATTGACACTGTTATAGGGGATATGACAAAGTTACTCCACTATTAACTGGTACAGGGGTCTATTACAGAATACCTCCTTTATATATTATAGGAGTGCATTACACTATACCTCCTAACTGTGTAGTATAAATATTGCACATCTTGTAGGAGATGATAATAACATTCCTCCCTGTTGCAGACTCCCTCACTCACTAGCCTTTGAGATTAACTTCATCTTCTTAACCTTGTCCTTAACTCCTCCTGTCACTGTTCACCACTCCATTCCCAACACTTAGCCATGTGTTTGATTGTAGGGACCTTATGGATGTCATGTGTGCATAAAAGTGTCTACAATGCCAAACATCGAAGATAATAGTTAGAAATGTCTTTGAAAATCATACTCCTGACAGTAAATGCTGAAAGTTTGATGGGAACAGATGCTGTAACTGTAGGAAATTTGGACATCTAGCTAAATGTTGTTGGGGGAAAAGGAAAGAAGAAGCGAAAGAGAAGAAGCCTGGGGACACATCCAATATTATAGAAGAACATATAACCTTCTCAACAGATGAAGAGAGTTATAATTTTGATGCATGTAATAATGATGCTGTAATAGATGAGCATCTGATCCACTGTGATTGGTTGGGAAACTTGGCAACAACCTCACATATAATGCATCAAAGAAATGCATTTACTTCCTACATGCCAAAAGGAAATATTTCTGTAACAGATGTGGGTGGAAAGGAGGCAAAAAGGAACTGTTGATTTAATTTCAACATGCAACAGAGAAAAATATATATTACCTTTCAATGGGCTTAAAGCTGATCAGACTGAAAGTAATTCCTTCAGCCCATTGCAAGGTAATCACATGCAGAAATTAATTCTTTCATTATTTTGAAATATAGCTAGAAAGTAAAGCTTTCTGATCTGGTTTATAAAGGTCTTTCAGATAATAGATAGTTGAAAATTTCCTCTGGATGAAATATTCTCAATGCACAGCCTGAAAGCAATGTGAAATAATGAGAAATATTGGCTTTTAGAGTGTATTTCTAACCACTTAATTTTTAAGTTTCTGGTCACAAAAAGTTATTCTTAAATAAAATATTTCACAACATATTTCTATTTATATTTCACCAAGGAGAGATTCTAGATCTGGCCTTGGGTGGATTGCAAATATTACTTGACCAAAAAATGGTAAATGCTTCTAATGTTGATCTGGAAACCCCAAAACCAGATTGCAAAGCATCTGTACTTTATACTCCCCCACCTAGTCCGCGCGGACTCCTAGCTGTCCGCACAGATTCCTAGTAAAGTCCGAGTTGTCCGCACGGTGATAGGTATCAGGAGCGTCCAAAGCTCTGAACCATCCCATTTTCACATTTTTAACGACACCTCCTCATGCCACATTCTACAATCATCATAGGATCTCACACGCATTACTACCAATACTCGTGCTACTATGCAGCCTCAAAACTCTTCATATTTAGCTCCCACATCAGTTATATTGACCTCCACCTCTTGGCCCACTCCGTCATCCACCTCACTCTCTTCTTTCCTGGCTTGGGTCACCACCGCATTGTCCTCTGGTCGCACTTGATATTGTTCAACTCATTGTTGGCAAAGGAAGAAGATATCTCACTCACTCCAGTCAAGGCTCCATCGTAATGGGTCACAGAAGATAATGGGATCATCTCCAACAGGCAAATTTTCTGTGTTGAGCTCTGATGAGAATCATCCCCACACAATAGCGCGTCTCCATTGGTAGGCCATCAGGATGCACATAATCAAGAGGATGATGAAGAAGAAAAGGACAAGAGAGATGTTGTTAGAGATCATGGTGTAAGGTTCTAGTGCAAGGAACGGTATTATCAACAGTCCTATGATTTTGGTCACATGACAAGGTTCCCAGGATTACATCATCATCCTCTCCAGTCCCTATCACCTGCCTGACAAGCCACTGGACGCATTTTTGGATAGGAGGCAAGTCCTATTACACCAGGTAGATTTCTTACACCAGGTAGATTTCTTGACCTAGTACCCACCCTTTATTCCATTACCCACTCCTTATTCCATTACCCCTCCCCCCCCCTTCTCATTGGCATCTGATTCCTTCTCATTTTACTCGGGTCCTCTTCACCCACTTCAATTTCCTGGCCCCACTTAGAATATCTATATAAGACATCTAGTAGATAGAAAACAAAAAACAACATATCATTTCCCCTCTATCGTTTAGAGCACAGAGCTCAATTCTAGCCTCGTATTATCGTATTATCTCGTCTCAGCAACCCCAGTTCTAGTCTCATTTATCGTATTCTCCCTTCACCTTTCATCCTTCTACCTTGTGACAAACACCAACCCAAAGCCACCTCGCAACCTTCCTCTAGTCTAGTTGGAGTACATTTGGTGTGTCATTTCCAGGTGTCTCCTCGGACTGAGTATCATCAACGGACAGCTCAGACATCTCGTGGACTGAAGAATTGGGCCGAGTCCTAGCATCTTGAAACTGTAAGAAGTCCTAATGATGTCCGAGTTGCCCTAGCTGGTCTGAGTAATGTCCGAGTAAATAAAGACTTAGTGAATTTTTTCATGAGAGTAAGATCAAAATATTGTTGTACCTGGCAGGGTTTGAACCCAAGGCACTTTGATCAAGATTACATAAACTGGGCACAATTAACCACTGTGCCAAATGGGCACACAATATTAATATTATTACTACTATTTATTACCTATTCCAAATACATGCTAGCAATTAAAAACAAGTTACCGTTGCTCACATCGAGCAATGGCACTCAAAGGGCGTCATTGCCCCCCCCTGTCCCCCATTCCCTCCCCTTCCCCGTGCCCTTCCATCACCCTCGCCTATTGCACCCCCTCCATGCTGCGAGCAGTTGCTCGCAGCAGTGGTGGGGGGTGCTTTGTCATCCTGGGTGTCATGGGGTCGCACGTCCATGCCCTCGCTCTGACAGAGTAGTATCTATATTAATTAAAGTAGAGTAAAAATAATATATATTTATACAAAATAAATTAACGGGAGGGGGGGGAGGGGGTCACAGCGTGTTGCCGTTGTTGCCCCCGTTCCCTGTCCCCCCTTCCCCGTGCCTGGTGGTGGGGGTGCTCTGTCGCGCTGGGCGTCGCGTCTGGTGCATCCCCCTGTCCCCCCACGCGTCCCCCCATCCTCCTGGTGCGTCCCACGCGTCCCCCACCCTCCTAGCTCGTCCCCTCTCCCTCCTAGGGCGTCCCCCTGTCCCCCCTATCCCACAGCCAGTCCCCCCCCCCCTCCTATGGCATCCGGCCGTCCCCCCACGCGTCCCCCTCCCTTCTAGTGCGTCCCCCCACCCCCTGGAGCGTCCCCCCCTCCTAGTCACGCTGAGTGTCATCCCCCCTCCCTCCTACTGCATCCCCTCCCTCCCAGTCACACTGGGTGTCGCGTCTGGCGCGTCCCCCGTCCCCCGGTGCGTCCCCTCCCTCCTATGGTGTCCGCCCGCCCCCTCACGCGTCCCCCCTCCCTCCTGGCATGTCCCCCTTGGTTCTGGTGCATCCCCTTGTCCCCCGGCGCATCCCGAGTGTCGGTGGGGGTTGTCCCTGGCTGGGGGAGGGTGCTGGGTCGGTGGGCGGTGATGTGGCTGCGCCGCTGGGGTGGTTGGTGCATTGGTGGGTGCATGGCTGCACCGCTGTGGTGGTTGGTGGATCAGTGGGTGGTGGTGACGTGGTGGCGGCAGGTGCTGGGTTGTGGCTGGGGGAGGTCGGTGGGTCGGTGGGCGGTGACGTGGCGGTGCGTGCTGGGACAGTGGGCGTGACGTGGCGGTGGCGATGGGCGCTCGGTCAGTGGGCGGTGATGTGGTGGCAGCGGTGGGTGCTCGGTCGGAAGGGAGGCGGTGCTGGCGTGACGTGGCAGGTCTCTATGAAGCCCCCCACCTCCCAGCTAAGTGGGGAGGGGGGACAAAGGGAGGGGTGGAGAGGAGAGGGAGGCCGTCGTCATGATGGTGGGTGGCAACACATGAATTGGCAGTCATGGGGTGACGCATACCGACGTTGTGACAACGGTGCCCAGTAAATGGACATATGTTGCCCAGGCTCATACAGCCTGGTAGCACAGTCGTTATATTACTTACCTGTCACACTCACATGGCCACAAGGTCCTGGGTTCAAACCCTTCCATTACATTACCTTTTAAATAGTGACTTGCTAGGACAGTCCGTGCAGAATCCGTGCTAGGAATTCCTAGTCTGAGTTAGTCCGCACAGACAAAACTCGGACAAGACTCAGACAAAACTCGGACTAGGAATGAAGATTTGGCAGTGACCTTCTGCCAAAATAATTCCTAGTAAAGTCCAAGCGGACAACTCGGACTCCGTGTGGACAGCTCAGATTCTGTGTGGACTCTGCATGGATTAGGTGGGGGACAGTAAAGACCTCCAAAGCATGCATAGCCACAAAACAACATGTTAAACCATTTCCAAAATCAGTCAAATGAAAAACAGAATCTGGGGAATTAATGCATATAGATTTATGGGGCAAATATTCTGTCAAATCCATCAATAGAAAACATTATTATTCATTGTTTGTTGATTATGCCAAAAGGTATGTTACAGTCAAATGTCTGAAAGAAAAAAGTGATGCAGCACAGGGTGTAATAAATTACTTGGCCTATTTAATAATTCCAGACCAAAAGCCAAAGGGGATTCAAATAGATTGCAGAAAAGAATTTATCAATGAAAAACTTGACAATTATTCTAAACAACATGGAATACAAATCCAATTAACCATGCCATACTCTGCATCACAAAATGGCATTGCAGAAAGGATGAATAGGATACTAGTTGAATTACCACATGCAATGTTATCTGCAAGCTCACTGCCAGAATATCTCTAGAAATATGCAATATTACATGCTGCATACCTCTGAAACTGATCATATACAAAACACCTTTGAAATTAACTCCCTATGAGGGATGGTACAATCAGAAACCAGATGTGTCACACCTGCATGAATTTGGTGCACTGGTCTGGATATCATTACAAGGACAAAAAAGAGAGAGAAAAATGCTTCCTAAATCAAAGTGCTGCACTTATCTTGGATACAACAACAGCACCGATGCAGTCAAATATTACAATGCAGAAATGCACAACATTCTAACTTCACAGAATTTCAAGCTAATCACATTGATATTAACAAACCATGCATGGTGCATGCAATGCAGAACAAGGAACCACATAGAACATGTGGAGTTCATACCAATTATAAACCCTTATTACACCTTACAGAAGAAGAAAAAGTCAACACCTTCCAAGAAAAAAAAACAAGCCTATGCAATAATAGCTGGAGATGAATTAAATAGTCCCAAAGAAGCCAAAAACCCTCCTGAATGGTCCACTTGGGAAGGAACCATAAAAATCAAATTGGATCAGCAGAAGGAAAGAGGGACATGGGAACTTGTCCAGAAACCTCCAAATGCAATACAAATTGCAAACAAATGGGTTTTCAATAGAAAATAAAATAAAACAGGAGAAATAGTAGGATACTGAGCACAGTTAGTTGCAAAAGGGTGCATACAATGACCTGGTTATGATTATACAGAGACCTTCTCACCAGTAGTCTGAATGGACACACCCCAAGCAATTTTAGCACTTGCATCAAAGAAGGGTCTAAAAATACAACAGATGGATGTAAAGGGCACATGCCTAAATGGCACACTCCAAGAAATGATATACATGAAACAACCTGAAGAGTGTGAAGATGGAACAGACCAAGTATGTAGGTTGATAAGCCACTTTATGGATTAAAGCATGCAGGGCAAGAGTGGAATAATGAATTTGATGGCAAACTCAAAATTCACAATTACAGATGCTTATTTGCAGATCCATGTGCATGTATTTGGAGAGAAGACAAAGACATTGGCATAATAACTGTCTGGGTTGATGATACCTTAATCTTTGCATCTTTGGATAAAACAAGGGAGCATATGAAAAATATGCTCAACTTCAAATGGGAGGTAAAAGGTATTGGAGAACCAAGTAAAATTGTGGGCATAAAGATTATGTGCCTGGACAACCGAATCAAGATATTTCAGAAAATATATCCTCCAACAAGAAGGAATGATTGACACAAATCCTGTTGGCACCCCCATGGATCCTGATATTGGAAAATCCAGATTATAACAAACCCAACAGGAATAATTCATATGCAAAATTGCTAGGATGCTTGCAATTTTAATCAAATTCCACAAGGCCCAATATCATCTTTTCAGTTAACAAGCTGGCCACCTACACTGCTAACCTGGGTTTACAACACCATAGTGCAATAATGCAAATACTCAGATACTTAGCAGGTATGAAAACTCTTGGGATAAATTATAAGAACTCCCAAGATGAGACTGAAAACAATAACCTCTTCCATGGATATGCTGGTTCTTCATTTGCTAATACTGAAGATTTAAAATCCACAACAGGCTATACTTTCCTAGCATCAGGGGGAGCAATTATGTGGAAATCAAAGAAACAAACCATAATTGCATTATCCTCTACAGAAGCTGAATATGTCGCATTGTCAGATGCTGTACATGAAGCCACTTGGCTAAGAAATTTATATGAAGAACTCGGATTTAAACAGATATTTCCAACAGTGATTAAAGGCAACAATGAAGGATCAATAATATTGATTCATAATCCTCAATTTCATCAGTGGTCAAAACATATCACTATATACTATCACTGGGTCAAGGATCTCATGGCCAACAAAATTAAAAAAGAATACAAAACTGTCATAATCTGGAGCAAACTGCAGACATATTAACAAAGGCATTGCCAAAGCCTAAATTTACACAACATAGGGATGAGATGGGGGTTCAGTCAGAAATAACCCAGTAGCTTTTCTTGCATGTGAGTCATTTTTTTCCCATGGGGTTTCCCATCATACAGAGGTTTTAACACACCTGGATGATATAATAACTATTCCACCCTAGATTCCAGGGGGAGTAAAGATTTATAAACTATTCCCTAACAGCTACCTATGCTTGAGGGAGAGTATTGGGATAGCAAGCCAAAGGCTATATCCAAGACAGTAATAATAACAATATTAATTACTGAGACTTCAACATTCTGTAGTATATACTACACATAATTGTGTATATGAGACAATCACTCCTTTACCTCTGAGACACTCAGGGGACACCCCCCTTGGTCCTAAGGTCTCCTCTAAGCTTTCTGCAATGCTCTCCTAACAGAGTGTTTCACTACTTGGCTGATACAGAGAGTGAAGTGGATTTATGTATCTGCTGATGGCATCAAACAATAATACTGCCTGGCTGATAGTAGGATTCCAGATAATGAGCACCTCAGCCAATGAACCATTTTCCAGTTTCATGGGTTGGCTGATAAGGGATATCCAGCCAATGGAATCAGCCAACATGGTCAAGGAATTGCATGCTAGTGTGTTATGGTTCAGCTGATACAAGGACTTTCACTGATTGTCCAGCACATCAGGATACAGCTTGGCTGATGGCTGATGCAGGCTGGGCTGTCCTGGTTCATGGTCAGCTGAGCTGTGGTACAGCCCAGCCTGCATCAGCTGATCAGTGGAAGTGATACAGACAATCAATGCCCTAGTAGGCTCACTAATTACAAGCTCTATAGCAGTCCCAGGAACCATCATCAGCCATCAGATCATTGATGGATGCTACATTGTGCCATCTTTCCAACAATTGCCACATCTCACATTTTATATTCTAGGCATGGCAGAGCTAGCAATTCTTTGTATAACTGATGTAGTAGTCCAGTACATGCAATGCCATTGGCATAAACTCACTGACCCAACCATTGAGGTAGTCCTGCCTGATGGTTGGACAGCAGGAATGAAAGGTGACTGTGACCACATGGTGATAGCTGTCTTTGCTGCATGGAATAACCCAGGTGAGTGGTTTAGGGTCAGCCAGGCACACACATACCAAATCCACCAGTTACTATTCAATGGGATATTGAACACTATAGCACAACATTGAGTCCCAAGCAATCTGGTCAAAATCTGACTCAGGAAGGAATGCAAGAGAACTGGTTCCCAACTATATTTCACCAGCTGTTCCTGGTCCTTGACTGGCCAGCAGTTATCACTGACCTCCATGGCAATGCACTACTCTATCCACCAGGAATTCTGTGAAATATCTTGCAAGTAGGTCTGCAACAAATGAATCCTTAGAAACCTGCACTGATGTAGGAAATGTGAAAGTGGATGCTGTGGAGTGACATACCCCTTTTGTATAAAGTACTTGTCATCAAACAAAGTTCAAACAATTGGCATATGGGGCTGAGATACTATTGTTCACCCAATGATGTGTCCACTAAGCCAGATGCACCAGTATATCACCAGGTTGGTTTGAACAAGGCCATACAGTATGAATGAATATCCTCCTATCCCAACATCTGTAATAGCAAATACACCACAGGCTAATCACCATAAATTGACAGCTTCAGCACCACTGCAAGATCTGGGCTGTGCACTGTGGGTGACACAAATGCAATGGATGGCAGTCATCAGTGGTGGCATACTGTCTCTAATCCACCCTGAACAATATCTCCTTGGCTGAACATCAATTCTCCGAATGGCAGACCAGCCAGACCAGAAGGTCTTGTGAAGTGGGCATCACCATTCACTGCCTAACTGGTCATTGTCAACCACATCACCTCCACACATTGCAATGTCCAAGGCCACAATCCATGGCTGGATATCCTTCTGACATTCAGCCCATACACAGATTACAGAGTGGAATTCCATTCATTAGGTATCTGGGTTGTGTTTGACTCTGGGACAGTGGTTGGCATCTGTGGCAAGGTTGTACCACATGCTGCATCTGATTGCAATCAGGAATGCACATGCATTGCATATTATATGCATGACAAGGTGCATGCCAGACTGAACATCCTGGCCAGAGGGTGGATGAATATTAATAGACATGTATCTATGATTTAACTCAAATCCTCATCACTAGTATCTGTAAGGCCAGATGATGACACAGGACTCAGTGAAGGTGTACAAATCAATCCCTCTGATATAGAACTGGTATGTGAGCTGCTGGTACTCACCCTTGGCTGCAATGCTTGGCCTTCACTCATTTCAACTAGTCACATCACTTTCTGATGCTTGGCTGGGATGATCAGGCTCAAGGAGCCTTCCTTGGGTGAGTCACCAGTACTGCTGGATTCAACCAACTCAGAGGGAATGCCACCTGCCCTGCTCAATGGCTTCTCAGGTGCCAGTCCACATACAAGGATGCATACCCCATGGAGATACACTTCTTGAAAAACACCAATTGCCATCTGGCTTACTTCAATGGACTCAGTCACATCAGCCATGACATCACAAACCCCATCTAGCACTAGTGACAGTTCATTAATTAGGGCATCTGTGGCATGCTCAGGTGGGACATCATTGACTGGCACTGACATTTTATAATCTTGAGAGCTGATTGTCTGATCTATCCTTAACAATCCACAGGTAGTAAAGTTATGCAAATGCTCACCTGCCTCCTAAACAGGGAAAAACTTAAAAGCCCTCTGAACCATTGGCTTCCAGCTAACCATTTAACTAGCCCCACCCTCACCTGGCACATTCCACCATGCAAGATTGTATGCTTCTACAATTCCCCCTGGATAGGTCAATGCTTTATCAGGCAGGTGCCTGCTGTTGTCCAAAGTATTCATATATAAGCCATTTGGTGGATGATCTATATTTATCCAGGTAGACAGGTGCTTGACAAAGAAGGGAATTGTGCAGCTTAGCCCCAACAACTGTGTGATGCCAATGCATGATGTGATCACATGCTGCAAACCCATCATCATGGCTACAGGTTTGAAGCTGCTCACACATACCACTTTGATTTGGAAATTTGCATGCCACCAGATGGCATGGTGGCATTGCTGTTCATCATCATAGCTGCATTAAGTCTAGAGAACAGGAAATTCAAGAAGGCTTGATGTGATTCTTCAGTCTTGTCCATGCTGGTAACAGTGTCTGAACATGGCTGACATGTGATCATTCCCTGGCTGGTGGGAATGCTGGGAGTTACCATTGTAAATGATATGTGAACTATTAATAAAAAGCCAGATTAAAAGACAGAATTGCATAGCTATGATTCACAGCCTGAATGCTGGCTTGTGCATGGGCTGCAAAGTCCTGCCACATACTGCATTGCCACTCTGCATAACAAATGTGCCCAGCTGCACAATGCATACCTTTTTTCAGCAACTGATCATGCAGTTTTGACCAGTATGTAGCCTTCAAAAGAAAGAATTGTGTAGTCCATTCCATTTCCACAGTTGCAATCTCTAATTGCTCCTTCCAGCATAGGTACTTTGCCCTGGCAGTTAACCAATGAACCATGTAGACTACAACTTCATTAGCAACCAATGCATACTGAGTGCACTATTTCTTATACTCAATCAGCAAAGAATTATCAGTCTTGTCATGATCCTGAGCATTTGATGACAAAAAACCATGCAAGGTGAGCATTCCACTGCCCTGGTGCCCTTGGATTAAAAATGATGGTGCTTGCTCACAGGTCTTCAATGTAACTGGCTTGTACTTCACAGAATCTTCATCAACTTTGGCCCCCAGGGTGATCAGTGCTCACCTTGCAAATCCATACACCTGCTGATGATTGTTGAGTGCTCAGGTTACAGCTAAGATTTCGGACCTTGCCCAGGTTGTCAATACCTTTTGCTTGCTGCAACTGCTCCCAATACCTAAATGACTTTTCCCCAATACCCTGTCTTAATCCCTCCAGAGCATCATTTGCCTGATTTTCCTGCAGTCCACTCTCCTTGTCCATCACCTCAGTGATCCTTAATTTGACACAGGACTCTTTGCCAATAATAGATGGCAGTAGTAATGGGTGTGACTCCAGCTCTCTAACAAATAACTCAGCATCTGTTGGGGCAAATGGACTGTAATTTACACTCCTCCACATATTCTGGAATCCTACTCAAGTCTGGAAATTCCAGTCAAGTTCAGAATTTCCAGACTCATTTTTGAGGAGTTCACCTCTCCTCTTGCACCCCCCTCCAGCCTGCAAGCAGTTGCCTACAGCAGTGGTGGGGGGTGCTCTGTCATCCTGGGTGTCACGGGGTCAGACTCATGTGTCTGGTGCATGCCCTTACTCTGACAGAGTAGTATCTATATTAATTAAAGTAAAGTAAATATATATATACATACTAAATAAAATTAATGGGAGGGGGGGGAGGGAGGCACGGTGCATCACCATCATTGCCCCCCTTCCCTGTCCCCCCTTCCCAATGCCTGGTGGTGGGAATGCTCTGTTATGCTGGATGTCATGTCTGATGCATCCCCCTGTCCCCCCATATGTCCCCCCTCTCTCCTGGCATGTCCCACATGTCCCCCACCCTCCCAGCATGTCCCCCCACCCTCCCAGGGCATCCCCCTGTCCCCCCTGTCCTATGGCCTGTCCCCCCCTCCGATGGTGTCTGGACATCCCCCCATTTGTCCCCCTTGGTCTTTTTGCATCCCCCTCAGTCCTGGTGCATCCCCCTCCCTCCTAGCATGTCCCCCTCCCTTCTAGTGCATCCCTCTGCCCCCTGGAGCATCCTCCCCCTCCTAGTCATGCTGGATGTCATCCCCCCTCCCTCCTAGCATGTCCCCTCCCTCCCAGTCATGCTGGATGTTGCATCTGGCCCATCCCTTATCCCCCAGTGCATCCTTCCTCCTATGGTGTCTGCCTGTCCCCCCACACATCCCCCTCTCTCCTGGCATGTCCCACACATCCCCCTCTCTCTCAGGGCATCCCCCTGAGTTCTGGTGCATCCTGTGTGTCAGTGGGGGTTGTCCCTGGCTGGGGGAAGGTGCTGAGTCAGTGGGTAGTGACATGGCTGCACTGCTGTGGTGATTGGTGGATTGGTGGATGGTGGTGACATGGTGGTGGCAGGTGCTGGATTGTGGCTGGGGGAGGTCAGTGGGTTGGTGGGTGGTGATGTGGTGGTGGGTGCTGGGTCAGTGGGCATGACACAGCAGTGGCAGTGGGTGCTCAGTTGGATGAAGCCCCCCACCTCCTAGCTAAATGAGGAGGAGGGGTGGCATGTCATTGCATACAAAAAACTGTCAGAAAAAAGTATATATTTGATTAGCTGTAAATCAAGATGAAATAGAAGTTAAATTAAACTACTTACCATGGGGGCCATAATATGCTGTGCTAAAGGGAGGGAGGGGAAGGGGAGGTGAGGGGGAGAGGGAGGGGGGAGGCCACCATTGTGATAGTGGGTGGCAACATGTGAGCTGGCTAGTGTTTTAAAGTCCAGTCATGTCTGGTTTTCCAGACCAAAACAGGCTGACCAAACCAAAGGTAACCAGTCAGGTAGGTCAGTTTAGGTAACCAAACCCTGTCCTGACCAGTTCTGACCAACTTTTACAGTGTAGAAAATAAAATAAAATAATTCTGATTAAATTTACAACTAAAATGACCTCCCCTACATGAAAGACATGTGAGGGGGGGCAGAGAGGGCAAGAGCGAGTCCTAAGGTCATGAGCATCTTGCATTGTGATGAGGGAGGTTCCATGCTGATAAAACAAAGTGTATTGTTAGTAGATAGAAAAAACAATGAAATGAAATAAATGAAACATACCATGGCAACAATGTGCATTGCTCAAGCCCCCACTGTCCCCATCATCATTGTCATTGTCATTGCTGTTGATGTGGTACCACCCATATTCCACCCCATGAGCAGTCGCTCATGAGGCTGGGTGCAGGTGGTTCTTCACTGTTGTCATTGCTGTTGTCTTGTCACTGTCATCTCATTGTCTTGTCATCATCTTGTCATCTTGTCATCATTTTGTCGTATTGTCATTGTTGTATCATTGTTGTTGTTGTTGTTGTTGTTGTTGTTGTTGTATCATTGTTGTTGTATCATTGTTGTTGTATTGTTGTCATTGTCTTGTTGTTGTCTTGTTGTTGCTGCTGTCATCTGCTAGCACCCACAAACCACCCTGCAAGCAGCAGCTTGCAGGGCTGGGGTGGGTGCTGCATCATTCATTGTTGGCCACTGTGTCATTACAAGAACCTAAAGCAGAGATTAATAATATAAAATAAAATAAGCTAGTTACCTAGGCATTGTTTGGGCCCCATGTTTGCAGGCATTGTGTGATGTGGTGGGTGTCAACATGAGGATATGGAGTTATTGATAGCTGTTAGGTGGCACCACTTTTTTTCACTTGGTTGCACAAACATGACCAAATGGTCTGTGCACAGCCCAAAGGTATATAAACCCTTGCCTTTCGACCTTTTTTACTTGGGTTCAGCCCATTTCTAATATATTTTAGTTACTTATTATTTTAATTACTTCATACAATACTGAAAACTGTAGACAGTATAAATATAAATGAATAGTCAAGTGTAAATATGCTTAGCAGTTGTGACTGGTCATAATCGGTCATGACTGGTTTGTTCTGGGCTGATATTTTGCCCCTGAAAAGACCACAAGGCAGCTCTGAGTCCCTGACCATGACTGAAGGTTCGGTCAGCTTTGGTTACAGTTCGGTTTGGTCTTGGTTAGGGTAACCTGACCTCAAAACATAAGAGCTGGCAGTCACAACACATCATGGTGGTGATTGTGGCCATGAGACATGTGTCTAGTGAGTTCAGTTAGGTTGGTTTTTGTAAATTCCGGAAATTCCGATTCAAATAATTGAACCAGAATTATCCTTTACAGTGAGAAATACACTAAAAAAAAGTACGCTTGGAATCCAGAAATTCTGGCCAGGAGTTCTTACAAACTGATCTCATAGGGTGGAGTTATGGTGGCATTCTGACAGAGTTCCAATGCAACAATGGACTTGACTTCAATATATAAGAGATTGCACCCTTCTCTACACCCAATGTCCAATTTACAAGGTGACAATCATAAAAGCAGAGGTCTGGCAGAGTTCCAGAAGTAAGAGATGAAGAGGACTTAGAGTTGAGAGAGTTGGAGAGGTAACAATGCAATAATCAAACTGAAGTTACAAGTGATGGTATCTAGGTTTTATAGTAACTAAGTAACTGAGGTAAACTCCAGTGGAGTACTGAGTGCACTGTAAGTAAGATAATCAATCAATGATATGTGATATAAACAAAACAGGAGAAGTATATGAAATAGAATTTGAAATGGTTATTTGAAATGGTTATTTGAAATAGTGGCAGCTCCATTGGTGATCTGCTGGAGCTCCATTGCAGGCTTGCATGGGATATGACAGTATTTCCCCCTTAGGACAAAGCCTTCAAGGTCATGTGGTATTTGAATTCTGTATTTAGGAATTTGATGGTCCACAGTTCTTCAACATCAACCACCATGTCCAGCTCTTGAAACACATACCTTCCCACTCCCCTCTCATCTGCTGCTGAGGAACATGCTAAGTTGATGGCACACCTGGAAGAACTCACTACCCTGGAGGAGGCTGCCAAGAAGGCTGCTGCTGAAGAGGTGGAGAGGAAGTCCACTGGAGAGAAGAGGCTGCACAGGGAGGAGAAAGTGTGAAGGTGTGAGGAACACCATGCAGAAAAACAAAAGGCTGTGGACCCTGCCACCGAGGAAGATGAGGAGGTGGTGGAAGAGCCACCTAAGAAGAAGAAGACCAAGGTGGTGGCATGCAAGACCTCTGACAGAGGTGAAGACATGGGGTCGTCAGCAGAGGCTGCCTGCATAAGGTGAGTGGTGTTTGTCACCACTTTTGTTTGTATTTGAATTTTTTTGTTTTTTTTTAGATGTCGTACTGCAGGCATGGCATGCATGAGGTCCAACAGGACCTGCCACCTTGCCTGCGACCACTGCTTTCATATGAAGCAGCGGTGCAAGACAGGAAGTGGCAGCACTCCCAACGGTGGTGGATAAGGTGACAGAGAAGGGCCTTGTGGAGTACATGAAGGAGATGTGGGCAGATATGGTGAGGCTCTACAAGGAGTTCATGGAGATGACAGCAGTGCTCTGTGACCTCACAGAGCATGTCAAGTGCGGCAAGGAGTGGACAGGTGAGGGGGAGACAGAGGAGTTGGAGTGGGGAGGAGGTCCAACAGGACCTAGAGCACCTGGAGGAGGAAGAAGAGGACTATGCCATGTACAAGGTGTGGCAAGCGGAATGGCAACTGGTGGAGTCCAACAAGGGTCAGAATGGAACAGAGAGGGAATGGAGATGGAGAAGTAGTAGTAGGGAGGAAAAAGTAAGTAGAAGAGAAAAGTAATATAGTATGTATGGAGGTCCACAGAGGACTATAAAAGTAAATACTTGGTTTGTATGTAGATAGGATGGGTTTGTAATGGTTTTGTTTGGCTTTGCTTTTGTTTTGTAAGTAAGGAGTGATCTGGTAAGTAACTTGTAAGTAAGATGACAGTGTTTGATAATAAGGAGATGGCTTTGCTTTTTCTTGCAGGTGATGATGGTGTTTTTCTTGTAGGTAATGGTGTTTGATAGGTAATGTTGACTTTGTTTGTTTTGTTATATGTAAGGTGATGGTATCTGATGACTTTGTTTTTCTTGTAAGTAATAGTAACAGAATATATAAAAAATGAAATGGCTTTATTTTTGTTTTGGATTGACTTTGTTCTTTGTTTAAGGGTAGGGAATGATGGAGTTATTGTGGACTGGGTTTGTCGGGGTACTGTGCATGGAAGTCCATGACAGCTTCCTGTGCATGCTCAAGTTCTTCAGCAAGTAGCCAGGACTGTTCCAAGTCAGTGTCCTTGTAACCTGACCAGTGCACCAGGTATAACAATGGACACCGCTGCTGCTTATCAAGTTTGGAGTCCAAGTTTTCTGCAATCTCATATTCAATTTCATCATTGATAGTGATCAGTGGAGGTGGCAGCTGAATCCAGTTAAAAATTGTGTTGATGGGTGCTGATTCAATTTGGGATGTGTGAAAGACTGGGTGTAAGGCATGGAGGTGGTCCAGAAGACAGAGGGTGAAGGAATGTGTGCCAGCTTGGGCGATGATTTCAAAGGGGCCAAGATTTATTTCTGATAGCTTTTCTGAAGGCCTAGTAGTGCAAATATTTTCAGCATGAAGGTAGACTTGGTCACCAACTTTGTAAGGCAGAGCAGGGTGCCAGTGGTGATCTGTGGGAACTTGATAATGCTCTTGGGCAAGTTTGATTTGCTGGCAGGGTTCCATGTGTAGTTTGTCAAGATCCACAATGTAGGATCTAGCCTTTTGGGAAGCCAGCTCGCACTCAGGATAGACAGTGAAGTTAGGGTCGCAACCTTTGTTGGCGTAGAATGGTGATATGCCGGTGTGTTGTTGTAAGTGAACTTGGCAAGGGGAAGGAGTTCTGACCAGTTGTCCTGCTTGTTAAGAACTGATCCTAAGGCATGGGAAAACAGCAGAGTCCAGCAGAGGAGTACATTACACTCCCCCACATATTCCGGCTGGAATTTCTGGAATTTCTGGATTCTGGGTGTACTTTTGTTTAGTGTATTTCTCACTGTAGAGGATAATTCTGGTTCAATTATTTGAACTGGAATTTCCGGAATTTACCTGAACCAGGAAAAACTGAACTAACTGAACTCACTGGGCATGTGTCACATGGCCACAATCACCACCATGATGTGTCATGACTGCCAGCTCACCTGTTGCCACCCACAATCACAACGGCGGCCTCCCCCCTCCCCCTCCCCTCCCTCCCCTCCCTCCCTCTAGCACAACATGGAGGCTATAGGCCCCCATGGTAAGTATTTTAATCCAAGTTCTATTTCATCTTGATTTAAAGCTAATCAAATATATATTTCTTCTCCTTCAGTTTTGTGTATGCAACGACATGCCCCCCCTCCTCCCCACTTAGCTGGGAGGTGGGGGGCTTCATAGGGACCTGCCACGTCATGCCAGCGCTACCTCCCTTCCGACCAAGCACCCACTGCTGCCACCACATCACCACCCACCCACTGAGCACCTATCGCAGCACCCGCTGCCGCCATGTCACCACCACCCACCGATCCAGCACCCACTGCAGTGGCACAGCCATGTCACCGCCTACTGGGGACGTACCAGGACTGAGGGGGATGCACCAGGAGGGAGGGGGGATGGGGGGACGTCATAGGAGGATGGGGGGACATGCTGGGAGGGTGGGGGATGCATGGGATGTGCCAGGAGGGAGGGGGGATGTGGATGTGTGGGGGGACAGGGGGATGCACCAGATGTGACACCCAGCGTGACAGAGCACCCCCACCACCAGGCATGGGGAAGGGGGGGACAGGGAAGGGGGGGACAGGGAAGGGGGGGACAGGGAAGGGGGGGACAGGGAAGGGGGGGACAGGGAAGGGGGGGACAGGGAAGGGGGGGACAGGGAAGGGGGGCAATGATGGTGATGCACCATGCCTCCCTCCCCCCCCTCCCGCTAATTTTATTTAGTATTTACTTTACTTTAATTAATATAGATACTACTCTGTCAGAGTAAGGGCATGCACCAGATGCACAACCACACAACACCCAGGATGGCAGAGCACCCCCCACCACTGCTGCAAGCGACTGCTTGCAGGGTGGAGGGGGGTGCAAGGGCAAGGGTGACTCCTCAAGAGTGAGTCCAGAATTTCCAGACTCAACCAGAATTTCCAGAATATGTGGAGGAGTGTAAATTACAGCAGCAGAGTTCCAATGTGTGATGATGGACTTGGCTTCAACCTTTAAGAGGTTGCACCCTTCTCTATGCTTGGTGTCCAATTTGTAAGAAACCGATAAGGTGCGGAAGCCCATGCAGAAGTCTGAGTTAAGGAAGAGGTGAAAAGCAGAGTTCCAATTGGGAAGTCTAAAGTAAGGGTCAGGAACAAAGCAGAGGTCCGGAGTTGCAAAGGTTAAGACAAGTTTGAAGTTGTTGAGTTGACAAGTGAAAAGTTGTTAACAACTAATATTTGAACTGAGGAATACAAAGTGACTAAAGGGGTTTTATACTAAGGCTATTACTTGGTGTAACTGTGGCGGAGTTTTGCAGAGTTCTGCAGTACATAGTACATGATCATATCTATGATGGAGAACAGACTGGAGTAAAAGATGTGATAAAAGTAAAACAGGAGAAGTAATTTGAAATAAGGAATTTGAAATACTCAGAGTTCCTATGGAGTTCCATAGCAGAGGTCAGAGGGGTGCTTGCATGGGATATGACACTGCTGGTAGTTGCAAAAGATGTGCAGACACTGTTCTAGTGTCTGTAGGGAAGTGCATGGGTAACCTGTGGGTACTTTTGGGTGTACCCATACTCATACCTGCATCTACCCATACCTGCATGAACTCACTGGGCATGTGTCACATGGCCACAATCACCACCATGATGTGTCGTGACTGCCAGCTCACCTGTTGCCACCCACAATCACAACGGCGGCCTCCCCCCTCCCCCTCCCCTCCCTCCCCTCCCTCCCTCTAGCACAACAGTATAGCAATGCTTGTGTGTCTACAACATGTGACTGGCTACTGACTAGCTAGTCACGTGACATCCTGGAGGGGGTGCACCCTGCAACCACTCCATCCACCCATGTCCCAAATGGCAATGTCTGACCTGGGGAGGCTGGGGGTGGCTGGTGTCATCAAATGTGAGGTGGCGGTGGCGGCAGGGGGTGTTTGCATTGAACACGTGGCTGTTCGGCCATTGCAAGGGGAGTGGGTGGGTCCAGAGGTACTTGGAATGGCTGGGGAGTGGGACAGGGTGCTCTAGGTGCCACAGGGGGCTGGGCAGGCAGTGGCAGGGCTGGGGGCATGGGCATCATCCTCTGTGATGTGGCCAGGGTGGTGGTAGGCTCTAGGAAGGTGGCAGGGGCTGGAGAAGGGAGCTGGGGGACGGCGCAAGTGTGCACCATTGTCCTGTGGTTGCCAGAGGTAGTCTGGGGGTGGCTGTTGCTGGTGGTGGCTGTCTGAGGGCCTGTTGAGGCTCAGGTGTGCTTGTGGGGCTGAACATGGGACTCGGGGGCTTTCTGAGGCACTGTGGGGGGTCCTGGCACTGAGCTCCGTTGTCTGAGAGGTCCTCGGGCTGGTCCCAGGGCTGGGGGAGTGGTGGTTGTGGCCATTGCTGACAATGAAGTCGTCGTTGATGGTGGCTGTGCACGCGTTGTCACGGGTGATGTGGCACAGTTGGCAGGGGGTTCTGGAGAGAGCTGGGAGCCGTCAGAGGCCTGCATCACCTGTTCTGAGGTGCTGGGAGTGGTCTGAGTGCTGGTGTTTGATGTGGGGTGCATGTTTGCACTTTTGGGGGGCATGGGGTGTTCATCATCGAGCATGGCTGTTTGGATGGCGGCAGAGAGGTTTGGAAGGGAGGGGGTGGTCTGTGAGGCAGTAACAGAGGTTGAGGGGGCCATCTGGGCACCCATGTTGGTCCTGGAGGTTGTTTCCATCTGTACCTCAGCCTCTTCCAAGAGAACAGCACCATGGAAAAGTTCACACCTGTGAGCTGCCATTGGTAGGCAGAGCCCAGGGCTGTGTCCTGCTGCGAGGCCATTCCGTCCTTTCCTCAGCCTTGCCCAATAGCACACCTTGTGCTTGTCCTTTGTACAAACTCCTCCTGCCTAGCTTCATGCCTTCCTTCAATCCATAGTCCTTATCCTTGGTGTAGCCTTCTTCCCATCAACATCGCAGTTGTATCTGAAGTGGCTGTGGCTGTGTCAGTGGTTGATGTCTTCTTTTCAAAGACTTCTTCATGTTCCCAGGACCAGGCATCTCTTCTGAGTGATGTTATGGTGGGGCAGTTATATGGTTGACAGTTATACGGTAGACAGAATATTACCCATACCTGCAACCCACATGTCACAGCGGGTATGGGTAGACCCCCATCTCCCATTGTGTAACACCTCCTGCATAGGCCCCAACAATGACAGCAACAACACCATGTTGTCGCCGTCATTGTTGGGGCCTTGCATTTGTTACATACATTTAACTAATGGTTTTGGCACTCAGACGAGTGTCGACAACCTTTTAATTATTTATGGGGAAGCAATGCCCCAGAGGAAGGGGAAGCTTGTGGAAGCAAGGTCTTATATACCAGATAATGTTTATTACTATTTGGTTCCAGTAAATGAACACAAATGCGACATGTCATTTACTAAAACAAGTTGATGTTTGCTATTGTTTGGTTTCAGTAAATGCAAACGTGACTCGTTTATGTGCTGCATTCATTTACTTCAACTATATACTAGTATTAATTATCAACTTGTTTCAGCAAACAATGTGTCATGTTTGCGTTTGTTTACTGGAACCAAATAGTAATAAACATTATCTGGTATATATAAGACCTTGCTTCCAAAAGCTTCCCCTTCCTCTGGGGCATTGCTTCCCCTGTAAATAATATATATATTAAGTTAGTTAGTACATACACATAGTACATAAGTAATTAAAAGGTTGTTGACACTCATCTGAGTGCCGAAACCTGTAAATACAAAACTGGATGTTAGTACATAGACATTTGGTGATGGGTTGGGTGCATGTCATGGGTACCTAAGTCATGACCTGTACCCATACCTGTGCCTACCCATACCCATAACCCACACAGGTTGCCAAACCTGTGCTCTTCCCTAAGTGTCTGATTAAGTCATTTGGTCTGTCCATCGGCCTCTGGGTGATAACCCAAAGTGAAGTGAATCTTCATGTTGAGGGCTTTACCTAATGACTGGAAAAACCTAGAGACAGATTCAGAGATGTGGTCACAAGTGATGTGTGATGGAACTCCGTGTTTAGAAAATATGTGAAGTATGAAGAGCTGGGAAAGCTCCAGGGAGTTGATCTCGTCAACTGTAGGAATGAAATCCATAGAGATGGAGTTCCACGGCTTCTCTGGGATTGGTAGTTGCTTCAGTAGTCCATATGGCTTATGCTGCAGCAACTTGGTGCATTTACATGAAGTGCAAGTGTTGCAGTAATCCTTTACAAACATTCTGAGGTTAGGCCACACATATTCTTGGTGTACCAATTGCAATGTTTTCTTTCTGTGTTGAGAGCTACAGCACTATGTAAGATGGGTTCAGCAAGGTAAGTAGCATGTAAAGATGCATTGAGTTGTTCTTTAAAAAATACCAGGTGGAGGTTATGTGGGTTATCCATGATAGAATCACTATTTCCCCCTTTGCAGTAGACATCCCATCATCTAGTGAGAGCATCGGGCTTGATACCCAGCTTCCCAGGATGGAAGTGAATAATGAGGTTGAATTGGGATAAGTACTTGGACCAGCAGGCTTGCTGCTGAGTGAGCAGTTTCATAGTGGAAAAATATTATGATCAGTAACAACGGAAACTGGAGTTTTGCTACCTTCAAGATATTGCCACCAATGTTTAAAGGCCTTGAAGATAGCTAATAACTCCTTGTTGTGTGTGTCATAATTGAGCTTGGGAGGCATAAAAAAGCAGGAGTGAAAGGTGACTGGGTGTAGCTTGCCATCAGCAGTACACATTGACAGAATGGCGGCAAGCGCACAGTCAGAAGCATCTGTCTTGATGATCATTGTGTTGTCCAGGGTCCAATGGGTGAGGATTGGGGTGTGCATGAATTCTTCCTTTAGTTTCTGGAAGGCTTGTCAGCACTTGTCTGTGAAAGTCCAGGGGAAATTCTTCCTAGTTAGTCTAGTAAGGGGAATGGTGATGTTGGAATAACCATGAATGACACATTGGTAGAAATTACAAAAACCTAAGAACAACTGTATATCCTTAATCTTGTGGGGCTCTGGCCAATCCATAATTGTTTGGACCTTGTCGGTGGACATCTGTAGGCCCTCTGGTGGTGGGATGTAGCTGAGGTACTCTACAGTGTTGGCATGGAATTTGCATTTCTGTGGTGCTGCATAAAGGCCATGTTTGTGGAGTCACTGTAATACCTCCTTGATGTGGTTCTTGTGTTGAGACATATCATTGGAGTAGATTAGGATGTTGTCCAGGTAAACAATGACAGAAACTGAGCATGTCACTAAGAATGTCATTCATGAAACATTTAAAAGCGGTGGGGGCGCTAGAAAGCCCAAAAGGCATCACCTGCCATTCAAAAGAGCCATAGCAGGCACAGAATGTTGTTTTCCATTCCTCACTGGTGGCAATACATACTAAGTGGTAAGCATGGCACAAGTTGATTTTGGTATAGATGTGGGAAGTGAGGAATGGTGGGATGGGGTTTGGTAAAGCTGATCACACAAGAGTACATGAGACCACAATATATAGTGACTGGTACAACGTAGTGTAGATGTAAAGCTAGGGAGACCTGTGTGACTAAGGTAACACTAGTAACATCCTCGGGAACACCCAGAGTAGCACACTCCCTTCTCCAGCCCCTGTGACCTTCCTAGAGCCTACCACCACCCTGGCCACATCACAGAGGATGATGCCCATGCCCCCAGCCCTGCCACTGCCTGCCCAGCCCCCTGTGGCACCTAGAGCACCCTGTCCCACTCCCCAGCCATTCCAAGTACCTCTGGACCCACCCACTCCCCTTGCAATGGCCGAACAGCCACGTGTTCAATGCAAACACCCCCTGCCGCCACCGCCACCTCACATTTGATGACACCAGCCACCCCCAGCCTCCCCAGGTCAGACATTGCCATTTGGGACATGGGTGGATGGAGTGGTTGCAGGGTGCACCCCCTCCAGGATGTCACGTGACTAGCTAGTCAGTAGCCAGTCACATGTTGTAGACACACAAGCATTGCTATACTGTTGTGCTAGAGGGAGGGAGGGGAGGGAGGGGAGGGGGAGGGGGGAGGCCGCCGTTGTGATTGTGGGTGGCAACAGGTGAGCTGGCAGTCACGACACATCATGGTGGTGATTGTGGCCATGTGACACATGCCCAGTGAGTTCATGCAGGTATGGGTAGATGCAGGTATGAGTATGGGTACACCCAAAAGTACCCACAGGTTACCCATGCACTTCCCTACAGACACTAGAACAGTGTCTGCACATCTTTTGCAACTACCAGCAGTGTCATATCCCATGCAAGCACCCCTCTGACCTCTGCTATGGAACTCCATAGGAACTCTGAGTATTTCAAATTCCTTATTTCAAATTACTTCTCCTGTTTTACTTTTATCACATCTTTTACTCCAGTCTGTTCTCCATCATAGATATGATCATGTACTATGTACTGCAGAACTCTGCAAAACTCCGCCACAGTTACACCAAGTAATAGCCTTAGTATAAAACCCCTTTAGTCACTTTGTATTCCTCAGTTCAAATATTAGTTGTTAACAACTTTTCACTTGTCAACTCAACAACTTCAAACTTGTCTTAACCTTTGCAACTCCGGACCTCTGCTTTGTTCCTGACCCTTACTTTAGACTTCCCAATTGGAACTCTGCTTTTCACCTCTTCCTTAACTCAGACTTCTGCATGGGCTTCCGCACCTTATCGGTTTCTTACAAATTGGACACCAAGCATAGAGAAGGGTGCAACCTCTTAAAGGTTGAAGCCAAGTCCATCATCACACATTGGAACTCTGCTGCTGTAATTTACACTCCTCCACATATTCTGGAAATTCTGGTTGAGTCTGGAAATTCTGGACTCACTCTTGAGGAGTCACCCTTGCCCTTGCACCCCCCTCCACCCTGCAAGCAGTCGCTTGCAGCAGTGGTGGGGGGTGCTCTGCCATCCTGGGTGTTGTGTGGTTGTGCATCTGGTGCATGCCCTTACTCTGACAGAGTAGTATCTATATTAATTAAAGTAAAGTAAATACTAAATAAAATTAGCGGGAGGGGGGGGAGGGAGGCATGGTGCATCACCATCATTGCCCCCCTTCCCTGTCCCCCCCTTCCCTGTCCCCCCCTTCCCTGTCCCCCCCTTCCCTGTCCCCCCCTTCCCTGTCCCCCCCTTCCCTGTCCCCCCCTTCCCTGTCCCCCCCTTCCCCATGCCTGGTGGTGGGGGTGCTCTGTCACGCTGGGTGTCACATCTGGTGCATCCCCCTGTCCCCCCACACATCCACATCCCCCCTCCCTCCTGGCACATCCCATGCATCCCCCACCCTCCCAGCATGTCCCCCCATCCTCCTATGACGTCCCCCCATCCCCCCTCCCTCCTGGTGCATCCCCCTCAGTCCTGGTACGTCCCCAGTAGGCGGTGACATGGCTGTGCCACTGCAGTGGGTGCTGGATCGGTGGGTGGTGGTGACATGGCGGCAGCGGGTGCTGCGATAGGTGCTCAGTGGGTGGGTGGTGATGTGGTGGCAGCAGTGGGTGCTTGGTCGGAAGGGAGGTAGCGCTGGCATGACGTGGCAGGTCCCTATGAAGCCCCCCACCTCCCAGCTAAGTGGGGAGGAGGGGGGGCATGTCGTTGCATACACAAAACTGAAGGAGAAGAAATATATATTTGATTAGCTTTAAATCAAGATGAAATAGAACTTGGATTAAAATACTTACCATGGGGGCCTATAGCCTCCATGTTGTGCTAGAGGGAGGGAGGGGAGGGAGGGGAGGGGGAGGGGGGAGGCCGCCGTTGTGATTGTGGGTGGCAACAGGTGAGCTGGCAGTCATGACACATCATGGTGGTGATTGTGGCCATGTGACACATGCCCAGTGAGTTCAGTTAGTTCAGTTTTTCCTGGTTCAGGTAAATTCCGGAAATTCCAGTTCAAATAATTGAACCAGAATTATCCTCTACAGTGAGAAATACACTAAACAAAAGTACACCCAGAATCCAGAAATTCCAGAAATTCCAGCCGGAATATGTGGGGGAGTGTAATGTACTCCTCTGCTGGACTCTGCTGTTTTCCCATGCCTTAGGATCAGTTCTTAACAAGCAGGACAACTGGTCAGAACTCCTTCCCCTTGCCAAGTTCACTTACAACAACACACCGGCATATCACCATTCTACGCCAACAAAGGTTGCGACCCTAACTTCACTGTCTATCCTGAGTGCGAGCTGGCTTCCCAAAAGGCTAGATCCTACATTGTGGATCTTGACAAACTACACATGGAACCCTGCCAGCAAATCAAACTTGCCCAAGAGCATTATCAAGTTCCCACAGATCACCACTGGCACCCTGCTCTGCCTTACAAAGTTGGTGACCAAGTCTACCTTCATGCTGAAAATATTTGCACTACTAGGCCTTCAGAAAAGCTATCAGAAATAAATCTTGGCCCCTTTGAAATCATCGCCCAAGCTGGCACACATTCCTTCACCCTCTGTCTTCTGGACCACCTCCATGCCTTACACCCAGTCTTTCACACATCCCAAATTGAATCAGCACCCATCAACACAATTTTTAACTGGATTCAGCTGCCACCTCCACTGATCACTATCAATGATGAAATTGAATATGAGATTGCAGAAAACTTGGACTCCAAACTTGATAAGCAGCAGCGGTGTCCATTGTTATACCTGGTGCACTGGTCAGGTTACAAGGACACTGACTTGGAACAGTCCTGGCTACTTGCTGAAGAACTTGAGCATGCACAGGAAGCTGTCATGGACTTCCATGCACAGTACCCCGACAAACCCAGTCCACAATAACTCCATCATTCCCTACCCTTAAACAAAGAACAAAGTCAATCCAAAACAAAAATAAAGCCATTTCATTTTTTATATATTCTGTTACTATTACTTACAAGAAAAACAAAGTCATCAGATACCATCACCTTACATATAACAAAACAAACAAAGTCAACATTACCTATCAAACACCATTACCTACAAGAAAAACACCATCATCACCTGCAAGAAAAAGCAAAGCCATCTCCTTATTATCAAACACTGTCATCTTACTTACAAGTTACTTACCAGATCACTCCTTACTTACAAAACAAAAGCAAAGCCAAACAAAACCATTACAAACCCATCCTATCTACATACAAACCAAGTATTTACTTTTATAGTCCTCTGTGGACCTCCATACATACTATATTACTTTTCTCTTCTACTTACTTTTTCCTCCCTACTACTACTTCTCCATCTCCATTCCCTCTCTGTTCCATTCTGACCCTTGTTGGACTCCACCAGTTGCCATTCCGCTTGCCACACCTTGTACATGGCATAGTCCTCTTCTTCCTCCTCCAGGTGCTCTAGGTCCTGTTGGACCTCCTCCCCACTCCAACTCCTCTGTCTCCCCCTCACCTGTCCACTCCTTGCCGCACTTGACATGCTCTGTGAGGTCACAGAGCACTGCTGTCATCTCCATGAACTCCTTGTAGAGCCTCACCATATCTGCCCACATCTCCTTCATGTACTCCACAAGGCCCTTCTCTGTCACCTTATCCACCACCGTTGGGAGTGCTGCCACTTCCTGTCTTGCACCGCTGCTTCATATGAAAGCAGTGGTCGCAGGCAAGGTGGCAGGTCCTGTTGGACCTCATGCATGCCATGCCTGCAGTACGACATCTAAAAAAAAACAAAAAAATTCAAATACAAACAAAAGTGGTGACAAACACCACTCACCTTATGCAGGCAGCCTCTGCTGACGACCCCATGTCTTCACCTCTGTCAGAGGTCTTGCATGCCACCACCTTGGTCTTCTTCTTCTTAGGTGGCTCTTCCACCACCTCCTCATCTTCCTCGGTGGCAGGGTCCACAGCCTTTTGTTTTTCTGCATGGTGTTCCTCACACCTTCACACTTTCTCCTCCCTGTGCAGCCTCTTCTCTCCAGTGGACTTCCTCTCCACCTCTTCAGCAGCAGCCTTCTTGGCAGCCTCCTCCAGGGTAGTGAGTTCTTCCAGGTGTGCCATCAACTTAGCATGTTCCTCAGCAGCAGATGAGAGGGGAGTGGGAAGGTATGTGTTTCAAGAGCTGGACATGGTGGTTGATGTTGAAGAACTGTGGACCATCAAATTCCTAAATACAGAATTCAAATACCACATGACCTTGAAGGCTTTGTCCTAAGGGGGAAATACTGTCATATCCCATGCAAGCCTGCAATGGAGCTCCAGCAGATCACCAATGGAGCTGCCACTATTTCAAATAACCATTTCAAATAACCATTTCAAATTCTATTTCATATACTTCTCCTGTTTTGTTTATATCACATATCATTGATTGATTATCTTACTTACAGTGCACTCAGTACTCCACTGGAGTTTACCTCAGTTACTTAGTTACTATAAAACCTAGATACCATCACTTGTAACTTCAGTTTGATTATTGCATTGTTACCTCTCCAACTCTCTCAACTCTAAGTCCTCTTCATCTCTTACTTCTGGAACTCTGCCAGACCTCTGCTTTTATGATTGTCACCTTGTAAATTGGACATTGGGTGTAGAGAAGGGTGCAATCTCTTATATATTGAAGTCAAGTCCATTGTTGCATTGGAACTCTGTCAGAATGCCACCATAACTCCACCCTATGAGATCAGTTTGTAAGAACTCCTGGCCAGAATTTCTGGATTCCAAGCGTACTTTTTTTTAGTGTATTTCTCACTGTAAAGGATAATTCTGGTTCAATTATTTGAATCGGAATTTCCGGAATTTACAAAAACCAACCTAACTGAACTCACTAGACACATGTCTCATGGCCACAATCACCACCATGATGTGTTGTGACTGCCAGCTCTTATGTTTTGAGGTCAGGTTACCCTAACCAAGACCAAACCGAACTGTAACCAAAGCTGACCGAACCTTCAGTCATGGTCAGGGACTCAGAGCTGCCTTGTGGTCTTTTCAGGGGCAAAATATCAGCCCAGAACAAACCAGTCATGACCGATTATGACCAGTCACAACTGCTAAGCATATTTACACTTGACTATTCATTTATATTTATACTGTCTACAGTTTTCAGTATTGTATGAAGTAATTAAAATAATAAGTAACTAAAATATATTAGAAATGGGCTGAACCCAAGTAAAAAAGGTCGAAAGGCAAGGGTTTATATACCTTTGGGCTGTGCACAGACCATTTGGTCATGTTTGTGCAACCAAGTGAAAAAAAGTGGTGCCACCTAACAGCTATCAATAACTCCATATCCTCATGTTGACACCCACCACATCACACAATGCCTGCAAACATGGGGCCCAAACAATGCCTAGGTAACTAGCTTATTTTATTTTATATTATTAATCTCTGCTTTAGGTTCTTGTAATGACACAGTGGCCAACAATGAATGATGCAGCACCCACCCCAGCCCTGCAAGCTGCTGCTTGCAGGGTGGTTTGTGGGTGCTAGCAGATGACAGCAGCAACAACAAGACAACAACAAGACAATGACAACAATACAACAACAATGATACAACAACAATGATACAACAACAACAACAACAACAACAACAACAACAATGATACAACAATGACAATACGACAAAATGATGACAAGATGACAAGATGATGACAAGACAATGAGATGACAGTGACAAGACAACAGCAATGACAACAGTGAAGAACCACCTGCACCCAGCCTCATGAGCGACTGCTCATGGGGTGGAATATGGGTGGTACCACATCAACAGCAATGACAATGACAATGATGATGGGGACAGTGGGGGCTTGAGCAATGCACATTGTTGCCATGGTATGTTTCATTTATTTCATTTCATTGTTTTTTCTATCTACTAACAATACACTTTGTTTTATCAGCATGGAACCTCCCTCATCACAATGCAAGATGCTCATGACCTTAGGACTCGCTCTTGCCCTCTCTGCCCCCCCTCACATGTCTTTCATGTAGGGGAGGTCATTTTAGTTGTAAATTTAATCAGAATTATTTTATTTTATTTTCTACACTGTAAAAGTTGGTCAGAACTGGTCAGGACAGGGTTTGGTTACCTAAACTGACCTACCTGACTGGTTACCTTTGGTTTGGTCAGCCTGTTTTGGTCTGGAAAACCAGACATGACTGGACTTTAAAACACTAGCCAGCTCACATGTTGCCACCCACTATCACAATGGTGGCCTCCCCCCTCCCTCTCCCCCTCACCTCCCCTTCCCCTCCCTCCCTTTAGCACAGCATATTATGGCCCCCATGGTAAGTAGTTTAATTTAACTTCTATTTCATCTTGATTTACAGCTAATCAAATATATACTTTTTTCTGACAGTTTTTTGTATGCAATGACATGCCACCCCTCCTCCTCATTTAGCTAGGAGGTGGGGGGCTTCATCCAACTGAGCACCCACTGCCACTGCTGTGTCATGCCCACTGACCCAGCACCCACCACCACATCACCACCCACCAACCCACTGACCTCCCCCAGCCACAATCCAGCACCTGCCACCACCATGTCACCACCATCCACCAATCCACCAATCACCACAGCAGTGCAGCCATGTCACTACCCACTGACTCAGCACCTTCCCCCAGCCAGGGACAACCCCCACTGACACACAGGATGCACCAGAACTCAGGGGGATGCCCTGAGAGAGAGGGGGATGTGTGGGACATGCCAGGAGAGAGGGGGATGTGTGGGGGGACAGGCAGACACCATAGGAGGAAGGATGCACTGGGGGATAAGGGATGGGCCAGATGCAACATCCAGCATGACTGGGAGGGAGGGGACATGCTAGGAGGGAGGGGGGATGACATCCAGCATGACTAGGAGGGGGAGGATGCTCCAGGGGGCAGAGGGATGCACTAGAAGGGAGGGGGACATGCTAGGAGGGAGGGGGATGCACCAGGACTGAGGGGGATGCAAAAAGACCAAGGGGGACAAATGGGGGGATGTCCAGACACCATCGGAGGGGGGGACAGGCCATAGGACAGGGGGGACAGGGGGATGCCCTGGGAGGGTGGGGGGACATGCTGGGAGGGTGGGGGACATGTGGGACATGCCAGGAGAGAGGGGGGACATATGGGGGGACAGGGGGATGCATCAGACATGACATCCAGCATAACAGAGCATTCCCACCACCAGGCATTGGGAAGGGGGGACAGGGAAGGGGGGCAATGATGGTGATGCACCGTGCCTCCCTCCCCCCCCTCCCATTAATTTTATTTAGTATGTATATATATATTTACTTTACTTTAATTAATATAGATACTACTCTGTCAGAGTAAGGGCATGCACCAGACACATGAGTCTGACCCCGTGACACCCAGGATGACAGAGCACCCCCCACCACTGCTGTAGGCAACTGCTTGCAGGCTGGAGGGGGGTGCAAGAGGAGAGGTGAACTCCTCAAAAATGAGTCTGGAAATTCTGAACTTGACTGGAATTTCCAGACTTGAGTAGGATTCCAGAATATGTGGAGGAGTGTAAATTACAGTCCATTTGCCCCAACAGATGCTGAGTTATTTGTTAGAGAGCTGGAGTCACACCCATTACTACTGCCATCTATTATTGGCAAAGAGTCCTGTGTCAAATTAAGGATCACTGAGGTGATGGACAAGGAGAGTGGACTGCAGGAAAATCAGGCAAATGATGCTCTGGAGGGATTAAGACAGGGTATTGGGGAAAAGTCATTTAGGTATTGGGAGCAGTTGCAGCAAGCAAAAGGTATTGACAACCTGGGCAAGGTCCGAAATCTTAGCTGTAACCTGAGCACTCAACAATCATCAGCAGGTGTATGGATTTGCAAGGTGAGCACTGATCACCCTGGGGGCCAAAGTTGATGAAGATTCTGTGAAGTACAAGCCAGTTACATTGAAGACCTGTGAGCAAGCACCATCATTTTTAATCCAAGGGCACCAGGGCAGTGGAATGCTCACCTTGCATGGTTTTTTGTCATCAAATGCTCAGGATCATGACAAGACTGATAATTCTTTGCTGATTGAGTATAAGAAATAGTGCACTCAGTATGCATTGGTTGCTAATGAAGTTGTAGTCTACATGGTTCATTGGTTAACTGCCAGGGCAAAGTACCTATGCTGGAAGGAGCAATTAGAGATTGCAACTGTGGAAATGGAATGGACTACACAATTCTTTCTTTTGAAGGCTACATACTGGTCAAAACTGCATGATCAGTTGCTGAAAAAAGGTATGCATTGTGCAGCTGGGCACATTTGTTATGCAGAGTGGCAATGCAGTATGTGGCAGGACTTTGCAGCCCATGCACAAGCCAGCATTCAGGCTGTGAATCATAGCTATGCAATTCTGTCTTTTAATCTGGCTTTTTATTAATAGTTCACATATCATTTACAATGGTAACTCCCAGCATTCCCACCAGCCAGGGAATGATCACATGTCAGCCATGTTCAGACACTGTTACCAGCATGGACAAGACTGAAGAATCACATCAAGCCTTCTTGAATTTCCTGTTCTCTAGACTTAATGCAGCTATGATGATGAACAGCAATGCCACCATGCCATCTGGTGGCATGCAAATTTCCAAATCAAAGTGGTATGTGTGAGCAGCTTCAAACCTGTAGCCATGATGATGGGTTTGCAGCATGTGATCACATCATGCATTGGCATCACACAGTTGTTGGGGCTAAGCTGCACAATTCCCTTCTTTGTCAAGCACCTGTCTACCTGGATAAATATAGATCATCCACCAAATGGCTTATATATGAATACTTTGGACAACAGCAGGCACCTGCCTGATAAAGCATTGACCTATCCAGGGGGAATTGTAGAAGCATACAATCTTGCATGGTGGAATGTGCCAGGTGAGGGTGGGGCTAGTTAAATGGTTAGCTGGAAGCCAATGGTTCAGAGGGCTTTTAAGTTTTTCCCTGTTTAGGAGGCAGGTGAGCATTTGCATAACTTTACTACCTGTGGATTGTTAAGGATAGATCAGACAATCAGCTCTCAAGATTATAAAATGTCAGTGCCAGTCAATGATGTCCCACCTGAGCATGCCACAGATGCCCTAATTAATGAACTGTCACTAGTGCTAGATGGGGTTTGTGATGTCATGGCTGATGTGACTGAGTCCATTGAAGTAAGCCAGATGGCAATTGGTGTTTTTCAAGAAGTGTATCTCCATGGGGTATGCATCCTTGTATGTGGACTGGCACCTGAGAAGCCATTGAGCAGGGCAGGTGGCATTCCCTCTGAGTTGGTTGAATCCAGCAGTACTGGTGACTCACCCAAGGAAGGCTCCTTGAGCCTGATCATCCCAGCCAAGCATCAGAAAGTGATGTGACTAGTTGAAATGAGTGAAGGCCAAGCATTGCAGCCAAGGGTGAGTACCAGCAGCTCACATACCAGTTCTATATCAGAGGGATTGATTTGTACACCTTCACTGAGTCCTGTGTCATCATCTGGCCTTACAGATACTAGTGATGAGGATTTGAGTTAAATCATAGATACATGTCTATTAATATTCATCCACCCTCTGGCCAGGATGTTCAGTCTGGCATGCACCTTGTCATGCATATAATATGCAATGCATGTGCATTCCTGATTGCAATCAGATGCAGCATGTGGTACAACCTTGCCACAGATGCCAACCACTGTCCCAGAGTCAAACACAACCCAGATACCTAATGAATGGAATTCCACTCTGTAATCTGTGTATGGGCTGAATGTCAGAAGGATATCCAGCCATGGATTGTGGCCTTGGACATTGCAATGTGTGGAGGTGATGTGGTTGACAATGACCAGTTAGGCAGTGAATGGTGATGCCCACTTCACAAGACCTTCTGGTCTGGCTGGTCTGCCATTCGGAGAATTGATGTTCAGCCAAGGAGATATTGTTCAGGGTGGATTAGAGACAGTATGCCACCACTGATGACTGCCATCCATTGCATTTGTGTCACCCACAGTGCACAGCCCAGATCTTGCAGTGGTGCTGAAGCTGTCAATTTATGGTGATTAGCCTGTGGTGTATTTGCTATTACAGATGTTGGGATAGGAGGATATTCATTCATACTGTATGGCCTTGTTCAAACCAACCTGGTGATATACTGGTGCATCTGGCTTAGTGGACACATCATTGGGTGAACAATAGTATCTCAGCCCCATATGCCAATTGTTTGAACTTTGTTTGATGACAAGTACTTTATACAAAAGGGGTATGTCACTCCACAGCATCCACTTTCACATTTCCTACATCAGTGCAGGTTTCTAAGGATTCATTTGTTGCAGACCTACTTGCAAGATATTTCACAGAATTCCTGGTGGATAGAGTAGTGCATTGCCATGGAGGTCAGTGATAACTGCTGGCCAGTCAAGGACCAGGAACAGCTGGTGAAATATAGTTGGGAACCAGTTCTCTTGCATTCCTTCCTGAGTCAGATTTTGACCAGATTGCTTGGGACTCAATGTTGTGCTATAGTGTTCAATATCCCATTGAATAGTAACTGGTGGATTTGGTATGTGTGTGCCTGGCTGACCCTAAACCACTCACCTGGGTTATTCCATGCAGCAAAGACAGCTATCACCATGTGGTCACAGTCACCTTTCATTCCTGCTGTCCAACCATCAGGCAGGACTACCTCAATGGTTGGGTCAGTGAGTTTATGCCAATGGCATTGCATGTACTGGACTACTACATCAGTTATACAAAGAATTGCTAGCTCTGCCATGCCTAGAATATAAAATGTGAGATGTGGCAATTGTTGGAAAGATGGCACAATGTAGCATCCATCAATGATCTGATGGCTGATGATGGTTCCTGGGACTGCTATAGAGCTTGTAATTAGTGAGCCTACTAGGGCATTGATTGTCTGTATCACTTCCACTGATCAGCTGATGCAGGCTGGGCTGTACCACAGCTCAGCTGACCATGAACCAGGACAGCCCAGCCTGCATCAGCCATCAGCCAAGCTGTATCCTGATGTGCTGGACAATCAGTGAAAGTCCTTGTATCAGCTGAACCATAACACACTAGCATGCAATTCCTTGACCATGTTGGCTGATTCCATTGGCTGGATATCCCTTATCAGCCAACCCATGAAACTGGAAAATGGTTCATTGGCTGAGGTGCTCATTATCTGGAATCCTACTATCAGCCAGGCAGTATTATTGTTTGATGCCATCAGCAGATACATAAATCCACTTCACTCTCTGTATCAGCCAAGTAGTGAAACACTCTGTTAGGAGAGCATTGCAGAAAGCTTAGAGGAGACCTTAGGACCAAGGGGGGTGTCCCCTGAGTGTCTCAGAGGTAAAGGAGTGATTGTCTCATATACACAATTATGTGTAGTATATACTACAGAATGTTGAAGTCTCAGTAATTAATATTGTTATTATTACTGTCTTGGATATAGCCTTTGGCTTGCTATCCCAATACTCTCCCTCAAGCATAGGTAGCTGTTAGGGAATAGTTTATAAATCTTTACTCCCCCTGGAATCTAGGGTGGAATAGTTATTATATCATCCAGGTGTGTTAAAACCTCTGTATGATGGGAAACCCCATGGGAAAAAAATGACTCACATGCAAGAAAAGCTACTGGGTTATTTCTGACTGAACCCCCATCTCATCCCTATGTTGTGTAAATTTAGGCTTTGGCAATGCCTTTGTTAATATGTCTGCAGTTTGCTCCAGATTATGACAGTTTTGTATTCTTTTTTAATTTTGTTGGCCATGAGATCCTTGACCCAGTGATAGTATATAGTGATATGTTTTGACCACTGATGAAATTGAGGATTATGAATCAATATTATTGATCCTTCATTGTTGCCTTTAATCACTGTTGGAAATATCTGTTTAAATCCGAGTTCTTCATATAAATTTCTTAGCCAAGTGGCTTCATGTACAGCATCTGACAATGCGACATATTCAGCTTCTGTAGAGGATAATGCAATTATGGTTTGTTTCTTTGATTTCCACATAATTGCTCCCCCTGATGCTAGGAAAGTATAGCCTGTTGTGGATTTTAAATCTTCAGTATTAGCAAATGAAGAACCAGCATATCCATGGAAGAGGTTATTGTTTTCAGTCTCATCTTGGGAGTTCTTATAATTTATCCCAAGAGTTTTCATACCTGCTAAGTATCTGAGTATTTGCATTATTGCACTATGGTGTTGTAAACCCAGGTTAGCAGTGTAGGTGGCCAGCTTGTTAACTGAAAAGATGATATTGGGCCTTGTGGAATTTGATTAAAATTGCAAGCATCCTAGCAATTTTGCATATGAATTATTCCTGTTGGGTTTGTTATAATCTGGATTTTCCAATATCAGGATCCATGGGGGTGCCAACAGGATTTGTGTCAATCATTCCTTCTTGTTGGAGGATATATTTTCTGAAATATCTTGATTCGGTTGTCCAGGCACATAATCTTTATGCCCACAATTTTACTTGGTTCTCCAATACCTTTTACCTCCCATTTGAAGTTGAGCATATTTTTCATATGCTCCCTTGTTTTATCCAAAGATGCAAAGATTAAGGTATCATCAACCCAGACAGTTATTATGCCAATGTCTTTGTCTTCTCTCCAAATACATGCACATGGATCTGCAAATAAGCATCTGTAATTGTGAATTTTGAGTTTGCCATCAAATTCATTATTCCACTCTTGCCCTGCATGCTTTAATCCATAAAGTGGCTTATCAACCTACATACTTGGTCTGTTCCATCTTCACACTCTTCAGGTTGTTTCATGTATATCATTTCTTGGAGTGTGCCATTTAGGCATGTGCCCTTTACATCCATCTGTTGTATTTTTAGACCCTTCTTTGATGCAAGTGCTAAAATTGCTTGGGGTGTGTCCATTCAGACTACTGGTGAGAAGGTCTCTGTATAATCATAACCAGGTCATTGTATGCACCCTTTTGCAACTAACTGTGCTCAGTATCCTACTATTTCTCCTGTTTTATTTCATTTTCTATTGAAAACCCATTTGTTTGCAATTTGTATTGCATTTGGAGGTTTCTGGACAAGTTCCCATGTCCCTCTTTCCTTCTGCTGATCCAATTTGATTTTTATGGTTCCTTCCCAAGTGGACCATTCAGGAGGGTTTTTGGCTTCTTTGGGACTATTTAATTCATCTCCAGCTATTATTGCATAGGCTTGTTTTTTTTTCTTGGAAGGTGTTGACTTTTTCTTCTTCTGTAAGGTGTAATAAGGGTTTATAATTGGTATGAACTCCACATGTTCTATGTGGTTCCTTGTTCTGCATTGCATGCACCATGCATGGTTTGTTAATATCAATGTGATTAGCTTGAAATTCTGTGAAGTTAGAATGTTGTGCATTTCTGCATTGTAATATTTGACTGCATCGGTGCTGTTGTTGTATCCAAGATAAGTGCAGCACTTTGATTTAGGAAGCATTTTTCTCTCTCTTTTTTGTCCTTGTAATGATATCCAGACCAGTGCACCAAATTCATGCAGGTGTGACACATCTGGTTTCTGATTGTACCATCCCTCATAGGGAGTTAATTTCAAAGGTGTTTTGTATATGATCAGTTTCAGAGGTATGCAGCATGTAATATTGCATATTTCTAGAGATATTCTGGCAGTGAGCTTGCAGATAACATTGCATGTGGTAATTCAACTAGTATCCTATTCATCCTTTCTGCAATGCCATTTTGTGATGCAGAGTATGGCATGGTTAATTGGATTTGTATTCCATGTTGTTTAGAATAATTGTCAAGTTTTTCATTGATAAATTCTTTTCTGCAATCTATTTGAATCCCCTTTGGCTTTTGGTCTGGAATTATTAAATAGGCCAAGTAATTTATTACACCCTGTGCTGCATCACTTTTTTCTTTCAGACATTTGACTGTAACATACCTTTTGGCATAATCAACAAACAATGAATAATAATGTTTTCTATTGATGGATTTGACAGAATATTTGCCCCATAAATCTATATGCATTAATTCCCCAGATTCTGTTTTTCATTTGACTGATTTTGGAAATGGTTTAACATGTTGTTTTGTGGCTATGCATGCTTTGGAGGTCTTTACTGTCCCCCACCTAATCCATGCAGAGTCCACACAGAATCTGAGCTGTCCACACGGAGTCCGAGTTGTCCGCTTGGACTTTACTAGGAATTATTTTGGCAGAAGGTCACTGCCAAATCTTCATTCCTAGTCCGAGTTTTGTCTGAGTCTTGTCCGAGTTTTGTCTGTGCGGACTAACTCAGACTAGGAATTCCTAGCACGGATTCTGCACGGACTGTCCTAGCAAGTCACTATTTAAAAGGTAATGTAATGGAAGGGTTTGAACCCAGGACCTTGTGGCCATGTGAGTGTGACAGGTAAGTAATATAACGACTGTGCTACCAGGCTGTATGAGCCTGGGCAACATATGTCCATTTACTGGGCACCGTTGTCACAACGTCGGTATGCGTCACCCCATGACTGCCAATTCATGTGTTGCCACCCACCATCATGATGACGGCCTCCCTCTCCTCTCCACCCCTCCCTCCGTCCCCCCTCCCTCCCTCTAGCGCAACATGAGGGCCCCCCATGTTAAGTATTTTAAAATCTATTTCATTCTTATTTAAAGCTAATAAAATGTTTTTTTCTTTCAGTTTTTCTTTCTGTATGCAACGATGCGCCGCCCCTCCTCCCCACTTAGCTGGGAGGTGGGGGGCTTCATAGAGACCTGCCACGTCAAGCCAGCGCTGCCTCCCTTCCGACCGAGCACCCACCGCTGCCACCACATCACCGCCCACTGACCGAGTGCCCATCGCCGCCGCCACGTCACGCCCACCGTCCCAGCACCCGCCGCCACGTCACCGCCCACCGACCCACCGACCTCCCCCAGCCACAACCCAGCACCCGCCGCCGCCATGTCACCACCACCCACTGATTCACCAACCACCACAGCGGCGCAGCCATGCACCCACCGATCCACCAACCACCCCAGCGGCGCAGCCACGTCACTGCCCACTGACCCAGCACCCTCCCCCAGCCAGGGACAACCCCCACCAACACTCGGGACGCACCGGGGGACAAGGGGACATGCCAGAACCAAGGGGGACACACCAGGAGGGAGGGGGGACACGTGAGGGGGCGGATGCACCAGGACCAAGGGGGACGCATGGGGGGACGGCCGGATGCCATAGGAGGGGGGGGGGACGGGCCGTGGGATAGGGGGGACAGGGGGACGCCCTAGGAGGGAGAGGGGTCGAGCTAGGAGGGTGGGGGACGCGTGGGACGCACCAGGAGGATGGGGGGACGCACCAGATGCGACGCCCAGCGCGGCAGAGCACCCCCACCACCAGGCACGGGGAAGGGGGGACAGGGAACGGGGGCAATGACGGCGACGCGCTGCGCCCCCCTCCCCCCCCTCCCATTAATTTATTTTGTATAAATATATATTATTTTGACTCTACTTTAATTAATATAGATACTACTCTGTCAGAGCGAGGGCACGGACGCGCGACCCCACAACACCCAGGATGACAGAGCACCCCCCACCACTGCTGCGAGCGACTGCTCGCAGGGCGGAGGGGGTGCAATAGGCAAGGGTGATGGAAGGGCAGGGGAAGGAGAGGGAATGGGAATGGGGGACAGGGGGGGGGCAATGACGCCCTTTGAGTGCTGTTGCTCGATGTGAGCAACAGTAACTTTTTTTTTATTGCTAGCATGTATTTGGAATAGGTAATAAATAGTAGTAATAATATTAATATTGTGTGCCCATTTGGCACAGTGGTTAATTGTGCCCAGTTTATGTAATCTTGATCAAAGTGCCTTGTTGGGATTATGTATACAAGAGTATACAAGCAAGCCAAGGCAGTTAACATGCCTATGGAATATTGCCAGAATATGCTAAGTCATATTAACACATGTTTAACAGAGGTTAACACATGCAGAGACATATAGGGGAATCCACAGTTAACACATGCTACAGGATTAATCATCCTGCAGCATGTCTTTCATGGGATAGGCAAGATATAGCCATGTCTATGATAGCCTATCCAAGACAAAGCTATGGATAGAGTGTCTATGACACACCCTGCAGGAAGTCTAGGACTTACCAAGCCATGATATCATATGTCACTATTATTGACACTGTTATAGGGGATATGACATAGCTATTCCATTATTAACTGGTACAGGGGTCTATTACAGAATACCTCCTTTATATATTAAAGGAGTGCATTACACTATACCTCCTAACTGTGTAGTATAAATATTGCACATCATGTAGGAGATGATAATAACATTCCTCCCTGTTGCAGACTCCCTCACTCACTAGCCTTTGAGATTAACTTCATCTTCTAACCTTGTCCTTCACTCTTCCTGTCACTGTTCACCACTCCATTCCCAACATGCCTTGGGTTCAAACCCTGCCAGGTACAACAATATTTTGATCTTACTCTCATGAAAAAATTCACTAAGTCTTTATTTACTTGGACATTACTCGGACCAGCTAGGGCAACTCGGACATCATTAGGACTTCTTACAGTTTCAAGATGTTAGGACTCGGCCCAATTCTTCAGTCCGCATGATGTCTGAGCTGTCCGTGCGGACAACTCGGACTTTACTAGGAATCCGTGCGGACAGCTAGGAGTCCGCATGGACTAGGTGGGGGAGTGCAAAGTACAGATGCTTTGCAATCTGGTTTTGGGGTTTCCAGATCAACATTAGAAGCATTTACCATTTTTTGGTCAAGTAATATTTGCAATCCACCCAAGGCCAGATCTAGAATCTCTCCTTGGTGAAATATAAATAGAAATATGTTGTGAAATATTTTATTTAAGAATAACTTTTTGTGACCAGAAACTTAAAAATTAAGTGGTTAGAAATACACTCTAAAAGCCAATATTTCTCATTAAATTTCACATTGCTTTCAGGCTGTGCATTGAGAATATTTCATCCAGAGGAAATTTTCAACTATCTATTATCTGAAAGACCTTTATAAACCAGATCAGAAAGCTTTACTTTCTAGCTATATTTCAAAATAATGAAAGAATTAATTTCTGCATGTGATTACCTTGCAATGGGCTGAAGGAATTACTTTCAGTCTGATCAGCTTTAAGCCCATTGAAAGGTAATATATATTTTTCTCTGTTGCATGTTGAAATTAAATCAACAGTTCCTTTTTGCCTCCTTTCCACCCACATCTGTTACAGAAATATTTCCTTTTGGCATGTAGGAAGTAAATGCATTTCTTTGATGCATTATATGTGAGGTTGTTGCCAAGTTTCCCAACCAATCACAGTGGATCAGATGCTCATCTATTACAGCATCATTATTACATGCATCAAAATTATAACTCTCTTCATCTGTTGAGAAGGTTATATGTTCTTCTATAATATTGGATGTGTCCCCAGGCTTCTTCTCTTTCGCTTCTTCTTTCCTTTTCCCCCAACAACATTTAGCTAGATGTCCAAATTTCCTACAGTTACAGCATCTGTTCCCATCAAACTTTCAGCATTTACTGTCAGGAGTATGATTTTCAAAGACATTTCTAACTATTATCTTCGATGTTTGGCATTGTAGACACTTTTATGCACACATGACATCCATAAGGTCCCTACAATCAAACACATGGCTAAGTGTTGGGAATGGAGTGGTGAACAGTGACAGGAGGAGTTAAGGACAAGGTTAAGAAGATGAAGTTAATCTCAAAGGCTAGTGAGTGAGGGAGTCTGCAACAGGGAGGAATGTTATTATCATCTCCTACAAGATGTGCAATATTTATACTACACAGTTAGGAGGTATAGTGTAATGCACTCCTATAATATATAAAGGAGGTATTCTGTAATAGACCCCTGTACCAGTTAATAGTGGAGTAACTTTGTCATATCCCCTATAACAGTGTCAATAATAGTGACATATGATATCATGGCTTGGTAAGTCCTAGACTTCCTGCAGGGTGTGTCATAGACACTCTATCCATAGCTTTGTCTTGGATAGGCTATCATAGACATGCTGCAGTATGAGTAATCCTGTAGCATGTGTTAACTGTGGGTTCCCCTATATGTCTCTGCATGTGTTAACTGTCCATTCCCTAGGGTTATGGTTAATATACATTAGCCCTAACCCTAGTGTTGTCCTAGCTTAACACATGTGTTAATATGATAGCATATTATGGCAATATTCCCCAGGCATGTTAACTGCCTTGGCTTGCCTGTATACTCTTGTATACATAATCCCAACAAAAAGACAAAAGAAAACAAGGCCCCCCGCATGCTTGCATACAAGGGGGGGTTGGCAGCTTCAAGTGACAGGTAGTTGGGGGACATGCTGGGGGCTCTCAGGGCTCACTCTGGTAGAGGTAAGGCTGGGGGCATCACAAGTCTGGGGGGGGTCATCAGCCCAGTCAAAGCACGCGGGACACGGAGGTGAGCAGGTAGGGGCCGTCAAAGGCTGTTTGGACGACGGGGGGGTTTGGGGCTGAGGCAGGGGTGGCAGGGGTGGTGTCTGGGACACAGCGTTTGATGGGGGAGGTGCAGAGGAAGTCCTGGGGACAGCAGGGGGTGCAGAAAGCCGGCGGTGATGCAAGGGGGGTAGGAGAGGTGAGCAGTGGTATTGGGATTAGGTCTTTGAGAGCAAGTGGGGGATCACTCAGACAAAGTAGTAAGTGTGTGGAACAGGCAGGGAATGTCTATTCATCTCCTACAAAGTGTGGAATATTTATAGAACACTGTTAGGAGGTATAGTGTAATATACTCCTATAATATATTAAGGAGGTATTCTGTCATAGACCCCTGTATCAGTTAATCTTGGAGTAACTATGTCATTTCCCCTATAACAATAGTGTCATAGTACCTCCTATGATATCATGGCTTGGTAAGTCTGAGACTTCCTGCAGTATGGGTCTTAGACACTCTATCCAAGGCTCTGTCTTGGATAGCCTATCATAGACATGCTATATCTGTTTCACTGTGCAGCATGTGTTAACTGTGCATCCCCTAATAGTCCTTACATGTGTTAACTCCTGTTAAACATGTGTTAATGACTTAGCATATTGTTGGAATATGTCCTAGCCATGGTTACTGCCTTGGCTTGCCTGTATGCCATATCCCAACAAGTGGTGATGGGGGGTGTCGGCAGGCAAACGAGGGTTGGGCAGCAGGAACGGGGGGGCACGGGGGGTGAACAGGTGGTAGCGGGAGGCCTGGGGGCACTGGGGTGGGGCAGTGTCACTGAACACGGCACGGAAGGGGCAGCTGGGCGTGTTGGGCATTGAACGCATGGCCATTCGGCCATTCTGGGGGGAGCGGGTGAGTTTAGGCACATCCGAGGTAGCGGGGGGTTTGGCAGGGATGAGCTGGTGGCCATCAAGGTCGGGTTTGGCAGTGGCTGGGCTGGGAACACCATCCCAGGCATCCGTGATGTGGCGGCAGCCTTCAGGGTTGTCCTAGGCGAGCTAGGGGTGCAGCGGGTGTGCAGCGGGTCAGCGCTGGTGGACACCATCATCCTGGGAGTGCCACTGCCAGTGCGGGGTGTCATCCAGACTCCACCCCACAAGCAGGGGCTCATGGGGCTGGGGCTGGGGGCAGGCAGCATGTTCTATCCTATAAAATGAATAGTAAAGCAGTAATAAAAAAGTACAATGCAAAAAAAAACTTACACACAACCCAAACGACACTGGACATCATTTGGGCCAGGGGGGGCATTGTTTTTTTTTTTTTATTCTTCAACAATGTTTAATGTGGTGCACGGGCGCAGTCCATGGCTATCTACTACATGAGACAGCGGGTATACGACATAAGTTGGAGGGGAAACTACAGCCCCGATAATGCATGCACATGCGTGAAGGCCCACGTGCCGCTCACTCAAGCGGTGCACGTGGCTGGACTACAGGCTGAGGGCGCTCGGGCACCTCCCCGAACCAGCTTGCCAGCATACTAACCCACCCAGCCACCTACCCCCGCGTGGCCCCCGCACAGCCCCTATTAGTCGTGCGCACCCACCAATGTGTCAGCCAGGAATGAGGATTACAGGCCTTCCTGCAGGTCGACCAACCTGCCAGCCATAAGGCCCAATGGGATCCAGAGCCCCCCGGTTGCCCAAGTATAGCCCCTCCTCGCTTAGCCGCCCCATGTATGGGATGGTACCTGCCATCCGGCGGGCCCCCCAGCCTTGCCAGCGGTGAACCTGAGGTTTGGTGTTACCGACAGAGGACACAGCAGGCTCAGAGGTAGAGCATGCGTTCAGCGAGCCATCAGGTGCACCAGGCCACCAGACGGGGGTCATACGCCCTGCGCATGACCCTCATCCTGGATCCCACCCCTCAGGGGGGGCAAAGGCAAACACGCGCGGGTTTGCCTTGAGAAGTTCGACAAGGACTGTTGGGATACAAGCCTATAATTGCTATATCCAGAGCGGTAATTATGACATTACTAATTACTGTTACTTCAGCATTACTTCAGCATTATATACTATATATACTATATGTATAGTATATACTGAGACAATTATTCCTGACCTCTGAGACATTCAGAGGAATCCCCCCCTTCATCCAAAAGCCTCTAGTCAGCTTCCAGCTTTACCTCCCTACAGGTTATGGGCCCTGGCTTATTTTAAACAACCCAAAAATCTATTTACAAAACCTTCTACAACATGTCAAGAGCCCCAAGCAATATTGAAGAATTTGTCCCGGACAGTGACGAAGAAAACCCTCAAGAATATGTCCAGGAGTATGATCAGGACTTAGCTGACCATATGGAATTATTTGGGCCGTCACCAGCCGCTTCCCAACACGCTACAGCGGGAGCGCCGCCAGCCGCGCCCAAGGCGGGAATCCCGCCGAAACAAAAGAAGCCCACGATCCTTCTAATTTGTACCAAAGAATATTCTAACGTAAACAAGATCTCCGATCGGGATCACCTTACTGATGAGAATTGGCACGAATGGAGAGAAAGGATGAAACAGGTATTTATTAATTGTGACATCACTAGATATATTAACAGGGCCGTAAAACACCCAAAAGAATCCAGGGATGCCAAGGGGGTGCGCAACTGGGACAAGAACGACACCTGGGCACCGGAAGTTGTAATACATAACGTTACCTCTTCGCAAATGAATCACGTCGGATCAAAAACTACGGCAGAAGCAATGTACTCCACACTATCCATTACTCACGAAAACAAGGCGCATCAAACCGTAAATCATATTCAGTGCCTACTGTACGAGACAAAGGCCGATGCTACCGACGATCTTCTAAAGCATATGGACACCCTGAAATCTTACCGCGACCGCATCAATAAATTCCCTGATAAGGAATTTCATATCTCCGACACCCGATTCAAATCTATCATATTGGCATCTCTACCATCATCTTGGCAAACTTATGTGGAGCCATACAATGGCAATGCAAATGATCCCAATGACTTGGACCCCAAGCGCTGCTTATCATCGGACGCATTTATAGGATTATTACGAGAGGAATATAAACTTCGGCTAAATCAGAACAGGAATAATAATGGAACCGGCGGGAGCGTAAATCTGGTGCGAACCCAGAAAGCTACCAGTCCCAGTAAATCCCTGGAAAACTGTATTACCGAAAAGAAAACCTCCATCGAATCTTATTGCGATCATTGCAAGCGCGCGGGGCATTGGACGAGCAAATGCCGAAAATTTGATGGGAACAAATGCCGTAACTGCAGGAAATTTGGACATTAAGCAAAGAATTGTTGGGGAAAGAAGAAAGTGAAAGTGAAAGAGAAGAAGCCCGGGGATACTTCAATGATAGTAGAAGAACATATTACTTTCTCAGCAGACGAGGAAGGGCATAATTTTGATGCATGTAATAACGATGCCATAATTGATGAGCGTCTGATCTATTATGATTGGCTGGCCAACTCGGCAACCACTTCACATGTAACACATCAAAAAGAAGCATTTACCTCCTATGAGCCTATGAAAAATATTTCCGTAACAGGTGTAGGAGGGAAAGAGGCAAAAATAGAAGGACGAGGAAATGTTGATCTAATTGCGACATGTAATGGAGAAAAATATATTCTTCATCTCAAAGATGTTCTGCACGTTCCAGGAATGCGGAACAATTTAATTTCGCTAGGAAGATGGGACGCCGCAGGAGGAAAATAAAAAGGGGGACAAGGGGAAATAACCCTCATCAATAAAAATGGTAAAGCCATTGCACATGGGAATAAAATCAATAATCATCTCTACAAAATGGAAATGATTATTAGAAACCCGAGCGACACTGCCAACAATGCTGAAAATAATATAACTTTCAGTGGAAATGAAAAATCACTCAGTTGGGAAACATGGCATCAACGATTTGGACATATCAGATATACTGGGCTACAATTACTACTCGACGGAAATATGGTAAAAGGATTTAATGTTTATCTGGCCACCCCAAAACCAGAATGCGAGACATGTATAGCCGCAAAACAACACATTAAACCATTCCCAAAATCAGTCAAACGGAATACTGAAACCGGAGAATTGATGCATATAGATTTATGGGGAAAATATGCCGTCAAGTCCATCAACAAAAAACACTATTATTTATTATTCGTTGACAACGCCAAGAGGTATGTCACCGTCGAATGTCTAAAAGAAAAGAGTGATGCAGCACAGGGAGTAATAAATTATTTGGCCTATATAAAAACACAAGGCCGAACACCTAAGGGGATTCAAATCGATTGCGGAAAAGAATTCGTCAATGAAAAATTGGAAAACTATTCTAAGGAACGTGGGATACAAATACGATTAACCGCGCCGTACTCTGCATCGCAAAATGGCATTGCAGAAAGAATGAATAGGACACTTGTCGAATTATTGTGCACAATGCTATCCGTGAGCGAGCTCCCAGAATACCTCTGGGAATATGCCGTCATGCATGCCGCCTATCTCTGCAACCGATCGTATACGAAGCATCTTTGGAAATTAACTCCTTACGAGGGATGGCACAATGAACAACCAGATGTTTCACACTTACGCGAATTTGGCACACCAGTATGGATCTTATTACAAGGTCAGAAAAAGGCAAGAAAAATGCTTCCTAAATCAAAGCGCCGCACATATCTTGGATACGACGACGGTGCCAGAGCAGTCAAATATTACAATGCCAAAATGCGTAATGTATTAACTTCGTGGAATTTCGAGCTATTGACTGGTACTCCAAAATCTAAACCTTCTGAAGACAATACAATGGAACCCTCGACGCGCAAGGGGGAGTCTGATGGAGGCGCGCCACCGAGAATTCCAATTATAGAACCCAAACGTAGGCAGATTGAGGCACAGCCACCCCCACAACTGCTGATCACAAATGATGAATCTCTGATCAGAGCTGCATCACCGATCGGAGAAGAACCGGATATACCGGAAATAGAACCTCATAACCCGGAGAAGCAATCCTGGAAGCGGAAACGAGTTGATAATAATGATCGCATTGATATTGATGAACCGCGCAAGATGCGTGCAATGCAGAGAAAGAGGAAGAAGTGAATACCTTCCTAGATAACAATGAAGCCTATGCAATAATCGCTGGAGACGAAATAAACACGCTCAAAGATGCGTGGATCTCCCTTGATTGGCCGGAATGGCAAATAGCCATACAAAATGAATTGAACCTATTAAAGGAGAAGGGGACATGGGAATTGGTCCAGAAACCTCCTGACGCAATACTGATCACGAACAAATGGGTCTTTGTCCGGAAAAGAAATAAACAAGGGGAAATTATAAGATACCGAGTGCGATTAGTTGCAAAAGGATGTGCACAACGACCAGGCTATGATTATATGAATACCTTCTCACCCATAGTCCTGATGGACATGCTCCAAGCAGTATTAGCGCTCGCATCAAAGAAGGGTCTAAAAATACAACAGATGGACGTAAAGGGCGCATACCTCAATGGCACATTAAAAGAAGAAATATATATGAAGCAACCTGAAGGACAAGAAGATGGAACAGGCCGGGTATGTAGGTTAGTGAAACTGCTTTATGGACTAAAGCAGGCAGGGTGAGAGTGGAATAATGAATTTGATGGTAAACTCAAAATTCACGAATACGGACGCTTATTTGCAGATCCATGCATGTATATTCGAAGGGTCGACGATGACTTAGAAATAATAACAGTCTGGGTCGATGACACATTACTCTTTGCGTCTTTCAATTCTATGATGAAGCATATGAAAAATACGCTCAGTACGGAATGGGAAGTAACTGACCTCGGGGAGCCGAGCAAAATTGTCGACATAGAAATTATGTGCCAAGACGACGCAATCAAGATATCTCAGGAGAAATACATTGAAAATATTCTCCACAAGGAGGGAATGCTTGATGCGAATCCAGTCAGAATGCCAATGGATCCCAATATTAAATTATTGGCGAATCCGGATTATAATGAACCCAACAGGAGTAATTCATACGCAAAATTATTAGGATGTCTACAATTCCTATCAAATTCCACACGACCCAATATCAGCTTTGCTGTTAACAAGTTGGCCGCCTACACCGCTAACCCGGGTTTACAACACCACGGTGCAATAAAGCGAATACTCAGGTACTTGGCTGGTACGAAAACTCTCGGGATAATTTATAAATCCCAAGATGAGACTGAAAACAATAACCTCTTCCACGGATATGCTGATGCTTCATTTGCTAATATTGAAGATCTTAAATCCACAACCAGCTATATTTTCAAAGTGTCCGAGGGAGCAATAACATGGAAATCTAACAAACAAACTATTATTGCACTATCCTCTACCAAAGCTGAATATATTGCATTATCAGATGCTGGATGCGAAGCCGTATGGCTAAGAAATTTATATGAAGAACTCGGATTTGCACAACAATTCCCCACAGTGATTAAAGGCGATAATGAAGGGTCAGTAATTTTAACTCAGAACCCTCAATTTCATCAGAGATCAAAACACATCGCTATCCGCTATCACTGGGTCTGGGATCTCGTGGCCAATAAATCAATAGAAATTCAAAACTGTCGTGATCCGGAGCAAACTGCAGACGTATTAACAAAGGCTCTGCCGAAGCCTAAATTTACACGACATAGGGACAAGATGGGAGTTCAGTCAGGTTAACCCAGCAGCTTTCCTCGCGTGAGTTGGATTTTTTCCCAATGGGTTTTTTCCACCACAGAGGTTTTAATGCAACTGGAGGAAGTTATTCCACCCTTGACTTCAGGGGGAGTAATGACAAAATATTTAACCATTTCACCCAGCCGTTCTAGGGGGAGTGTTGGGATACAAGCCTATAATTGCTATATCCAGAGCGGTAATTATGACATTACTAATTACTGTTACTTCAGCATTACTTCAGCATTATATACTATATATACTATATGTATAGGATATACTGAGACAATTATTCCTGACCTCTGAGACATTCAGAGGAATCCCCCCCCTTGTCCAAAAGCCTCTAGTCAGCTTCCAGCTTTACCTCCCTACAAGGTCTGTGATCCAATGTGGGCCCTGCCGGTGCTTCTTGCGCTTCACGTGGGGGCACACGCGAAGCAGATGATCCCAGTCCTGGAAGGGCCAGGGGGGGCACGTGCAGTGAGTGTCCTCACTGGGGTGAAAGCGGTCGCGGTAACTCCCAATGGGGGCATGCACTGTGATGCACCGACAGAGTCGGGCCATCAATCTGCAGCCATGTGCAGTCTCCTTGAGCCAAGGTCCACAGCCAGAGGATGTGGGCATCGCAGGGGTCTTCCGCTGGGCCTGCAGGTCTAGGAAGCTCCTCCCCCGGTATTTGGGGTCTGCAAAGCGGGCAACCCAGTCTTTCTCAGCCGTCTCCTTGAAGGAAGCAATCAGCCAATTGCGAGTGGCCCTGGGAGAGATCCCTAGGGGCATCCGAAGTGATGTTGCGACGTCGTGAGCCTTTTTTTTTTTTTTTTTTTCTTTTTGTTCAACAATGTTTAACGTGGTGCACGGACGCAGTCCACGGCTATCTACTACAAGCAGGCAGCGGGTATACAACGTAAGTTTGAGGGGAAACTACAGCCCCGAGAATGCGCATGAGCGCGGAAAGGCTAGGGTGGGAGGCCATGGCCCCGACCCTACAAGCCAAGCTACAGAACGAGAGCGCTCGGGCGCCTCCCCGAACCAGCACTGCCAGCGTCCCCCTCAGGCCCTACTAAGCCAGACTGCCCCACAGTCCGCCACCCCTCAGCGGCCCCTATTACCTGTGCACGCCCACCAGCGCGACGGTGCAGGAATGACGATTACAGGGCTTCCCGCAAGTCGCCCAACCCACTAGCCATAAGGCCCAGTGGGGTCCGAGGTCCCCCGGTCGCCCAGGTACAACCCCACGCCGCTTAGCCCCCCCGCGCGCGGGAGGGTACCCACCAACCGGTGGGCCCCCTGACCTTGCCAGCAACGAACCCAAGGTTCGGCGTTACCAACCAAGAGGATGCACGGTCCACAGGACAGAGCAACTGTTCAGCCCCGAAAGGGGCCCCGACACACCAGACGGGGGTCATACGCCCTGCGCGTACCCCTCATCCTGGGTCCCACCCCTCAGGGGGGGCAAAGGCGAACGCCCTGGGGTTCGCCTCTAGTAACTCCACCAAGTCCGCAATGAATCGCGGTGCTTGGCGGTGTTTCTTGCGCTTCACGTGCGGGCACACGCGGAGCAAATGATCCCGGTCCTGAAGGGGACGGGGGGGGGCAGGGGCAGCGATCTTCTTCGCTGGGGTGGAAGCGCGCGCGGTAGCTCCCGATGGGGGCGTGCGCCGTGATGCAACGGCAAAGCCGAGCCGTCAAGCTGCAGTCGTGTGCAGTCTCCTTGAGCCAGGGCCCCTTACCAGAGGTAGTGGGCAGTGCTGGTCCCTTACGCTGGGCCCTAAGGTCCAGGAAGTTCCATCCGCGGTACTTGGGGTCTGCAAAGCGGGCCCTCCAGTCCGTTTTGGCTGCCTCGTTGAACGAGGCTATTAGCCAGTTGCGGGTGGTGCGGGGGGAAGCCCCCAGCGGGACCCTGAGTGATGCTGCCGCATCGTGAGCGAGTTTGTGAACTGCCCACTCTGCTTTGGAGGGGACAAACCACAGGTGGATTGAGCGGGCCTGGACTCTGCCGAGCCAGGGACGCAAGAGTCTGCACGCCCTAATGGCGTGCTGTTGCCCCCCCTTGGGGGAGCAGTCCGCCCACGTCTCGAGGAGAGCAAGGGAGTCAGTGAAAATGACCATCTTGGTGCAGCCCGCGGCCACCGCCGTGGCTACACCAACCTGGAGCGCCATGTGCTCAACGTCAGACGAAGACGTTCGTCCCGCCGCTGTGACAATGCGTCGTACCTCCTGGTTTCCTCTGAAGACCAGCGAGGCCGCCACGGCCTGATGAGCTGTCTTGGGCACCGACCCATCACAGCTCACAACGAGGGTGGACTGTTTGGCCCTGGCCTCTGCCAGCACCCGGTCCAGTCGCCCGATGACGTCGTGAGCCTGCTTGTGAACTGCCCACTCCGCTTTGGAGGGGACGAACCACAGGTGGACTTGGCGTGCCTGGTCCAGCTCGAACCAGGGGCGCAGGAGGTGGCACAGCCAGAGGGCATGCTGTTGTCCCCCCATTGGGGAGCAGTCCACCCATGCTTCTGCAAGCACAAGGGCATCAGAGAAAACCACCACCTTTCTGCATCCGGCGGCAATAGCCACAGACACTTTCAGGTGGAGGGCCTTGTGCTCGGCGTCAGTCACTGAGGCGCGACCGATGAAGGCAGTAATCCGGCAGATCTCCTGGTTTCCGTGGAAGACCAGGGTGGCCGCTGAGGCCTGGTGGGCTGTCTTGGGCACCGACCCGTCACAGCTCACTACAAGACAGTCTGGGTCCACCCTGGCCTCAGCCAGAACGCGGTCCAGACATTCGACATACTCTTTACGCTTGTCCGTCCCCTTAGGGGGCTGGCAGTGGGGGGAGATCCTGTCCTCAAACAGGTCAATTAAGCGGGCTCCGGGTTGACTCTCTGGGCCAAAGGCCTCAAAGGGTTCCCCAGAGAGAGAGCAGACGGTGACCGTGTCTGCTGCAGGGGACACGATCTTCCGTTGGGTGATGGGTGGGAGGGCCTGAAGCCCCAGCGGATGCCGGGGGGCATCCCCCACAAGGTCCCCCCCCAAGATAGCTCAGATGGGGTGGGTGCGTGTCAAAGTGGCCATCTGCAGACAGCTCTTATCAGCCAGGCGGCGCAGCACCTGCAGCATTGGCAGCAGGGCAGCGAGGCACTCCATGGCCCCCACAGGGGTCATACAGAAGCACCCTGTGATCCAGCAGGCAGCAGTGTGTTGCATCTGGGACAGGGCCTTGACAATGCCTTTGGTACGGGTACCTCGGCAGAACCATAATCTCAACCCATATGTCGCCACTGGGATGACCAGGATTGGTAGAGGAGGTGCTTGTTAGCCGGGGAGAGCCCCCAGGACAAGTTGCCACCTTTGTGGTATAAAACCAGACGTGCTCCTTAAAGGAGAGTTTCTGGTCAAAAAAGAAACCCAGGTACCGCCAGACCGGCTTGGGCTTGAGCGGGGTGGCCCCCATGAAGGGGGCAACCCCGAGATCGATGGGTGGGTTGGGTGCCACCCGTGCTCTAGAGAAATGGAAGACCTCAGACTTGGCGTGTTCCAACACCAGTCCCAGGGCCGTAAAGAGGCGAAAGACCTTGTTGTAGACCTCAACAAGTTTTGGGAGGTTGTCCTCTACCCATTTGGACTGTGCGATGAGGGTGCCATCATCAACATAGGAGATGAGATCTGCCAGTGGCTGGGGGGCGCGGGCAAAGAAGATGCGCATCACGGGTGCAATGTAAAGCGCTGAGCAGACTGGGGACAGAGCCGAGCCCTGTCCTACCCTGACGTCGGCGGAGAATCTGCCAGAACAGTCGGTGTTCCATTTGTAAGTCGTGTTGGGATTATGTATACAAGAGTATACAGGCAAGCCAAGGCAGTTAACATGCCTAGGGAATATTGCCAGAATATGCTAAGTCATATTAACACATGCAGAGACATATAGGGGAATCCACAGTTAACACATGCTACAGGATTAATCATCCTGCAGCATGTCTATCATGGGATAGGCAAGATATAGCCATGTCTATGATAGCCTATCCAAGACAGAGCTAAGGATAGAGTGTCTATGACACACCCTGCAGGAAGTCTAGGACTTACCAAGCCATGATATCATATGTCACTATTATTGACACTGTTATAGGGGATATGACATAGTTATTCCATTATTAACTGGTACAGGGGTCTATTACAGAATACCTCCTTTATATATTAAAGGAGTGCATTACACTATACCTCCTAACTGTGTAGTATAAATATTGCACATCTTGTAGGAGATGATAATAACATTCCTCCCTGTGGCAGACTCCCTCACTCACTAGCCTTTGAGATTAACTTCATCCTCTAACCTTGTCCTTAAACTCTTCCTGTCACTGTTCACCACTCCATTCCCAACAAGTCGTGAAGCGACCTACCAAGTACAAGCAAAAGAAGTTCACCACGCAGGGTGGGAACCCCGATCTCTTGACGATTGCCAGGAGAACCTGATGGTTCAGTGACGGAAAGAATTGAGTGATGTCAAAGGTGACAATGCTCATCTGAAGCCCCTTCACCCATCTGGCCTGGATGATGTGCATGAGGTAGACCCCGGCATCCTCAGTGGAATGCTGGGCAACGCCCCCAAACTGGTTGGGGTGAAAGACGCTGTGTGCAACGCCGTTGAACTGAAGCTGTCTTGACAGCATCTTCTCGACAAGTTTTCCCAGAGTGTTCAGCAGCACTATAGGCCTGAACGACTTAGGGGTGGAGTAGTTGGGTTTCCCCAGCTTTGGTATGATAACCGACATGGATTCCTTAAAGTGCGTGGGCCAGTGGCCCAGCATGACGCACACCTTGGCGATGCGGACCAAGAGACAAGTGACCTCAACGTTGCCCACCCAGCGTTTGAGGAAGGACCATGTGACATGGTCTGGCCCTGGAGCAGAGCGCAATGAGCACGCCTTGAGGGCTTCCCGCAATTCCAGCAGAGAGAAGGGAATCCACTCCCGGGGGGGGAGGGGTTCGTAGTTGTCTAGCACCGAGAGGTCTACCGGGCGGTCATTGGCCGTGTTGTAGGTGCCATCCAGTGCTGTCCAAAGTGATTCCAACGTGTTGCAAGGGGCACCTCCATAGGAGATGGCCTCGCAGGATGGGAGGTTGCGTTGCTTGACCCAGGGCCGTTGGTTGGTGAAGGAGACTTCCTCAATGCACGCATTGAAGAAGGCCCGTTTGGCGGCTCTGACCGCCTGCTTAAATGTGGTCCAGTCCTCAGGTTCCTGGGATTCCCGGTACTCCTCGAGGGCTGTGTGGCACTCATCCAACCACCACTCCTTTGAGCGGCTGCAGATGTCTTTAGACCAAGCATGGGTGCGCCACACCATTGCAAAGGCTTCCGAGATGGCTTGCGCCACCTCATCCACTTCCGCTGGTGACACCCCTGTCCAGCTGGACAGGGCAGAGAGTTGGGCAGACATGTCCTCAAGGTAGGCCGCCTCCTTGTCTGAGTCAGGGGTGATCCCCTTTGTCCGCAGCAGAACATGGTAGAAGGGGGTCCGGAGATTAACCAGGAGGGGAGCATGGTCTGAGGACCCGCGGTGCTCCGGGAAGATAGTGTGCTCAGTGACAGCTTCATCCACTGAGTTGATGAAGAGCAAGTCTATAACCGTAGGGCTAAGCTCGCCATTGTAAGGGTAGTGGGCTTGGCTTCATCGGGACGGCAAAGTGACAGTCCAAGGCGGGTGGTGGCCGCTAGAAGGCAGTCAGCGTGAACATTAGCCTCAGGTCCCCAGGGGTCCCAGAGTCTGTGGCGGCAGTTGAAATCCCCTCCAATGAGGTGGAAGTGGTGAGGCCAGGTCTCCGCGCCCTCCGAGAGGAGGCGGATACCGGTGTGGTTCTTGTCTGAGTAGACGTTGGCCAGGAAGATGAGGTCCTCGCCCGCAAGACAATGACATCACGGTGATTGATGAGATCCCAGCAGTAGCTGGACCTCAAGGCCTGCAGCCGCTTGTCAAAATAGACAGCGACTTGTGGGAATTCTCCATGATCGTTCCTCAAGAACAGAGCGGCATCATTAGGGGCCGGGGCAGTGTCTGTCCCGGCTTGTCGGACCATGCAGCCCCAATTGGGGTGCATAGGGGCACTAATCACTGCTTCCCTGTCCCGAGTTGAGGACGAGGGCACATGTCTAATTAGGTTCCAAGGTGGTTCCTGAATGAGCAGAATGTGGAACTCATTACTCTGCAACTCAAGTAGCATGTCAAGAAGTCCATAATTTCTATTTACATTTTGACACATGATCTTTAAATAAGAGATATCCCATGTATGTCTCATTTACATTTGCCCACCGCGTCCTGTGGGGAAGGGGTCAGATGGAGAGGGGCAGGTGGCGCTGCGCTCACGTACCTCAGCATAGCGCTTCTTGATCCAGTCACCGTCAAAACGCGGCATAGAGGGGATCAGGGGTGTTGCCCTTGCAACATCTGGCCAAGGTGCGGTGATGCTCCTTGCGGTGAGGGCCGCTGCAAATGGGGCAGCGGATCTGCGGGGCGCGGCAAGCATTGGTCGGATGACCCCACTTCCAGCACCGCTGGCAGAGAGACGCCAGGGTTGGCCTGGGTCTCACAGACGGGACAGATGTACAGGCCAAACTGGACCGCACGCTTGGGCCTTGCAGATGGGACAGATGTACAGGCCAAACTGGACTGCACGCTTAGGGCCTTGGCCTGGATGCCGCTAACCAAGTCAGAGATGTTCATATATATGGTAGCAGTGTCGGACTGCTTTGAGTTTCAGATGATCTGGAGGGGAGTGTTAAGGACCACCAAGTCCTTGAGGCTGGACTTGGTGATGAATCCAAGCACCGACTCCACGGTGGTGGGGCGGTGATCCTGGAAGTACGGGACATCGATGATTTTCATGTACAACATTGAGGAAGGGAGTTCTGCTGAGATGCAGAAGTCCCCAATGAATGCCACAGCAATCACCTGACGGACAATGTGGAGGTCCTCTGCAGAGGCCACAGCATTGGTGGCAATGGAGTAGCCTCCATACGCCAAAGAGACCGACTCCACCAAGAGGGTGGAGTAGTGGCCGCCCTCCCTGGGGATCGCATGGACGAGTGCAATGACCTGCCGACAGGACGGGCCATGTACGGTGGCCAAAGCTTTGGGCTTTGGCGCAGTGGGTTTGGCCTGCTGGTGCATAGCAGCCAGCCTGGCAGTAGGGAGTTCAGGGAACGCTTTGGCCATGCGGACCAACCCGTCCACCAAGGAGGTGGGGATGTGGCCACCCTTGAAGTGGGCAGCCTGAGCAAATGTGGGAGCCTGGGCAGGGCCAGGTCTGACCGGGGGGGCTCTCTGCTGTGGGATGGCAGGGAGTGGACGCTCGCCCTTGGGGTAGGAAGCACAGGGGAGGCGGTTGGCCAACCAGCCCCAATGCGGTGGGGGAGGGGCAGGATGCACCGGAGCCGCGAGGGGCATGGGGATGTCCTGGTTGGGAGCAGGGGTCGTCTCTCAATCAAACAAGTCAACAAACATGTCGAAGGACATGGACCTGATAGGGTCCATGACTGGGGCCATAGGGACTCCAAAGTTGTCTGCTGCCCAAAGGAGAGAGAGCCCAGGGTGTTGGCACCCTGGACAATGGACTCGACCAGGACCCTCACTTTGAGCTCAGTCACTGGTTTGACGTCATACATATCCCCGTCCTCTTCATCGGACGAGGGGGTAGTGCTCGGGGGACCGCCAGTGACAACAGTCAAGGCCCTGGAGGCAGCTTGCGAGGCGCTAGACATGCACGGCGCATGGGGGGTGTCCTGGCTGTGGCTGTATGGCGACAGCGAGGGGGATGAGCGAGGCGTGCAGACTGGGCCAGCCTGCAAAGGGACTGGGGGCCTCCCAGTGGGCCTAGAGGCCACCGGTGAGGTGAGAGAGGAGGGGGGAGCTCTGCTGGGAGCAGGGGGTTCAATGCACGGGTTGCCCTGGATCGCACCGCCCGATCCTCATGTAGGTTGGGAAGGCATTGACATGCACTGTTAGCAGTGTGGAGAAGACCAGATCGAAGAGATCAGGGACGAGCAGGAGGCCACAGGACCGATGAGACAATGAGTGGCTGTAGAAATGTGGCTGTGCACATCGTGGTAACAGATCAAGAAGCAATGAGGGGGGAGGGCAAGGTGGTAGTAATGTGAGGGGATTAGTGTCATTGCTTGATGTGGTTGTTGGCAGTGTTGTTAACTATTTGTGTGGCATCAAAAAAAAGAAAAAGATGGGATCAAAAAAAAAAAGATGGCATCCATCACAAATCACCATAGAAACACTAGCCCTATCCAAATAAACATGTACAAACCCACTAGGGGTATATAAACCCTCGAGATTTCGCTCTTTTGATCCCCTGGGCTTGTCCCATGTAATATAAGATGTAGTTAACTTAGAATATATTAAATATTTGTATGTAGTATGCTTAACCGGTCTTGTCCAGTCTTTATTTTATTAAAATAATGAGGGACTGAAGACCGGACCGCAGTTGCGGTCTTCATCGGTCTTAATATTTTTCAGTCTTTGTTAGTCTTGGTCTGGTCCAGTTTCAGTCTTTTTCCAGTCTTGCAACTGGACCTTCAAACACTACTGTGTCCCCCTTCCCCCCCCTCCCTTTCATTTCTTTCATATATATATATATATATATATATATTATTTAGACTCTATTTTAATTAATATAAATACCACTGTCAGAGCTGCAGGACCCCCAGTATGACAGAGCACCCCCAACCAGGGGTGCATTTAAAAAAAAATTGTATATATATAATTTTATATTAGATCAATTGACTCTATTTAAATAGAATTATCCTGATTAGTGTGACTTGAACGAAAAATACAAATAAAAAATATTCTATAAAATCCAAGTATAGTCTGAGTGGAGTCAACTCAGAGTCCAATCAACTCAGAGTCCAATCGGACTATGTAGTAATTTTGTAAAGTGCATATTGTATCCTTAATATGGTAAAAATGTATCAGGCACTTAGCTCAGTTGGCTAGAGCACCTCAAAAACTGTTTATGTAAGCTGTATATAAAAGGCTAAGGGTTCAATCCTTGGAGATACAAGCCTTTTACATTTTCAGACACAAGTTTGAATCCCAAGTCCTCAGTCCAAGTGGAGTCCAAGTGGAGTCCAAGTCAGTCCGAGCAGAGTCCAAGCCAGTCCAAGCCTACTAATCCACTCAGACTACTCGGACTCCACTCAGACTGACTCAGACTGACTTGGACTCCAAGCAGTCTGATCAGAGTCCAATAGAACAGGTGGGGGAGTGTAAAGTCTTGGGTACAACACATAGTATACACATGAGCAACACACAGCATGATGGGACATATGGAAAACACATGTAGCTATGCACCACATAGTGCTGTGCCCACTGACAACCCAAGGCCTAGGCATGGCTGGCACATGGACACCTCATGTAAACTAGTATATATGCTTGAATATAACACCCAGAGACACTAGTCATGTTCTCTTGGATAATCCACTATATCCTAGTGTGACTGCCTCTTGACTGCTAGACTAACTTCTTGTTTTGTTGTTGTTTGTTTGTGGGAGCTGTTATTGTGCCTTCTGGTATAGCATCATCCTAACATTTACTGGTCCAGTGCCTAGCACACTTACAATGATCACAATAAGATTTAATTGAGGATTTCCTTTCAGTGATATGATTTTCCTTCACCAGATTTACGCTTCTACTGGTGCCATTATTATTCCTATTTGTATTTCTGTTCAACCAAAGTTTATATTCCTCTCACAATAATCCTATGAATGCATCTAATGACAATTGGCACTTAGGGTCCATATCATTTGTAGATTAAGCCACTGAGCAGGCTGAAACAGGGGTGGGGGGGGGGGAGTCTGCCAGCTGCCTTGATTTGTTTTTCTATATGTGGCTCAGAATCATGTTTGTAAGCATTGGAAATGGGACTAGTAGACATAAGATGAGAAATTCAATCCTGGTTCATTTTGGGTTAAAAGCATTTCCAACAGAAAATATGCCTCAGTCATCAATCAGTCATATCAGGTATAATTATTTTTATTGGGGCTTCAATTATTTGAACATGATAGCTGAAACAAAGTATAATGAAATGTCCACATTGCAATAAAGACATGTTGGAATGGGCAGTCCAAAAAATCTTGCCAGCCACCAGAGGCAAAAGCTATACCATGATATTTAATGCTATCCACCCAGCAGGTTGTGATACAATCATGTGATATGCAAACAATGACACAGTATGCCTACACAGTCAACCAACTTTGACACAGGCTCTTTTACAAGTTTTAAATCAAATTAAGCCTTTTATAGATAGAGTTAATGGGAAGTTATTGAAAACAAGAATATCTTAAACAACATAGAAAAGTACTACATGTATGTCAGGATAGCTAAAGGTGTCACCAGGGGCCTGGCTGCTTTGTCACTATCTCTCCTTCTGTCATCTCATAAGGCCCATGTGGCTGCACAGGTGGTGACATCCACGGGCTTGTCCACTACCAACTAGGAGGGAATAATGTCTTCTCACTGGTCCAGTCACTGCCCCTCACTTGCATGGCATCGTGGGGGTCATTGCTGGGTGTCAGCTTTGTCTGCCTGGTGTCATTTGCATTGTGTAATGAGTGTGATAGGGGGTGCTTAAGAACCACTTGCAACAGAATATGAATCACATATATTCAGGTGCTACATGGTGATATAAGACTTGGGTTGCTGAATAGCCAACATTGGCTATAAGTCCGGCAGCCCTTGGTATAAACATCTATAAACACTACCTCAATGGTAGTGCTCCCTTACACATTATGTGTGGTGTACTTCTGGGTCCAGGTCATATTGCAGTCTGGCTTGTAGAAACATCATTAGTGGTCTCAAAATTAAAGAAAAGAAAACATTATCAAGGGGACATCACCCAGCCCCATTGCTGATCTCCTTGTTGGTCCCCCTGTCTCCATCATTCCTGGGGCTGACTGGCTGCCACTGTTGTTGGTCCTGCCCTGGTGGTAAAGGATCCTCCTGTTGTTGCAGTGCTTCGCAAACCCCTCATGTCACCATGGTTCCATTCTGTATGTATAGTCTGCTTGCAAATAATTGTTAGTAGAGTAAAAATAGTTGAGAAAAAAAGAAGGCTTACCTGAGAAGTTCAAGAGGATTGCCCCCTTAGCCTCCACATGCATGCTTGCAGCTGGTTAGCACATTAGCAAGGAAAGAAAAACATACCTGAGGCTCAAGATGCATCTGCATCTCAAGTCCCAGTTGTCATTGTTGCTGTGGCTGCCATTACCATTGTTGTTGTCACTGCTGCTGTTGTTCTCAAACCTGTGGTGGTCATAGTGATGGTCATTCATGTTGATGTTGATGTTGATGGCAAAATGAACTAGAGTCAACAGAAATGTTCCCATCACATGTTGCCATAAGCTCACATGTTGCATCACAACCTGCTGGATGAATTGCATTTACTACTAGTATGCCCTGCCAGTGATAGGCAGGCAAGGAAAGCAGTCAAAGCACACAACTGAAAAAGTAGTATCACCAAGCCCACAGCTAAACCAAAACCAGTTCAGGCTACCTCATCCTGATCTCTACTCCATGTTGCCACACCAGCTGGAGACTTGTAACAATAGAAACTAGTCTAAGTATGATGTCGACACACAAAAGGAAAGGCTGTTCTTGACAGCATGATGAGGATTACTCCAAAGGCTATGCAGTGCTGCAGGGGAGCTGGAGTTACAGCCTCCACTCCACTGCCTGAAGCTGGAGACAGCAACAAGTTGGTATCATTTAGTTGTGAGGGGGCTGCATTTCAGCTGGATGAGGGCAATTCAAACTGTCCTCAACAAGTATATAAAAATTATCTATTTATTTCTAAATTATAATATAGTAAGTGTACCATATCCCTGTTACTGACCCATGCATCACTAACATCCTGGCCCTGGGTTGACCTTTTCATGCACAGTTCCCACTTTTGTACTTGTCCAGTTGGGCCATGGCTGCACCTGGCATGAACGAGTCCTCAATTACCTTCTTTATTACTCACGGCAGCAGTTGGGGGTGCTGTTGTGGTGGCTGTTGTGGTGGTCTTCTCCCTGTCATTCATTGTTTCCCATCCTGCTATCCTTATATTGATTATAACCCCTGGGGCCTTAGCTACAAATTTGACAAAAATTTAAATAAATAAAAAACACCCCCTCATAAATGCAATGTGTCATGGTCCCCGTGCCCCTTGCACCCCATTATCCACCCCCTGGTGTCTCTCTTCCCCCTCATGTGGTGGTGGTGGTGGTGGTGGTGGTGTCCCCCATCGTTGTCACCGTCAGTAATACTATGTACCTAAAAATATTGTTAGTAATGAAAAAAGGAAATGAAATGAGAAAACTTAACCAAGGCCCAAGAGACATCATTGTCCCCGTCTGCTCCAGGTCCCCCATTGTCTTCTCCTCCTGGTTGTTGTGGGTGGTCTCATTCTGTCTGTCCTGCACTCTTGCATCCCCATTCACACTGTGAGCAGTTGCTTGTGGCAGTTGTGGGGGTGCTGCATCATGGCACCCACAATCCACCCTACGAGCAGTGGCTCATAGGGCTGGGGCACATGCTGTCTTGTTCCCCGTCATCCTGTCGTCAGCCTCATGCCTCATTCCTCATTCTCCCCTCCTGTTCTCACCATCATTGTTGTCCCATCTTGCCATTGCTGTTGGCCTCCTTGTTTGTTGTTGTCCTGCCCTGGCATCGCTCATTGTCGTGGTCCTGCCATCCTCCTGTTGTTGCGTCCCTCGTTTGTCATTGCCCCTCCCATCATCATACCATGTTCCCATTCCCATTGTTGGTGCCCTTGTTGTGGCCATTAACACCCGCAATCTGCCCTGCAAGCAGTGGCTTGCAGTGGTGGCATAGGGTGACGGGGTGGGGTGTGGGGTGTTGTGGTTTGTTGTTTGTCATTACAAGATTATTATAACCTGAAAATGAATTAAAAACAGTCAGTTGATAAAAAGAAAGAAGAAAGAAATAAGAAAAAACTTAACTAGGGCCCAAATGACACATAAACATCATTTGGGCCTGTTTTCTGTGGCTCGCAGTAGTGGGGCAGGTGCTTTGGCATGTCGTTGGCAGTAGAATAGTTCCTAAAAAAAGAACAAAATACATTAGTTAGTTAGTAAAAACAAGAAATGAACAAAACAAAACATACCTAGGGCCCAAATGACGAATGGGTTGTTTGGGCCCATGTTGCATCTGTTTGCTTGTTTGCAGTGGTTTGTGATGGTGGTTGAGGTGGGGATGGACTTGGGAATGGTGGTGGTGGGTGTGGGTAGAGTGGTGGTGGTGGGAAGGAAGGAGGGAGGGAGGTGGCATCGTCTTCGTCGTCTTCATTGTCGTTGTTGGTGGTGGTGGTGCCAGTGACGTTCAAGGTCGGGTTGGCAAGTGTGACTGAATGTGACAATTGCCTTTTTCGTTCAAAATCCGCGTGTCGGTAAAACCCGCTGGATTTTAAATACTTTATAGGCCTGACTTCGAAATGTTAGGTTGTCTCCAGCCAACGTTGGAACTCCGATTTCTGCTGAGCAGCCGCCTCTCTTAACTTTTCACTGGATGGTCAGGTTAAAAGAACGAGTCCTCGTACCTCGGACTCGTAACTTTAGCATGTTTTCTTGCAGTGTTCCCATAGATATCTTTTGACGGCACCCCAAAAGAATTTGATCGGCCTGAGTTCTCAGTGGAACTTGGGAAGAAAAATGCATAAACTTCTGTGCTTGAAAATCCGGCTGCACAATTATCTGTAGATCTTTAGCTTTTCGTGGTGGTGCCACAGTACATAGAATAATTCTTAGTTCTATCCCTCTGGTCCTAGCCTAAAAAATTTTCACCCCGGAATTTGGCCGATGTCTAAAATAGGAGCTGAATGGTAACTAGGTACTATGGCTTGAAATTTACCGACATCATCTGCCAACTTTGATCCGAGGAATGATGATGTATCTGATGTGCTGGTAGGCGGGTGCGGTGCTGGCCCACTATTATGCCGAGGGTACTGCTATGGTGGCTGATGATATATGTGACCCACAATATTTAATCATGATGGGGCACACTGCCAGGCGGGTCACGCAGTTGCTTTCGAAGTTTCGATATCATGTGATCCAAATCTTATCCTTATAAGAATACGGACATCACTGAGAAACCAGCATTATTCTTGAGCTGGTCTCAGTTTTTAACCCGATATAATCAATCCCGCATGTTGACCCTGCAGTTAAACATTGTTGTTCTTTCCCTTCTCGCAATCCATGCATATGCTTTGCCAGTCCACACGCAAAATAGTGGGCCCGGGGATCATTTGCGGCCAGGGGCCAACGTTGTAAGTGATTTTAAATAGTGTTTGCAATCAATTACCTCACAGATGACTCCGATAGCCCCTCACAAGCGGGCCAGAACAGTCGACGGGGGCTAACGTAAGTGATTTTAAATAGTGTTTGCACAGTTACCTCACTGATGACTCCAATAGCGTCGTTCACCATCCCCAGAGATAACTCCCATGCCCCCTCGAAAGAGCACACAAGGTCCCAAACCCCGGACCCCTTTTGTAGGGAACGCTGAACCTACCATGGATCCCCCCCGCAGATATACGAGAACACCAAGCCCTCCCCGTCCACCAAAAGTCAAGGGACAGGAAACACCTGTAGGAAGGGGTCCCGGCAACGAATCAACTGGCCAGCAGTGATCGGATGAGAATTGACAGGGTTGGTGGGAAGCTTTGAGGGATAGCACTCGTTGGTCAAGGAAAGATACAGATAACGCGTACTACGACAACATTGATAATTTGATAACATGAGATGCTTAGCACTGCAAGTCCTGCTGATATGCGATGGCTCACCTTCGTTTGAAAATACTTATACAGGTCATCTCCAAAGTGCCTCGTTAGTCATCAGGGTTTCCGAAAATTTATGGCATAGGCATGTAAAGTAGTTGTAACATAAGCAGATGGCCTAAAATGTCCATTTTTGTCACATCATCTATGTATATACCCCATATAACGGTATGTATATCCACGTCGCATTCCGGGAACATCACAAAGTTAGTTTTCCTCCCATATCCGTACCATTATTGTATGAAATTGCAATGTTAAATCGACGTCTGAGAAAATGCTCTTAGTTCAATTACAAGTACCACTGGAGCCCCCCACTATGACATCCCAAAAAGGGAATACTTACAAATCATATAAGATAATCAATAAAGTATTTATATTATGGGGAGCCATGTTCAAATACATGTATTAAAAATCTCCCTCGCACAAGATGCGAGGGGGCAGTCCTACAATTATATACATATAAAAAACTAAACCCCACACAACGAACATGAGGGGAGATTAGTTATGTAAGAACAAAAGAACAAAAAAAATCCCCCTGACACAAAACATGGGGGAGGCACACAGCTTCACCATCCTGGGTGCATCGTCCTAGGTGCATCAATCCTGTTCCTCTTGTCCCTGGCTGCCTTCCCCTTCCTTGGTTGCCACTGTCCCCTTCCTGGCTGTGCCTCTCCTTGTCCTCATCCCTATCCTCGTCCCTGCCATCATCGGTTAGTAGCATGCTAGTTGTCCTGTTCCCATCATCTGGTTTGCCAGGCCTTCATCGTCATTGTCCTCTTCCTCGTCGTTGGTCTTTGTCCCCTTGTCCCCGACGTCTGTTCGTTTCCACCCCACGAGGAGCTGCTCACAGCAGTGCTGGTGGCCATCATTGTCGTCTTTGCCTTGCCGTCCATTCCCCATTGTCCCTGTTGTTGGCTGTCATCCCGTTTTGTCATGTTATCCATCCTGCGAGCAGGTGCTCACAGTGGTGGCATGGATGTGGGCATGCTGTCTTGGCGCCGTCACCATCTTGTGGTAAGTAACATAGATATAACCTAAAAAAAGCAAATGAAATTAGTTAGTTGCAAGGAAAGAACTTGGAAAAAAAAACATTACCTAAGGCCCAAACAACATCCAGTGTCATTTGGGCCCAATTTGGTCAGTTGGTGGGGTTAGGCCTGGGCATGGGTGTAGGAGTTTGGTGGTCAGTTCGGAGTGGTGATGAGAGGACATGGCATTGGGAAAATGAACATTGTTTGGTCATGGAACGACAACCTTTGTCAGCATTTCTATTTTTGGGAAATGTCATAGTGGGGGGGGGCTGTGTTTGCTTTCAATTACAGTTCCATTTAGTGCAGAATCATGTGTTGACCTACAGTTAAAGAAACTTACCTTGTTCAATGATACCACATTGTCGTAAATCACCTACACTGAGCAGTGACAACCACCAGGACAATGTGCAGTGAAGCAAGATGATCTAACACATGCATTTATGATGGCGATATGGATATGGTACAGTGGTGCAAGGCTCCTTACTGCCTATTGGGATAGCAAGCCTAGAGCTATATCCAAGACAGTAATAATAATTATATTAATTACTGAGACTTTAACATTCAGTAGTATATATACTACATGTAATTGTGTACATGAGATAATCACTCCTTGACCTCTGAGACACTCAGAGGAACATCCCCCTTTGTCCTAAAGCCTCTCCTAAGCTTCCTGCAACACTTTCCTAACACTGCCACATGGTTCCTCTTGTTTCAGTGGGAGCATTCCTCATATATTGCTTATCTACCATTAGTTGCAACAGCATGCCTTCAATCCAGGTCACAGAGTTTAGGCCTTAGGTTCGATGATGTGACATGGTGCTCCTACTTCTTGTACTGTCTTATAACATTCACATTGCACACTGCATGGCAGAATATCCTACACTTTGCTGAGGTGTCATGCACCCATGACATGGAGCTTTGGTGATATGTGCCACTGAGCTTCATAGCATCACTCTTTCCCAGTTGTTCCCTATCTGCAGAGTGCTACCAAATCCACACACATCTGCAATAGTGCACTATTGAGTGACGTGGCATATATTGCAGAGTTGTGGCCAAGGGAATACTGTATGTTTGTATCCATGTTTCCTCCTATCTCAGTACTAGTGTTGTTTGTGAATTGCAACCATGCTAGAGAACACACATTATCTTATTAAACTACCATCCTTTATAGTCAGCATATCTTCAAGGGATATGATCCATGGCATGCAACTGTGGTGCATGGTTGCCATATGGTCCACTGGGTGCTCTACTTTCCAGATGCTCAAAAATGTTTGCTTATGGGGCAAAGTTGCATAGCCACTATTATTGTAGAATTCATTTTTAAAATGTATTACATATCTAGCATTCTTCAGTTTCTTACATTTGACTAATGATACACAATAAAGCAGTGCTGGCATCTCTAATGATAGGCTGAATCCTGTTAGCAATATGTCAGAATGGGGATGCTAAGAACACTTGTGGACTGCCTGTTGTTCTGCTAATTGAGTGACGGAAGATCCAGGGCAGGATTGCCCATGTGCCACTGGCACTGAGCATCCACCAAATACCTTGCTACAAGGGTCCAATGGCACAACAATCAGTAGGTGTCTTTCAGATATAACTTTGCAACTAACCTTGTCCACCAAGAGAGAAGAGAAGTTGTGCAGGCTAGACTTTCTGGACCAGGCATGAGTTCAAAGTAGTCAATGATGTTGTTGTAAAACTGAACATAGTTAAAGCAGCCATCAACTTCATTCCATGCATTGGCATTGGAGAGAGCAAAGCATAGCTTCAGGTCTTATGAGGTTGCTATTATACCTGTACTGCAATGTAAGCGAGAGCTTGGGGTGTTACTGCCTTCATGCCAAGTAGGTTAGCCACATGCCCATGTGTAGATGCCTTCTGATTCCTTCGAGGGTGCTTCCTTGAGGATGGCATGTGTTTCTCTACATCCTCTTAGCACTCAATGTCCTGTGCAGATGAAGGAGAGGTGAAGATAAACTTGAAAGGCTAAACTAATGAATCAGCATCTGAAATGATAGGCTATCTGTAAGATTAGGATTGCACTGAAAAACAAACTGGCTTCAATATTTTCAGGGTTACATCTGGCATTCAAGTATTTACACTCCCCCCCCATTCCTTGTGGAATCCTGGTCCATTCCTGGATTCCTGGTGGATTCCTGGTTCATTCCTCACATTCCTAGGAATCCTGGTCCATTCATAGCTATTCCTAGACCATTCCTAGACCATTCCTAGCCACTATTCCTGGAGGTACTAGGTCAATATTAAATGCATTTATGGAAACATCAATACTAACAAAAAATACTAACAAAAAATACTAACAAAAAATACTAACAAAAAGTGTAAAAACCCCCCAACTCACTACAAGGCAGGGGGGAGATATTATTTATTAATATAATACATGACTAAATTAAACTAAATAAAATCCCCCACATCTCTCAGGCAGCAGGGGGCTTAGTGATCGTGTTGCGTCATGGTGACCTGCCCCTCACATAGCACCCTGTTCCACCCCACGAGCAATGGCTTGTGGTAGCAGTTCAGGGTGCTGGCATGGGGGGTTGGCGCCTGCTTGGCACTGCTGTTGCCCCACCTGCACTCCACCCCAATGAGCAGTGGCTTGTGAGGCTGGGCTGGGTGGTGTTATTTGGGCTGCTGGGCCCTCCCGTTGCATCCCCCTTGGCTGTCCTAGTCTGCTGGTGTGTCCTGGCACATCCTGTGGTGTCCCTTTGGCTCCCGTCGTGTCCTGTTGCTGCCTGGGGGTGTCTCCTGGGATCCAGGGGCCTTCTGTTGCCTCCTTTGTGGCCCCTGTTGCCTCCCACAGGGTGGTGGCATGTTGTGTCGCCTCCCCCTCGGCTCCTGGCATGGCCTGGCACATCACATTGCGTCCCCTTGGCTGCTGGGGGGTCCCTTGTCATCCTGTTGTGTCCCCCTCTTGTCAGTGTGACCAGGTGAAAAGGGTGGAGGGTTAGTGAGCTGGCGGCCTGGTGGGCTGTTCTGTGTGCACCTCGTGGATACCCCACTACTTGGGCCTCCTGGCACCCCCCTATCCCCATCTGAGCCCCTCCCATCCTGGCTGAGTGGGGAGGAGGGGCAGCACACCGGGCCTTCACTGTTACAAGTAGAAAAGATATTTGTTAGCTTATAAATATATTTGATGATTAAAATTTACTTAATATGGGGGCCTGAGGCCCCCATGGATGGGTAGTGGAGGAGGGGAGGAGAGGAGGCAGAGAGGGGGGGGGAGGCAGAGAGGGGGGGAGGTGGGGGGGGAGGCAGGGGCATCAGTGACGTGGCACGTGAGGTGGGGGGTGCAAGGGCTTACCAGGCGGTGGCGGGTGCTGGGGTCATCATTCCAGGGTGCAGGGGCATTGTCTGGTGGATGGGGGGAGGTCAGTGACATGGGGCATTGGGGTGGGGGGGGCTTACCAGTGTGGTCGGGGTTGTCATCGCATGTTGGTCATCTGGGGCCATTGCAAGTGGGTGGTGGTTGTGGTGTGAGGGGGGCAGAGGCAGCAGCAGTGTGGTCAGTGTTGGTGGTGGTGGCAGCATGTGTCACCAATAAACAAAATGGTCACACATGACCACATGTTTCCAACTAACATGTGACCAAACATGTGCCGAGTGGCTGTGAGGGTTGGGACATAACATATTTGCTTAGCTTACCTAACAAATATCAGCTGTTTAGTCTAATGGTTATATATTAATACTAACAGCCTGGAATGGACTGGGACCATTCCCAAGGAATCTTCCTGGCATTTCTGGCAGGACTGGGAATGAACTAGGAATGGATCAGGAATGGACTAGGACTGATACAGGGAATTTCTATTCCATTTACACTATCTAGGATTCCTGGTTCATTCCTAAGAATCCTAGGAATGGACCAGGAAGCAGGGGGGGGAGAGTAAAGACCTCCTGGCATTGGGAAAGAGGAAAGCAGGCCATGAATCGGCAGTCATGATAAAGTCTGGGTGGCCTTTGCAGACTTGATTCCAGACTCTGGAGACCATCAGATGCCATAATACTGCATGATGACACTATGCTCACATTAACTCTTCCCAATTATTATCAATGGCAAAGAAGACATCCTGTGTCATCGTGTTCAAATCCACCATCTATCTTGGAAGTTGGCTGAAGTGGGTTGGAGACAGGCCTGCCCAGCAGCCTGCCAATCCAGCTTATCACAGTAGGTTTAAGATTTGCTGCATCATCACCCTGGCCCCTGCCCCCTTCCAAAGCTAATGGTCAATTAATGTCACCACAGTGGTTTGGATGTACCCCCTGAAACACTCACATCTCGAAAATAGGTATTCAGTTCCATGACATCTTGTCCAGTTAGTTTAGTTTTGAGACTGGGGATGTGAGACAAAAGAAGTTCATATCCTTGATAGGCCTGAGACTGCCTAAATAAAACATCAGGGTATCATTCATGAAATGAGACAAGGTGTACTCCAAAGTAGGCTCAAGGTTGCTTTCACCATCAGGTTCGGCTTCCACTTCCAGTGTATGTTGCCAGCCATTCTCTTCAACAAGCTCATTGACAGAGTCAAACATAGATACAGCTGGCATATAACATGGCCTTGCATGACATTGGACTGGGAAGCTCTGTGGAGAAATCTCCCATCAAAAACACTGCATATGCAGAAGCAAAGAAAGCCTATGATTTATGTTTAGTTCCAGCCTCTTGAAAATTCTGAAGCTGCTGTTCCAGTGCAGCAATGTGTTGCTTAGTGCCTGTGTATATTGCCACAAGGGGGTGTTCATCTAGACAGCACTAGCACTCTGAACACTGATTGCAGAATCCAACTTTGCGCTAACCAGTAGTACTTGTCATGGATGGGTGGAGTTGAAGGATCAAACTGAGGGAGGTAGAGAGTCAATCCAAAGATTATATAGCAAGAGGGGTTGCTATGATTGCCCTAGTGATAGAGTCAAAGTGGTAGCCATAGTGTGTGTTGGGATTATGTATACAAGAGTATACAGGCAAGCCAAGGCAGTTAACAAGCCTATGGAGATGGAATACAAGTCCTAAGCTTAAGGTTAGGGTTAGGATCTGCCACTGGCAGAATCCAACACAGCCACAGGGAATAATATTAATTCCCAAGCTGTTACCCTTAATAGACTGGCCAAGACTACAAAGACTGCCAAGACTGTCTCCTATGCTATCCAGGGAACCCCCTATAATATACAATGATAGACAAGTCTATCTGGAGAATTACATAGGGGATATGACATAGTTATTCCATTATTAACTGGTACAGGGGTCTATTACAGAATACCTCCTTTATGTATTAAAGGAGCGCATTACACTATACCTCCTAACTGTGTAGTATAAATATTGCACATCATGTAGGAGATGATAATAACATTCCTCCCTGTGGCAGACTCCCTCACTCACTAGCCTTTGAGATTAAACCTCATCTTCTTAACCTTGCCCTTAACTCTTCCTGTCACTGTTCAGCACTCCATTCCCAACAGGTTATGGGCCCTGACCCTGAACTAGACATGGATTATGAAGGGGACCAAGAAGAAGACCATATATCATTATTTGGGGAACCCCCGGCACAAGAAACCCCTAAACGATCAGGAAGAGTATATACTTCCAGAGCACAAGAGAAGCGCAGACAACGGATCAATACACCAGAAATTGATCTGGTTATAAGAATACCTATTTCCTTAATTCGGACCAAAGAATACTCAAACGTAAACAAGATCGCTGATCGCGATCATTTGACGGATGAAAACTGGCACGAATGGAAAGAGAGAATGTTGCGTGTTTTTATTAATTGTGACATAACGGGATATGTTTTTGGTCAGGTAAACCGACCGGATCCAAATATAGATCCGGAGAGTGCTTACAACTGGGACAAAAACGATACTTGGGCACAACAAGTCATTATCCACAACGTCACCTCCTCGCAAATAAATCACGTCGGATCAAAACAGAGCGCAGAAGCTATGTATACCGCATTATCAGTCACTCATGAAAACAAGGCACATCAAACAGTTAATCAACTGCAGTGTTTATTATATGAGACAAAGGCTGATAATTCCGACGACCTCCTAAAGCATTTGGACGTCTTGAAGTCTTACCGAGACCGGATCAACAGGTTTCCAAATATAGATTTCCATATCTCAGATATCCGATTTAAATCGATCATTTCGGCATCCTTACCAAACTCTTGGCAAACATATGTCGAGCCCTACAACGGAAACGCAAATGATCCAAATGACTTAGATCCAAAGCGTCGCTTAACTTCGGACGCATTTATTGGATTATTAAGGGAAGAATACAAATTACGGCTTAACCGGAATAACGGGAATAATAACTCCGGCGGAATTGTTAACCTGGCTAAAATCCAGACGACCGCCCAAAAGGAGAAAACCCTTGAAAACCGTCTTACCGATCGTAAAAAATCCCTGAAGCCATATTGTGATCATTGCAAGCGCCCTGGACATTGGTCCAGTAAATGCCGAAAATTCCAAGGCAATAAATGCCATCATTGCGGAAAAATCGGACATCAGGCAAAAAATTGTTGGGGGAAGAAAAAGGAGAAAGATAAGGAAAAAGGGAAAATAAAACCTGTGGAACAGTCCAATGCTGTGGAGGAATTTATTGCATTTTCAGCTCAAGAAGAACATTATAATTTTGATTCCTATGATGCTTGTAACGATGCCGTAATGGACGAGCGTTTGATCTACTACGACTGGTTGGCTGACTCAGCAACAACATCGCATGTCACGCATCAAAGAGAAGCCTTCAAAACATACACTCCAATGAGAAATAATTCCGTAACTGGGGTAGGTGGATTGGAAGCTAAAATTGCAGGCAAAGGAACTGTTGAAATAATTTCAACATGCAATAATCAAAATTTTAATATTCATCTGGAAGACGTCCTACATGTGCCTGGAACACGAAACAATTTAATTTCGTTGGGGCGATGGGATGCGGCCGGCGGAAAATATATTGGAGGACAAGGAAAATTAATCCTCACAACAAAAGACGGACAACAACTTGCAGAAGGAAAGAAAATTAATAACCATTTATACAAGATGAAAATGGTATTAAAAAATTCAAGCAAGCCGTCTAAAACTCCTGCCGTTAATCAAACATTCGTCGGAAACGTAAAGCCACTTAGTTGGGAAACTTGGCACCGACGATTTGGACATGTAGGATATTCTGGACTTCAACAATTATTGAGCCGAAAATTGGTGATCGGTTTCAATGTCGACGAAAATAGTCCTAAACCGGATTGCGAAGCTTGCATCAGTGCAAAGCAACATAAGGAGCCTTTTCCGAAGTCGACAAAAAGAAACACGAAACCAGGAGAATTAACCCACATAGACTTGTGGGGAAAATACGCCATCAAATCTATTAATGGCAAATATTATTATCTCCTATTTGTGGATGATGCTAAAAGGTTCGTCACAATTGAATGCCTCAAAGAGAAAAGTGATGCAGCACAGGGGGTAATAAATTACCTTGCCCATTTGGAAACACAAGGCAAGAAGCCGAAGGGTATACAAATTGATTGTGGAAAAGAATTTGTTAACGAAAAACTGGAAAAATATTGCAAAGAAAGAGGTATAGAAAATCGATTTACCGCACCATACTCACCATCACAGAATGGAGTTGCGGAAAGGATGAACAGAACCCTGGTCGAATTATCCCGAGCAATGCTGGCTGCTAACCAGCTTCCAGAATTTTTATGGGAATTTGCAGTCTTACACGCTGCCTATATCCGGAACCGATCATTTACCAAACATCTTCGGGAAACAACACCTTATGAAGGCTGGCACAATAAAAAACCGGACGTATCAAATTTACGTGAATTCGGAGCCCCAGTATGGGTATTATTACAAGGCCAGAAAGAAGAAAGAAAAATGCTACCTAAATCAAAGCGTCGTGCATATGTCGGCTATGACGACGGCGCGGGAGCAATAAAATACTACAATGCCGAAACAAGAAATGTTCTCACCTCTCGGAACTTCCGACTTATAGACGCTACAGATGAACCTGAGCCTCCCGAAGACATCGATGTTACACCCTCGACGGAGGGGGAGTCTGGTGGGGAAACACTGAATGTGCCGCCGACGGGAAACTCCGATCAACGGATCACGGAACCGGCAAGGCAGCCTCGGAAGCGTAAACGGAATGAAAATGAGGGAAACATAGATATCACTAGACCACGGAAGACGCGTGCAAGTGATAATGAACCACGGAAAACTCGTGGAATTCGTACCGACTACAAACATCTTTACCACCTTGCGGAAGAGGAAGATGACGAAACCTTTCTAAATATAGAAGAAGCCTATGCAATAATAGCCGGAGACGAAATAAACAGTCTCAAAGACGCAAAACAATCCCCGGACTGGACGGAATGGAAAGATTCAATGCAAATTGAATTAGACTTGCTCAAAGAAAAGGGTACTTGGGAACTTGTCGAAAAACCTCCAGATGCCGTTCCAATCAAAAATAAATGGGTATTTATTCGGAAACGAAATAAAGAAGGGGAAATTGTACGATACAGAGCGCGGCTAGTTGCAAAAGGGTATGCACAAAGACCCGGTTATGATTTCACAGAAACTTTTTCACCAGTTGTACGAATGGACACACTCCGAGCGATTTTAGCACTCGCATCAGAGAAAGGTCTAAAAATACAACAGATGGACGTAAAGGGCGCATACCTCAATGGCACGCTACAAGAGACTATATACATGGAACAACCTGAAGGATGTAATGATGGAACAGGCCGAGTATGCAAGCTATTTAAACCGCTTTATGGATTAAAGCAGGCAGGTCGAGAGTGGAATAACGAATTTGATGGTAAACTTAAAATTCATGATTATGGAAGATTAATGGCAGATCCTTGCGCATATATTCGACGGGATGAAGAAAATATAGGCATCATAACGGTATGGGTAGACGACACCTTGCTTTTTGCATCAGCAGATAAAATGATGAAGCATATGAAAAATGCATTAACATCAGAATGGGACGTCACCGACCTAGGAGAGCCTAGCAAAATCGTGGGCATAGAAATTACGTGCGCCAATGATAGCATCAAAATATCTCAAGAAAAATATATCGAGAATGTCCTTCGCAAAGAAGGCATGATTGATGCAAACCCTGTTGGAATGCCAATGGACCCAAATATTAAATTAATTGAAAACCCAGATTATAATGAGCCGAATCGGAGCAATTCATACGCCAAATTACTGGGATGTCTACAATTCATTGCAAACTCCACGCGACCTGACATTAGCTTCGCTGTTAATAAATTGGCAGCATACCGCAAACCCGGGCTTACAACACCACGGTGCAATAAAGCGGATACTACGGTACTTAGCAGGTACGAAAACTCTTGGAATTATTTACAGAAAATCCCAGGATGAGACTGAAAACAATAACCTTTTCCATGGATTTGCTGATGCATCATTTGCAAATTCTGAGGACTTCAAGTCCACCACAGGATATGTTTTCCTGACAGCAGGGGGAGCAATAACTTGGAAATCAAAGAAACAAACAATTATTGCACTATCCTCAACGGAAGCAGAATATGTCGCATTATCCGAAGCTGGACGCGAGGCCACTTGGCTAAGAAATTTGTATGGTGAACTCGGATACACCCAAGAAAATCCGACAATTATTCAAGGCGATAATGAAGGGTCAGTAATTTTAACCCATAACCCTCAATTTCACCAGAGGTCGAAACATATCGCTATACGGCATCACTGGGTCCGAGATTTAGTCACCAACAAAATTATTGATATTCAAAACTGTCGTGATCCGGAACAAACAGCGGACATATTAACAAAGGCTTTACCAAAGCCTAAGTTTTCACGGCATAGGGAAGAGATGGGAATTCAGTCAAAAATAACTCAGTAGCTTTCCTTGGTGAGATTGGTTTTTCCCAATGGGTTTTCCATCCACAGAGGTTTTGACGCACCTGAAAGAAAATTATTAACCACTCCAGGGGGAGTGATGACATTCACAGAACCATTCCACTCATTGTCCTACACTGCCTAGGCTTGAGGGGGAGTGTTGGGATTATGTATACAAGAGTATACAGGCAAGCCAAGGCAGTTAACAAGCCTATGGAGATGGAATACAAGTCCTAAGCTTAAGGTTAGGGTTAGGATCTGCCACTGGCAGAATCCAACACAGCCACAGGGAATAATATTAATTCCCAAGCTGTTACCCTTAATAGACTGGCCAAGACTACAAAGACTGCCAAGACTGTCTCCTATGCTATCCAGGGAACCCCCTATAATATACAATGATAGACAAGTCTATCTGGAGAATTACATAGGGGATATGACATAGTTATTCCATTATTAACTGGTACAGGGGTCTATTACAGAATACCTCCTTTATGTATTAAAGGAGCGCATTACACTATACCTCCTAACTGTGTAGTATAAATATTGCACATCATGTAGGAGATGATAATAACATTCCTCCCTGTGGCAGACTCCCTCACTCACTAGCCTTTGAGATTAAACCTCATCTTCTTAACCTTGCCCTTAACTCTTCCTGTCACTGTTCAGCACTCCATTCCCAACAGTGTGTGAATGGTATCTTGAACTTTGTGATGTGAAGTGTTAGGATAGCAAGCCAAAGGCTATATGCGGACAGTAATAATAATTATATTAATTACTGAGACTTCAACATTCTGTAGTATATATACTACATGTATGGGTCTACCTAAGACAATTACTCCTTGACCTCTGAGACACTCAGAGGGACACCCCACTTCATCCTAAGGTCCCCTCTAAGCTTCCTGAAACGCTCTCCCAACACAAAGTCAGAGGGAGGTGATATATACCAATTATGTAATAAGGTTGCCTCCACTACAGAAACACTGATTAATAGATGATATGTTCCTGCAGTGAAAGGAGGCACATCAGACCACAGTCTGTATTATGTTTCAGCTATCTCACATTTGCCACACATTGACAATGAGGAGCCAGGTATTTGCATTCATGCCATACTTAGTAGGAACATTTCGGAAGAGGATTCAACCAAACTTGTTTTGTATGTTTCTCCCTCTTTCTTCCATGTTACTCAGGAGTACTGCTGGGGCAGGATCAAGAAGTGCCATCTGGATCATGAGGAGATTTTGATGCTTGAGTTTCACTGTTCAGGATCCCTCTCAACATGCTTGATGGCGAGATGCTTGCTGCCAATCTCAGACTCGACCACCATGATATGCTTCTCAATACTGGCATCGCCAAGCAGTAAGACATTCCTGGGGCCCTGACTGGAGTTGCAATGCTGGTAGAGCTCATCGGGATCCTCATCAGGCTGGAAGACAGCATGCCTAGCCCTGGCAAGGGGTTGCGAGGGTCAGAGATGAAAATTAGAGAATATGATATTGGCTCACATTGACTAAATTCACTAGCTGTTGAGAAACGCTAGGGAAGGCTGAGTGCTCACTGCTTGGATTGAGTCTACAAGTGCACTGACTAGAGGTTTCTGTTGATGATATGCACCTGAGGCAGATGATATAGTTGCCAGATGAGGCGGAAATGTCCAAACAACAAGGGTGAAAGATTCCCTTGGGACCATGGGGCAGCAGCAATCTTGAACAAGAGCCACTGCTGGCTAGGGCAAGCACCACAGGGGGTATTGGTGCAGTTGGAAGGGGAGCCACCCCGGTCAGGACCAGTATCTCCAGGCCATGATGGTGGGGGGGAGGGCACTAGGGCACCTAGTGTGGCTACCAGAGGAACGAGCAACAACCATCTCAGCTGATGCAGCTGGCTGTTGGAACTGAGGAAGAGCTGGCTCCAGGGGCTAGGGGAGAGTGATGAGAGCAAGGTAAAGATTGAGATCATGCCAGAGGCTAAATGGCAGGGGGGGCAGAAGCAAGAGGAGTGGGCATGCAAAAGGGGGGAGATTGCAGTGCAAGTATGAATGGTGGCATGAATGAGAGTGAAGGTGCGAATGGGAGTGCCAGTGGCATGAATGAAGGGCATGTATGAGGGTGGCAGTAGCATGAATGGGTGCGGGACAGTGAATGAGTGGGGCCTGCCTGAATGAGAGGGGCAGATACAAAGATTCTGGTGGGTGGAGGGGAGGGAGGAGGGGACCAGCTCAAAGCCAACTTGAAAGCAGGGATCAGGGAGCAGGGAAAGGGCCCAGGAAAATCCAGGCAGGCAATAACACACTGTTCTCAGCACACTTGAAATGCTCAGGAAGAGTGATGTTGCGGTTCTCATCTGTATGGCCACCCTTTCCTATCTCTAGCTGCCACTGTGAAAAATCTTGCTCCTGAGCATTGGCTGTGTTGAGTCGCATGTTGATTTTCAGATGGAGGACCTTGATGTGGTACCAGAGAACAGAGTGCTGCAAGGATGCCCCCACTATCTGAGGTCAAGAACCCCTCTCAATCACAGGCAGGATCTGATGAAAGTCTCCTCCAAAAACCACAGTGATTCCACCAAATGGCTGATCAACCTCATGAATGTCCCTCAGAGTATGGTCAACAGCTTCAGGAATGTGATGATGCTGCATGATGGCTTCATCCCAGATGATTAAATCAGTTTGCTTCAGGAGGCCAGCTTTGAGTGTACCTCTGGAGATAGAACAGGTGGTGGACTCATTGATGTTTGATGGAGCAATGTTGAAGGAGGAATGGACAGTGCGGCCACCTGAGAGCAACAGTGCAGCAATCCCAGAAGATGCAACATGGAGAACAATTTTTCCCTCAGAACGAAGTCTATGGCAGAGAGTGTTGTAGACATAGGTTTTGCCAGTGCCACCTGGGCCATGAAGAAAGAATGTCTGGCCAGTCTTTTCATGGACTGCATGGAGGATTTTCTGATAAGCCATTTGCTGGTCTGCATTGAGGTTTTGCTCATTCTCTGCTGCCAACACTGCCTGCTCCTCCACATCATATCTTTGCTGCTCCATGATAAGCCTGTTTTCCAAGTTGACTTCCCAGTTCTGAGTAGAGTGAGGCATGTGTGGCCAATCCTTCTGAAGGGATCTATTTGAGCACTTGCAGATTTCATCAATGAGAAAGAGACCATAATCCTGGACATTATCATCTGTGGGGTTGATGCGGATGTTGTTGCATTGAAGCTGGTAGTGCAGATCATCACAGATGTTGGGCCAGTATGTGTTCCAAAGATGGATAGGATCAGAAGGAGCACATTCACAAAGGATTGTGGCAAAAAGACTGCAGAGCTGATGACCTGTTGCCATAGGCTTTGCTTCCTCCAACACCGCACCCACTCCTGATCATCCTCCAGAAGACCTTGTTCCAAGCATGCCTCCCTGAATGAAGGAGCAGTGTTGCCCTGGCAAGTGCAAAGGTTCTCATAGGAAGTTGCCCCCTTAACAGCAGTAAGAAGAAGCCAGAGATAGAAGCGTTCACTGGCAGTTGGCTGAGCACAGCACATCCTTCCCACTGCAAACCCTCACTGTCTGGGCTTCCACTTGTGGTTCTTCTGATCCCACACAAACTTTGAGGGAAAGTCCTGATAAAGAATATCCTGAGCAACCTCTGGAAACTGCACATTTGCCTTGAAATAGGCTGTGAGAGTAGTATCACATGTTCAAGCCTGTTCTACAACATCCTGGATAGTCCATGTGCCATTCTGATTCCAAGTGACATACTGCTGGCCTGGAAGATGCACCTGAAGCCTAACAACATTGGGGGAAATACCATGCATAGGAAACTGAAAGAGACACCAGATGCTTTCACAGGATGAAATGTAGTGAGCATCCAGGTACTGCCTGACTTCATTATTGCAGGTTCCAAACTGCATGGTGGTATGGTCATGGCCCTTGTACACATACTTGAAGATATACTTGAGAGCCTTGATAGAGGCAATGGACTCTATGTTGATGTGGCAGTCATACTTCCAGATGAGATAGGCACAGAAAGTGACAACCCAGCAATTGTCAACCTGCTTCCCCCAAATGTTATGTGTGTGGCCAGTGTCTCAGCACCTGGTAGAAGCATAGGAATCCTCAGAAACTGAGGTCTGATCTCTGAAAGGCTTGGGGAAGTTCTTAAAGCACTTGCAATTCTGCATGCATGGGGCATTTGGATTCTCAGCACCACAGGGACTATGAACCATGAACATCTTGATCTTCTCCAATAGCTCAGGATTGTCCTCAGGAAACTCTGAAGAGAGAAGACTGTCTATCTGCTCAGATGTGCAAAGCTTGGAATCTGGATGGAGGAAGATGATGCAGCACATGTGAGGTAGACCACACTTCTGGTACTCAATAGTGAATCCATATCCAAGGGCCTTTCCAAAGATGCCAGCCTCTATATCTTTTATGATCTGCTTCTGCTTTGCAAAGAATGCACAAACAACCACATCAGGGCGGTCAGATGCTGTCTGACCTGGACTAAGCTCATTTACAATCTCTGGCCATTTAAAATTTGTTGTAATGGTCATGAAGAGATCACCTCCTTTAAAATGCCAATTGATGGCCATTGCATCCTGGAGAAGCTGCTGCATATGACATGTGCTCCCTGCAAAGGAAGAGGGCAAAATGATCCTTTGCCCAAGAGACTCAACATTGGCATCCACATTTGCAGCAACAGCATCTGCCAATCTGGCATAGACCTCACCCCAAATGGAGTTCTGGTTCATTGTGATGAAGCGTAGCCTTTCCTGCTCTGCCATTGCCCACTGATCGCAAATAAACTCCTGGAAGAGCTTTCCACTGAGGAAGATGTGCTGAGGCTCAATGGCAGGAGGTCAAGGATGCAGGTGATAACGGTAGAACTCTGACTTGGTAACATGCTTATGACCCCTTTGACCACCTCCTTCATCACCACCCATGGCATTAGGATTTTCCACAGCTGCATACTCGATATGAGGATACCATTGAAGCTGGCCAGTAGGAAACAGTAGAACATAATGAAGAGCAGGATAGAGTGGATGAGCATCTGTGATGCACTGAAGTGAGGGGCCATGCCTGCAGTAGAGAACAATGTTTCAGACTGCCTCTGGCTGATCACCATCACCTGGAAGAATAACTGCAATCTCATTGGTGGCTGCAGTAGGAAGGTTGTAATAATGACGATCACAGCCTTGGTCAAAGCACAACACAATTTTGCATTGCTGCTCTGGAGGCATGTTTCTGGTAAGCTCATAGGCCTGCTTGTACATTTGGACAGCTGGATGATGGTGGTAGATCATATCCTGAAGAGTAACCAAAGTCTGATGGTGGAGATTTCTATTCCAGGTGCTGGCTGTTCTAAAGTCTACAGCATCAGCAGGGTCATAAATGTAAAGCTGAGCATAGACAGGAGCCTCTTCCTCAGCTGGCAAAAGAGATCCACTCTTATGTGAAAGTTCACCATGTAGGCTAAAGACATAAGGACCAGCACCATCATTGAGATTGAGATTCTGATGCTCCTCTATCCTGTGACCAAGTGATGTCATAGCCAGAGCATTGTTGTAAGTACGAATATGGTTGCAGAAGTTCTTGGAGACTTGATCCTGGGCTGTGAGCAACTGCCAAAGCTCAGGAGGAGGTGGATGGAGAGGAGGCAAGATAATCTTCCCACTAAAGCAGCACATGCCAAACTTGGGATGGGTACTGGAGGAGTGTAGAAGACGTTCTGCCATCCAGTGCAGAGCATGACAATTAGGACATTGTATATCCATTCTTCCCAGATCATGAACAGGCCAATCAGGACTAAAGGGCTGACATGCAGGAGGTAGCAGTGGCAAAGGAATAGGATCCAGCAGAGGTAGAGGAGCATCTGGAACAGGTGGTGCAGGAATTAGAGCTTGAGGAACAGGAGGATCAAAAGGAGGAGGAGCAGGAATAGGCTAAAATAGTACAATTAGAATAATCCATAATAGAGTAGTATCCACTTCATCATACAGGTGGGAGGAGATCATTAGCCATAGGAACAGGTGGAGCAGGAATAGGGGGAGCTGGAGCTGGAGGATCAAAAGGAGGAGGAGCAGGAACAGGCTAAAATGATGCAATTAGAATAATCCATGGTAGAATAGTGTCCACTTCAACATACAGGTGGCAGAAAATCATTAGCCACAGGAACAGGTGGAGCAGGAATGGGAGGAGCTGGAGCTGGAGGATCAAAAACAGGTGGTGCACCCAGATGACCTCCGCCATAGTGTGGAAGAGGGGGCAAAGCGGCCAATTGCTGTGCCAGCTGAACAGGCAGATAGTTATATACAGGGGCAGGAGCTGGATCTGGAGCTAGAGCTGGGGCATATCCATGACCATGACCACAACCACAACCACAACCACAACCACAACCACAACCACAACCACAACCACAACCACAACCACAACCACAACCACAACCACAACCACAACCACACAACCCTGACCCCAACCATGACCATGACTATGAAGAGGAGGGAGTGCAGCTAACTGCTGTGCCAAATGAGGAGGAAGATGGTTGTACACAGGTGCAGATGCAGGTGCAGCAAAGGGGTTGTTATTTATAGGCCCAGGCTGAACAGGAGGATGGGGTAGGGGAAGTGGAAGTGGTGGCTGGACTATGTCCATGTGCATCAAATGAACATGATGAGGAGTGCGATGGTGGACAGGACTATCAAGAAGCCACCTGTCACATTCCTCTTGCTGTGCAGTAGTTCAGACACATTGAGGATAGTGATTCCAGGTTAGGTTACCCTAACCGAAATTAACCAGAACCTAACCAAACCTTTGGTTATGGTTAGGGCCCCTTGCTAGCATCATGGTTCAGTTAGTGGGACCAGCCAGCACATTGCCGAACCAGCTGTAACCGACTCTGACTGGTCATCACCAGTCTCAAGATACTCAAGAAAAGATCAAATATAATATGTAATTTACAAATATATATAATAAAAATATAGGAAGTGGGGCAAGCCCAAGAGTGCCGAAGTGCTTTGGGCAGGCTTTATATACCACAGACCATTTGGCTGTGTTTGCGCTGCCATGTGTCACTGTGGTCATGATGTTTGTATGTGTAGTTTTTGTTCAACACTCATGCCATTGACAACCACAACATCAACTCCATTCACCCCCATGACTTCATCATCATCAGGCAATGACATGGCAGTTAACACCCACACATCCACCCTGCAAGCAGTTGCTCACAGTGGTGGGCATGGGTGTTGCATCATTGGCATCGTTGCTGTCACCTCCATCTCGCATTTGCAGTGAGGGAGGGGGCTGGTGGGGCATTGTTTGTCGCCATCATTTGTCATTGTCATTGTTCGTTGTTAGGCCATGACATGGCCATTAACACCTGTGGATCCACCCTGTGAGCAGTGGCTTGCAGCGGTGGGGGTGGGTGTTATGCTGTTGGTGTTGTTGTGTGTTGTTGACATCCCCTCCATCTTGCATTTGTGGTGAGGGAGGTTGGGTGGCCTGCCATTGTTGTCATTCCCATTAACATCACCTCCGCCTTGCATTTGTGGCGAGGGAGGTTTGTAGTATATCTAATGAAAAAAAGTGCTGTTAGTGAATAAAAACAAAAAACAGAAGAGAAAAAACATACCTGGGGCCTAAACGATGGCATGCATTGTTTAGGCCCCCGCTGTTTGCTTGTTGTGCTCATCCACCCTCTCCATTGTCCTTCTGAACTCCCCTGCACCCTCCACACACCCTGTATTTCACCCCGTGAGCAGTGGCTCATGGCTGTGGTGGGGGGTTGTTGTTCCTGTGACATGGCAGCTGCATGGTGATGTAGTGGCTGTAGGTGGCATGGAGGCTGTGCGGTGGTTGTACTGAGGTGTTGACACAAAACAAAAAGTAGCTACCTGTAAAACAAAAAAGAAAAACAATAGTTAGTTATATAAAAAAGCGAAAAGAAGAGAAAAAACCTACGTTTCAACAACAAAGCACATTGTTGTTGTTGACCTCTTTGGCTTACAGGCTATTCAAGGGGGCCGCTTAGGCAGGGTGGTGGTTGGGTGATATAATGGCCATGCCAAGTCATGGGGGTGAATGGAGTTGATGTTGTGGTTGTCAATGGCATGAGTGTTGAACAAAAACTACACATACAAACATCATGACCACAGTGACACATGGCAGCGCAAACACAGCCAAATGGTCTGTGGTATATAAAGCCTGCCCAAAGCACTTCGGCACTCTTGGGCTTGCCCCACTTCCTATATTTTTATTATATATATTTGTAAATTACATATTATATTTGATCTTTTCTTGAGTATCTTGAGACTGGTGATGACCAGTCAGAGTCGGTTACAGCTGGTTCGGCAATGTGCTGGCTGGTCCCACTAACTGAACCATGATGCTAGCAAGGGGCCCTAACCATAACCAAAGGTTTGGTTAGGTTCTGGTTAATTTCGGTTAGGGTAACCTAACCTGGAATCACTATCCTCAATGTGTCTGAACTACTGCACAGCAAGAGGAATGTGACAGGTGGCTTCTTGATAGTCCTGTCCACCATCGCACTCCTCATCATGTTCATTTGATGCACATGGACATAGTCCAGCCACCACTTCCACTTCCCCTACCCCATCCTCCTGTTCAGCCTGGGCCTATAAATAACAACCCCTTTGCTGCACCTGCATCTGCACCTGTGTACAACCATCTTCCTCCTCATTTGGCACAGCAGTTAGCTGCACTCCCTCCTCTTCATAGTCATGGTCATGGTTGGGGTCAGGGTTGTGTGGTTGTGGTTGTGGTTGTGGTTGTGGTTGTGGTTGTGGTTGTGGTTGTGGTTGTGGTTGTGGTTGTGGTTGTGGTTGTGGTTGTGGTTGTGGTCATGGTCATGGATATGCCCCAGCTCTAGCTCCAGATCCAGCTCCTGCCCCTGTATATAACTATCTGCCTGTTCAGCTGGCACAGCAATTGGCCGCTTTGCCCCCTCTTCCACACTATGGCGGAGGTCATCTGGGTGCACCACCTGTTTTTGATCCTCCAGCTCCAGCTCCTCCCATTCCTGCTCCACCTGTTCCTGTGGCTAATGATTTTCTGCCACCTGTATGTTGAAGTGGACACTATTCTACCATGGATTATTCTAATTGCATCATTTTAGCCTGTTCCTGCTCCTCCTCCTTTTGATCCTCCAGCTCCAGCTCCCCCTATTCCTGCTCCACCTGTTCCTATGGCTAATGATCTCCTCCCACCTGTATGATGAAGTGGATACTACTCTATTATGGATTATTCTAATTGTACTATTTTAGCCTATTCCTGCTCCTCCTCCTTTTGATCCTCCTGTTCCTCAAGCTCTAATTCCTGCACCACCTGTTCCAGATGCTCCTCTACCTCTGCTGGATCCTATTCCTTTGCCACTGCTACCTCCTGCATGTCAGCCCTTTAGTCCTGATTGGCCTGTTCATGATCTGGGAAGAATGGATATACAATGTCCTAATTGTCATGCTCTGCACTGGATGGCAGAACGTCTTCTACACTCCTCCAGTACCCATCCCAAGTTTGGCATGTGCTGCTTTAGTGGGAAGATTATCTTGCCTCCTCTCCATCCACCTCCTCCTGAGCTTTGGCAGTTGCTCACAGCCCAGGATCAAGTCTCCAAGAACTTCTGCAACCATATTCGTACTTACAACAATGCTCTGGCTATGACATCACTTGGTCACAGGATAGAGGAGCATCAGAATCTCAATCTCAATGATGGTGCTGGTCCTTATGTCTTTAGCCTACATGGTGAACTTTCACATAAGAGTGGATCTCTTTTGCCAGCTGAGGAAGAGGCTCCTGTCTATGCTCAGCTTTACATTTATGACCCTGCTGATGCTGTAGACTTTAGAACAGCCAGCACCTGGAATAGAAATCTCCACCATCAGACTTTGGTTACTCTTCAGGATATGATCTACCACCATCATCCAGCTGTCCAAATGTACAAGCAGGCCTATGAGCTTACCAGAAACATGCCTCCAGAGCAGCAATGCAAAATTGTGTTGTGCTTTGACCAAGGCTGTGATCGTCATTATTACAACCTTCCTACTGCAGCCACCAATGAGATTGCAGTTATTCTTCCAGGTGATGGTGATCAGCCAGAGGCAGTCTGAAACATTGTTCTCTACTGCAGGCATGGCCCCTCACTTCAGTGCATCACAGATGCTCATCCACTCTATCCTGCTCTTCATTATGTTCTACTGTTTCCTACTGGCCAGCTTCAATGGTATCCTCATATCGAGTATGCAGCTGTGGAAAATCCTAATGCCATGGGTGGTGATGAAGGAGGTGGTCAAAGGGGTCATAAGCATGTTACCAAGTCAGAGTTCTACCGTTATCACCTGCATCCTTGACCTCCTGCCATTGAGCCTCAGCACATCTTCCTCAGTGGAAAGCTCTTCCAGGAGTTTATTTGCGATCAGTGGGCAATGGCAGAGCAGGAAAGGCTACGCTTCATCACAATGAACCAGAACTCCATTTGGGGTGAGGTCTATGCCAGATTGGCAGATGCTGTTGCTGCAAATGTGGATGCCAATGTTGAGTCTCTTGGGCAAAGGATCATTTTGCCCTCTTCCTTTGCAGGGAGCACATGTCATATGCAGCAGCTTCTCCAGGATGCAATGGCCATCAATTGGCATTTTAAAGGAGGTGATCTCTTCATGACCATTACAACAAATTTTAAATGGCCAGAGATTGTAAATGAGCTTAGTCCAGGTCAGACAGCATCTGACCGCCCTGATGTGGTTGTTTGTGCATTCTTTGCAAAGCAGAAGCAGATCATAAAAGATATAGAGGCTGGCATCTTTGGAAAGGCCCTTGGATATGGATTCACTATTGAGTACCAGAAGTGTGGTCTACCTCACATGTGCTGCATCATCTTCCTCCATCCAGATTCCAAGCTTTGCACATCTGAGCAGATAGACAGTCTTCTCTCTTCAGAGTTTCCTGAGGACAATCCTGAGCTATTGGAGAAGATCAAGATGTTCATGGTTCATAGTCCCTGTGGTGCTGAGAATCCAAATGCCCCATGCATGCAGAATTGCAAGTGCTTTAAGAACTTCCCCAAGCCTTTCAGAGATCAGACCTCAGTTTCTGAGGATTCCTATGCTTCTACCAGGTGCTGAGACACTGGCCACACACATAACATTTGGGGGAAGCAGGTTGACAATTGCTGGGTTGTCACTTTCTGTGCCTATCTCATCTGGAAGTATGACTGCCACATCAACATAGAGTCCATTGCCTCTATCAAGGCTCTCAAGTATATCTTCAAGTATGTGTACAAGGGCCATGACCATACCACCATGCAGTTTGGAACCTGCAATAATGAAGTCAGGCAGTACCTGGATGCTCACTACATTTCATCCTGTGAAAGCATCTGGTGTCTCTTTCAGTTTCCTATGCATGGTATTTCCCCCAATGTTGTTAGGCTTCAGGTGCATCTTCCAGGCCAGCAGTATGTCACTTGGAATCAGAATGGCACATGGACTATCCAGGATGTTGTAGAACAGGCTTGAACATGTGATACTACTCTCACAGCCTATTTCAAGGCAAATGTGCAGTTTCCAGAGGTTGCTCAGGATATTCTTTATCAGGACTTTCCCTCAAAGTTTGTGTGGGATCAGAAGAACCACAAGTGGAAGCCCAGACAGTGAGGGTTTGCAGTGGGAAGGATGTGCTGTGCTCAGCCAACTGCCAGTGAACGCTTCTATCTCTGGCTTCTTCTTACTGCTGTTAAGGGGGCAACTTCCTATGAGAACCTTTGCACTTGCCAGGGCAACACTGCTCCTTCATTCAGGGAGGCATGCTTGGAACAAGGTCTTCTGGAGGATGATCAGGAGTGGGTGCGGTGTTGGAGGAAGCAAAGCCTATGGCAACAGGTCATCAGCTCTGCAGTCTTTTTGCCACAATCCTTTGTGAATGTGCTCCTTCTGATCCTATCCATCTTTGGAACACATACTGGCCCAACATCTGTGATGATCTGCACTACCAGCTTCAATGCAACAACATCCGCATCAACCCCACAGATGATAATGTCCAGGATTATGGTCTCTTTCTCATTGATGAAATCTGCAAGTGCTCAAATAGATCCCTTCAGAAGGATTGGCCACACATGCCTCACTCTACTCAGAACTGGGAAGTCAACTTGGAAAACAGGCTTATCATGGAGCAGCAAAGATATGATGTGGAGGAGCAGGCAGTGTTGGCAGCAGAGAATGAGCAAAACCTCAATGCAGACCAGCAAATGGCTTATCAGAAAATCCTCCATGCAGTCCATGAAAAGACTGGCCAGACATTCTTTCTTCATGGCCCAGGTGGCACTGGCAAAACCTATGTCTACAACACTCTCTGCCATAGACTTCGTTCTGAGGGAAAAATTGTTCTCCATGTTGCATCTTCTGGGATTGCTGCACTGTTGCTCTCAGGTGGCCGCACTGTCCATTCCTCCTTCAACATTGCTCCATCAAACATCAATGAGTCCACCACCTGTTCTATCTCCAGAGGTACACTCAAAGCTGGCCTCCTGAAGCAAACTGATTTAATCATCTGGGATGAAGCCATCATGCAGCATCATCACATTCCTGAAGCTGTTGACCATACTCTGAGGGACATTCATGAGGTTGATCAGCCATTTGGTGGAATCACTGTGGTTTTTGGAGGAGACTTTCATCAGATCCTGCCTGTGATTGAGAGGGGTTCTTGACCTCAGATAGTGGGGGCATCCTTGCAGCACTCTGTTCTCTGGTACCACATCAAGGTCCTCCATCTGAAAATCAACATGCGACTCAACACAGCCAATGCTCAGGAGCAAGATTTTTCACAGTGGCAGCTAGAGATAGGAAAGGGTGGCCATACAGATGAGAACCGCAACATCACTCTTCCTGAGCATTTCAAGTGTGCTGAGAACAGTGTGTTATTGCCTGCCTGGATTTTCCTGGGCCCTTTCCCTGCTCCCTGATCCCTGCTTTCAAGTTGGCTTTGAGCTGGTCCCCTCCTCCCTCCCCTCCACCCACCAGAATCTTTGTATCTGCCCCTCTCATTCAGGCAGGCCCCACTCATTCACTGTCCCGCACCCATTCATGCTACTGCCACCCTCATACATGCCCTTCATTCATGCCACTGGCACTCCCATTCGCACCTTCACTCTCATTCATGCCACCATTCATACTTGCACTGCAATCTCCCCCCTTTTGCATGCCCACTCCTCTTGCTTCTGCCCCCCCTGCCATTTAGCCTCTGGCATGATCTCAATCTTTACCTTGCTCTCATCACTCTCCCCTAGCCCCTGGAGCCAGCTCTTCCTCAGTTCCAACAGCCAGCTGCATCAGCTGAGATGGTTGTTGCTCGTTCCTCTGGTAGCCACACTAGGTGCCCTAGTGCCCTCCCCCCCACCATCATGGCCTGGAGATACTGGTCCTGACCGGGGTGGCTCCCCTTCCAACTGCACCAATACCCCCTGTGGTGCTTGCCCTAGCCAGCAGTGGCTCTTGTTCAAGATTGCTGCTGCCCCATGGTCCCAAGGGAATCTTTCACCCTTGTTGTTTGGACATTTCCGCCTCATCTGGCAACTATATCATCTGCCTCAGGTGCATATCATCAACAGAAACCTCTAGTCAGTGCACTTGTAGACTCAATCCAAGCAGTGAGCACTCAGCCTTCCCTAGCGTTTCTCAACAGCTAGTGAATTTAGTCAATGTGAGCCAATATCATATTCTCTAATTTTCATCTCTGACCCTCGCAACCCCTTGCCAGGGCTAGGCATGCTGTCTTCCAGCCTGATGAGGATCCCGATGAGCTCTACCAGCATTGCAACTCCAGTCAGGGCCCCAGGAATGTCTTACTGCTTGGCGATGCCAGTATTGAGAAGCATATCATGGTGGTCGAGTCTGAGATTGGCAGCAAGCATCTCGCCATCAAGCATGTTGAGAGGGATCCTGAACAGTGAAACTCAAGCATCAAAATCTCCTCATGATCCAGATGGCACTTCTTGATCCTGCCCCAGCAGTACTCCTGAGTAACATGGAAGAAAGAGGGAGAAACATACAAAACAAGTTTGGTTGAATCCTCTTCCGAAATGTTCCTACTAAGTATGGCATGAATGCAAATACCTGGCTCCTCATTGTCAATGTGTGGCAAATGTGAGATAGCTGAAACATAATACAGACTGTGGTCTGATGTGCCTCCTTTCACTGCAGGAACATATCATCTATTAATCAGTGTTTCTGTAGTGGAGGCAACCTTATTACATAATTGGTATATATCACCTCCCTCTGACTTTGTGTTGGGAGAGCGTTTCAGGAAGCTTAGAGGGGACCTTAGGATGAAGTGGGGTGTCCCTCTGAGTGTCTCAGAGGTCAAGGAGTAATTGTCTTAGGTAGACCCATACATGTAGTATATATACTACAGAATGTTGAAGTCTCAGTAATTAATATAATTATTATTACTGTCCGCATATAGCCTTTGGCTTGCTATCCTAACACTTCACATCACAAAGTTCAAGATACCATTCACACACTGTTGGGAATGGAGTGCTGAACAGTGACAGGAAGAGTTAAGGGCAAGGTTAAGAAGATGAGGTTTAATCTCAAAGGCTAGTGAGTGAGGGAGTCTGCCACAGGGAGGAATGTTATTATCATCTCCTACATGATGTGCAATATTTATACTACACAGTTAGGAGGTATAGTGTAATGCGCTCCTTTAATACATAAAGGAGGTATTCTGTAATAGACCCCTGTACCAGTTAATAATGGAATAACTATGTCATATCCCCTATGTAATTCTCCAGATAGACTTGTCTATCATTGTATATTATAGGGGGTTCCCTGGATAGCATAGGAGACAGTCTTGGCAGTCTTTGTAGTCTTGGCCAGTCTATTAAGGGTAACAGCTTGGGAATTAATATTATTCCCTGTGGCTGTGTTGGATTCTGCCAGTGGCAGATCCTAACCCTAACCTTAAGCTTAGGACTTGTATTCCATCTCCATAGGCTTGTTAACTGCCTTGGCTTGCCTGTATACTCTTGTATACATAATCCCAACACACACTATGGCTACCACTTTGACTCTATCACTAGGGCAATCATAGCAACCCCTCTTGCTATATAATCTTTGGATTGACTCTCTACCTCCCTCAGTTTGATCCTTCAACTCCACCCATCCATGACAAGTACTACTGGTTAGCGCAAAGTTGGATTCTGCAATCAGTGTTCAGAGTGCTAGTGCTGTCTAGATGAACACCCCCTTGTGGCAATATACACAGGCACTAAGCAACACATTGCTGCACTGGAACAGCAGCTTCAGAATTTTCAAGAGGCTGGAACTAAACATAAATCATAGGCTTTCTTTGCTTCTGCATATGCAGTGTTTTTGATGGGAGATTTCTCCACAGAGCTTCCCAGTCCAATGTCATGCAAGGCCATGTTATATGCCAGCTGTATCTATGTTTGACTCTGTCAATGAGCTTGTTGAAGAGAATGGCTGGCAACATACACTGGAAGTGGAAGCCGAACCTGATGGTGAAAGCAACCTTGAGCCTACTTTGGAGTACACCTTGTCTCATTTCATGAATGATACCCTGATGTTTTATTTAGGCAGTCTCAGGCCTATCAAGGATATGAACTTCTTTTGTCTCACATCCCCAGTCTCAAAACTAAACTAACTGGACAAGATGTCATGGAACTGAATACCTATTTTCGAGATGTGAGTGTTTCAGGGGGTACATCCAAACCACTGTGGTGACATTAATTGACCATTAGCTTTGGAAGGGGGCAGGGGCCAGGGTGATGATGCAGCAAATCTTAAACCTACTGTGATAAGCTGGATTGGCAGGCTGCTGGGCAGGCCTGTCTCCAACCCACTTCAGCCAACTTCCAAGATAGATGGTGGATTTGAACACGATGACACAGGATGTCTTCTTTGCCATTGATAATAATTGGGAAGAGTTAATGTGAGCATAGTGTCATCATGCAGTATTATGGCATCTGATGGTCTCCAGAGTCTGGAATCAAGTCTGCAAAGGCCACCCAGACTTTATCATGACTGCCGATTCATGGCCTGCTTTCCTCTTTCCCAATGCCAGGAGGTCTTTACTCTCCCCCCCCTGCTTCCTGGTCCATTCCTAGGATTCTTAGGAATGAACCAGGAATCCTAGATAGTGTAAATGGAATAGAAATTCCCTGTATCAGTCCTAGTCCATTCCTGATCCATTCCTAGTTCATTCCCAGTCCTGCCAGAAATGCCAGGAAGATTCCTTGGGAATGGTCCCAGTCCATTCCAGGCTGTTAGTATTAATATATAACCATTAGACTAAACAGCTGATATTTGTTAGGTAAGCTAAGCAAATATGTTATGTCCCAACCCTCACAGCCACTCGGCACATGTTTGGTCACATGTTAGTTGGAAACATGTGGTCATGTGTGACCATTTTGTTTATTGGTGACACATGCTGCCACCACCACCAACACTGACCACACTGCTGCTGCCTCTGCCCCCCTCACACCACAACCACCACCCACTTGCAATGGCCCCAGATGACCAACATGCGATGACAACCCCGACCACACTGGTAAGCCCCCCCCACCCCAATGCCCCATGTCACTGACCTCCCCCCATCCACCAGACAATGCCCCTGCACCCTGGAATGATGACCCCAGCACCCGCCACCGCCTGGTAAGCCCTTGCACCCCCCACCTCACGTGCCACGTCACTGATGCCCCTGCCTCCCCCCCCACCTCCCCCCCTCTCTGCCTCCCCCCCCCTCTCTGCCTCCTCTCCTCCCCTCCTCCACTACCCATCCATGGGGGCCTCAGGCCCCCATATTAAGTAAATTTTAATCATCAAATATATTTATAAGCTAACAAATATCTTTTCTACTTGTAACAGTGAAGGCCCGGTGTGCTGCCCCTCCTCCCCACTCAGCCAGGATGGGAGGGGCTCAGATGGGGATAGGGGGGTGCCAGGAGGCCCAAGTAGTGGGGTATCCACGAGGTGCACACAGAACAGCCCACCAGGCCGCCAGCTCACTAACCCTCCACCCTTTTCACCTGGTCACACTGACAAGAGGGGGACACAACAGGATGACAAGGGACCCCCCAGCAGCCAAGGGGACGCAATGTGATGTGCCAGGCCATGCCAGGAGCCGAGGGGGAGGCGACACAACATGCCACCACCCTGTGGGAGGCAACAGGGGCCACAAAGGAGGCAACAGAAGGCCCCTGGATCCCAGGAGACACCCCCAGGCAGCAACAGGACACGACGGGAGCCAAAGGGACACCACAGGATGTGCCAGGACACACCAGCAGACTAGGACAGCCAAGGGGGATGCAACGGGAGGGCCCAGCAGCCCAAATAACACCACCCAGCCCAGCCTCACAAGCCACTGCTCATTGGGGTGGAGTGCAGGTGGGGCAACAGCAGTGCCAAGCAGGCGCCAACCCCCCATGCCAGCACCCTGAACTGCTACCACAAGCCATTGCTCGTGGGGTGGAACAGGGTGCTATGTGAGGGGCAGGTCACCATGACGCAACACGATCACTAAGCCCCCTGCTGCCTGAGAGATGTGGGGGATTTTATTTAGTTTAATTTAGTCATGTATTATATTAATAAATAATATCTCCCCCCTGCCTTGTAGTGAGTTGGGGGGTTTTTACACTTTTTGTTAGTATTTTTTGTTAGTATTTTTTGTTAGTATTTTTTGTTAGTATTTTTTGTTAGTATTTTTTGTTAGTATTGATGTTTCCATAAATGCATTTAATATTGACCTAGTACCTCCAGGAATAGTGGCTAGGAATGGTCTAGGAATGGTCTAGGAATAGCTATGAATGGACCAGGATTCCTAGGAATGTGAGGAATGAACCAGGAATCCACCAGGAATCCAGGAATGGACCAGGATTCCACAAGGAATGGGGGGGGAGTGTAAATACTTGAATGCCAGATGTAACCCTGAAAATATTGAAGCCAGTTTGTTTTTCAGTGCAATCCTAATCTTACAGATAGCCTATCATTTCAGATGCTGATTCATTAGTTTAGCCTTTCAAGTTTATCTTCACCTCTCCTTCATCTGCACAGGACATTGAGTGCTAAGAGGATGTAGAGAAACACATGCCATCCTCAAGGAAGCACCCTCGAAGGAATCAGAAGGCATCTACACATGGGCATGTGGCTAACCTACTTGGCATGAAGGCAGTAACACCCCAAGCTCTCGCTTACATTGCAGTACAGGTATAATAGCAACCTCATAAGACCTGAAGCTATGCTTTGCTCTCTCCAATGCCAATGCATGGAATGAAGTTGATGGCTGCTTTAACTATGTTCAGTTTTACAACAACATCATTGACTACTTTGAACTCATGCCTGGTCCAGAAAGTCTAGCCTGCACAACTTCTCTTCTCTCTTGGTGGACAAGGTTAGTTGCAAAGTTATATCTGAAAGACACCTACTGATTGTTGTGCCATTGGACCCTTGTAGCAAGGTATTTGGTGGATGCTCAGTGCCAGTGGCACATGGGCAATCCTGCCCTGGATCTTCCGTCACTCAATTAGCAGAACAACAGGCAGTCCACAAGTGTTCTTAGCATCCCCATTCTGACATATTGCTAACAGGATTCAGCCTATCATTAGAGATGCCAGCACTGCTTTATTGTGTATCATTAGTCAAATGTAAGAAACTGAAGAATGCTAGATATGTAATACATTTTAAAAATGAATTCTACAATAATAGTGGCTATGCAACTTTGCCCCATAAGCAAACATTTTTGAGCATCTGGAAAGTAGAGCACCCAGTGGACCATATGGCAACCATGCACCACAGTTGCATGCCATGGATCATATCCCTTGAAGATATGCTGACTATAAAGGATGGTAGTTTAATAAGATAATGTGTGTTCTCTAGCATGGTTGCAATTCACAAACAACACTAGTACTGAGATAGGAGGAAACATGGATACAAACATACAGTATTCCCTTGGCCACAACTCTGCAATATATGCCACGTCACTCAATAGTGCACTATTGCAGATGTGTGTGGATTTGGTAGCACTCTGCAGATAGGGAACAACTGGGAAAGAGTGATGCTATGAAGCTCAGTGGCACATATCACCAAAGCTCCATGTCATGGGTGCATGACACCTCAGCAAAGTGTAGGATATTCTGCCATGCAGTGTGCAATGTGAATGTTATAAGACAGTACAAGAAGTAGGAGCACCATGTCACATCATCGAACCTAAGGCCTAAACTCTGTGACCTGGATTGAAGGCATGCTGTTGCAACTAATGGTAGATAAGCAATATATGAGGAATGCTCCCACTGAAACAAGAGGAACCATGTGGCAGTGTTAGGAAAGTGTTGCAGGAAGCTTAGGAGAGGCTTTAGGACAAAGGGGGATGTTCCTCTGAGTGTCTCAGAGGTCAAGGAGTGATTATCTCATGTACACAATTACATGTAGTATATATACTACTGAATGTTAAAGTCTCAGTAATTAATATAATTATTATTACTGTCTTGGATATAGCTCTAGGCTTGCTATCCCAATAGGCAGTAAGGAGCCTTGCACCACTGTACCATATCCATATCGCCATCATAAATGCATGTGTTAGATCATCTTGCTTCACTGCACATTGTCCTGGTGGTTGTCACTGCTCAGTGTAGGTGATTTACGACAATGTGGTATCATTGAACAAGGTAAGTTTCTTTAACTGTAGGTCAACACATGATTCTGCACTAAATGGAACTGTAATTGAAAGCAAACACAGCCCCCCCCCACTATGACATTTCCCAAAAATAGAAATGCTGACAAAGGTTGTCGTTCCATGACCAAACAATGTTCATTTTCCCAATGCCATGTCCTCTCATCACCACTCCGAACTGACCACCAAACTCCTACACCCATGCCCAGGCCTAACCCCACCAACTGACCAAATTGGGCCCAAATGACACTGGATGTTGTTTGGGCCTTAGGTAATGTTTTTTTTTCCAAGTTCTTTCCTTGCAACTAACTAATTTCATTTGCTTTTTTTAGGTTATATCTATGTTACTTACCACAAGATGGTGACGGCGCCAAGACAGCATGCCCACATCCATGCCACCACTGTGAGCACCTGCTCGCAGGATGGATAACATGACAAAACGGGATGACAGCCAACAACAGGGACAATGGGGAATGGACGGCAAGGCAAAGACGACAATGATGGCCACCAGCACTGCTGTGAGCAGCTCCTCGTGGGGTGGAAACGAACAGACGTCGGGGACAAGGGGACAAAGACCAACGACGAGGAAGAGGACAATGACGATGAAGGCCTGGCAAACCAGATGATGGGAACAGGACAACTAGCATGCTACTAACCGATGATGGCAGGGACGAGGATAGGGATGAGGACAAGGAGAGGCACAGCCAGGAAGGGGACAGTGGCAACCAAGGAAGGGGAAGGCAGCCAGGGACAAGAGGAACAGGATTGATGCACCTAGGACGATGCACCCAGGATGGTGAAGCTGTGTGCCTCCCCCATGTTTTGTGTCAGGGGGATTTTTTTTGTTCTTTTGTTCTTACATAACTAATCTCCCCTCATGTTCGTTGTGTGGGGTTTAGTTTTTTATATGTATATAATTGTAGGACTGCCCCCTCGCATCTTGTGCGAGGGAGATTTTTAATACATGTATTTGAACATGGCTCCCCATAATATAAATACTTTATTGATTATCTTATATGATTTGTAAGTATTCCCTTTTTGGGATGTCATAGTGGGGGGCTCCAGTGGTACTTGTAATTGAACTAAGAGCATTTTCTCAGACGTCGATTTAACATTGCAATTTCATACAATAATGGTACGGATATGGGAGGAAAACTAACTTTGTGATGTTCCCGGAATGCGACGTGGATATACATACCGTTATATGGGGTATATACATAGATGATGTGACAAAAATGGACATTTTAGGCCATCTGCTTATGTTACAACTACTTTACATGCCTATGCCATAAATTTTCGGAAACCCTGATGACTAACGAGGCACTTTGGAGATGACCTGTATAAGTATTTTCAAACGAAGGTGAGCCATCGCATATCAGCAGGACTTGCAGTGCTAAGCATCTCATGTTATCAAATTATCAATGTTGTCGTAGTACGCGTTATCTGTATCTTTCCTTGACCAACGAGTGCTATCCCTCAAAGCTTCCCACCAACCCTGTCAATTCTCATCCGATCACTGCTGGCCAGTTGATTCGTTGCCGGGACCCCTTCCTACAGGTGTTTCCTGTCCCTTGACTTTTGGTGGACGGGGAGGGCTTGGTGTTCTCGTATATCTGCGGGGGGGATCCATGGTAGGTTCAGCGTTCCCTACAAAAGGGGTCCGGGGTTTGGGACCTTGTGTGCTCTTTCGAGGGGGCATGGGAGTTATCTCTGGGGATGGTGAACGACGCTATTGGAGTCATCAGTGAGGTAACTGTGCAAACACTATTTAAAATCACTTACGTTAGCCCCCGTCGACTGTTCTGGCCCGCTTGTGAGGGGCTATCGGAGTCATCTGTGAGGTAATTGATTGCAAACACTATTTAAAATCACTTACAACGTTGGCCCCTGGCCGCAAATGATCCCCGGGCCCACTATTTTGCGTGTGGACTGGCAAAGCATATGCATGGATTGCGAGAAGGGAAAGAACAACAATGTTTAACTGCAGGGTCAACATGCGGGATTGATTATATCGGGTTAAAAACTGAGACCAGCTCAAGAATAATGCTGGTTTCTCAGTGATGTCCGTATTCTTATAAGGATAAGATTTGGATCACATGATATCGAAACTTCGAAAGCAACTGCGTGACCCGCCTGGCAGTGTGCCCCATCATGATTAAATATTGTGGGTCACATATATCATCAGCCACCATAGCAGTACCCTCGGCATAATAGTGGGCCAGCACCGCACCCGCCTACCAGCACATCAGATACATCATCATTCCTCGGATCAAAGTTGGCAGATGATGTCGGTAAATTTCAAGCCATAGTACCTAGTTACCATTCAGCTCCTATTTTAGACATCGGCCAAATTCCGGGGTGAAAATTTTTTAGGCTAGGACCAGAGGGATAGAACTAAGAATTATTCTATGTACTGTGGCACCACCACGAAAAGCTAAAGATCTACAGATAATTGTGCAGCCGGATTTTCAAGCACAGAAGTTTATGCATTTTTCTTCCCAAGTTCCACTGAGAACTCAGGCCGATCAAATTCTTTTGGGGTGCCGTCAAAAGATATCTATGGGAACACTGCAAGAAAACATGCTAAAGTTACGAGTCCGAGGTACGAGGACTCGTTCTTTTAACCTGACCATCCAGTGAAAAGTTAAGAGAGGCGGCTGCTCAGCAGAAATCGGAGTTCCAACGTTGGCTGGAGACAACCTAACATTTCGAAGTCAGGCCTATAAAGTATTTAAAATCCAGCGGGTTTTACCGACACGCGGATTTTGAACGAAAAAGGCAATTGTCACATTCAGTCACACTTGCCAACCCGACCTTGAACGTCACTGGCACCACCACCACCAACAACGACAATGAAGACGACGAAGACGATGCCACCTCCCTCCCTCCTTCCTTCCCACCACCACCACTCTACCCACACCCACCACCACCATTCCCAAGTCCATCCCCACCTCAACCACCATCACAAACCACTGCAAACAAGCAAACAGATGCAACATGGGCCCAAACAACCCATTCGTCATTTGGGCCCTAGGTATGTTTTGTTTTGTTCATTTCTTGTTTTTACTAACTAACTAATGTATTTTGTTCTTTTTTTAGGAACTATTCTACTGCCAACGACATGCCAAAGCACCTGCCCCACTACTGCGAGCCACAGAAAACAGGCCCAAATGATGTTTATGTGTCATTTGGGCCCTAGTTAAGTTTTTTCTTATTTCTTTCTTCTTTCTTTTTATCAACTGACTGTTTTTAATTCATTTTCAGGTTATAATAATCTTGTAATGACAAACAACAAACCACAACACCCCACACCCCACCCCGTCACCCTATGCCACCACTGCAAGCCACTGCTTGCAGGGCAGATTGCGGGTGTTAATGGCCACAACAAGGGCACCAACAATGGGAATGGGAACATGGTATGATGATGGGAGGGGCAATGACAAACGAGGGACGCAACAACAGGAGGATGGCAGGACCACGACAATGAGCGATGCCAGGGCAGGACAACAACAAACAAGGAGGCCAACAGCAATGGCAAGATGGGACAACAATGATGGTGAGAACAGGAGGGGAGAATGAGGAATGAGGCATGAGGCTGACGACAGGATGACGGGGAACAAGACAGCATGTGCCCCAGCCCTATGAGCCACTGCTCGTAGGGTGGATTGTGGGTGCCATGATGCAGCACCCCCACAACTGCCACAAGCAACTGCTCACAGTGTGAATGGGGATGCAAGAGTGCAGGACAGACAGAATGAGACCACCCACAACAACCAGGAGGAGAAGACAATGGGGGACCTGGAGCAGACGGGGACAATGATGTCTCTTGGGCCTTGGTTAAGTTTTCTCATTTCATTTCCTTTTTTCATTACTAACAATATTTTTAGGTACATAGTATTACTGACGGTGACAACGATGGGGGACACCACCACCACCACCACCACCACCACATGAGGGGGAAGAGAGACACCAGGGGGTGGATAATGGGGTGCAAGGGGCACGGGGACCATGACACATTGCATTTATGAGGGGGTGTTTTTTATTTATTTAAATTTTTGTCAAATTTGTAGCTAAGGCCCCAGGGGTTATAATCAATATAAGGATAGCAGGATGGGAAACAATGAATGACAGGGAGAAGACCACCACAACAGCCACCACAACAGCACCCCCAACTGCTGCCGTGAGTAATAAAGAAGGTAATTGAGGACTCGTTCATGCCAGGTGCAGCCATGGCCCAACTGGACAAGTACAAAAGTGGGAACTGTGCATGAAAAGGTCAACCCAGGGCCAGGATGTTAGTGATGCATGGGTCAGTAACAGGGATATGGTACACTTACTATATTATAATTTAGAAATAAATAGATAATTTTTATATACTTGTTGAGGACAGTTTGAATTGCCCTCATCCAGCTGAAATGCAGCCCCCTCACAACTAAATGATACCAACTTGTTGCTGTCTCCAGCTTCAGGCAGTGGAGTGGAGGCTGTAACTCCAGCTCCCCTGCAGCACTGCATAGCCTTTGGAGTAATCCTCATCATGCTGTCAAGAACAGCCTTTCCTTTTGTGTGTCGACATCATACTTAGACTAGTTTCTATTGTTACAAGTCTCTCCCCCAAGCACTACCCCCTCGTCTGATGAAGAGGACGGGGATATGTATGACGTCAAACCAGTGACTGAGCTCAAAGTGAGGGTCCTGGTCGAGTCCATTGTCCAGGGTGCCAACACCCTGGGCTCTCTTGCCTCTAGGGGCACATCGGAGGAACTGCTACAGGGCAGCCTCCCGGACATTGTCTCTGTGCTGACTGGCCTCCTTTGGGTGGCAGACAACTTTGGAGTCCCTATGGCCCCAGTCATGGACCCTATCAGGTCCATGTCCTTCGACACGTTTGTTGACTTGTTTGATTGAGAGACGACCCCTGCTCCCAACCAGGACATCCCCATGCCCCTCGCGGCTCCGGTGCATCCTGCCCCTCCCCCACCGCATTGGGGCTGGTTGGCCAACCGCCTCCCCTGTGCTTCCTACCCCAAGGGCGAGCATCCACTCCCTGCCATCCCACAGCAGAGAGCCCCCCCGGTCAGACCTGGCCCTGCCCAGGCTCCCACATTTGCTCAGGCTGCCCACTTCAAGGGTGGCCACATCCCCACCTCCTTGGTGGACGGGTTGGTCCGCATGGCCAAAGCGTTCCCTGAACTCCCTACTGCCAGGCTGGCTGCTATGCACCAGCAGGCCAAACCCACTGCGCCAAAGCCCAAAGCTTCGGCCACCGTACATGGCCCGTCCTGTTGGCAGGTCATTGCACTCGTCCACGCGATCCCCAGGGAGGGCGGCATACCCCCCCCACCGGTCGTTCTGATTAAGGGCCACGAGATCCTGGAGAGGGTCTGTCTTGCCCTGTCTCTCCACTACTCCACCCTCTTGGCGGAGTCGGTCTCTTTGGTGTATGGAGGCTACTCCATTGCCACCAATGCTGTGGCCTCTGCAGAGGACCTCCACATTGTCCGTCAGGTGATCGCTGCGGTGTTCATTGGGGACTTCTGCATCTCAGCAGAACTCCCTTCCTCGATGTTGTACATGAAAATCATCGATGTCCCGTACTTCCAGGATCACCGCCCCACCACCGTGGAGTCGGTGCTTGGATTCATCACCAAGTCCAGCCTCAAGGACTTGGTGGTCCTTAACACTCCCCTCCAGATCATCTGAAACTCGAAGCAGTCCGACACTGCTACCGTATATATGAACGTCTCTGACTTGGTTAGCAGCATCCGGGCCAAGGCCCTAAGCATGCGGTCCAGTTTGGCCTGTACATCTGTCCCATCTGCGAGGCCCAAGCGTGCGGTCCAGTTTGGCCTGTACATCTGTCCCGTCTGCGAGGCCCAGGCCAACCCTGGCGTCTCTCTGCCAGCGGTGCTGGAAGTGGGGTCATCCGACCAATGCTTGCCGCGCCCCGCAGATCCGCTGCCCCATTTGCAGCGGCCCTCACTGCAAGGAGCATCACCGCACCTTGGCCAGATGTTGCAAGGGCAACACCCCTGATCCCCTCTGTGCCGCGTTTTGACGGTGACTGGATCAAGAAGCGCTATGCTGAGGTACGTGAGCGCAGCGCCACCTGCCCCTCTCCATCTGACCCCTTCCCTGCAGGACGCGGTGGGCAAATGTAAATGAGACATACATGGGAGATCATGTGTCAAAATGTAAATAGAAATTATGGACTTCTTGACATGCTACTTGAGTTGCAGAGTAATGAGTTCCACATTCTGCTCATTCAGGAACCACCTTGGAACCTAATTAGACATGCGCCCTCGTCCTCAACTCGGGACAGGGAAGCAATGATTAGTGCCCCTATGCACCCAAATTGGGGCTGCATGGTCCGACAAGCTGGGACAGACACTGCCCCGGCCCCTAATGATGCCGCTCCGTTCTTGAGGAACGATCACGGAGAATTCCCACAAGTCGCTGTCTATTTTGACAAGCGGCTGCAGGCCTTGAGGCCCAGCTACTGCTGGGATCTCATCAATCACCGTGATGTCATTGTCTTGCGGGCGAGGACCTCATCTTCCTGGCCAACGTCTACTCAGACAAGAACCACACCGGTATCCGCCTCCTCTCGGAGGGCGCGGAGATCTGGCCTCACCACTTCACCTCATTGGAGGGGATTTCAACTGCCGCCACAGACTCTGGGACCCCTGGGGACCTGAGGCTAATGTTCACGCTGACTGCCTTCTAGCGGCCACCACCCGCCTTGGACTGTCACTTTGCCGTCCCGATGAAGCCAAGCCCACTCACTACCCTTACAATGGCGAGCTTAGCCCTACGGTTATAGACTTGCTCTTCATCAACTCAGCGGATGAAGCTGTCACTGAGCACACTATCTTCCTGGAGCACCGCGGGTCCTCAGACCACGCTCCCCTCCTGGTTAATCTCCGGACCCCCTTCTACCATGTTCTGCTGCGGACAAAGGGGATCGCCCCTGACTCAGACAAGGAGACGGCCTACCTTGAGGACATGTCTGCCCAACTCTCTGCCCTGTCCAGCTGGACAGGGGTGTCACCAGCGGAAGTGGATGAGGTGGTGCAAGCCATCTCGGAAGCCTTTGCAACGGCGTGGCCCACCCATGCTTGGTCTAAAGACATCTGCAGCCGCTCAAAGGAGTGGTGGTTGGATGAGTGCCACACAGCCCTCGAGGAGTACCGGGAATCCCAGGACCCTGAGGACTGGACCACGTTTAAGCAGGCGGTCAGAGCCGCCAAACAGGCCTTCTTCAATGCACGCATTGAGGAAGTCTCCTTCACCAACCAACGGCCCTGGGTCAAGCAACGCAACCTCCCATCCTGCGAGGCCATCTCCTACAGAGGTGCCCCTTGCAACACGTTGGAATTGCTTTGGACAGCACTGGATGGCACCTACAACACGGCCAATGACCGCCCGGTAGACCTCTTGGTGCTAGACAACTACAAACCCCTCCCCCCCCGGGAGTGGATTCCCTTCTCCCTGCTGGAATTGCGGGAAGCCCTCAAGGCGTGCTCATTGCGCTCTGCTCCGGGGCCGGACCATGTCACATGGTCCTTCCTCAAACGCTGGGTGGGCAACGTTGAGGTCGCTCATCTCTTGGTCCGCATCGCCGAGGTGTGCGTCACGCTGGGCCACTGGCCCACGCACTTTAAGGAATCCATGTCGGTTATCATACCGAAGCTGGGGAAACCCAACTACTCCACCCCTAAGTCGTTCAGGCCTATAGTGCTGCTGAACACTCTGGGAAAACTTGTCGAGAAGATGCTATCAAGACGGCTTCAGTTCAACGGCGTTGCACACAGCGTCTTTCACCCCAACCAGTTTGGGGGCGTCGCCCAGCATTCCACTGAGGATGCCAGGGTCTACCTCATGCACATCATCCAGGCCAGATGGGTGAAGGGGCTTCAGATGAGCATTGTCACCTTTGACATCACTCAATTCTTTCCGTCACTGAACCATCAGGTTCTCCTGGCAATCGTCAAGAGATCGGGGTTCCCACCCTGCGTGGTGAACTTCTTTTGCTTGTACTTGGTAGGTTGCTTCACGACTTACAAATGGAACACCGACTGTTCCGGCAGATTCTCTGCCGACGTCAGGGTAGGACAGGGCTCGGCTCTGTCCCCAGTCTGCTCAGTGCTTTACATTGCACCCGTGATGCGCATCTTCTTTGCCCGCGCCCCCCAGCCACTGGCAGATCTCATCTCCTATGTTGATGATGGCACCCTCATTGCACAGTCCAAATGGGTAGAGGACAACCTCCCAAAACTTGTTGAGGTCTACAACAAGGTCTTTCGCCTCTTTACGGCCCTGGGACTGGTGTTGGAACACGCCAAGTCTGAGGTCTTCCATTTCTCTAGAGCACGGGTGGCACCCAACCCACCCATCGATCTCGGGGTTGCCCCCTTCATGGGGGCCACCCCGCTCAAGCCCAAGCCGGTCTGGCGGTACCTGGGTTTCTTTTTTGACCAGAAACTCTCCTTTAAGGAGCACGTCTGGTTTTATACCACAAAGGTGGCAACTTGTCCTGGGGGCTCTCCCCGGCTAACAAGCACCTCCTCTACCAATCCTGGTCATCCCAGTGGCGACATATGGGTTGAGATTATGGTTCTGCCGAGGTACCCGTACCAAAGGCATTGTCAAGGCCCTGTCCCAGATGCAACACACTGCTGCCTGCTGGATCACAGGGTGCTTCTGTATGACCCCTGTGGGGGCCATGGAGTGCCTCGCTGCCCTGCTGCCAATGCTGCAGGTGCTGCGCCGCCTGGCTGATAAGAGCTGTCTGCGGATGGCCACTTTGACACGCACCCACCCCATCTGAGCTATCTTGGGGGGGGACCTTGTGGGGGATGCCCCCCGGCATCCGCTGGGGCTTCAGGCCCTCCCACCCATCACCCAACGGAAGATCGTGTCCCCTGCAGCAGACACGCTGTGGACGGGGTCTCGGCCCTCTTGAGGTCGATCGGTCGGGTCGTCACGTCGCGCTGGCAAAGGTAAGGCTGAAGGGGGTAAACGCGTGACAAAAGTGTCAAACGCGTGGTGGAAAGGGAAAAGAGACGAGACAGAGAGTTCTCGAAAGGAGTCAAGAACCTGAGAGCCAAGGGGTCAAAGCGGACGCGTTCGTGAACGACGCGTTGCGATCGGATCGATCGATGATCGAACCGCGTGGGAAAGGGGCGAGAGACAATGAGATCGAGGCCGAAGGCACTCGATGTGAGAATACGCACGTGGGCGTGGTACAGGAAACAATGGACTCGTTGGTCCAATCAGGAATGAACAAGAAAAGGGCCGTGGTGCCCAGTAACCGTAGAAACAAGAATACTTAACTTGGAAACTACACGTCGTGTGTAGCTATCTTGAGGAAAGATGGGCCGTCATAAGGGAAGCTTACAGAATCCAAGAAGAGAGAGGGGAAGAAACGTGCTCCATTCGAAAGGTGGGAGGACACCTTATATACAAGCTGAGAGTACTAACTATATGCACATGTGATTGCGCGCGTACTCTTGCACCAATCAGAACTCGAGAGATGAATAATAAAATAAGAAAGAGGCGGAAATATACAAAAAAGGAAGTGGTGATAAAAATAGATCACTCAACAAATGCAAGAACAAGTGGTTGTCGGACCGGCATCGTCGAGTCCACCTCTCAGAGCCTCAACTGTCAGGAATGGCTCAGGGAGGGGACTAGTACTGAGGCCCTCTATTGATGAGACGTCACCTGGGGCCCAAGCAAGTGCGGAGTACCATCCAGTGCGCCCCCTCGACCCTACTCATCTGACAGATCAGCCTGTCGAGTCAGAAACAGCTAGCCGTGGGAGGGGGTACATGCCGGAATCTTGGTTCTCAAAGGGAAGTGTGAAGAATAAATCAAAGTGTTCGAAGAAAGGAAAATAAAACCAAAACCAAAACCCAGCCCTTCAAGTTGGGCATACAAATCTTGATGAGAATCTTGAGGACACACGACAAATGATAAACCCAAGAGATCGACATGTTGAGGCATTTGTAGACCTTCAAGGACGTCATTGACTTCTACCTGTGTCTCAAAGTTGGGGAGGGGGTTGATTAGATATATGATTAAACAATAAACAAAAGAAAGAAGGAAACTATACATATACTCAATGAATATCCAAATATCTTGCAGCCCCACAGGAAATGCATCGGAACGGGGAAGTCGACGGGTGTGTCTACTTACCCTTCCACAGTGGGCAGGACTTAGAATGATGCCCCCATCATTCCAGGGAGATGAAAAAAGGATGTCGAGAGACGTCTTGATAGTCATGGCTGACGTGCGATGTCGACGGTCCTTAAACGTTGGAGGTTGGGGAATGGGGGTGCAGGCGGAATCGATAGCGTCTTGCGTAAGCATGTTGGCGTCGCGATTATGTACAAAATCGTGTAGAGCATGCGCGTCGACGATGAAACGGAATAGAATACCCAGCGTTCGATGTCGAAGATTCTTGAATGTTTTTATGGCCTCCTCTACGGATCGCCTTGGAGAGGATTTCATCATGGCGAATGGGAATAAGGCTTGAGGATCTGTTGACGTTCGAAAATGAGCAGTAAATTCTTTTGGAGCGCAATCTAAGAGAGCCGTTGATGTCCGCTGAATCACATAGTCAGGGTTGTGATTATACGTGTCTTCAGGACCAGAATCTTGAGGCGTTTCGAGTCGATCTTCCACAGAGGAGAGGGCGTCGAATGCTGAGAATGTGGGTGTAGGCCCCTGTTGTGTGGGCGGTGCAGATTGACGATGGGATGAGAATGTCGAAGGAATAGTGCGAGAGGAGCTGGGCAGAACTTGATGAGTAGCAGAGGGAGATGTGTCCGTTCCAGGAGGTTGTTGAGGCTTATTGGTCGAGCTAACGTGGGCTGAAGCGTCCGAGGCATCGAGAGGCGAATTCTCGGCAGTAGAGTTGATGCTGAGTTGCGAAACGTCGGCGGTTGTCATGACTGCTAACTCAGAGTGATTTTGAGAGTCATCTGTAGTAACGTCACCGTGATTAACAACAACATCTTGGTATCCGAAATCTTGAGGCATAGCTGACGAATCTCGCAGGGCGTTGTTGTGGTCAGTTCCTCCATGGTCTTGTGCATTGATATCAAGCTTGGACGATAAAGTCTTGTTGGCGCGTTCTGAAATACGGGCGTTACCATTCAAAAAGGATTGGGGATCGACGCAATCAGCTCCCGAGTTCGTAGGTGAAGGCCCTTGAGTTGCAAGCGGGTGCTGGGGTACGAAGGTAGGGATGTTCCTCCGTCCGTGGCTGGGCAGGACTTGGTCGTGACTAGGCCCGGAGTCTTGAACGATATTCTCTTTGCTCTTAAGGTCTTGAGGGAGCGATGGCTCGGGAGGAATAAGACGAGGTGAGAACGTCAGATGAACCTTCGACGAGGAGATGGGCAGGACTTGCAGAGGGGCTGGCAGTGGAGGAGTCATTTGCGAGCGTCGATGTAGGTGCGAGGGACATTGGACGGGTGCAAACGAAGACTGGACCGGTAGGGAGTACGCCGTATAGTAAGGGCTATCGATGGGATCCACGTCGTCACGCCGGAAACTGGAAGTTCTGGAGGTGGAAGGACTTTGAAGAGTGGCCGTGTGCTCATCGCGTAGAGCTTTGGCAACGCCGCCGCTGCCGTGCAGACCGCGGGGGAGATCGGATCCATCTGGGCGCATGAGTCGTCCTACCTGGTTGAAGTCCGCAAGGCCGTCTTGAATGAGGAGTTGTACCTCTGGGCAGTTCCGCGGACCTAAAGGATGGGCATTAAGTAGATCACAAATAAAACATCTCTTCTCATGCTTTGAAGCCGCGATTGGAGCCTTTGTAGTGGGAGGGGCCATGGCGACCAGCCCCCGTAGCATAACCTCTTGTTCGATCTTGACGGCTTGAATTTGATATTGAATTCGATTGGCGAGGGCGTCGAGGGTTGGCGGCACTTGAGGTTCGGTGGTAGTACCTGTAGGGACGCGTCGTACATCAGTTTTCACCTTTTTCTTCTTCAAGTCGCGTGTGCGAGGGCGTCTGACTAGAGGGTCCAGGTCGTCGTCGATGTCTGAAACGTCGGAGTCTTCATCAGAGTCTAAGGGAAATTCCACGCCGTCTGAGTCGTTGTCGATATCGTCCTCGTCGAACTCGGTCCTAAGGTAACTGAGCATGTTGGGAATTGATGGCGCAGTTGTGACCGTCTGTTGGTCGTCAGGGATCTTGTGTCTGATTTTCTTGCGCATAGAGCTCGGTATCCCTTTGTAAAACAATAGATTAGCCTCGTTAGTCGTAATAAGAGACTTAGTCTCGAGCTGAGTGGACTGGGCCGTAAATTCCCTGTAGTACTGGTCGACGTCTTGAAGACTAGAAATACACCCCGTTTCAGCATGCAATCTTACCCATTTCCGGAGTCGTTCAGGTGAGATCCGTGGCCTGCGATCGTTTGAGCCATACAAGTCGATGAGATGAGACCGTGCCGCGGCCCAGTCACACTGAGCCCAGAGGGTCGACGAGTCTATAATGTCGCGGACACGTCTGTGGCAGTAACGTAGAACATATGCAGGGAGTTCACTGAGGGGTACCCTAGCGGCGTTGGCATGTGCTTCGAGAGTATTTAGAAAGTCAGCTACGCGTCGTCCTTTGAAGAGAGGTGCGTCCGGAGTTCCAGGCGTTGGCATGGGCATAGCAAAGACGGCGGCGTGTTGGGCCATCAGGGACTGCGGTGCACGCGAGTTCGTTGTCAGGGATTGTCGTAGGAGCACGTTGAAGGATGCCAGGTCGTCCAATGAGAAGGAACGCGAGTTTGAACCGTAAAAGACGAAGGGAGGGACGGGGAAGCGGCTGTTTCCGCCTTCAAAATGTCCCGGAAAGCGTCAAAAGAGGAGTCGTCGATGGAAAGGTGACGTGGGCCAAGCAGGGTGCGTATTTGCGTGTCGTTGATGTCCCAGAACCTTGTCGAGCGGATTCCTTGAGCCCGGAATTGAGTTGACTGTGTTGGGTAGGTCAAAAGATGACGTGTTGGTATGTGCAGGAACGGGGATCGTTTGTGACCGAGATGTGAGGCTGTTTCAAGATGCGGACGAGAGTCTAAGCGAGCTAAAGGAAGCTAGAATGACACCGAGCCAAGTCTAGTCCGTCGACTCCAAGTCAACGCCGATCCTGGTCTTGAAGGGCACAGCAGACACCAAGTCAAGCCGTGAGAGCGACAGACACTGTCACACTCGAGCTTGAGGAGTCTTGAAGAGTCCGTGTATGCGGTTTGCGATGAACGCGTTGGGATGCGTCGACGTGGGGTGAAAGGGAGTTCAGAAAGGAGGACGTTCGAGCGTTGCAAAAGATGGTGCGGGCGTTGATGTGAAAGGATCGTGGCCGTGAAAGGTGGGAGCTAGGAGATTCTAAGGAGTCGTCCGAGCGGCGAAGAAAGAGAACGTTGCAAAGAATTTGAATTCGATGTGAAAGAGCTGAAAGTCCCGGAGGAATCTAGGAGTGTTGGAAGTGTGGGGCCGTGGTTGTGTGTATGCGCGTCGGCCGTGTTCGTTGATCAAGGGATAGACCTTTGAACTACAAATCAGCGACGCTGTGCAGGGAAGGTGCTTACCTGAAGTGGAATCCGCGTCTTGTGAACTGAGTACCCAACCCCTGTCTCGGTCACCACTGTGGACGGGGTCTCGGCCCTCTTGAGGTCGATCGGTCGGGTCGTCACGTCGCGCTGGCAAAGGTAAGGCTGAAGGGGGTAAACGCGTGACAAAAGTGTCAAACGCGTGGTGGAAAGGGAAAAGAGACGAGACAGAGAGTTCTCGAAAGGAGTCAAGAACCTGAGAGCCAAGGGGTCAAAGCGGACGCGTTCGTGAACGACGCGTTGCGATCGGATCGATCGATGATCGAACCGCGTGGGAAAGGGGCGAGAGACAATGAGATCGAGGCCGAAGGCACTCGATGTGAGAATACGCACGTGGGCGTGGTACAGGAAACAATGGACTCGTTGGTCCAATCAGGAATGAACAAGAAAAGGGCCGTGGTGCCCAGTAACCGTAGAAACAAGAATACTTAACTTGGAAACTACACGTCGTGTGTAGCTATCTTGAGGAAAGATGGGCCGTCATAAGGGAAGCTTACAGAATCCAAGAAGAGAGAGGGGAAGAAACGTGCTCCATTCGAAAGGTGGGAGGACACCTTATATACAAGCTGAGAGTACTAACTATATGCACATGTGATTGCGCGCGTACTCTTGCACCAATCAGAACTCGAGAGATGAATAATAAAATAAGAAAGAGGCGGAAATATACAAAAAAGGAAGTGGTGATAAAAATAGATCACTCAACAAATGCAAGAACAAGTGGTTGTCGGACCGGCATCGTCGAGTCCACCTCTCAGAGCCTCAACTGTCAGGAATGGCTCAGGGAGGGGACTAGTACTGAGGCCCTCTATTGATGAGACGTCACCTGGGGCCCAAGCAAGTGCGGAGTACCATCCAGTGCGCCCCCTCGACCCTACTCATCTGACAGATCAGCCTGTCGAGTCAGAAACAGCTAGCCGTGGGAGGGGGTACATGCCGGAATCTTGGTTCTCAAAGGGAAGTGTGAAGAATAAATCAAAGTGTTCGAAGAAAGGAAAATAAAACCAAAACCAAAACCCAGCCCTTCAAGTTGGGCATACAAATCTTGATGAGAATCTTGAGGACACACGACAAATGATAAACCCAAGAGATCGACATGTTGAGGCATTTGTAGACCTTCAAGGACGTCATTGACTTCTACCTGTGTCTCAAAGTTGGGGAGGGGGTTGATTAGATATATGATTAAACAATAAACAAAAGAAAGAAGGAAACTATACATATACTCAATGAATATCCAAATATCTTGCAGCCCCACAGGAAATGCATCGGAACGGGGAAGTCGACGGGTGTGTCTACTTACCCTTCCACAACGGTCACCGTCTGCTCTCTCTCTGGGGAACCCTTTGAGGCCTTTGGCCCAGAGAGTCAACCCGGAGCCCACTTAATTGACCTGTTTGTGGGCAGGATCTCCCCCCACCGCCCGCCCCCTAAGGGGACGGACGAGTGTAAAGAGTATGTCGACTGTCTGGACCTCATTCTGGCTGAGGCCAGGGCGGACCCAGACTGTCTTGTAGTGAGCTGTGACGGGTCAGTGCCCAAGACAGCCCACCAGGCCTCAGCGGCCACCCTGGTCTTCTGCGGAAACCAGGAGATCTGCCGGATTACTGCCTTCATCGGTCGCGCCTCAGTGACTGATGCGGAGCACAAGGACCTCCACCTGAAAGTGTCCATGGCTATTGCCGCCGGATGCAGAAAGGTGGTGGTTTTCTCTGATGCCCTTGTGCTTGCAGAAGCGTGGGTGGACTGCTCCCCAATGGGGGGACAACAGCATGCCCTCTGGCTGTGCCACCTCCTGCGCCCCTGGTTTGAGCTGGAACAGGCATGCCAAGTCCACCTGTGGTTCGTCCCCTCCAAAGCGGAGTGGGCAGTTCACAAGCAGGCTCACGACGTCGCAACATCACTTCGGATGCCCCTAGGGATCTCTCCCAGGGCCACTCGCAATTGGCTGATTGCTTCCTTCAAGGAGACGGCTGAGAAAGACTGGGTTGTCTGCTTTGCGGACCCCAAATACCGGGGGAGGAGCTTCCTAGACCTGCAGGCCCAGCAGAAGACCCCTGCGATGCCCACATCCTCTGGCTGTGGACCTTGGCTCAAGGAGACTGCACATGACTGCAGATTGACGGCCCGACTCTGTCAGTGCATCACAGTGCATGCCCCCATTGGGAGTTACTGCGACCGCTTTCACCCCAGTGAGGACACTCACTGCACGTGCCCCCCCTGGACCTTCCAGGACTGGGATCATCTGCTTTGCATGTGCCCCCACGTGAAGCACAAGAAGCACCGGCAGGGCCCACGTTGGATCATGGACCTTGTCAAACTTCTCGAGGTGAACCCGCGTGTGTTCGCCTTTGCCCCCCCTGAGGGGTGGGATCCAGGATGAGGGTCATGCGCAGGGCGTATGACCCCTGTCTGGTGGCCTGGTGCACCTGATGGCTTGCCGAATGCATGCTCTACCTCTGAGCCTGCTGTGTCCTCTGTCAGTAACACCGAACCTCGGGTTCGCCACTGGCAAGGCTGGGGGGCCCGCCGGATGGCAGGTACCATCCCATACGTGGGGCGGCTAAGCGAGGAGGGCTATACTTGGGCAACCGGGGGGCTCTGGACCCCATCAGGCCTTATGGCTGGCGGGTTGGTTGACCTGCAGGAAGGCCTGTAATCCTCATTCCTGGCTGACGCATTGGTGGGTGCGCACGACTAATAGGGGCTGTGCGGGGGCCACGCGGGGGTAGGTGGCTGGGTGGGTTAGTATGCCGGCAAGCTGGTTCGGGGAGGTGCCCGAGCGCCCTCGGCCTGTAGTCTGGCCACGTGCAACACTTGAGCAAGCGGCACGTGGGCCTTCATGCATGTGCATGCATTATTGGGGCTGTAGTTTCCCCTCCAACTTATGTCGTATACCCGCTGTCTCATGTAGTAGATAGCCATGGACTGCGCCCGTGCACCACATTAAACATTGTTGAACCAAAAAAAAAAAAAACCATGCCCCCCCTGGCCCAAATGATATCCAGTGTCGTTTGGGTTGTGTGTAAGTTTTTTTTTGCATTGTATTTTTTTATTACTGCTTTACTATTCATTTTATAGGATAGAACATGCTGCCTGCCCCCAGCCCCAGCCCCATGAGCCCCTGCTTGTGGGGTGGAGTCTGGATGACACCCCGCACTGGCAGTGGCACTCCCAGGACGATGGTGTCCACCAGCGCTGACCCGCTGCACACCCGCTGCACCCCTAGCTCACCTAGGACAACCCTGAAGGCCACCGCCACATCACGGATGCCTGGGATGGTGTTCCCAGCCCAGCCACTGCCAAACCCGACCTTGATGGCCACCAGCTCATCCCTGCCAAACCCCCCACTACCTCGGATGTGCCTAAACTCACCCGCTCCCCCCAGAATGGCCGAACGGCCATGCGTTCAATGCCCAACATGCCCAGCTGCCCCTTCCGTGCCGTGTTCAGTGACACTGCCCCACCCCAGTGCCCCCAGGCCTCCCGCTACCACCTGTTCACCCCCCGTGCCCCCCCGTTCCTGCTGCCCAACCCTCGTTTGCCTGCCGACACCCCCCGTCACCACTTGTTGGGATATGGCATACAGGCAAGCCAAGGCAGTAACCATGGCTAGGACATATTCCAACAATATGCTAAGTCATTAACACATGTTTAACAGGAGTTAACACATGTAAGGACTATTAGGGGATGCACAGTTAACACATGCTGCACAGTGAAACAGATATAGCATGTCTATGATAGGCTATCCAAGACAGAGCCTTGGATAGAGTGTCTAAGACCCATACTGCAGGAAGTCTCAGACTTACCAAGCCATGATATCATAGGAGGTACTAACACTATTGTTATAGGGGAAATGACATAGTTACTCCAAGATTAACTGATACAGGGGTCTATGACAGAATACCTCCTTAATATATTATAGGAGTATATTACACTATACCTCCTAACAGTGTTCTATAAATATTCCACACTTTGTAGGAGATGAATAGACATTCCCTGCCTGTTCCACACACTCACTACTTTGTCTGAGTGATCCCCCACTTGCTCTCAAAGACCTAATCCCAATACCACTGCTCACCTCTCCTACCCCCCTTGCATCACCGCCGGCTTTCTGCACCCCCTGCTGTCCCCAGGACTTCCTCTGCACCTCCCCCATCAAACGCTGTGTCCCAGACACCACCCCTGCCACCCCTGCCTCAGCCCCAAACCCCCCCGTTGTCCAAACGGCCTTCGACAGCCCCTACCAGCTCACCTCCGTGTCCCGTGTGCTTTGACTGGGCTGATGACCCCCCCCAGACTTGTGATGCCCCCAGCCTTACCTCTACCAGAGTGAGCCCTGAGAGCCCCCAGCACATCCCCCAACTACCTGTCACTTGAAGCTGCCGACCCCCCCTTGTGTGCAAGCATGCGGGGGGCCTTGTTTTTTTTTGTCTTTTTGTTGCACGGCTAACGGCACCCTATGTATTCCACATAGTTATGCTAGAAATAAGTACATAGGTTTCATCTAGCCTTGTGGGCCGCTGCTCATGGGGTGGGTGGATAATATAGATAGAAATATATATGTAAGACTGGTCTGGACCGTAAGTGGTCTGGACCGGTCTTGTAACTGGTAAAGACCGTCTAAGACTGGTGAAGACCAGTCTGCACTGGTCTGGTCCAGTCTTAGACAGTATATAGATATATGTGGACCGGTCTCGGTCTCGGTCTGACGACTTGAGGGCAAAAGACTGGACCAGACCAGACCTTCAAACACTAGGGACACATCATGCCACCACCATTGCCCCCCTTCCCCATGCCCATCCGTCACCCTCACTGATTGCACCCTGCCTCCGCCCTGTGAGCAGTTGCTTGCAGCCATGGTGGGGGGTGCTCTATCATGCTGGGTCATGTTTGGTGCATCTTCCTGCCCCCTGGTGCATCTCCCTGCCCCCTGGTGCATCTCCCCCCTCCTGGTGCATCCCCCCCCCCCCCCCCCCCCCAGCACGTCTCCCTGTCCCCTGGGGCATCTCCCCCCTCCTGGTGCACCCCCACATCCCCCTCCCTCCTGATGTGCCCCCTGCATCCCCCTCCCTCCTGGTGCATCCCCCTCTGTCCTGGCACATCCCCCTATCCCCCCACATGTTCCCCTCTGTCCTGGTGTGTTACCTTGTCCCCCAGCACATCCCATCACCCCTGGCATGTTCCCCTGTCCCCCAGCACATCCCCTTGCTCTGAGGGATGCCCCCCTGTCCCTCATAGGCCTGGGGGCATGCCATGTCTTGGTGGTGGTGGTCCCTGGCTGGGGGAGGGGGATGGATTGGTGCATGATAGCACAGCAGTGGCGGTGTGATGTGGTGGCTGTTGTTGTTCCCCTCTCACTTCCCGGGCACTCCCCTGGGGCAGTCCCTCACCCCATGAAGCCCCCCACCTCCCAGCTAAGTGGGGAGGAGGGGCGGTGTGTCATTGCATACAGATACAAAAAGAAAAACTGAAAGAGGAAAAAAAAACATTTTATGAGCATAAAATAAGAATCAAATAGATTTTAAAATACTTATCATAGGGGCCATAGGCCCCCATGGAGTGCTAAGGGGGGGAGGGGGCAGGGGGCAGGGAGGGAGGCTGTCGTAGTGGTGGTGGTGGGAGGGAGTAGTAATGAGCTGGCAGTGACATGGTTATGCGCTTTGTCATACACAGCTGCAGGAATAGTATGTAGAGCAAATATAGACATAAGCAACTAAGCTGCTGTTGTCTAGTAGTTATGTTGTGTATGGATTATATAATGTACTTATCTATGGCCTGGAGTTCAATTCCTGCTGGCAACCATCTTTTTTATATTAGTAATAACAGTCATGTGCCATTCCGAGCACTCCAAGTGCACTCCACTTGGACTCTTCTAGGAATTCTGAGGACTGGCTTGAACTCCACTTGGATTGGACTGGGACTGCGACTGAACATTGGCAGGGAGTTGGCTGATGGACCAGTCCAAGCCAGTCTGATCAGAGTCTGATAGGAAAGGTGGGGGAGTGTAAAGACCTTGTTGTACCTATGCTTAGCCATGTGTTTGATTGTAGGGACCTTATGCCTGTCATGTGTGCATAAAAGTGTCTACAATGCCAAACATCGAAGATAATAGTTAGAAATGTCTTTGAAAATCATACTCCTGACAGTAAATGCTGAAAGTTTGATGGGAACAGATGCTGTAACTGTAGGAAATTTGGACATCTAGCTAAATGTTGTTGGGGGAAAAGGAAAGAAGAAGCGAAAGAGAAGAAGCCTGGGGACACATCCAATATTATAGAAGAACATATAACCTTCTCAACAGATGAAGAGAGTTATAATTTTGATGCATGTAATAATGATGCTGTAATAGATGAGCATCTGATCCACTGTGATTGGTTGGGAAACTTGGCAACAACCTCACATATAATGCATCAAAGAAATGCATTTACTTCCTACATGCCAAAAGGAAATATTTCTGTAACAGATGTGGGTGGAAAGGAGGCAAAAAGGAACTGTTGATTTAATTTCAACATGCAACAGAGAAAAATATATATTACCTTTCAATGGGCTTAAAGCTGATCAGACTGAAAGTAATTCCTTCAGCCCATTGCAAGGTAATCACATGCAGAAATTAATTCTTTCATTATTTTGAAATATAGCTAGAAAGTAAAGCTTTCTGATCTGGTTTATAAAGGTCTTTCAGATAATAGATAGTTGAAAATTTCCTCTGGATGAAATATTCTCAATGCACAGCCTGAAAGCAATGTGAAATTTAATGAGAAATATTGGCTTTTAGAGTGTATTTCTAACCACTTAATTTTTAAGTTTCTGGTCACAAAAAGTTATTCTTAAATAAAATATTTCACAACATATTTCTATTTATATTTCACCAAGGAGAGATTCTAGATCTGGCCTTGGGTGGATTGCAAATATTACTTGACCAAAAAATGGTAAATGCTTCTAATGTTGATCTGGAAACCCCAAAACCAGATTGCAAAGCATCTGTACTTTACACTCCCCCACCTAGTCCGCGCGGACTCCTAGCTGTCCGCACAGATTCCTAGTAAAGTCCGAGTTGTCCGCACGGTGATAGGTATCAGGAGCGTCCAAAGCTCTGAACCATCCCATTTTCACATTTTTAACGACACCTCCTCATGCCACATTCTACAATCATCATAGGATCTCACACGCATTACTACCAATACTCGTGCTACTATGCAGCCTCAAAACTCTTCATATTTAGCTCCCACATCAGTTATATTGACCTCCACCTCTTGGCCCACTCCGTCATCCACCTCACTCTCTTCTTTCCTGGCTTGGGTCACCACCGCATTGTCCTCTGGTCGCACTTGATATTGTTCAACTCATTGTTGGCAAAGGAAGAAGATATCTCACTCACTCCAGTCAAGGCTCCATTGTAATGGGTCACAGAAGATAATGGGATCATCTCCTCCAACAGGCAAATTTTCTGTGTTGAGCTCTGATGAGAATCATCCCCACACAATAGCGCGTCTCCATTGGTAGGCCATCAGGATGCACATAATCAAGAGGATGATGAAGAAGAAAAGGACAAGAGAGATGTTGTTAGAGATCATGGTGTAAGGTTCTAGTGCAAGGAACGGTATTATCAACAGTCCTATGATTTTGGTCACATGACAAGGTTCCCAGGATTACATCATCATCCTCTCCAGTCCCTATCACCTGCCTGACAAGCCACTGGACGCATTTTTGGATAGGAGGCAAGTCCTATTACACCAGGTAGATTTCTTACACCAGGTAGATTTCTTGACCTAGTACCCACTCTTTATTCCATTACCCACTCCTTATTCCATTACCCCTCCCCCCCCCTTCTCATTGGCATCTGATTCCTTCTCATTTTACTCGGGTCCTCTTCACCCACTTCAATTTCCTGGCCCCACTTAGAATATCTATATAAGACATCTAGTAGATAGAAAACAAAAAACAACATATCATTTCCCCTCTATCGTTTAGAGCACAGAGCTCAATTCTAGCCTCGTATTATCGTATTATCTCGTCTCAGCAACCCCAGTTCTAGTCTCATTTATCGTATTCTCCCTTCACCTTTCATCCTTCTACCTTGTGACAAACACCAACCCAAAGCCACCTCGCAACCTTCCTCTAGTCTAGTTGGAGTACATTTGGTGTGTCATTTCCAGGTGTCTCCTCGGACTGAGTATCATCAACGGACAGCTCAGACATCTCGTGGACTGAAGAATTGGGCCGAGTCCTAGCATCTTGAAACTGTAAGAAGTCCTAATGATGTCCGAGTTGCCCTAGCTGGTCTGAGTAATGTCCGAGTAAATAAAGACTTAGTGAATTTTTTCATGAGAGTAAGATCAAAATATTGTTGTACCTGGCAGGGTTTGAACCCAAGGCACTTTGATCAAGATTACATAAACTGGGCACAATTAACCACTGTGCCAAATGGGCACACAATATTAATATTATTACTACTATTTATTACCTATTCCAAATACATGCTAGCAATTAAAAACAAGTTACCGTTGCTCACATCGAGCAATGGCACTCAAAGGGCGTCATTGCCCCCCCCTGTCCCCCATTCCCTCCCCTTCCCCGTGCCCTTCCATCACCCTCGCCTATTGCACCCCCTCCATGCTGCGAGCAGTTGCTCGCAGCAGTGGTGGGGGGTGCTCTGTCATCCTGGGTGTCGTGGGGTCGCACGTCCATGCCCTCGCTCTGACAGAGTAGTATCTATATTAATTAAAGTAGAGTAAAAATAATATATATTTATACAAAATAAATTAACGGGAGGGGGGGGAGGGGGTCGCAGCGTGTTGCCGTTGTTGCCCCCGTTCCCTGTCCCCCCTTCCCCGTGCCTGGTGGTGGGGGTGCTCTGTCGCGCTGGGCGTCGCGTCTGGTGCATCCCCCTGTCCCCCCACGCGTCCCCCCATCCTCCTGGTGCGTCCCACGCGTCCCCCACCCTCCTAGCTCGTCCCCTCTCCCTCCTAGGGCGTCCCCCTGTCCCCCCTATCCCACAGCCAGTCCCCCCCCCCCTCCTATGGCATCCGGCCGTCCCCCCACGCGTCCCCCTCCCTTCTAGTGCGTCCCCCCACCCCCTGGAGCGTCCCCCCCTCCTAGTCACGCTGAGTGTCATCCCCCCTCCCTCCTACTGCATCCCCTCCCTCCCAGTCACACTGGGTGTCGCGTCTGGCGCATCCCCCGTCCCCCGGTGCGTCCCCTCCCTCCTATGGTGTCCGCCCGCCCCCTCACGCGTCCCCCCTCCCTCCTGGCATGTCCCCCTTGGTTCTGGCGCATCCCCTTGTCCCCCGGCGCATCCCGAGTGTCGGTGGGGGTTGTCCCTGGCTGGGGGAGGGTGCTGGGTCGGTGGGCGGTGATGTGGCTGCGCCGCTGGGGTGGTTGGTGCATTGGTGGGTGCATGGCTGCACCGCTGTGGTGGTTGGTGGATCAGTGGGTGGTGGTGACGTGGTGGCGGCAGGTGCTGGGTTGTGGCTGGGGGAGGTCGGTGGGTCGGTGGGCGGTGACGTGGCGGTGGGTGCTGGGACAGTGGGCGTGACGTGGCGGTGGCGATGGGCGCTCGGTCAGTGGGCGGTGATGTGGTGGCAGCGGTGGGTGCTCGGTCGGAAGGGAGGCGGTGCTGGCGTGACGTGGCAGGTCTCTATGAAGCCCCCCACCTCCCAGCTAAGTGGGGAGGGGGGACGAAGGGAGGGGTGGAGAGGAGAGGGAGGCCGTCGTCATGATGGTGGGTGGCAACACATGAATTGGCAGTCATGGGGTGACGCATACCGACGTTGTGACAACGGTGCCCAGTAAATGGACATATGTTGCCCAGGCTCATACAGCCTGGTAGCACAGTCGTTATATTACTTACCTGTCACACTCACATGGCCACAAGGTCCTGGGTTCAAACCCTTCCATTACATTACCTTTTAAATAGTGACTTGCTAGGACAGTCCGTGCAGAATCCGTGCTAGGAATTCCTAGTCTGAGTTAGTCCGCACAGACAAAACTCGGACAAGACTCAGACAAAACTCGGACTAGGAATGAAGATTTGGCAGTGACCTTCTGCCAAAATAATTCCTAGTAAAGTCCAAGCGGACAACTCGGACTCCGTGTGGACAGCTCAGATTCTGTGTGGACTCTGCATGGATTAGGTGGGGGACAGTAAAGACCTCCAAAGCATGCATAGCCACAAAACAACATGTTAAACCATTTCCAAAATCAGTCAAATGAAAAACAGAATCTGGGGAATTAATGCATATAGATTTATGGGGCAAATATTCTGTCAAATCCATCAATAGAAAACATTATTATTCATTGTTTGTTGATTATGCCAAAAGGTATGTTACAGTCAAATGTCTGAAAGAAAAAAGTGATGCAGCACAGGGTGTAATAAATTACTTGGCCTATTTAATAATTCCAGACCAAAAGCCAAAGGGGATTCAAATAGATTGCAGAAAAGAATTTATCAATGAAAAACTTGACAATTATTCTAAACAACATGGAATACAAATCCAATTAACCATGCCATACTCTGCATCACAAAATGGCATTGCAGAAAGGATGAATAGGATACTAGTTGAATTACCACATGCAATGTTATCTGCAAGCTCACTGCCAGAATATCTCTAGAAATATGCAATATTACATGCTGCATACCTCTGAAACTGATCATATACAAAACACCTTTGAAATTAACTCCCTATGAGGGATGGTACAATCAGAAACCAGATGTGTCACACCTGCATGAATTTGGTGCACTGGTCTGGATATCATTACAAGGACAAAAAAGAGAGAGAAAAATGCTTCCTAAATCAAAGTGCTGCACTTATCTTGGATACAACAACAGCACCGATGCAGTCAAATATTACAATGCAGAAATGCACAACATTCTAACTTCACAGAATTTCAAGCTAATCACATTGATATTAACAAACCATGCATGGTGCATGCAATGCAGAACAAGGAACCACATAGAACATGTGGAGTTCATACCAATTATAAACCCTTATTACACCTTACAGAAGAAGAAAAAGTCAACACCTTCCAAGAAAAAAAAACAAGCCTATGCAATAATAGCTGGAGATGAATTAAATAGTCCCAAAGAAGCCAAAAACCCTCCTGAATGGTCCACTTGGGAAGGAACCATAAAAATCAAATTGGATCAGCAGAAGGAAAGAGGGACATGGGAACTTGTCCAGAAACCTCCAAATGCAATACAAATTGCAAACAAATGGGTTTTCAATAGAAAATGAAATAAAACAGGAGAAATAGTAGGATACTGAGCACAGTTAGTTGCAAAAGGGTGCATACAATGACCTGGTTATGATTATACAGAGACCTTCTCACCAGTAGTCTGAATGGACACACCCCAAGCAATTTTAGCACTTGCATCAAAGAAGGGTCTAAAAATACAACAGATGGATGTAAAGGGCACATGCCTAAATGGCACACTCCAAGAAATGATATACATGAAACAACCTGAAGAGTGTGAAGATGGAACAGACCAAGTATGTAGGTTGATAAGCCACTTTATGGATTAAAGCATGCAGGGCAAGAGTGGAATAATGAATTTGATGGCAAACTCAAAATTCACAATTACAGATGCTTATTTGCAGATCCATGTGCATGTATTTGGAGAGAAGACAAAGACATTGGCATAATAACTGTCTGGGTTGATGATACCTTAATCTTTGCATCTTTGGATAAAACAAGGGAGCATATGAAAAATATGCTCAACTTCAAATGGGAGGTAAAAGGTATTGGAGAACCAAGTAAAATTGTGGGCATAAAGATTATGTGCCTGGACAACCGAATCAAGATATTTCAGAAAATATATCCTCCAACAAGAAGGAATGATTGACACAAATCCTGTTGGCACCCCCATGGATCCTGATATTGGAAAATCCAGATTATAACAAACCCAACAGGAATAATTCATATGCAAAATTGCTAGGATGCTTGCAATTTTAATCAAATTCCACAAGGCCCAATATCATCTTTTCAGTTAACAAGCTGGCCACCTACACTGCTAACCTGGGTTTACAACACCATAGTGCAATAATGCAAATACTCAGATACTTAGCAGGTATGAAAACTCTTGGGATAAATTATAAGAACTCCCAAGATGAGACTGAAAACAATAACCTCTTCCATGGATATGCTGGTTCTTCATTTGCTAATACTGAAGATTTAAAATCCACAACAGGCTATACTTTCCTAGCATCAGGGGGAGCAATTATGTGGAAATCAAAGAAACAAACCATAATTGCATTATCCTCTACAGAAGCTGAATATGTCGCATTGTCAGATGCTGTACATGAAGCCACTTGGCTAAGAAATTTATATGAAGAACTCGGATTTAAACAGATATTTCCAACAGTGATTAAAGGCAACAATGAAGGATCAATAATATTGATTCATAATCCTCAATTTCATCAGTGGTCAAAACATATCACTATATACTATCACTGGGTCAAGGATCTCATGGCCAACAAAATTAAAAAAGAATACAAAACTGTCATAATCTGGAGCAAACTGCAGACATATTAACAAAGGCATTGCCAAAGCCTAAATTTACACAACATAGGGATGAGATGGGGGTTCAGTCAGAAATAACCCAGTAGCTTTTCTTGCATGTGAGTCATTTTTTTCCCATGGGGTTTCCCATCATACAGAGGTTTTAACACACCTGGATGATATAATAACTATTCCACCCTAGATTCCAGGGGGAGTAAAGATTTATAAACTATTCCCTAACAGCTACCTATGCTTGAGGGAGAGTATTGGGATAGCAAGCCAAAGGCTATATCCAAGACAGTAATAATAACAATATTAATTACTGAGACTTCAACATTCTGTAGTATATACTACACATAATTGTGTATATGAGACAATCACTCCTTTACCTCTGAGACACTCAGGGGACACCCCCCTTGGTCCTAAGGTCTCCTCTAAGCTTTCTGCAATGCTCTCCTAACAGAGTGTTTCACTACTTGGCTGATACAGAGAGTGAAGTGGATTTATGTATCTGCTGATGGCATCAAACAATAATACTGCCTGGCTGATAGTAGGATTCCAGATAATGAGCACCTCAGCCAATGAACCATTTTCCAGTTTCATGGGTTGGCTGATAAGGGATATCCAGCCAATGGAATCAGCCAACATGGTCAAGGAATTGCATGCTAGTGTGTTATGGTTCAGCTGATACAAGGACTTTCACTGATTGTCCAGCACATCAGGATACAGCTTGGCTGATGGCTGATGCAGGCTGGGCTGTCCTGGTTCATGGTCAGCTGAGCTGTGGTACAGCCCAGCCTGCATCAGCTGATCAGTGGAAGTGATACAGACAATCAATGCCCTAGTAGGCTCACTAATTACAAGCTCTATAGCAGTCCCAGGAACCATCATCAGCCATCAGATCATTGATGGATGCTACATTGTGCCATCTTTCCAACAATTGCCACATCTCACATTTTATATTCTAGGCATGGCAGAGCTAGCAATTCTTTGTATAACTGATGTAGTAGTCCAGTACATGCAATGCCATTGGCATAAACTCACTGACCCAACCATTGAGGTAGTCCTGCCTGATGGTTGGACAGCAGGAATGAAAGGTGACTGTGACCACATGGTGATAGCTGTCTTTGCTGCATGGAATAACCCAGGTGAGTGGTTTAGGGTCAGCCAGGCACACACATACCAAATCCACCAGTTACTATTCAATGGGATATTGAACACTATAGCACAACATTGAGTCCCAAGCAATCTGGTCAAAATCTGACTCAGGAAGGAATGCAAGAGAACTGGTTCCCAACTATATTTCACCAGCTGTTCCTGGTCCTTGACTGGCCAGCAGTTATCACTGACCTCCATGGCAATGCACTACTCTATCCACCAGGAATTCTGTGAAATATCTTGCAAGTAGGTCTGCAACAAATGAATCCTTAGAAACCTGCACTGATGTAGGAAATGTGAAAGTGGATGCTGTGGAGTGACATACCCCTTTTGTATAAAGTACTTGTCATCAAACAAAGTTCAAACAATTGGCATATGGGGCTGAGATACTATTGTTCACCCAATGATGTGTCCACTAAGCCAGATGCACCAGTATATCACCAGGTTGGTTTGAACAAGGCCATACAGTATGAATGAATATCCTCCTATCCCAACATCTGTAATAGCAAATACACCACAGGCTAATCACCATAAATTGACAGCTTCAGCACCACTGCAAGATCTGGGCTGTGCACTGTGGGTGACACAAATGCAATGGATGGCAGTCATCAGTGGTGGCATACTGTCTCTAATCCACCCTGAACAATATCTCCTTGGCTGAACATCAATTCTCCGAATGGCAGACCAGCCAGACCAGAAGGTCTTGTGAAGTGGGCATCACCATTCACTGCCTAACTGGTCATTGTCAACCACATCACCTCCACACATTGCAATGTCCAAGGCCACAATCCATGGCTGGATATCCTTCTGACATTCAGCCCATACACAGATTACAGAGTGGAATTCCATTCATTAGGTATCTGGGTTGTGTTTGACTCTGGGACAGTGGTTGGCATCTGTGGCAAGGTTGTACCACATGCTGCATCTGATTGCAATCAGGAATGCACATGCATTGCATATTATATGCATGACAAGGTGCATGCCAGACTGAACATCCTGGCCAGAGGGTGGATGAATATTAATAGACATGTATCTATGATTTAACTCAAATCCTCATCACTAGTATCTGTAAGGCCAGATGATGACACAGGACTCAGTGAAGGTGTACAAATCAATCCCTCTGATATAGAACTGGTATGTGAGCTGCTGGTACTCACCCTTGGCTGCAATGCTTGGCCTTCACTCATTTCAACTAGTCACATCACTTTCTGATGCTTGGCTGGGATGATCAGGCTCAAGGAGCCTTCCTTGGGTGAGTCACCAGTACTGCTGGATTCAACCAACTCAGAGGGAATGCCACCTGCCCTGCTCAATGGCTTCTCAGGTGCCAGTCCACATACAAGGATGCATACCCCATGGAGATACACTTCTTGAAAAACACCAATTGCCATCTGGCTTACTTCAATGGACTCAGTCACATCAGCCATGACATCACAAACCCCATCTAGCACTAGTGACAGTTCATTAATTAGGGCATCTGTGGCATGCTCAGGTGGGACATCATTGACTGGCACTGACATTTTATAATCTTGAGAGCTGATTGTCTGATCTATCCTTAACAATCCACAGGTAGTAAAGTTATGCAAATGCTCACCTGCCTCCTAAACAGGGAAAAACTTAAAAGCCCTCTGAACCATTGGCTTCCAGCTAACCATTTAACTAGCCCCACCCTCACCTGGCACATTCCACCATGCAAGATTGTATGCTTCTACAATTCCCCCTGGATAGGTCAATGCTTTATCAGGCAGGTGCCTGCTGTTGTCCAAAGTATTCATATATAAGCCATTTGGTGGATGATCTATATTTATCCAGGTAGACAGGTGCTTGACAAAGAAGGGAATTGTGCAGCTTAGCCCCAACAACTGTGTGATGCCAATGCATGATGTGATCACATGCTGCAAACCCATCATCATGGCTACAGGTTTGAAGCTGCTCACACATACCACTTTGATTTGGAAATTTGCATGCCACCAGATGGCATGGTGGCATTGCTGTTCATCATCATAGCTGCATTAAGTCTAGAGAACAGGAAATTCAAGAAGGCTTGATGTGATTCTTCAGTCTTGTCCATGCTGGTAACAGTGTCTGAACATGGCTGACATGTGATCATTCCCTGGCTGGTGGGAATGCTGGGAGTTACCATTGTAAATGATATGTGAACTATTAATAAAAAGCCAGATTAAAAGACAGAATTGCATAGCTATGATTCACAGCCTGAATGCTGGCTTGTGCATGGGCTGCAAAGTCCTGCCACATACTGCATTGCCACTCTGCATAACAAATGTGCCCAGCTGCACAATGCATACCTTTTTTCAGCAACTGATCATGCAGTTTTGACCAGTATGTAGCCTTCAAAAGAAAGAATTGTGTAGTCCATTCCATTTCCACAGTTGCAATCTCTAATTGCTCCTTCCAGCATAGGTACTTTGCCCTGGCAGTTAACCAATGAACCATGTAGACTACAACTTCATTAGCAACCAATGCATACTGAGTGCACTATTTCTTATACTCAATCAGCAAAGAATTATCAGTCTTGTCATGATCCTGAGCATTTGATGACAAAAAACCATGCAAGGTGAGCATTCCACTGCCCTGGTGCCCTTGGATTAAAAATGATGGTGCTTGCTCACAGGTCTTCAATGTAACTGGCTTGTACTTCACAGAATCTTCATCAACTTTGGCCCCCAGGGTGATCAGTGCTCACCTTGCAAATCCATACACCTGCTGATGATTGTTGAGTGCTCAGGTTACAGCTAAGATTTCGGACCTTGCCCAGGTTGTCAATACCTTTTGCTTGCTGCAACTGCTCCCAATACCTAAATGACTTTTCCCCAATACCCTGTCTTAATCCCTCCAGAGCATCATTTGCCTGATTTTCCTGCAGTCCACTCTCCTTGTCCATCACCTCAGTGATCCTTAATTTGACACAGTAGTAATGGGTGTGACTCCAGCTCTCTAACAAATAACTCAGCATCTGTTGGGGCAAATGGACTGTAATTTACACTCCTCCACATATTCTGGAATCCTACTCAAGTCTGGAAATTCCAGTCAAGTTCAGAATTTCCAGACTCATTTTTGAGGAGTTCACCTCTCCTCTTGCACCCCCCTCCAGCCTGCAAGCAGTTGCCTACAGCAGTGGTGGGGGGTGCTCTGTCATCCTGGGTGTCACGGGGTCAGACTCATGTGTCTGGTGCATGCCCTTACTCTGACAGAGTAGTATCTATATTAATTAAAGTAAAGTAAATATATATATACATACTAAATAAAATTAACGGGAGGGGGGGGAGGGAGGCACGGTGCATCACCATCATTGCCCCCCTTCCCTGTCCCCCCTTCCCTGTCCCCCCTTCCCAATGACTGGTGGTGGGAATGCTCTGTTATGCTGGATGTCATGTCTGATGCATCCCCCTGTCCCCCCATATGTCCCCCCTCTCTCCTGGCATGTCCCACATGTCCCCCACCCTCCCAGCATGTCCCCCCTCCCTCCTAGGGCATCCCCCTGTCCCCCCTGTCCTATGGCCTGTCCCCCCCTCCGATGGTGTCTGGACATCCCCCCATTTGTCCCCCTTGGTCCTTTTGCATCCCCCTCAGTCCTGGTGCATCCCCCTCCCTCCTAGCATGTCCCCCTCCCTTCTAGTGCATCCCTCTGCCCCCTGGAGCATCCTCCCCCTCCTAGTCATGCTGGATGTCATCCCCCCTCCCTCCTAGCATGTCCCCTCCCTCCCAGTCATGCTGGATGTTGCATCTGGCCCATCCCTTATCCCCCAGTGCATCCTTCCTCCTATGGTGTCTGCCTGTCCCCCCACACATCCCCCTCTCTCCTGGCATGTCCCACACATCCCCCTCTCTCTCAGGGCATCCCCCTGAGTTCTGGTGCATCCTGTGTGTCAGTGGGGGTTGTCCCTGGCTGGGGGAAGGTGCTGAGTCAGTGGGTAGTGACATGGCTGCACTGCTGTGGTGATTGGTGGATTGGTGGATGGTGGTGACATGGTGGTGGCAGGTGCTGGATTGTGGCTGGGGGAGGTCAGTGGGTTGGTGGGTGGTGATGTGGTGGTGGGTGCTGGGTCAGTGGGCATGACACAGCAGTGGCAGTGGGTGCTCAGTTGGATGAAGCCCCCCACCTCCCAGCTAAATGAGGAGGAGGGGTGGCATGTCATTGCATACAAAAAACTGTCAGAAAAAAGTATATATTTGATTAGCTGTAAATCAAGATGAAATAGAAGTTAAATTAAACTACTTACCATGGGGGCCATAATATGCTGTGCTAAAGGGAGGGAGGGGAAGGGGAGGTGAGGGGGAGAGGGAGGGGGGAGGCCATCATTGTGATAGTGGGTGGCAACATGTGAGCTAGCTAGTGTTTTAAAGTCCAGTCATGTCTGGTTTTCCAGACCAAAACAGGCTGACCAAACCAAAGGTAACCAGTCAGGTAGGTCAGTTTAGGTAACCAAACCCTGTCCTGACCAGTTCTGACCAACTTTTACAGTGTAGAAAATAAAATAAAATAATTCTGATTAAATTTACAACTAAAATGACCTCCCCTACATGAAAGACATGTGAGGGGGGGCAGAGAGGGCAAGAGTGAGTCCTAAGGTCATGAGCATCTTGCATTGTGATGAGGGAGGTTCCATGCTGATAAAACAAAGTGTATTGTTAGTAGATAGAAAAAACAATGAAATGAAATAAATGAAACATACCATGGCGACAATGTGCATTGCTCGAGCCCCCACTGTCCCCATCATCATTGTCATTGTCATTGCTGTTGATGTGGTACCACCCATATGCCACCCATGAGCAGTCGCTCATGAGGCTGGGTGCAGGTGGTTCTTCACTGTTGTCATTGCTGTTGTCTTGTCACTGTCATCTCATTGTCTTGTCATCATCTTGTCATCTTGTCATCATTTCATTGTATTGTCATTGTTGTATCATTGTTGTTGTTGTTGTTGTTGTTGTATCATTGTTGTTGCATTGTTGTCATTGTCTTGTTGTTGTCTTGTTGTTGCTGCTGTCATCTGCTAGCACCCACAAACCACCCTGCAAGCAGCAGCTTGCAGGGCTGGGGTGGGTGCTGCATCATTCATTGTTGGCCACTGTGTCATTACAAGAACCTAAAGCAGAGATTAATAATATAAAATAAAATAAGCTAGTTACCTAGGCATTGTTTGGGCCCCATGTTTGCAGGCATTGTGTGATGTGGTGGGTGTCAACATGAGGATATGGAGTTATTGATAGCTGTTAGGTGGCACCACTTTTTTTCACTTGGTTGCACAAACATGACCAAATGGTCTGTGCACAGTCCAAAGGTATATAAACCCTTGCCTTTCGACCTTTTTTACTTGGGTTCAGCCCATTTCTAATATATTTTAGTTACTTATTTTTTAATTACTTCATACAATACTGAAAACTGTAGACAGTATAAATATAAATGAATAGTCAAGTGTAAATATGCTTAGCAGTTGTGACTGGTCATAATCGGTCATGACTGGTTTGTTCTGGGCTGATATTTTGCCCCTGAAAAGACCACAAGGCAGCTCTGAGTCCCTGACCATGACTGAAGGTTCGGTCAGCTTTGGTTACAGTTCGGTTTGGTCTTGGTTAGGGTAACCTGACCTCAAAACATAAGAGCTGGCAGTCACAACACATCATGGTGGTGATTGTGGCCATGAGACATGTGTCTAGTGAGTTCAGTTAGGTTGGTTTTTGTAAATTCCGGAAATTCCGATTCAAATAATTGAACCAGAATTATCCTTTACAGTGAGAAATACACTAAAAAAAAGTACGCTTGGAATCCAGAAATTCTGGCCAGGAGTTCTTACAAACTGATCTCATAGGGTGGAGTTATGGTGGCATTCTGACAGAGTTCCAATGCAACAATGGACTTGACTTCAATATATAAGAGATTGCACCCTTCTCTACACCCAATGTCCAATTTACAAGGTGACAATCATAAAAGCAGAGGTCTGGCAGAGTTCCAGAAGTAAGAGATGAAGAGGACTTAGAGTTGAGAGAGTTGGAGAGGTAACAATGCAATAATCAAACTGAAGTTACAAGTGATGGTATCTAGGTTTTATAGTAACTAAGTAACTGAGGTAAACTCCAGTGGAGTACTGAGTGCACTGTAAGTAAGATAATCAATCAATGATATGTGATATAAACAAAACAGGAGAAGTATATGAAATAGAATTTGAAATGGTTATTTGAAATGGTTATTTGAAATAGTGGCAGCTCCATTGGTGATCTGCTGGAGCTCCATTGCAGGCTTGCATGGGATATGACAGTATTTCCCCCTTAGGACAAAGCCTTCAAGGTCATGTGGTATTTGAATTCTGTATTTAGGAATTTGATGGTCCACAGTTCTTCAACATCAACCACCATGTCCAGCTCTTGAAACACATACCTTCCCACTCCCCTCTCATCTGCTGCTGAGGAACATGCTAAGTTGATGGCACACCTGGAAGAACTCACTACCCTGGAGGAGGCTGCCAAGAAGGCTGCTGCTGAAGAGGTGGAGAGGAAGTCCACTGGAGAGAAGAGGCTGCACAGGGAGGAGAAAGTGTGAAGGTGTGAGGAACACCATGCAGAAAAACAAAAGGCTGTGGACCCTGCCACCGAGGAAGATGAGGAGGTGGTGGAAGAGCCACCTAAGAAGAAGAAGACCAAGGTGGTGGCATGCAAGACCTCTGACAGAGGTGAAGACATGGGGTCGTCAGCAGAGGCTGCCTGCATAAGGTGAGTGGTGTTTGTCACCACTTTTGTTTGTATTTGAATTTTTTTGTTTTTTTTTAGATGTCGTACTGCAGGCATGGCATGCATGAGGTCCAACAGGACCTGCCACCTTGCCTGCGACCACTGCTTTCATATGAAGCAGCGGTGCAAGACAGGAAGTGGCAGCACTCCCAACGGTGGTGGATAAGGTGACAGAGAAGGGCCTTGTGGAGTACATGAAGGAGATGTGGGCAGATATGGTGAGGCTCTACAAGGAGTTCATGGAGATGACAGCAGTGCTCTGTGACCTCACAGAGCATGTCAAGTGCGGCAAGGAGTGGACAGGTGAGGGGGAGACAGAGGAGTTGGAGTGGGGAGGAGGTCCAACAGGACCTAGAGCACCTGGAGGAGGAAGAAGAGGACTATGCCATGTACAAGGTGTGGCAAGCGGAATGGCAACTGGTGGAGTCCAACAAGGGTCAGAATGGAACAGAGAGGGAATGGAGATGGAGAAGTAGTAGTAGGGAGGAAAAAGTAAGTAGAAGAGAAAAGTAATATAGTATGTATGGAGGTCCACAGAGGACTATAAAAGTAAATACTTGGTTTGTATGTAGATAGGATGGGTTTGTAATGGTTTTGTTTGGCTTTGCTTTTGTTTTGTAAGTAAGGAGTGATCTGGTAAGTAACTTGTAAGTAAGATGACAGTGTTTGATAATAAGGAGATGGCTTTGCTTTTTCTTGCAGGTGATGATGGTGTTTTTCTTGTAGGTAATGGTGTTTGATAGGTAATGTTGACTTTGTTTGTTTTGTTATATGTAAGGTGATGGTATCTGATGACTTTGTTTTTCTTGTAAGTAATAGTAACAGAATATATAAAAAATGAAATGGCTTTATTTTTGTTTTGGATTGACTTTGTTCTTTGTTTAAGGGTAGGGAATGATGGAGTTATTGTGGACTGGGTTTGTCGGGGTACTGTGCATGGAAGTCCATGACAGCTTCCTGTGCATGCTCAAGTTCTTCAGCAAGTAGCCAGGACTGTTCCAAGTCAGTGTCCTTGTAACCTGACCAGTGCACCAGGTATAACAATGGACACCGCTGCTGCTTATCAAGTTTGGAGTCCAAGTTTTCTGCAATCTCATATTCAATTTCATCATTGATAGTGATCAGTGGAGGTGGCAGCTGAATCCAGTTAAAAATTGTGTTGATGGGTGCTGATTCAATTTGGGATGTGTGAAAGACTGGGTGTAAGGCATGGAGGTGGTCCAGAAGACAGAGGGTGAAGGAATGTGTGCCAGCTTGGGCGATGATTTCAAAGGGGCCAAGATTTATTTCTGATAGCTTTTCTGAAGGCCTAGTAGTGCAAATATTTTCAGCATGAAGGTAGACTTGGTCACCAACTTTGTAAGGCAGAGCAGGGTGCCAGTGGTGATCTGTGGGAACTTGATAATGCTCTTGGGCAAGTTTGATTTGCTGGCAGGGTTCCATGTGTAGTTTGTCAAGATCCACAATGTAGGATCTAGCCTTTTGGGAAGCCAGCTCGCACTCAGGATAGACAGTGAAGTTAGGGTCGCAACCTTTGTTGGCGTAGAATGGTGATATGCCGGTGTGTTGTTGTAAGTGAACTTGGCAAGGGGAAGGAGTTCTGACCAGTTGTCCTGCTTGTTAAGAACTGATCCTAAGGCATGGGAAAACAGCAGAGTCCAGCAGAGGAGTACATTACACTCCCCCACATATTCCGGCTGGAATTTCTGGAATTTCTGGATTCTGGGTGTACTTTTGTTTAGTGTATTTCTCACTGTAGAGGATAATTCTGGTTCAATTATTTGAACTGGAATTTCCGGAATTTACCTGAACCAGGAAAAACTGAACTAACTGAACTCACTGGGCATGTGTCACATGGCCACAATTGCCACCATGATGTGTCATGACTGCCAGCTCACCTGTTGCCACCCACAATCACAACGGCGGCCTCCCCCCTCCCCCTCCCCTCCCTCCCCTCCCTCCCTCTAGCACAACATGGAGGCTATAGGCCCCCATGGTAAGTATTTTAACCCAAGTTCTATTTCATCTTGATTTAAAGCTAATCAAATATATATTTTTTCTCCTTCAGTTTTGTGTATGCAACGACATGCCCCCCCTCCTCCCCACTTAGCTGGGAGGTGGGGGGCTTCATAGGGACCTGCCACGTCATGCCAGCGCTACCTCCCTTCCGACCAAGCACCCACTGCTGCCACCACATCACCACCCACTGACTGAGCACCTATCGCAGCACCCGCTGCCGCCACGTCACCACCACCCACTGATCCAGCACCCGCTGCAGTGGCACAGCCATGTCACCGCCTACTGGGGACGTACCAGGACTGAGGGGGATGCACCAGGAGGGAGGGGGGACGGGGGGACATCATAGGAGGATGGGGGGACATGCTGGGAGGGTGGGGGATGCATGGGATGTGCCAGGAGGGAGGGGGGATGTGTGGGGGGACAGGGGGATGCACCAGATGTGACACCCAGCGTGACAGAGCACCCCCACCACCAGGCATGGGGAAGGGGGGGACAGGGAAGGGGGGCAATGATGGTGATGCACCATGCCTCCCTCCCCCCCCCTCCCATTAATTTTATTTAGTATGTATATATATATTTACTTTAATTAATATAGATACTACTCTGTCAGAGTAAGGGCATGCACCAGATTGCACAACCACACGACACCCAGGACGGCAGAGCACCCCCCACCACTGCTGCAAGCGACTGCTTGCAGGGTGGAGGGGGGTGCAAGGGCAAGGGTGACTCCTCAAGAGTGAGTCCAGAATTTCCAGACTCAACCAGAATTTCCAGAATATGTGGAGGAGTGTAAATTACAGCAGCAGAGTTCCAATGTGTGATGATGGACTTGGCTTCAACCTTTAAGAGGTTGCACCCTTCTCTATGCTTGGTGTCCAATTTGTAAGAAACCGATAAGGTGCGGAAGCCCATGCAGAAGTCTGAGTTAAGGAAGAGGTGAAAAGCAGAGTTCCAATTGGGAAGTCTAAAGTAAGGGTCAGGAACAAAGCAGAGGTCCGGAGTTGCAAAGGTTAAGACAAGTTTGAAGTTGTTGAGTTGACAAGTGAAAAGTTGATAACAACTAATATTTGAACTGAGGAATACAAAGTGACTAAAGGGGTTTTATACTAAGGCTATTACTTGGTGTAACTGTGGCGGAGTTTTGCAGAGTAGTACATGATCATATCTATGATGGAGAACAGACTGGAGTAAAAGATGTGATAAAAGTAAAACAGGAGAAGTAATTTGAAATAAGGAATTTGAAATACTCAGAGTTCCTATGGAGTTCCATAGCAGAGGTCAGAGGGGTGCTTGCATGGGATATGACACTGCTGGTAGTTGCAAAAGATGTGCAGACACTGTTCTAGTGTCTGTAGGGAAGTGCATGGGTAACCTGTGGGTACTTTTGGGTGTACCCATACTCATACCTGCATCTACCCATACCTGCAACCCACATGTCACAGCGGGTATGGGTAGACCCCCATCTCCCATTGTGTAACACCTCCTGCATAGGCCCCAACAATGACAGCAACAACACCATGTTGTCGCCGTCATTGTTGGGGCCTTGCATTTGTTACATACATTTAACTAATGGTTTTGGCACTCAGACGAGTGTCGACAACCTTTTAATTATTTATGGGGAAGCAATGCCCCAGAGGAAGGGGAAGCTTGTGGAAGCAAGGTCTTATATACCAGATAATGTTTATTACTATTTGGTTCCAGTAAATGAACACAAATGCGACATGTCATTTACTAAAACAAGTTGATGTTTGCTATTGTTTAGTTTCAGTAAATGCAAACGCGACTCGTTTATGTGCTGCATTCATTTACTTCAACTATATACTAGTATTAATTATCAACTTGTTTCAGCAAACAATGTGTCATGTTTGCGTTTGTTTACTGGAACCAAATAGTAATAAACATTATCTGGTATATATAAGACCTTGCTTCCAAAAGCTTCCCCTTCCTCTGGGGCATTGCTTCCCCTGTAAATAATATATATATTAAGTTAGTTAGTACATACACATAGTACATAAGTAATTAAAAGGTTGTTGACACTCATCTGAGTGCTGAAACCTGTAAATACAAAACTGGATGTTAGTACATAGACATTTGGTGATGGGTTGGGCGCATGTCATGGGTACCTAAGTCATGACCTGTACCCATACCTGTGCCTACCCATACCCATAACCCACACAGGTTGCCAAACCCGTGCTCTTCCCTAAGTGTCTGATTAAGTCATTTGGTCTGTCCATCGGCCTCTGGGTGATAACCCAAAGTGAAGTGAATCTTCATGTTGAGGGCTTTACCTAATGACTGGAAAAACCTAGAGACAGATTCAGAGATGTGGTCACAAGTGATGTGTGATGGAACTCCGTGTTTAGAAAATATGTGAAGTATGAAGAGCTGGGAAAGCTCCAGGGAGTTGATCTCGTCAACTGTAGGAATGAATATGCCCTGTTTAAAAAGTCAATCAACAACAACCAAAATGGAAGTGTAACTGAGGGATGGGGGTAAGTGTTCAATGAAATCCATAGAGATGGAGTTCCACGGCTTCTCTGGGATTGGTAGTTGCTTCAGTAGTCCATATGGCTTATGCTGCAGCAACTTGGTGCATTTACATGAAGTGCAAGTGTTGCAGTAATCCTTTACAAACATTAGGTTAGGCCACACATATTCTTGGTGTACCAATTGCAATGTTTTATTTCTGTGTTGAGAGCTACAGCACTATGTAAGATGGGTTCAGCAAGGTAAGTAGCATGTAAAGATGCATTGAGTTGTTCTTTAAAAAATACCAGGTGGAGGTTATGTGGGTTATCCATGATAGAATCACTATTTCCCCCTTTGCAGTAGACATCCCATCATCTAGTGAGAGCATCGGGCTTGATACCCAGCTTCCCAGGATGGAAGTGAGTAATGAGGTTGAATTGGGATAAGTACTTGGACCAGCAGGCTTGCTGCTGAGTGAGCAGTTTCATAGTGGAAAAATATTATGATCAGTAACAACGGAAACTGGAGTTTTGCTACCTTCAAGATATTGCCACCAATGTTTAAAGGCCTTGAAGATAGCTAATAACTCCTTGTTGTGTGTGTCATAATTGAGTTTGGGAGGCATAAAAAAGCAGAAGTGAAAGGTGACTGGGTGTAGCTTGCCATCAGCAGTATACATTGACAGAATGGCGGCAAGCGCACGGTCAGAAGCATCTGTCTTGATGATCATTGTGTTGTCCAGGGTCCAATGGGTGAGGATTGGGGTGTGCATGAATTCTTCCTTTAGTTTCTGGAAGGCTTGTCAGCACTTGTCTGTGAAAGTCCAGGGGACATTCTTCCTAGTTAGTCTAGTAAGGCGAATGGTGATGTTGGAATAACCATGAATGACACATTGGTAGAAATTACAAAAACCTAAGAACAACTGTATATCCTTAATCTTGTGGGGCTCTGGCCAATCCATAATTGTTTGGACCTTGTCGGTGGACATCTGTAGGCCCTCTGGTGGTGGGATGTAGCTGAGAATACCTCCTTGATGTGGTTCTTGTGTTGAGACATATCATTGGAGTAGATTAGGATGTTGTCCAGGTAAACAATGACAGAAACATTGAGCATGTCACTAAGAATGTCATTCATGAAACATTTAAAAGCGGTGGGGGCACTAGAAAGCCCAAAAGGCATCACCTGCCATTCAAAAGAGCCATAGCAGGCACAGAATGTTGTTTTCCATTCCTCACTGGTGGCAATACATACTAAGTGGTAAGCATGGCGCAAGTTGATTTTGGTATAGATGTGGGAAGTGAGGAATGGTGGGATGGGGTTTGGTAAAGCTGATCACACAAGAGTACATGAGACCACAATATATAGTGACTGGTACAACGTAGTGTAGACGTAAAGCTAGGGAGACCTGTGTGACTAAGGTAACACTAGTAACATCCTCGGGAACACCCAGAGTAGCATAGGGAATGGCCATGATGTCGTGTGGCCCCCCCTTGGTCCCCCTTACACTCTCCCCCTCTAGATTGGCCCCACCAGCCAATTTAAACCCAAGAAAAAAGAAAAAGTGAAAAAACAGATGTAAAACTTTTTTCACACCTTCAAAATATTTTTAAAATGAGTGTAGGGGCATAGGGTATCCAGCCCCATGTCATAATCCAATTAGTATTGGAGTGGTGCAGGGTGCACCCCCTCCAGGATGTCACATGACTAGCTAGTCAGTAGCCAGTCACATATTGTAGACACACAAGCATTGCTATACCATCCCCTTTACTAGGCTTCATGAGGGAGGACAGCTGGGCTGTCTCCATCTTGGTGATGAGAGTGGTTTTCTAGCTTTAACACACCACTGCTTTTTTCTGGCTAGCTCTTGTGCCTTCCTTGTCTCGCCACAAGCTCTTTCTGATTTTTTTGTTCTATTTTGAACTCTGGGTCTCTATCACTGTAAAACCACAACTGTCCACTGTAAAACCATATTCTGTTTACCGTATAACTGTCAACCATATAACTACCCCACCATAACATCACTCAGAAGAGATGCCTGGTCCTGGGAACATGAAGAAGTCTTTGAAAAGAAGACATCAACCACTGACACAGCCACAGCCACTTCAGATACAACTGCGATGTTGCAGCTACCTCCAAACTGCTACACAGCTGCCAAACTGCAGAAGATAAAAGAAACAGCTTGCTTTGAAGGATGGGAAGAAGGCTACACCAAGGATAAGGACTATGGATTGAAGGAAGGCATGAAGCTAGGCAGGAGGAGTTTGTACAAAGGACAAGCACAAGGTGTGCTATTGGGCAAGGCTGAGGAAAGGACGGAATGGCTCGCAGCAGGACACAGCCCTGGGCTCTGCCTACCAATGGCAGCTCACAGGTGTGAACTTTTTCATGGTGCTGTTCTCTTGGAAGAGGCTGAGGTACAGATGGAAACAACCTCCAGGACCAACGTGGGTGCCCAGATGGCCCCCTCAACCTCTGTTACTGCCTCACAGACCACCCCCTCCCTTCCAAACCTCTCTGCCGCCATCCAAACAGCCATGCTCGATGATGAACACCCCATGCCCCCCAAAAGTGCAAACACGCACCCCACATCGAACGCCAGCACTCAGACCACTCCCAGCACCTCAGAACAGGTGACGCAGGCCTCTGACGGCTCCCAGCTCTCTCCAGAACCCCCTGCCAACTGTGCCACATCACCCGTGACAACGCATGCACAGCCACCATCAACGATGACTTCATTGTCAGCAATGGCCACAACCACCACTCCCCCAGCCCTGGGACCAGCCCGAGGACCTCTCAGACAACGGAGCTCAGTGCCAGAACCCCCCACAGTGCCTCAGAAAGCCCCCAAGTCCCATGTTCAGCCCCACAAGCACACCTGAGCCTCAACAGGCCCTCAGACAGCCACCACCAGTGACAGCCACCCCCAGACTACCTCTGGCAACCACAGGACAATGTTGCACACTTGCGCCGTCCCCCAGCTCCCTTCTCCAGCCCCTGCCACCTTCCTAGAGCCTACCACCACCCTGGCCACATCACAGAGGATGATGCCCATGCCCCCAGCCCTGCCACTGCCTGCCCAGCCCCCTGTGGCATCTAGAGCACCCCGTCCCACTCCCCAGCCATTCCAAGTACCTCTGGACCCACCCACTCCCCTTGCAATGGCCGAACAGCCACGTGTTCAATGCAAACACCCCCTGCCGCCACCGCCACCTCACATTTGATGACACCAGCCACCCCCAGCCTCCCCAGGTCTCCCACCACCCCCCATTTGCTCCCCGTACACCCTGTTCACCCTGCCCGACCCCTGCTTGGCCACAGATGGCCAGCACCGCTGCCCCTTATGTCCCCCAGCCACCCCATGTCACCACTGCCCCGCCAGCCATCTGTGCCCCCAGCTGCCCCCAGACCACCCTCTCCACTGGCCAGGCCCTCCTCTGCCACTTCCCCATCAAACACAGCATCCCAGACGCCAAAGCTACCCCCTCTGCCACTGCCCCCAGCCCCAGTACTCAACATCAAAAATGAAACCCCCCTATCTCACTACAAGGCAAAGGGATGGGTTATTAGGGAATGACTTAGTAAGCAGCTCACAATTGAACCAAATAGCATAGCAAAATATCAATATTACTACTATTTATTACCCATTTACATAAGACTACAAAATAAAAAGCCCACCCTGTCACTCAATTGAGTGATGGAGGGTATAAATATGAAACACAGCCCCTGTCACACTTCAGGGAGGAGGGGGGGGGCACCCATTGCGCTGTCATCGTTGTCATTGTCATGATCCGCACCACACCTCTCACAGAGCACCCTGTTCCACCCCACAAGCAATGGCTCGCGGTGGCAGTTGGGGGTGCTTTCGTGGTTGGCTGTGCCCCTCACCACTCCACCAATGCCACCCCATGAGCAGTGGCTTGCAGGGCTGGGCTGGGTGGTGTCAGTTGTTAGACACACCTTGGAGGTCATCTGGGTGTCCCCCTCCCTCATTGGGCATGTCCCGGTTGTCTGGGTGTCCCTCGGTCATGTGGTGTGTTCCCCCTTTGTCAAGCATGTCCCCATGTTGGCTGGGGTGCTCCTCCGTTGTGTGGTGTGTCCCCCCCATGTCCACCCTGTGCTGGGTGCCCCCCTGTGGTTGTCAGGCATGTCCCCCAGTCGTCTGGGTGGTGTCAGTCGTTAGACGCACTGCTGAGGGCATCTGGCGCACCCCCCCTCCTGTCTCCCCATCCCCCCCCCCCTCATCACCTCGGCGTCTGACGTCCCCTGTTCAGTGGTCATGGTGGGGGTCGTGGCGGGTGGTCGTGGTGGGTGGTAGTGGCATGGCAGCAGATGTGGGCTCATCCCAGGTTTAAACATGGCCCTCTGCCCACCCCACGAGCAGGAGCTCACAGGGCTTGTCGTGGGGGGTGGTTGGCGGCTGTTGGAGGAAGGGGGGAAAGGGGAGGGAGAGGGGGGGCGTTAGTGATGTGGCAGCATGGAGGGCGCGCATTGGGGGCCCACCTTGCGGGTGCCCTGCTCCTTAGGCCTGTGGCATCATCCTGGGGCCACCCCATTAGCCAGCGGGCCCCCCTCCCTCCCAGCTGAGTGGGGAGGAAGGCAGGGCATCGACAGCCATCATTATAGCAAATGTTCAACACTGCAAAATTAGTTTATTAGTTAGATAACCATGGTAATAATAAAAGAATACTTAATATGGGGTCCTGTGGCCCCCATTTTGTTGGAGCGGAGGATGGGAGGAAGTGGGGAAGAAGCAGCATCGAGGGTGGTGGTGGGAGAGAAAGGTGGTGAGCTGGCAGTCACAATGCATGGTGATGCCTTGTGATGCAGCATGACACATCCCAATTGGGTAGCATGTGCCACTGATAAACAAAGTCATGGGACTTTGTGTGCACAGATCCGAGCGGAATCCAGTTGGAATTATTCTGCTCAGATCTGATCGGATCAGTCAGATCCAGTCAGAGAAAATGACAGCCATTTGCAGGCTGCTCTATCAAAAATGTCTGAGCAGATCTGCTCGGATCTTGTGGGGCACAGTAAAGACCTCCCCAGCCCCGCCATCATTAGAACGGCCCTCAATGGCCCCCCCCCCTGCTCACCACTGTGTCCCCTGTGCTTCGACTGGGCCAAGGATGCTGCCTCACTGCCTGTCACCCCTGGTGTCCCCCCATGGGACCTCTCCTGCCTGAGATCAGCCTGCCCAAAGCCGTTCGGAACCATCCGACGATGAATACAACACTGACAATGCCCCTGCTGTGGCACCACACTGCCAAGGCAGCCTCCTGGGCCACTCCATTCTGAAGCCCCCCCTACTTGATATCGGCCCTCTGGCACTGCTGCACCAGCACCACCTACTGTGAAGCTTGACTGGGATGGCAATCCCCAGCTTGTGAACTTATTGTGAGCTCTCCATGATTTGGGATGGACTCCCCCCTGTTGAGTCTTGTTTGATTCATTTTTGTCATAAATTTTTTTTCTTGACTTATTGTTTATATTACTATACCCTCTGTCTGTTTTTTGTTTTCTTGTCTTTTTTCTTCTGTTTTCTTAGGCGACAAGGACATTGCCATTTGGGACATGGGTGGATGGAGTGGTGCAGGGTGCACCCCCTCCAGGATGTCACGTGACTAGCTAGTCAGTAGCCAGTCACATGTTGTAGACACACAAGCATTGCTATACCATCCCCTTCACTAGGCTTCGTGAGGGAGGACAGCTGGGCCATCTCCAGTATCAGGTGGTCTTGCCACCTGACAAGTACAGTATATCCCCATTACCAGATAGAATAGGATAAAAATAAAAATAATGAGACAGAAGAATGACCCACATACATGTGACAAGAACACTTGTGTCTTGAGGGTCATATGCATAGTGCGATTTAAATGGTGCACCCATCAAAATGCTCCCCATTGACAATTTTGTCAAATTAGAAAAATTAAAAGTTAATTAAAATTCCAGCTGCCCATGGCAGTCCAAGTCAATAATAATCTTCATCCAACTCATCTGTCGGTTCACCCTCTTCATATTCATCATGGAATGACTGCTCTTGATCATCTTCATTCCCTGAAGAATAGTCTTGGTCATCTCCATCCTGGGATGACTCATGCTTGTTGTAGGGCTCATCCCCTGAGGCTCCTTGATTTTCCAGCCAGTCAGGTGCCTCACAGCCCATCCCGTGCTGTTTGTCCAGTGATTCACACAATGCTGGGTCAGCACACTCCATAAAATGGATGTCATAAGTCCATTCTTGACCATCATGGTCTTCATAGATACCATTGGGGAATGGTTCTTCCCAGTCCCCTCCATAGTCTGGAACCATCTGGTTCCTGCAACGGTTCAAGACCATCATCCAAACCTCTGTAGATTGGGTAATGGTAATATTCCTGCATACAGGCCATGTACACAGCCTCAGGTGGTTGTGATGTAGCATCCAGTTGGTCCCCTAGCTCTGACTCACCACTTGAACCTTTGGCAGGTTTGTCATCATGTTTGGGAGCCTCAGACAACTCCCTGGGACTCTTACATCATTCAAAATTGTCATTTGATGTGTTCAATGTCACATCTGAGCCGTATTCAGGCTTGTCAATCTTATCTGGCACTATTGGTGCCTTTGCAGCCTCCCTTGGTTGCTCATCATGATCCAACAATGACCAGGAGTCATCACTGTAAGTTATGGGTGGATTTACCACTGTTGTTGTGAGTGGTGTGCATTTGATGCACTCTGTCCCACCCAAGGTCACATGCTGATGTGTCGCGTCATGTGATATGCAACTGGAGTCACATTGTGACTGTTGAAGTGACAACATCAACTTGGTACGTTTGGATTTGTAGGCCAAGGTGCTGGGTGCACCTTGGTTTCTTGTTTTGACACTGGTGCCATCTGGGCTTGGTGCCCAGCATCACCCAAACTCTCTGGCCATAGTGCTTGGTGTGCCTTGGCATTCGGTTGGTCAATGTCTACCTGGAATCTCTTGTCTGGTTCCTTGGGTGCTGACTGAGGTTCATATGTCTCCTCAGGCACCTGCATTCATTGCCTAAACTGCGATGCCACCCTGTTGTCATCAAGTATGATGTTTGAATTTGAATGTTCATCAATGCTCGTCCCCCTGGCATGGGGGGCTGGGGCCCACTTGGTGCTGCCATCGCCCCACCCGTGCTCCATCCCACAAGCAGTGGCATGTGAGGCTGGCCCAGGTGGTGTTATTCAGGCTGCTGGGCCCTCCCATTGTGTCCCCCTCAGCCATCGGGGCCTGCTGTCATGTCCTGCTGGGTCCTAGGCCCTTGCATCATATTCCCTGGCCTCCAGTCACATCCCCTTGGCTCCAGACGTGTCCCCTCAGCTCCAGACATGTCCCCCTCAGCTCCAGTTGTGTCCCCTGGCCTCCAGTTGTGTCCCCTTGGCTCCAGATGCATCCCCCTTGGCTCCAGTCATGTCCCCTTGGCTCTAGTTGGGTCCCCTGGCCTCCAGTCACGTCCCATCAATGGCCTGTCACATCCTGTCTCTGTCATAGCATCCCCCCCATCATCTAGCACCCCCCCATCATCTGGTGTCCCCCCCAGCCGACAGGCACATCCCCCCTTCTGGGTTGGTTGTATCCGGGTGCCCCATCCCATTGAGACATGTCCCCTGGGCGCTAGGGGGCATCCTGTCTGGTGGTGACATGACAGGTTGCAGGTGACCTTCCTTGGTCAAAGATCAAGCCCCCCACCCACCCAGTGAGCAGGGGCTTGCTAGGCTGCTTGGGTAAGGTATGTCACGGGTAACCCCCGGGTATTTTTTTTTGAACCCTTACCCATACCTGCAAACACCATACCCATAAGGTTAAGGGTATGGGTGCACCCATAGAAATTAAGGGTATGTAAGTAGTCCTCCACTTCATCATGTTTCTGTTTAGCAGAGGTGGCCTCCAACACATTGTCAATCAGTACAAGGCCACAGCATGACCATGATCCAAAGCAAAGCAGCTCCCAAATTGAGGAAAGCAAAAGGTGGTTGCGAGTGAATGGAAGGAGATGATGACCTTGAGAAAACACATGTTCTACAGCTGTAGATGTGACAGGAATGCTAAGGTAATCTAGTGCCATCCAATGAAGGTTCGGCATCTCCTTATTAAATACCCACCATTTCAGCGGATCCTTTATGTTCTCAACCAGGAGCTTGAGGTACTCCTGGATCTCACTCTGATGAGGGCAGGCAGCGACAGACAGGTTGCCAAAAGAGGTGAATCCATTGTTGACAGGTTTGTCATTCGAGTTCTCTACCAGCTGAGTGTTCAGGTCCTTGGCCTGCTTCTTGTACTTTGCCACGTACTCCTCACAGACCAATGTTTCTGCTTGCTCAATCCACTCCTCTTCCCACCCCTGATTGCGGAAATACTCTAGTTTCATCCCCAGGTGCAGCACCATGGTGATATGGTAAGTGGTGGAACAATCCATGAGCAAATAGTATTGATCCATTTTCTTGCATGCAAGTTTCATTGCTGATGCGATAGAGGGGTGGTACACATTTTTGGTCTGTTGGTTGAGGGTGCTCATTAGCCAGTCCATAGCTGGAATAACACCTGCAATGCTGGCCAAATCTTGAGAAAAATAGAGTGTCACATTCTTGTATTGGAGTAAGATGGCCATGAGATCTTTGGCAATGATCCACTCTTCTTCGTCAAGTTCAAACTTTCAAAGCTTAAGGGACCTGTCAGCTTTCATGGCATCAATGGCCTCTCGATATTTGATAGCAAAGCTGAGCATGTAGTATGTCAAGTTCTAGCAAGTAACAATGTCACAAGGGAGGATTTGTGTTAGGATGTCACTATATCTATACAGACACAATGATGGCTCCCTCAAGAGAAACAACAACAAACAAAAGAAAGGGGGTCTAATAGTCAATAGGTGGTCACACTAGAGTATAGTGGATACCTAAGAGAACACAACTAGTGTCTCTAGGTGATTTATTCAGATATATATACTACTCTACATGAGGTATCCATGAGTGATCCATGCTTAGACCTTGAGTCATCAGCAGGCACAGCACCATGCCTACAGCGTGAGGTGTGCAGCTACATGTGTCTACCATGAGTCCAATCATGCCATGTGTTGGCCATGTGTGTACCATGTGTTGTACCTACCCTTAGCCATGCGCTTGATCATAAGGACCTTGCACCTACTGCATGTACATAAAAGTGTCATCACAACCAAATATCAAAAATAATAGTATTAAATGTCTTATGAAAATTGTACTCCTGACATCACCCCCTCTTTAAGGTTTGGATTCCAGATGAGACGTAAGTCCCTCTGGGGTCTTGGTGAAGTTTTTGTACAGGCAGAATTGAAGATGTGCCAGGGATTGAAGGCAGGGCGGGGCAGTGGGGTGTGAATGGTGGAAGGATGTGATCACATCTGCTGCATGTTCCAGGTTGTCAGCATGTTCCCAAGTGTTGTTTTTCTTGGTATAGCCTTGCCACTGAACCAGGTACTGCAACTGGTTACAATGATCTGCGAATCCAGTACCTCTTCCACATGGTACTCTAACTCTCTGTCTATCTCCACAGGTGGCAGTGCTTTGGCTCACTGTTCCTCGATCTCTGATGCCTGATGGTGCCAGGTTTGAGAGACATTGATTACCAGATGAATCTTGATCATGCGTGGGAGTTTCACACGAATGGCATTGCTGGATGTCAAGCCTGTGATGGGGTACAGGCCAATTCGCTTTTCAGCAAGCTTGTGTGAAAGTCTGTTCAGCTGCAAGTCCTTGGCTTCGATCCAGACCTTTTGGCTGACTTGGTATTGCAGCGCATCTCCTCTAACCTGATCTGCATAGCGCTTCATGTTGTCTCGCGCTTTCATCAACATGGCCTCAGCTTCCTTGTGCACTCTCTTCATTTGCTCAGTGAAGTCTTCTGCAGCTTCCACCTTTTCCTCTCATCGAGGCTCAAATCCCATCCTGGGGCTGTAGCCATAATTAGCATAAAACAGCAAGGTCTGGAGGGCTGAGTGAATGTGGTTGTTGTATGCAAACTCCTCAAGCGCTATCCATTCCGGCCAGTCATCTTGTCTATAATTTACGAATAGTCTCAGGTACTGCTCTACATCCTGGTTGACTCGCTCCATCTGTCCATCAGTCTGTGGGTGATAGGCTGTAGATGTTTTTGTTTGTATTTTCAATAGTTTATTTAACTTGTGCATTAAACTGTGGGCCCTGATCAGATATGATCGAATCTGGCAGCCTGTGGTACTGCCACATGTTGTCCCAGTATAATTTAGCCAGTCCTAGGCACTTGTTTCCTCCATTGTGGGGATTGCGTGCATTTGCTTCTTGGCCCAATCAACAACTATCAGGAGCACATTGTATCCTTGCACTTCTGGTAGCCCTGTGATGAAGTCCGCAGAGATTGCTTTCCATGGCTCTGTAGGGGTTTGGATTGGCATGAGCTTGCCCACCAGAGGTTTTGGTATGTTCTTGTACTGCTGGCATTTGTCACACCCATCGACATATGTAAATATGAATTTGGTCATGTTAGACCACCAATAATTACGGGCCACTAGTTCTAAAGTCTTCCACTGCCCAGGGTGTCCTGCAATCACTGAGTCATGATGGAGTCGGATGATCTCACATCGTAGCTGCTCATCCTTTGGCACATAGACGTTTCCTCTAAAGAGTACCAGCTCTTGCTCCTGGCTCCATTCCTCCATTCTCAGCCGCTTTGTTGGTGATCTCTTCAGCTCCTCCATGGCCTTCACCACTGACTCATCCCATTCCTTCACCTCCACATTCTGCTCAGTAGCTTCTCCTCCGCGCCTTCAATCAACAGGTGTCTGTGCTCTGTTGCCTTGATTCCAAAGAATTCAGGCTTTAGCAGCGTGATGTCCTCGTTGTCGTGCTCCACTCCTACTTTCCAGTCTGGTCTTCTGGACAATGTGTCTGCCTTCCCCATTGCTGTCCCAGGTTTGTTGACCAGCTCGAAGTCAAACCTCGATAAATAAAGTGCCTAGCGCGCTTGCCTCCTGTTCAACTTCTTTAACGTCATGAAGTATCGGAGATTGGAGTGATCCATCCAAATCTTGACCTTATGCACCACACCCTCCAGATGGTGCCATTATGCCTCCAAGGCTCAAATGATTCCAAGCATCTCGCGGTCGTGGACGTCATAATTTCTTTTGACATTGTTGAGCAACTTAGAGATGAAAGCGCACAGTGTGGAAGGGGAAGACAACACACCCATTGGAGTGGTAGCTACCACTATTATCATAACAAGATGGCAGTTGCCATGAGGCTGTTGTGCATAATGCCACAAACTCTTATGACACAACAATCATAAGTTAGCCAATGCATTCAATGACAATGTTGTCATTCTATTGCCAATTTCTTGTGATAAGCTTTGTTAAATTGTGATAAGATAGTGGGTGAATTGTCATTAGGCTGATAGTGCATTTGTGATTGTGATTGGAATTGTCATTAGGCTCTGGGTGGGTTGTAATTGCAATTGTCATTAGCTTGTGGATGGAATTGTCATTGGAATGTGGGTGGGTTGTGATTGCAATTGTCATTGGGATGTGGGTGGAATTGTCATTAGCTTGTGGGTGGGTTGTGTTTGCAATTGTCATTGGGATGTGGGTGGAATTGTCATTAGCTTGTGGGTGGGTTGTGTTTGCAATTGTCATTGGGATGTGGGTGGAATTGTTATTAGCTTGTGGGTGGGTTGTGATTGCAATTGTCATTGGGATGTGGGTGGAATTGTCATTAGCTTGTGGGTGGGTTGTGATTGCAATTGTCATTGGGATGTGGGTGGAATTGTCATTAGCTTGTGGGTGGGTTGTGATTGCAATTGTCATTGGGATGTGGGTGGAATTGTCATTAGCTTGTGGGTGGGTTGTGATTGCAATTGTCATTGGGATGTGGGTGGAATTGTCATTAGGCTTGTGGGTGGGTTGTGATTGCAATTGTCATTAGCTTGTGGATGGGTTGTGATTGCAATTGTCATTGGGATGTGGGTGGGTTGTGTTTGCAATTGTCATTGGGATGTGGGTGGGTTGTGATTGCTATTGTCATTAGCTTGTGGATGGGTTGTGATTACAATTGTCATTAGCTTGTGGATGGGTTGTGTTTGCAATTGTCATTAGCTTGTGGATGGAATTGTCATTAGCTTGTGGGTGGGTTGTGGATGGAATTGTCATTAGCTTGTGGGTGGGTTGTGATTACAATTGTCATTAGCTTGTGGGTGGGTTGTGATTACAATTGTCATTCATTAGCTTGTGGGTGGGTTGTGTTTGCAATTGTCATTATGTTAGCCTGTTGGTGTGTTGTCAGGGTTAGGGTTATTGTTATTCTTCCTCTTGTTTGTACTGCAGTGGTTATCACTATGGCTGTAATTAATCATCAAGTTCGAACCTATCAATATCTACATCTCCCTCATCGTGATCAAGTCCAATGTCCTCATCATCAACTTCTTCAACTTCATCGTCATCAGGGTCAATCACCTCACCACCTCCGCTAGAGCAGGACTCCATAGAAGTGGGCAGAGTCTGTGGAATGACTACAACCCCCGATGCTATATACGATGAGGCCCATTCAGGTGTAATACCTTTCGAGAGTAAAGTTGGCAACCAGTGGACGACACAACTTTGAGCAAGCTGTTCACAACTCCATGCTTGCTTCTCCGCATACGCAACCACGCCATGAAAAATATCCTCCCGGACCAATCCAGAACGTCGCCAGGCTTGACCACGCCACCACTGGGCCCTCCACTTTTCATAACTAATGAAACGTCGCATCTCCTCCTGAATAATCAAAAATTCCTCCTCCCACCGATCCCTCCGTGCTTGAGACTTCGCCCATTCAATATGCATACTCTCATCCAAAACCATTTCCGAGTCTCCCATATCCGGTGCAGACGAGACACGTGGCACAAGCCAAATCCAGGATAGCACATAGCGGCCATTGCTCGTCCCATCGTTATCCTTCCCTGGCCCTCGGATATCCTCATCCTTCAATACTCGAAGGCGTTCCTTCCATTCTCCATCGGGATCAAGTATGAGAAGTGCACCGCGTGCAGCACGGTAGCGAGCTGCACACCGCTGAGTCCGAAGGTTAAATCGATTGTACAAAGTTCGCATCCGTGTTTGCGGTTTGTTACCGGTGCCATCGACATTCAGTCTCTTGAATTGCCACAGCCCCGAGATGATCCGACGTTGACGACGTATGTCGGCGAGAGCATCATCAGCCTGTGCCACACGGAGTCGACGCTCTTTCTCGGTGATTGCTGAAATGTCTGAAGAGCGAAGGTCTCGCGGAACGGAGGACGGCAGGTGAAGGGGTGTAGATTCCGCAGGTTCCCCAAGTTGAGAATCAGTAGCCGCCGCAGTAAGTGCTTGTGCAAGAAGGGTGCCAACACATGGCATATAGACTAACTGCACTTGACGCCATCGTTGGATACAGTTCAGCAGTGTGGTTCGTTTTTCCTCAATGTCGGCAAGTTGCTTGCTTGTCTTCCCCCCCTTCATCTGAGAGATTTCGAGGCGAAGATTGCGTCTGAAGCCCAGGCACATCAGTTATACATAGCTGCGAAGAAATATAGTGATATACACACTGATGATCCTCCAGGTCCAACCCCATCGTCAAAAAAGTTGTCAGCGTGGTCTTGTGGGGAGCGATCACGCCTCGAGCAGCATTGGCAGAATCTTCTTGGGCCAATTCCAGTCGGACATCCTGAAGCGTCGTAGCTTGGGAGGTAAGGAACGTAAGAGTCATGGTCCGGTCAGTGGGTGGGCAGCAACATACATGAACGGGGCTCGTCGTATGGGTTAGGCTTCGACTTGTCAGCTTTCCAATCTGAGACCATTGTGTCCCATTTACGGACGGTTTCCGCCGGAAACGTCGCGGAAAGTTGACCGAAAGCATCGCGATGCTTATCACGCATCTGATAAGCATCGCGATGCTTATCACGCATCTGATAAGCATCGTTGAAGTGTTTAAGGAATAGTTCGCCTAGGCATATCGAATGAAAGTGATACAGTGTCATAAAATCGAATCCACGTACGAAATCTGACGATCTTGTGGAAGTTCCAAGAGTTCCAGTGGTCGTTAAGGGTTTCATGACGTGCCCCTGGACCCATTTCGCGCACACTCGTACCAAGCGAGTTTGTGTGTGCCCAGCTTGTTTCCACTTCCTCTCCACATGTCCTTCCTGCGCCAACCATGTAACTCATGTTGAAATTACATTTGCATTTGGGACCATGGCCGTTGATATGCCAGCCAGGGATTGCGATGTCGACTTCGGTGTTGGGGTCAAGCTTCAGATCATCGGGGAACTCCTCGTTGCGTTGCCAGAAGCGCTTGCAGTATTGACATCCGATATCAGATGTCACGATAACCCTGGGGAGTTTCGTTCCGGCAAGCGATGATAACAACACGTAATCAATATTGCAGTACCTGTCATTCTGGACACTCAGTTGGGAGATCTATGAAATAAAGAAGATGAAATACCGTTCTCCCTTCTGCAAGTCACCTACTCCATTCTTGCGTACAAGGCTGTGTCGCCCACACATGCAAAGAATGGCTCCAGTTGTGGAGTACCCAGGAGTACAGCGCACAGCAGCCCGAACAATCGCATCATGCTCCGAATTACACGTGTTGATCTGATGGAACAAATCTTCAGTCCGTGGAACGCTGTGGAACGTCGGAGTAATTACCTCAGGCTGATCGACATAATTCCTAATATGTTCTTGATACCGATCCTCGTTGACAAATGAAGCCCATCCAGGCATGAGTTCAGGGTCGGTGATGCCTCGGTCCTTACCCTTGAGCTTGAAATTCCCGTCAAAAGCAAGGTATAAGATATATAAAAACCTGCAAAAGAATGGTGAGGTAGCAAATAATAAATTGGAAATGAGATCCGACATAAGTGGTCCTGCGAATTCCCACCCCTCTGGTAAGTTTCGACCTGGATGAGGACAAGCCGGGCATTCGACTGCCAACTCTCCTTGAGAGGTCCCAATAGCACCCGACGGATCTTGCCCTCGGCCTGCGCGCTTCAACATCATGAGATTCCGCCAGAGACGGAAGACACGATGAAATTCTGGATAACGATGCTGAAAATCATATGAGCAAGTCATCACACTCTAAGGAATACAACGTACAATTTTTTTCTGAAGCTCGAGATTGTCCGTTTTGCGTTGGATAGTGTAATAAAAGTCATAGACGGTCGTTTTTCCCTGCAGCGTGAGTTCATGAAATGTGTCGAGGCATTCGAACGTGAAGGCCGTCTTTGGACGGTTGAACGTTGCAGGAAACCAGCGAGCACGAAGAAGCTGTGTGCGGGGGTGGACGAAGCCATCATTTCGGCAATTGCAGAAATCCACCGAGACCGGATGAATTCCTGAGATGTCGAAAACATAAAAATCCATGGGTGCTGCAGAAGGGCAAGAACACGGTGCCCCGCCATGACCAAGCTGAACGCGTAATCCAAGGCTTTGAAGTGAAGTCTTGTCAAAGAAGGTCCCATTCCAGTGCTGTGTCACGAGCACCATGTAAGGTAAGGTAAAGATAGCGACTGACTATCCCGACGCACCTCGATGTAGTGTAAGGGATGGTCCTGATGAGACTCCACTATGCAATCCTTGCAACGCAAGAGGCTTCCACTAAAACAACTCAAGCACTTGAAAAGGCCATCGCGCTTCTTACATGTGATACATGCAGTGTGATTGAGAAAGTCACTGTGGCCGTCATGACGGAGAAATTCGTCCAAGAAGCTCTGACGCAAGGATAGCCATTCAAGCAACTTCGTCTGTAGCTGAGAAGTTAGTGATGAGTCCAAGATATCAACTCAGCCATACCGAGGTTGTGTTCGTCCTTTTCCTCTTTGGTTTCTGTGGTTGGACAGCAGGGATGTCGTCCAACGCCGGGTCACCGAGATTCTCGATGTCGGGAAGTGGTGGATCGGGAGCAACAACATCTTCGGGGAAATGCTGCCCCGAGTCATGGCTGGAATCGGGAATAGGTGTTGGGGTCTTTTCCTCTGTTGCAGTCCTTTGTTGACTGCGACGTCCGCTAGCACCTTTCCTGAGAGTGGTTATCCGTGATTTCGAACTTGAAGACGTGGGTGTGGAGCCATTGCGGGCAGCTGGGACTTCTGCTACACGGAAGGTAGGACCGATGCGAGATCATTTTTGGACTGTCTGGGTTGCATCGTCGAGACTTTCGTCAGGCCTTTTCTTCTTCTTGCCCATGAGTACTAGTCGGGTGTGACCTAGAAAATGGTACTGTGCCAAACAACTTCAAGTTGCAAATCGCATTAAGAATCACGCGGATCCAGGAGGTTCTATCATTTTTAATCAACTCAGAGCTCTTGGTCGTATACTACCCTTGTCTAGTCTACCAATAGTCAGTTCAACTTGATCCTGTATGTATTTTGTACTAACGCTGTGCCTGCGTTTGGAATCGATCGATCGTGATCGAAATTTCCGCAGTTGGTGATGTAAATTGAAGGATTTCAAGCAAGAAGTGGAAAGGCAATCCAGGGGAGGTCAGTCCTGATAGAGAGAATCCGGAAGATAGTTAGTGTTGGAATTGTGACCCAGACCATTGCATCTAGTACTCTACATAGTCAGATGGAATGTAGAACTTGAAACTGGATGGATACTATTGTACTAACTACGAGCTATCTGATCATGATACTCCGAGTCCTATTCATTTGTTGCTCTCATGTATGGACAGGGATGTTAGATATGCAAACCATTGCTCAGATGCATGCAAGGCTTAGTTGTCGTGGTTTAGCTACACTGGTTTGCATATAGTTGAAGCAACACTTTCGTCCTTGTTTCGACGGACTATAGATTTGTCTTAAATGGTATGCCAGTTCCTGGCTCACACCATTTGGTTGTTAGATCCTTTGACAACACATAATAATGCTGTATCACCTCACGTTCTATGTTGACTAGGACTGAGGTGAGGTTTTCCTGACCTATCACAGGCAATTTTCTCGTAGCACTTACTGTTTCCATTAGTTATAGTGCTACAAACCATTACAGTCCAAGTGCTTTGTTTCACGCATGTAAAAGAAAATGCCTTCATCTTTAAACAAGGACATAGTAGTTGATAATTCGCATACTCTACAATACTCTGGATCTACTTTACTGCATCGCCAACTCGTCAGAGCCGAGCCAAGCCTCGTCATCACCATGCCTGATAATCTCGACGAGGCCTTTACCCTTTGCATCTTGATATGCCCGACAAGCCTCTTCATAAGTTGGGTAGGATTTGTGACAGTTACCGCTCACACCACTAACGAGAGCCTGAACATAAGGCCTACATAGTGGGTCAGTACGTGGTAGGGAAAATGCTGGGCAATGATTACCAGCTATTGAAAACGCCGGTACATCTTCCTCTGGTGACTACGTAGTATTTCTTAGACGGAGTGGTGGGTGGGGGAAGAGGAGAGCGCCTTGAGGGTGTGTGTGGTAGGGTTGGCCGAGGAGATTTCGTGGGAGTCGAGGCAGAAAGTGACGCCATTGAACTGCAGAGCTTAAATATTTTTGAGAAAATTGCTCGGTAAAGTCGAATGTAACGCAATACCTCCGTTTCTACATTTGGAATGGATGCAGTTGGTGTATGAGGCGTTACTGTATTCGAGTGGGACCCAGCAGCATCCCGGCTCGAACGAGGCGGCGGGGTGAATACGCGAGCCTTTTCGTTACCTGTGTTCATAACCGCCGAGGCCGTGGAGGGAGGCAGAGTCGCTGGGGTCATATCGCTGGTGGAATAGCCAGGAAAGCGTCCTTGGTTGGCCAGGATCGGATCAGGTGTGGCACTGGTAGGGGGAGCTGCGTGGTCGCCCAGGGTCGTCATCACAGGTGATTCAGCGGAAACGAATAAAGTTGCCGGGGTCACTAGGGTGGGACGCGTGCTGTAGGGAATCGGCGGAGGATCCAGATTTTCGGGCGATGAAGCTTTATTTAGCGATAAGTGATCGAAGCTTAGCAAGCCATGAGATCGGGCCAAGACTTACCCGCTGGTCTGGGATCCCCGGGCAGGTTCTGTTCGGCACCGCGATTGAGGAAGGCTAGCTCACCTTACACGACGCTTGAGTTCAATTGATTGGGGGGGAGTTCTGATTACTTACGGCCTATGGATTGACCTCGTTGTGCTGCAACGCGTCGTTGCTTCTCGTATGTCTTGAGTAACTGAGAGAGGTCCGCAGCATCGCGCTCGCTGAGGGGAGTTTTCATGGTGAGAATGTTGGGGGTGTGAAGCAAACGTTGATCGATACCAAGGTTTAAATATTATAGCAAACCCTCGGTCCTGACGCCACTAAAGTGTGACGAGCACGTATCGTGATATTGCAAATTTATATTTTTCGGAAGGGGGTCTTGCAACGCCACTGAACACCCCTTGCCTCGTTCTGTATCGCCACGAGCCTCATGACCAAAAAAGCCTGGACCACGCCTGACCAGCGCAGCTGGCTCGAGAATCTCATCCCTGGATTTATCGAAGCGCAGGAGAACAAGACCACAGGAACGATCTTCTTCCCAAAAACGTACGAGGAATGGCAGAAGAAATGGCCGACTGAACCCCCGACTGAGGAAGAACTTGCAAAAGCAGGTGGGGAGCTCCCGAAAGCGCTCGCGAAAAAGACGAAGGCTACAGAGAGTGTACATCACCTCAACAAGGGGGTATTTCACAGATAAACTTACTATTCCTTAGCGCGTGAAGTTCTGGTTCCATAATCATACCCGGGCCACGACGTCTGGGACTGGCACACGCGGTGTTCTAAATTTGAGAGGGAAGCGTAAGCTCGTCGCACCTTGGCAGGCCTACCAGAATTTGTTTTACGAGAGTAAGCTCAAGCCCTTGGTCGACAAGGCATGGGAGGATTACTTGAGCGGATTTCCTGAAGGGTCAAAGCCTGAGAAGTCCCGTTTCGCAGTAAAGAACGAGTTAATTCAACAGCTATATGCCGAAGAATCGGAGGAGGTCAAAAATGAAGTGGAGCAACATCGACAAAAGATGAGGGAGAAAAGCTCTGATTCCGAAGCGGAAACACGGATTGAAGCATTTCAAAGGTAGGCTCAAGTAAGAGGTTCCTCGTAAGCGAGTGATAACGTATATTGCATAGTGCGATCGACAGGTTGCCACGCACCATTCAAACGGCCGCAGAGTCCATCGTTGAACAGACTGGCTGGAATGTCTCGATCGTCGTCGGAGGCCCTAACCCGCGACTGGGGGGAAAGATCACCACGCTCATGTAAGTGGAGTGATAAAGCTCCAGAAACGACCACCACTCACAGCGTTTCTGCTCCCAGGCTTCATCTCGGCACCACAACCGACGGAAAGACGTTCGAGCAATCTCTGGGCACTGAGGGTTACAAAGATCAAATTACATCCGCATATGACAGCTTCCTGCACGAATGTTTCAGTACGTCAATGATTTCGTCGCATTAGGAATATTACCAACCTGTCTCCAGCCAAAGAGGAATGCGAATCTCGTGCGATGTTGAGCTCGAACAAAAACACGCCGGAGCTAGAAGAAGGCGATGGGCCAGGGGTCGGGGATGATGGGTCAGATAGTGTTTCAGAGGGAGACGGGCCTCAACGAGCCCCAAAGAGGTCAAAGGAGACGAAAGATTGGGAAGCCGAGTATGAATTCGCAAAGGCTAGAAATATCGAGAAGAACAAAGAGATTCTTCGTCAGCTCTGCAACGAAAATGCAGAGAAAGACATTGCCGTCAACGGCGAGATGGTCGAGCAGCCTGATAACGGCAAACGGGGGAAGGAGCCTGAGCCTCATCGATTGGCCGGCGATTGTAACACGTGAGTCCTACTAACGTGATCAAATAAACAAACTCACATCACGCGCACGGTTGTGATGCAAGGTCTGACGACGCTCAACGCCCCAAAGGAACGACTCTGGCCTCGCCTTCACCGCCAACCCGTGGTGACAAGGGTCCCGAACCGGTGGCTGATGGGGGAGAACATTCCAGTAACGGTGGCTGTCAACCAACTGCACCAATCATATCGGTTCAACAGACCACTGCTGGTATCGACGTCTCCGACGACAAGGACTCTCGCACACCGGAGGGTGTCCCTTCCGCCATTCACACTTCCAACTGTTTTGGATCCCCAGCCCCTGCTGATCACGGATCTCATCCACCGCCGGCTACGCAGGGTGTTTCGCCCGTCGAAAATCTCCCATTGGCGGGAATGAATCTCGTCAACCTTGATGCGAGCACTGCTACGTGGTTTGGACCATGGGTTATCTATCTGCGACATGTCTCAAAGGAGGACGATTGGCAGTGCTTAGTGTCGCAACTGGTGGCATATGAGAAGCTTAAGCCTCCCGGGGGGGTGAGTGCTCATCATTCTGGTTGTCGCCTCATGTTTGGCTGATCCTGTATTCCCATAATAGTTATTGCCTACGAAATCACGCCCTGCCGAAGTCAACTGGTGGATTAAACGCAAGAAGCTTGCGAGTACGCACCCGCATGTCGTCAACGTGGAAGAATTCGGCACTAACTTCAAGAAATGGTGGGCCCTGATGCAGCCGACTTGGCGCAAGGGCGAATCCCTACTCCGCGATCCACCAGCAAATGCCAACTGGGACGCACTCAAACGTGGCGGATCAAATGGCTTGGCGCTTGTGGTAATGGCACTCTCGTGGTGGGTAAACGCGTTGAATCCAGGGCCGAAACGTTGCGCGAGGCTTTCGGCAGTTGTCGAAGACCTGACTTGGGTTCTGTCTCAGCTTTTGGCCGCAATATCGAAGGGTGATATGAACGTCAGTAACCTGAAGCGTCCTGGTTCCGAGGATAAGGAAAATGAGCCTCCTACCAAGAAGTAAGCATCTCTGTTGCTTATTGTAACGTTGACCATTGACATTTTGCAGGGTGCGGTTTGCATGAGCATGCTTCGTACAGGTCTTCAATTATTTTAATCTCGTAGTCAATAATGAAGATAGGAGTTGTTGAGTAGTCGATCAGTAGTTAAGGACTGCTCTCAGTAATGACAACCAACAATGGCAAGCTGCTAGACTGGGTAAATAATAACAATTGCCAATGACAACAAAGCACACAATTCTAATGATGACTAATAGCAACTACAATGACAATCACCCTTTACCACTATCCATTGCAATGACAATGACAACAGCCCCCCATCCCAATGACAATCACAAGCCATTGCATTGACAATCCCCCATCCCAATGACAATCACAAGCCATTGCAATGACAATCACCCATCCCAATGACAATCACAACAGCCCCCCATCCCAATGACAATCACCCATCCCAATGACAATCACAACAGCCCCCATCCCAATGACAATCACAACCCATTGCAATGACAACCACCCATCCCAATGATAATCACAACAGCCCCCCATCCCAATGACAATCACAACCCATTGCAATGACAATCACCCATCCCAATGATAATCACAACAGCCCCCCATCCCAATGACAATCACCCATCCCAATGACAATCACAACCCATTGCAATGACAATCACCCATCCCAATGACAATCACAACAGCCCCCCATCCCAATGACAATCACAACCCATTGCAATGACAATCACCCATCCCAATGATAATCACAACAGCCCCCCATCCCAATGACAATCACAACTCATTGCAATGACAATCACCCATCCCAATGATAATCACAACAGCCCCCCATCCCAATGACAATCACCCATCCCAATGATAATCACAACAGCCCCCCATCCCAATGACAATCACAACAGCCCCCCATCCCAATGACAATCACAACAGCCCCCCATCCCAATGACAATCACAACAGCCCCCCATCCCAATGACAATCACCCATCCCAATGATAATCACAACAGCCCCCCATCCCAATGACAATCACCCATCCCAATGACAATCACCCATCCCAATGACAATGACAACAGTTCACAATTCCATTGACAATGATTACTGTGTCATAAAGTTTGTGGCATTATGCACAATGGCCTAATGGCAACTGCCATATAATTGTGATAACAGGTGGTAGCTACCAGTGTATCCGGACGTTTTCCTCAATGAACGCGCGGAGAGCGTTAAGCTCTGAGGCGGACAAGGAGTACATACGACCCGGCGGAGGTTCCGCCCCTTCCTCGAGTTCAATTTTGAGGTCGTAAGGTCGGTGTGGTGGGAGTGTGTCGGCCTTTCCTTTGCTGAAGACGTCCGCAAACTCATGGTACTCCTCAGGGACTTTGGATAAGTCTGGCGCGTCCTCCGCGACAGGCGCGGCGGCTTTGCCGAAGACTCCGTCGTCAGAGAGGGAGACCGAGAAAGTCTGGGAGCCAGGAAGGCGAACAGCACGAGCGTAAGCGGCGGCATTGATGATCGAAATGTTGATGGGTTTGGTGACGGCAGCGGATATCGGAGAATCCATCGACGCGTCGGGTAGACACGGTTCTAGGGGAGATTTGTTAGGTTCTGGCAAGGGAATTGCTTCACCTGAGGATGTCGACGGTGCGGGACCTCTGTACCCAGCCGTCCGGAAAGTGACTTGGCCATAGGTCCAGTCAATCAACGGATTGATTTGCCTAAGCCAATTTAGTCCAAGTACGGCGGAGTTGCTAGAGTCGAGCGGGGTAATGTAAAACAATATGTCGAATGACTCGCCAGTAGGAAATGAAACTAGCAACTGTACTTGTTGCGTTATCCATGTATTGGATGTTCCATCAAAAAGGCGGAGCCGTATCGGTGGTATAGTTGTCGTCTGAATACTGTGACTTGATACAAACGACGAATCTATGAAACAATGAGTTGAACCGCTGTCTAAAAGTGTAATCATAGTAGGGTCATAAATAGATGTTAAAGCAATTTGAAAAGATTTAGGGTCGAAAAGAGCGGCGGCGTTGAGGCGGACCTCCTTTGGTGCATGGTCGGTGTCAACGCAACCCCCAGCCCGTGCGGAGGCAACTAGAGGGTTGCTGACTATTTTTTTGAATCGGCGGAGGTCGCCGCGGGGGCCGCCGGTGTGGCGGTTTCCGTTGTCGCTGCTCTGCCTTTAGGATTAGCTGCCTTCCTACAATCCTTTGCCTCGTGACCCGCTATTCCGCAATAAAGGCATAACCCTTCTTTCAAGCGGCGGGCCCGTTCGTCTCCAGTGAGCTTACCATCCTTCCCTAACTTGTCGGCTATTGAGGGCTTTGTTTTGTTGTTGCTGGAGCCGCTAGCATTGTTGGAAGTGTTGGAGTTGTTACCGGAGTTGGACTTGTTAGAGTTCTTGGATTTACCGCCGGAGTTTGCGGATTTACCGCCGGAGGTGGAAGCGTCGTCAGTTTTGTTGTTGTTGTTGTTAGACTTGGCGGGGCGGGTTTCAAGCGCTGCCTCGTCCTTCTGCATCCAGTAGACTTCATCGGCTTCTTGGGCCTTGAGACGTAATGTTGGTAATGTTGTAGGCTTGCCTCCTCGGAGGACTTCTACACGGATCCGTAGCGGGAGTCCGCGGAAGTACGCTTCGCGGAGTGCCGAGTCGTTCCAATCAACTCGGGCTGCCAACTTCCAAAATTCGACATTGTACTTGACGATGTGTGCTGATTCCTTCATTTTGAGTGTGTAGAGAGACTTTTCGGCATCTCCGACGGGGTCGTGCGGGCCGAAGTTGGTCTCGAGCTCGTTGATAAAGGCTTCAAAGTCCCAAATCCAATTGGCACTATTGGTGTTGTCCATCAGCCCTGGTTCAAACCAACCAAGTGCTGCTCCCTTCAGATAAGAAAGAATGAATAGAATCTTTTTCTCATCAGATGCAAAAAGAGTAGGACGGTCACGGAAGTGAAGGTTACAAGAGATTAGAAAATCACGGAGCTTCCGCGGGTCCGTTCCGTCGAACGTGTCAGGTTCGCGTACTTTGACCTTTTCATTACGGGGTTGGCGGGAGGAGCGGATGCTGTCCGATAACTCTTGTAGTACGTGTAGGAATAACCGGTCGTTGCGGGGCTCCGACTCGGGAATGGATTGATGGTCATCACCTTCCGGGTCATTGTCGTCACCATCAGGGTCATCAGGCCCATCAGGATAGCCATGACTAGGTTGGTTGTCGACCGGAGTACCGCGGGGAACCGGCGGTGTTGTTGGAGGTGGTTCGTCGGGGTTTTCTGGGTTTGCGCCCAGGCCAGGAAAGATGTTCGAAGGTCGCGGTGTAGTACCGAAGGTTGACAAAGGTCGGTGGAGGGTTGGTGAGGAAAGTCGGGATCTGCGCACTGCTTGCAATCCGCTGCGGAGACCCGCGCGTTGCGAATTGGTAGTAGAGCGTGTACGCATAGTGACTGTTTGTGAACTTGACATAAGATGTTAATAGGTTCGTGAAAATGGGCGTAAGAAGTGTGAGTTTGATAATACTGTTACGAACTGATCTCGTAGGCGGGGTTACGACGGAGTTCCGACGGAGATCCGTGGCGGCACTGGACTTGGCTTCAATCTAAAAGGGATTGCGCCCTTCTCTACGCCCAATGTCCAATTTACAAGGTGACGGTAATGAGAGCGGAGGTCCGGCGGAGTTCCGGAAGTTAAGAGAGAGTGGGGACTTTAGATGTGAGAGAGTTGTGGAGATAACAATACAATTATCAAACTGAAGTTACAGGTGACGTTATACTAAGTTTTATAGTAAGTAAGTAACCGGGGTAACTACGGCGGGATCAACGGAGTACCGAGTACGCAGTAAGTAAGATGATCAGCAATGATAGATATGTGATATAAACAAAACAGGAGTAATTTGAAATACAATTTGAAATAGTCTTTTGATATGACGGCGGCTCCGTCGGTGATCCGCCGGAGATCCGTCGCAGGCTTGCATGGGATATGACAGTATCCCATCATGAGGTAAAACGGGGAATGTTTCACCGTTGAATGCGTGCGTTGGTTGTGGGCGAATTCCGCAGTGGGAAGGAGTCTTCTCCATGTTTCAGGGTTGTTCGTGCAGAACATCCGAAGGTAGACCTCGATTTCCTGATTCACACGTTCCGTTTCTCCATCTGTTTGAGGGTGGAAGGCGGTGCTCATCGCGAGTTTGATTCCGAGGAGTTTTCCGAGTTCTTGGTAAAGTTTCGACGTGAATCTGGGGTCTCTGTCGGAGATTATCTTGTCTGGTAGTCCGAACCGGGTGTAGACATTTTTTAGATACGCGTCCGCAGCCCCTAATGCATCAATTGTTTTGTTGCAAGGGATTAAAATTACCCCCTTAGTAAGTCCATGGTCTACCACGACCATTAATGAATTGAACCCATCGGACAAGGGTAGGTCGGTGATGAAATCAGTTGTCACAAGCGCGAATGGGCGCGTTGCATTGCTTTTAATTGGCGTGAGTGGTGGTGTCGTTGGATGTGTAATGACTTTCATTTGTTGGCATTTTGCGCAGCCTTCTACCCAGTTTTTGATTAATACCGTCATTCCCGGCCACCAGTAGTCTCTGCGGATGAGTTCAATCGTCTGGAATTGTCCAGGGTGTCCGGATGGTAGCGAGTTGTGGTATAATTCGATTATTTTCTTTCTGAGTTCGGTGTCAGGCGGTACGTAACACCTGTTCTTAAAAAAGATTAGACCGTCTTTTACTTCCCAGTCTGTTAGATCGGATTTGATCGGCGGGGTTCCGTTAGTTTTGAGCGCTTTGATTGCCTCTGCAACTAGTTCGTCTTTCATCGTCGCTTGAACCAGGGCTGTCTGCATGTCTGTGTCGATGATGTTTATGAAGATTTCTGGAGGGAGAAGTGTGATGTTCTCGTTGTCGTTTTCTGTTCCTTGATTCCAGTCTTCTCTTCTCGATAGCGCGTCAGATTGTATCATTTGCGATCCTGGCACATGTAAAAGATTTAGCTCGAATTCGGATAAGAATAAGCTCCATCGAGCTTGTCTCCTGTTTAGTTTCTGGGCAGTGCGGAAATACGTTAGGTTCTTGTGGTCGGATAGGATTGTCACTGGGTGCGCGCTTCCTTGAAGGTAGTGGCGCCAGGTTTCTAGGGCGCGTATGATGCCCAGGAGTTCTCGATCATAGATTTCGTAATTTCGTTGGGTCGCGTCGAGCGAATGTGAAATATATCCGCACGGGTGCCATTGTCCGTCGGTGCCTTGTTGTCTGAGTACTGCACTGGTGGCGAATTTTGAAGCGTCTGATTCGATTGTAAAGGGTCTTGCCGGATCTGGCATTGACAAGATTGGTGCCTGTGCGAATTTAGCTTTTAACCCATCAAATGACGTTTGACATGCTTCTGTCCATTCGAATTTAGTATCTTTTCGGGTCAGATCGTTTAGCGGTTTGGCTAGTTCAGCAAACCTCCTGATGAATCTTCGATAAAAGTTTCCAAACCCTAAGAACGATCGTACTCCTTTGACATTTGTCGGTTCCGGCCAATCTTTGATTCCTGCTAATTTTGTGGGGTCCATCAGAATTTGATCCGGTTTGATGATTAGCCCGAGGAATTTGACTTCTTGGACGTCAAACTTGCATTTCTCTGGTTTGAGGTAGAGGTCGTTTTCGAGTAGTCTTTGCAAGATTCGCTGTGTTTGCCGTTGATGTTCTTGTTTGTCTTTGGAAAAGATGAGGATGTCGTCCATGTAAATGACTACCCATCCCTCGTCAATCATATCTTTGAAGATGTCGTTCATCATGCCTTGGAACGTGGCGGGGGAATTGCATAATCCAAAGAACATTACCGTTGGCTCAAATAACCCTTTATTTGTCTTGAAAGCTGCTTTCCATTGATCACCTTCTTTGATTCGGACGTTGTGATAACCCCATCGTATGTCGAGTTTTGTAAAATATTGCGCTCCCTTTAGTTTGTCGAGAAGGTCGCTAACCAGTGGGAGTGGGTAGGTGTTCTTGATCGTTCCGTGGTTGAGGTACCGATAATCTTGGCAGGGTCGAAGTGCTTCGGAGTCTTTCTTTGCGACGAAGAAGAAAGGTGACGCCATAGGTGATTTTGACGGTCGGATGTATCCTTTCTTCAGGTTTTCTTCGAGAAAGTCGTCCATTTTCGATTGTTCTGCTGGTGTCAGTGGGTAGACTTTACAATCTTTTGGTAGGAAATCATCTTTCAGATCGATTGCATGATCCCAGGGTTTCGATTCAGGGAACCGTTCCGATGCTGCCTTTTCGAATACCTTTCGATATTCTTGATACTGTGCTGGAAGGATATCATCGAGTGTCTTTGTCTTTTCTGGGTTGTCCGTTTGATTGTCGTGAGCAAGTTTCTGCGAAATAGAGGTTTTAGCTCTGATCCAGATCCCTTGTCCAAGGCAAAATCGTGGCGAAGTTCTTGATGACATTATCCTCGATATCCTTTTTGTGTTGTTCGAGTATGAATATTTCGGCGCGTCGTATTCCAAGGTGAGGGGCGGTTCGGTGGTGGTAGGGTCGAATATTCCGATGACGGGTTCTCCTTTAATGTAAGCAATGACGAGGTCGTTTGTTGGTTCAGTTTTGACTTTGTCTGACGTTAATGGGGTGTTGTCCGGGGTTCCGCTGTTGTTGTCATTGATCAGGTGTTCTTCTTATCGTCGGTGTCGTAGATATCTTCATTTGCTCGGAGGTAGAGTGAGACCTGAGAGAGGAACGTGCTTGCTTTCGTTCTTTCTCCGTGGAAGTCGGTGGGCGCGTGGATCTTGATCTCTTTAGACGTCATGTCGTAAGCGTCGGTGTTGGTGGTGTCAAGGAATTGATTTGTGGGTTCTGGTTCGGTTTCTTCGTCTGGGTTGGTTGGTTCGAATTCTTTGTCAGGGATGTATCGAGGTGGTTCAGTGTTCGTTCTCTGGCTGTACCAGCATTCAGAGGGTTCAGAGTAACGTACTAGTCGACCTTTGTGTCTGTACCAAAGGGTGTCGGGTTCAGGGGTGGCGCCTTGCGGCGGTCGATCGGGGGAGTGTCGGGTAGGTCGTCTGGAGAGAGGGGAGTCTGCTCTTGAGTAAGAGGACGTCGTGGATTAGCTTGACCTTTTGTTAAGGCGAGAGCCTCAACTACTAAGTACAAGTATCGAGTTCGTTAACAACGAGGCTTTCGTTGCTAAGTTATATCACGCTAAGTCAGAGGCTTTCTGACTTAGGTCGAGTCGCGCGTTCGAGAGCAGTATAAGGCTGTTAATTGCCTAAGGTCAAGCTAAGGAGCCTCGACCTCTGTCTACTACAGTTTATATAGCTAATTACCTGGCTACGTGTCGAATACGTGTCTACACGTATTATAAGAGTCAGTAAACTATCTATGGGTGCAAAGCTGTAGAGTGCGATGTAAACGGACAGCTATCTACTCGGTGTCTAATGAAAAAGGGAATATGGGCGCTGCCCGACGAGTCAGAGATAAGGGGACAAGTCATGATGAACACTGCCACGACAGAGAAGGAAACAGAAGAGAGACGAGTCATGGTAAGCACTGCCGCGACGGAGAAGGAAATAGAGTAAAAAGGAAATCGTAACAAAGAAACTGGTGTTCTTTGCGATGCTGGCGCAGTGTGTACGGCTCCACGCACTTTTTTCCATTGGTCGGCCTACGGAATACATGAGTGGTGGCATGGTAGCAGTCAATATCACGTACCAATACCAAGTGGTCAATTCTAGTGTTTTTACATCCAGAGACAGGACGGAATGGGTTTACTGTCCAAGCTGAAGAAGCAGCGACTGCCGATAGGTGAGAACAGATCCAGAAGTCAGGGGTTGTGGATTTCCAGGCATGGCAGAAGTTCCTTGAGCAAGTGGTTATTCTCGAAGGTGTGGGGTCAACTCAATACTAGGGGTTGAGTTTGATCAGCCTGGTTGGAAAACTTTGGGCTTTTATGTTAAGTCACAAAGACCCTGACTCCGCAATGACTCAACCTAGCTTCAAGTTCCGCACTAATTTTTGATTTTGACTCATTCAACGTCATCCAAAAGGTATGTGGTGGACAAAAGCTAGACTCCAACTCATTCCCCCCCAAGCATGTGCCTTCGCCTACCTGTGCTCCCAATGTCGAACAAAAATGCCAATGCAGGATCATTAAGGCAATATTTTACTCAAGCTACTTTCATTTCCTCATTCGATTTTCAACTTTCTTTGCCTGCCACTGTGGGGGGGAAAGTAGTGAACCCATTTCTGCACATTACTCTCAACAAGTGTTCCCATGGTGCTGGCATGCATTACAGTCACCTACACTTTCTGTTCCACTGTTTTATGTGTCAGCTCTCTTTTGATGATATTCATGACTGACCTTGGTCCAGGACGTAGGTTAGGTTGCATCACCTCGCTTTAAATCACATGATATGTGTTCAGTGCGCATCATACAATTGTGGCGTCGCATACCCATCACGATCCCCGACTCAATTCCCTTGACAAAATTGCGCACGGTTTCACTTCACACGAATTTCTTTGGATTCCATGTTTTCTTTTGACTTGGGCCGGTTGGAAGAGCACATTGTGGATTGTGGGTCCAGACGATGATGACACTATCATACCTTCCTCTCCGACTTACTAACGATTTTTTCACTTTTTGCGTCAAGTTGAACTTGCAAATCTGAGTTCTTTCTATGCCTTTACAGTCCTGTTCATTTTTATTTGCTTTACTGTAGAGCTTCATGCTTGTGTATGTAGTCTTGCATTGAAACATTGAATAAGGTGACCTGCTGGCGCAGCTCGGCCCTTCCGAGTCACTCAGCCGCTATGGTGGCACAGATATTGAAAGGGAAATCTGATGTCCCTGGATGTTCTACTTCTGTTAGAAACTTTTCATGGGAGATGATTCCAAACATTCTGTTGCTTGTCATGATATCCTACCTTACCTTCCATCGTGCGTTTCACATTCTATTGTGTTCCATTTGTGAAGCTTTTCTCTTCGCGGCTGGTCACAACTGTCTGCTCATTGTTCATGTACAGGATTGCATTCCCCAATTCAGCTTTTCAATTTGCCAAGTTGACTGTAGTTCACATCAATTACTACGATGCTAGTACTTCAAGTCCTACCTGCCGAGTTGAACTTGCCACTCCGAGTCCGAATCATGTCTATGCCTTTACAGTCCTGTTGGTTTATATTTGCTTTACTAAGGAGCGTCATCCTTGTGTATGTTTCCTGTTCTGGAAAAGCTTCGGCTTAGTACAGGACGGGGCGCAGTCTCCAATCCCTGTGTATTGATTATTATGAAGCTAAGTTAAAAGCCACCGTGGACTCGGACTCCGAGTCACTGCCAGTCACGGTGGCTGTGCTCAATTCTGCCACCGGTAGATGTTTCTTAGTAAGCATCGGGTGTTTCTCAGGCTGACCGTGACTGGCAAGTTCAACTTGTTCAAGTTCAAGTAACATCATCATCATCATCATCCTCTGCGGGAGCCGGAGTCCAATGAGGCCCCTGACTTATCTTCATAGTTCAAGTTACCTCCCCATCATTTACCTATCCTTGGCTGGTTATAGCAGGTCTGACTATTTGTCACCGGCTTTGAGTCTGACTTTCTGTCACTCACTACTGCCTCTAGATTGCCGTGTCTTCCCTTGTATTCACAATATCCTACTCAATTGTGGAATTTTCCCCCAACCCTCGGACCTTCGCATCTCCACTCCAACATTTCAAAATCCTTTAGAGATTGGTAGACATGCTAAGTAAACTTGTCATGGCTGAGATGGAGAAATATTGTACGGCAAGCACGTTCTTCCAAGACATACTGTGGAGAACAGATGTTCTCTCCGCACCCGGCGCGCTTGAGAAACTTGGTTCAGTGCCTGAGCTGTCTGTAAGTTGATCCGTTCCGATATTTTATGTTGCCGCTCAATATTCTCACAAGGTGTACCTGCCCCTGATCTGTGAACAGGAGAAGAGTCTATATGGATTGACCTATTTTCCAGGGATTGAGAAGTTGCGAGTCCTCCGCTCATTCTGTCTCACTGGCATTGCGCCTCAGAACGTGCTTGCGAAAGAACTTCTGAAGTATCGGCTGCTGGATATAATCACACTTGTACATGACAAGGCATCTGAAATAAATACAAAAGGGAAGGGATCATTACCGTTCATCGATAAATTAGTGGGTCTTATCATCTCTACAAGGCTACTTTCCCTTCTGACAAGTACACCTAATAGGCTATGAGGGATTGGCCCACAGTTGTCGAGACTGCAACCAGATGCATGAAGTCTGATATTGGATCATCACTGCCCCACAACCCCAGGCCGGGGGTGGTTGATGAACGTCTCTCCACTTGTTTTGAAACATTTTGCTTTGCCACGGGCAACCTTCAGAGGGCGAAGATCATTCAAAATTTTGCCGCGGCCGCATTTTATATCTGCTACCTACTCCGAGTATGTAATACACTTTTCCTCCACACCCTCTAGTTTCAAATAGCCCACTAGGGTAATCTTTACATGCCGAACGAAAGGAATGATCTCGCAATGGAACTTAGAAGGTAAGAGTAAACAGAAGCTGTTATGATTACACGTCTTTTGGGAGATGGTTCAATTCATTAGTCGACCATCCGTCACAGCATATTTTGTATTTACACAAGCACCAGGGAGATGATATACTGATGGTTGCTACCTGTCAGATACAGTATTTTGCTTGAAGTTAAGATCTCGCCCGAAAAATTGCAAACCCCTTTGTTCATTGCTCTTGCGATTTCACCACTGTTTCTCCTCACCAACTGCCCACTGGCAAACTTGCATATTGGCAAAAATAAAGTCATGGAGGTATGAAGCACTTCGAAGCACATATATGAATAATTGGTTAATGCTATTCCAGCTTTGGAAAGCCATTGGTAATCAACAACCCACCGTCATTAAAACCGTCGAAAAATGGTTATGGAAAGTACTGTTTGATGTTGTCTCCATGGGAATAGCAATCCCAAACTTGTTGGTGACAGCCTTGGCAGATATCTCTGCCATGGGTATACAGGATTCAAACACAAATGCTGCAAACTGGTTCAGAGCTCATAGGGTATTGCTTGTATCGCCAAATATTCTCTCATCTCATTTTGTCAGATATTCAAATGCCACAAATAGCTGCACCCACCACCCACGCATTGGATGACTGTCCTCAAGATTCATTCCATCACCAAACTGGCTCCGGTAGGACATGGGAGAATGAAGAGGAGGAAACTGATGGTGACGATGATGGTGAAGAAAATGAGGACCTATGCCTTGAAAGATCCCATCTGGGTAAAAAGGGGACAAATCGTCATTCTGAGGAAGATCAACGTGAACAGGAAGATGTTGACACTGGGAGAGGTGATGCCAACACACATGGAGATCAAGTCAGCAACAACGAGTGCACAGGCGCTTGCTCAAACAAGGAAGGAGAGCACCCTAGTCTGATGGACACTGATACAGACAGAGGCTGCCCAGACGGCCCTCCGGAGGAAAATTCAGCTGTGTGTGAGTGAGAGCATCCACGTCCAATGGATGTTGACACAGATGGAAGCTGCAGGGATGATTCTTTAGGTCATGACAGGAGCGTGGATCAGGGAGCTGCAGGATCAGGCTTTGCCAAGAATGCTCTGTCCACCGAGGAAAGCAGGGGCGAAAACCCCCCTGTTCCAAGGGAGAGGGAGCATCCTGGTCCGATGGATGTCGACACTGATGGAGGCTGTGGGAATAGTTCTTTGGAGCATGATTCGGATAGGAGCCTGGGTCCAGGAGCCACAAAATCAGGCCCTGCTGAGAACTCTTCACCCACCAAGGAAAGGGAGAGCGAAAATTCCCTCAATAAACAAAAGAATCCATCACGCGATGCAAAAGGGAGGAAGAGGGACAGTTCATCGCCTCCAAAGCCAAAGCCAAAGCCAAAGCCTAGGCTACAGTCGAAGTTGAAGCGCAAGCTAAAGTCAGAGCCTGGACCAAATCCCAAACTGCAACCACTGACCAAATCTACTAATGTCATCGCCCGAAATTATTTTGAGGAAATAGAATTTGGAGGCGTCAGTAGACTTGTTGATATGATTGACTTAACCCATGATATGGTCAGTGGTTCCTCCATGTCAGTGAGCATTGTGCTAAATTTGCTGGCAGGTGGAGTCTGGAAAGACAAACCTATTGACAACTGGAAAGGTACTTGCAATTCTGAATGTAAGATACAACTTGATTATGACAGATTTTATCTGCAGGAACAATTCATGGGAAAATCAGTAGAGCTATGGGCTCCTGGCAGGGATAATCCAGTGACGTACATCCCGTCATTCCATGTAAGCTTCTGGAGTCATGCCTGCATGCTTTCTAACGTCATATATCACTGTAGTTTGAGAACGAGCTTACAATGTTCGAAGAAATTCATCAGGCTGTCATAGCAGGTTATAAAGATCATCAACCACTGTGGATGGCAAGACCTGGTGAGTCAGTCTTCTGTATTGTCTCAAAAAAGGAAGCCAAGAGTAAAAGCGAGAAGGAGATCCAAGACTTATTCAGGGGAAAACATATCGTCATCTATGATCAATTTGAGCCGGATTTCAGTTTTGATGAACAGGGCCTGAGAACATTGGGTGATCTTCACAAACCTGTGACCATTCACGGTGTGTGCAATCGATATCCTATGTGTCTCTGCTGACATTTTTATCGTCATAGATTACTTGAAGGAAAACACTTTTTCTTCTGAATCCCGTCACCAGAAGGGTACTCTCAGAGACATGCTTAGATGTCACAGAGAAGAAACCAAAATCCTCAATGTACTGGATTTCCCAATGCTATCTGCTCCCCATCCTCCTACGGCCTTCTCATCAGATCTTGTGGCATTCAATGCCACCGTTGATTTGCTGATGTGTAGCCGCACCATCTTGTTTCCAGTTGCAAGCACTCGATGGGGACTTGCAGCAACCTCAGGTGCTCACCACCTCTGGCATATCAACTGCGATGGTCTCTGTACCTACATTGACATGCAAACTGGGCTAAAATGGTGGATCGTTGCGCGACCGAAGAATGGCTCTGCTCGTTTTTCCCATACCACCCTTTTTACTGAGGATTTTCAGATCAATGCTGCCAACCTCAACAAGTGGGATCTCGAAGCAGTCCTTCTTCCTCCTGGATCTCGACTGTAAGCTTTCTCTACTCACTTGACCGAACATCTGCTGATCACACAATAGGATCATGCGACCAAATACACCACATTTTGTTGTCACGCCAGAGTCTGCAATTTGTCATGGAGGTCATTTCTATGCCATGTCAACGATTCGAGACACTATCTTCAGACTTTACCACATGTTTGTTGCCAGCAAGAACATAACAAATACAGAACATACTCGGGATGCACACATTCTACTGCAAAGGCTCGTCGTCTATGCTCACTACATTCTTGTCAAACATGGAAAAGAACCGAACGTGCCACCCACACATGTTCCTGATGTCTCCACCTTCGAAGGGACACTCGATCTCTTCATGTTATGCGTCATCATGGAGCTGGGTGACCTCATAAATCCACTGGCATACAAAAGGAAATGTCGACATGATCGTGATTGTGACTATGATCGGCTATGCACAACCCATGCCCGTGGCCTGGCCAGAGACCTTCGTAAATGGTGGCGTGCCCATTTCCTTTTTTATGACCCTGAGGCAAAACGAGCTATACATGGTGAAGCTGTGTTCGAAGACATCTTTGACCAGCATATCAACACATTGGTCTCGTATAAGAGGTTAGCCGAGGAGAGGAATATTCAAGGTGAAGAGCTGGAGTGCACAGCGGCGGTTCTAGAACATCTGATAAATAAGTATTTCCCTTGTGCTTTGGCTTCCCATGAATTGCCTGAAGGTTTTGAATGGCTGGGGCCCCGATATGAGGTGCGTGTTAAACCAAGAGCGATCAGCACATATACAGGACCAAGTGAGTGTTCCAGTTTAACTGAACTGCATCCTTTTACAATGAAATTGCAGGCCGCGACATCTTCACCCTTGTTGCAACGGCATTCGACAAGGATTTTGTGCAGCAATATATCAATCTTCTAGGATCCGATTCCGACTCTTCAAGTTCAGACTCCTCAGATGACACCAGCGACCTAACTGATCTGGACAAAAGTGATGGTGAATCAAGCGATTGGGAGAATCACGGTATGTCCCCACTCACAACTATTTTTCTGCTCTGAGTCATCTGTGCCTAGTAGCTAGTCATCCACACGAATGTGGTAGACATAGTTTCTAAATGTGCAAACATTACTCATTTGATGATGCCACAAGTCCAGCCTTGTTAACATGTGGCTGTGGCACTCTGTGACAGCATTTGTGAAGAGTATTTCAAGTTCTCGTAATGCACATCTACCATCATGATCAAAGTCCATACTTTTACACTGACATCATATGTATATTCTTTTTACACTAAAACATTCAAGTTCGAATCTTCAATAAGCTGGAATACCTTGTTCAGCAGTAGGTTAAGCATGTAATGAGTATGATTTGGGCTCATGATCTCAGGGATTTCAAGTTGTTGGTACGACATGAAAACTTCAGTTAAATTGAATATGTAGTTCAATATTTGCAAATATAAGTGATTGGAGTCTGAACTTGAAATTGACTATTAGTACTACAAGTTTAAGTTTAAATTTATATGTTCTCAATCCGAGTCACTGTGGTCAACAGACTGGGAAATTCCTCTACTTTCTGTGCTTGATTTCGTCTCCTACTTGATTCTGGCTGCCTGCAGGTCTGACTTTTTGTCACCTGCCTTGATTGGGTCTCACTTTTCATCACTCAATCTTACAAAGCTTGGATGATTCACGGTGACCTTCAAGTTTGGGTTTTCAATGCGAGTCTTGGGTCATACTCGGCAAGTTGGACTTCCACCTGTTCTCTCTCATGTTTTCTGCTTGTGTTCCAGGTCTCTTAACTCCTGTTCCTGCAGGTATGACTTTTTGTCACCTGCCCAGTTGTGTCTGACTTTTTGTTACTCAGCCCTACGTTTGGATTACCTTTAGCCCCTTGAACCTATTCACTTGCTCGACCTGAAACCCTGGACATCTTTCTCTGGCTAACTGAGGCTCCAATTCGAAGGCATTAGTAGTTTGCCACGGATTTACTGCTGTAGAGAGGCCGTTGAACCCCCAACAATCCTAGGTTGAATGCTGAAAATGGTCAAAGATGGTTTAGTCTTCGTTTACCAACTTCTGTCACATGGTATTTGGTGTGAGAGGTATGCAGAGGTGTTGGGCTTGATGGAGGGGCAGTGATAAACCTCTGAATGCATGGATGGCCACTGAGATTCTCCTTCCTTACCCTGGTCTGTCAGCCATGTAATGCCTGCCTTTTACTCGTGCTCCAGGAAATCTATAGGGTGGTAGCCGATGAAGGATTGACAACTAACATGCTTGCTACTTTTATTCATCCAGATTTCCATTCAGTCGTAAGAAAAGCATTGATATTTGTTATATCAGATGCGGATTCTGTTCTGGACGCGCCCAGATAAATGGCTTTCTAATGGCTCTTCATCAACCCCAGCTAATCCCAAGGTTTAACGTTAAGCTGTTCGTCACCCCGTATGACCTTTTGTCCCTCAGTTTTGAGCAATGCTTAATGCATCTTAACAGGGCAGAGAGGATTTTGTGGCTAACTTATACCATCAACAGGTTATCTATGTGACCATGTTTGTTTACTCTAACTCAGATGCTGTCAGTTCTGAGCCATCTACTGCTTGTGGGTTGCAGTAGTGGAAGGAAAACATCTGAAGCGTCGTGATGAGCGCACACGCATCACACTTCACAAAGAGGCCAAAAAAATTGCCCTCCTTCAGACCCGGTCAGTCCATTGAATTGAGTTTAATGAATTTGCGCCAGTCCATTTGCTTGCTGTGACTAACGCTTTCGGTGCGATCTTCCATAGCCACCACACAATTAACTATGATCAGCTTGTATTCAAGTTTATCTCAAGGACCCTCTTCACTTACTGGCTTGCATGTAGGTTCTTTGAAGGGGGCGCCGCATCTTCAATGCCTCCTTTTCCCATTCATGAAGGACTGAGGGAGGGCAAAATGCACCGGCCTCTTCATTGCCTTTGAGTTCCTTTTTTTCTTGAGAAACTCTGGGGACTAGCCTCTGAAGGGGAAGGCCTTTGTTGGAATGTTGTTCATGGCAGCTATCCTTTGTAGGGGCACTGGGCGGGGGATGAGTCCTTGATTCTTACATCAGCGAAAATGGAGACTGACCTAAGTATCCGCAACGACTCTATGCACTCTGTGACATATTCTCCACCGAATCGACCAAATACTGGTATGTATATTGCAGCCTCCATGAAGGCTGGCTCCTCACTCAACCTTTGAAACAAGGGGCATAGGCAGCATGGGCCAAGAAACTGGCATTCTTTGCGATGCTGGCATAGTGCGTGTGGCTCCACACACTTTTTTCCGTCGGTCGGCCTAAGCAAAACATGAGTGATGGCATGGTGGCAGTCAAGGTCACATACCAATACCAAGTTGTTAATTTTAATGTTTTTACATCCAGAGACAGGACAGAATGGGTTTCCTGTCCAAGCTGATGGAGCAGCAACTGCTGATAGGTGGGAATGGATCCAGAAGTCAGCGGTTGTTGATTCCTAGGCATGATGGAGGTTCCTTGAGTGAGTGGTTATTTACGAGGTGCAGGGGTCAACTCAATACTGGAGGTCAAGTCTAGCTAGCCTGGTTCGAAAATCTTGTGTTTCATGGTAAGTTGCAAAGACCCTGACTGTGTCACAATGACTCAACCTAGCTCCAACTTCTGCACTAATTTTTGATCTTGACTCATTCTCCGTCATCCAGACATTTTTAAGGAAGTGTGTGGTGGCCAAAAGCTAGACCCCAACCCAAGTGTGTGTGCCTTCCCTTAGCTGGCCTCCCCTGTGATTCCAATGTCAAACAAAAACGCCCCTTCTTTGAGCACCAATACTCGAACCAGTGCCCTGAAGCTTGGAAACCGAAAAAAACCGTGAGTTGATTTCAACTGTGATACAAGACTTACAATGCCCAATTGCTATGGTGCCGCAGGCGTGCTGGCGATCCTTTAATCCATCATGGATGACATTTCGGCAGAACAGTGCATGACATGTGCAATGTCCAGGCACTTTTCACAAATGGTATACTGCGTATGGGCAAAGGAGGAGAAGTTGCGGAAGAGTTGCTAACTTCTGAGTCAATTCCAATCATTCCCATTCACTCCATGTTGTACTAACATACCCTTTCGCAATGCAGGGCCCGAAAGGAGTACAGAGTGTTTCAGAAACTCTTGTCTATGGTGCCACATCTCATTGAGCATATCATGGACACGTCTGATGAAGAGTCTATGGCGGCGGCAGATTTGTTAATTTTTCTAGTGATTTACGAACCTTACCTCACTGAATGGAGATTCAAAAGGGTATATCTAGTGCAAGGTCGGATGATACCAAGAGTTTGAAGGGTGCTGTTCTTGACTGGATAACTCCCCGAGACACGCCCTTACATCCCCCCCTCTCCCGGAGTGTCAAGGCAAACCGAGGGTTCCACCATCCCGTCACTGGTGCTCTTCTCTGTCCTGCTGGTCTAGACTGGAATGATGCAGAGTAAGTTCTTCTGACATATATCATTGACTCCGTTGATTCGCCGATTTAGGGTACACACCAAGCTTTCCAGTGGTGAAATAACTGTCCGTGGTGATCAATGGCCAATGTTAGTCTATGTCAATCAGGAGTATGATCCCGAAGAGCCTTGGGAGGGACTGTTCAGAAGCCAGCTCCTTGTCTGGGTCAGCCCATATTTTTCTTCGTTTGTTTTTGCTGACCAAGCTCTGTTGTGCATAGGCCTATAAGCACATCTTTACCTCACCCAGTTCAGTAGAGAAGGAGGTGAAGGCAACAAGATCTGGCAATGCACGTATCCATGGCATGACTCGCGTCACCACTGCTTCTTTGGCCTATGTAGCTACACAGGTGCGTCCAGTGTTGAGGCTTTGTCGACTGCTGCTTAACATTTGGCCAGCTTTGCTTTGCACTGTCATCTTCATCAACATTCTGTAGGTCTGACACTTTGACGTACTCTGAACAGTTCTATGATAGTGTATTGGACTTCTTGGAAGATCTGGAGGAGAAGGGGGAAGTGGATGACCTCCTGAACTGGTGGAATTGGTGGGCATTTACCATTTTCTCTCTCGTTTTTGAATGCTGACACCCATATTCTTGACAGCCAGGTGTTTCCAAGCTATGTCACCCATGAGCATGGAGTGACGAAGCAGAGTGCGCTGGCTAAATTGAAGGAGAAAAGAGCCCTGAAGCAGATACAGAACGCCGGGCTATTGTAAATACCTGCCATCTTTCTTTATAATTGTCAAGGTCCTGCCAGTCCAATATGAATTGTTCTTCCTATCATCAGCAAATGAATGAGAACACCTGATCAGGGAGCTGCCCGATTGTGCTCCGCTGTGATTTGTAGGGGCTTCTGGTGCCTGGTGGCCACTCTTTTACTATTTTCGCAGACCTATCATTCTGGTACTTACGTTCTGAAGCCTAATTTCTTACAGACCTTTCCAACATATTTCTGCCTTGTATCCATTGGCAAGAGCTGTCTTTCTGGTATAGCTTGTAATATTTACCACTGATACCATCTTTTATAATCATTGGTACTTCGGGTGAGTTTCCTTAACATATTTCTGCCTTGTATCCGTTGGCAAGAGCTGCCTTTCTGGTATAGTTTGTGACATTTGCCACTGCTACTGTCTTTTATAATCATCAGTACTTCGGGTAGGTTTCCCTCACTCTTTCACTGCCTTGTATCCGTTGGCAAGAGCTACCTTTCTGCTATAGATTGTGATATTTGCCACCGCTACCGTCATTGGTACTTCGGGTAGGTTTCCCTCCCTCTTTTGCCAATTTTGCTGATGTATAATTCTGACACTTACGTTCTGCAGTGAAATTTATTACAGACATTCCCAACATGCCACCACCTTATATCCGCTGGCAAGAACTACCTCTCTGGTATAGATTGTGATGTTTGCCACTGCTACCGTCATTGGTACTTCGGGTAGGTTTCCCTCACTCTTTTGCCAATTATACTGGCCTACCATTCTGACACTCACTTTCTGCAGTGAAACTCATTACAGGCATTCCCAAGATGCCACTGCCTTATATCCACTGGCAAGAACTGCCTTTCTTGTATATATTGTGATATTTGCCACTGCTACCGTCTTTTATAATCATTGGTACGTCAGGTAGGTTTCCCTTGCCCTTTTGCTAACTGTTCTGATCCATCACACTTGGATTTTCAGGTCACTAAATTATACATATGTGTGTCATCTGGTCTAACAGTACTATAATTGTGGAAAAGCTCAATTCTGGTGGTGCTTGCGAAATTTGCCAACCCTACCATCCTTTAAATAGCATTTCCAGACTACATATCAGAATTGCACATATCATTAATAATTTGCTTATTTTAAGACCTTAACCTTTTCGGCCCAAAACCCAGATGTTAGCCATGCACTTGATTGTAAGGACTCTGTGCCAACTGCATGTACATAAAAGTGTCATCATGTCCAAATAGTGAAAATAATAGTATTAAATGTCTTTGAAAAATTGTACTCTTGACACCCAGCAGAGAAATCCAAGATATCAACTGTCAAGCTACAGTTGCGGACAACTAAAGCCAACAAATTAATTATCTTGGGAATCAGATTTTTTGGCAGAAATCTGACAACAGATCTGAAATCAGATGGGTAAAAGGAGCTCAAAAATGGTGTTTTTGTCTTATTCCCACGGGATTTTGGCTGCGCCAAAATTTCAAGCAATTTGTTTTCAAAAGTTAGGGTCAACAAATGGCTAAATCTCAATATCTAGGACTCGGCAACCCCAGCAACTGGGGCTGCTGGGTTCATCAAAACATTGATGGCCATCATGACTGTCTGGTTGATGGCACGGTGCTGCTTTTGCTTGCACACTGCCCATGCAGCAGCAGCGCCTGTCAAACCCTTACAGTAAGCGCTTATAAACCACCACAATCGGTTTATGAAACACTTAATAACCTCTTTCAGGCATTCTTCAAGGAAGCGCTGGGCTGTTTCCTTCGCATCCTTAAAAGTTTTCTTCTCAACCTCATGATAACGGTACTTACACCATCCCCAGTACTAGGAGACAAATTAGTACATGGTATGATGGTAGTTGCAATAACAATTCCCTACCATCTCAATAGGATTAAGCTCACAGTGGAACTTTGGAAGAAAGATGCACTCATGCCCTTTGGAGTGAATGTAAGTTTCAAGCATGGAAGGCTGTTGGGATACAAGCCTACAAATGCTATATCCAGAATGGTAATTATAATATTATTAATTACTGAGACCTCAACATTCTATACTATATATACTATATGTATAGTATAGCCTGAGACAATTCTTCCTGACCTCTGAGACATCCAGAGGAACACCCCCCTTTGTCCTAAGGCCTCCAGTTAGCTTCCAGACTTGCCTCCCTACAAAGGCTGGTTCTTGAAATCATCTTGGTGACTAAGGAGATGGGCCATGCAACAATTTGTGTTTTCAATGGTTGAGACATTGAATCCATGTTCTTGGAGTACATGTTGCATTCCCTTTGGCTGACCATTCTCGAGTGTCATCTTTTGGGTCTTGCCGCAGTGCTCTGCAACTGGATTTGACTCAGGAATGACAGTGTCGCGCTGTTTGCATTGCTTCCCACCATCTGATTTATTCATCTCAAAAGCTTTGAGAGTATCAGGTGGTAGAGAAGCATGGGCAGAGGATTGATCAAAAATGAAAAGTGCCTGTTTACCCAGATGTGTAAGCTCAAAGACTTCAATGGCATCTTCCATTTGGACCAGAAGTTGATCAGTGTCCCACCATGCATCCCCTTGGGATCCAGGATAAATGATCTTCATTGAATCACGGAGGATGTGGCCAGATTGGTCAAGGTGGATGAGACGACCATTGTCAGGGTTGATGAATGCAGAGACATGAATGAGTCGGCTGCGACCTTTTTTCTGCAATGGTTGTTCATCCTTTTGAAGCCAGGCACTTTGTGATTCCTTGTTAGCATGAAATGTGCTTTCATCATGGAAGTTGGGGATGATTTCACATTCACCGGGGCCAAGGTTTGGTGCGACGTGCTTTAGTTCCGGTCCTTCATAATGAGCCATCCGTCTCTCAAACTCTGCCATGGCTGGAAGAAAAACCTGCTGCCAATATTCCACAACATCTGCACGTTCGTGTCCATCCATGTATACACCCTTCTTCACGAGTGTGTTATGCCAACCCAGTTTGATCAGCCATCGACATGCCATCTGCATACAAAGGGGTTTCTGAGTTGTGATCCCAAGGTTGGGCAGAATAATTGTGTTGAGGGCAACCTGTAGTTTTTTTGGTGTGACCTTTCCTGTAGGTAAACTCTGCAAATATGAGAGTGCTTGCTTCTTCACATTCTCATCCTTCAAAAGTGACTGTGCATTCTTGTATCCACCTTGCCACTCAACTGGCAACTGCTCAAATATCTGGTAATGTCGGGCCAGTGCATGCACCCTTCATGCAAAATGTTTGCCGGCTCCATCATGCCATTGTCGAGCAATCTCCTCACTTGCTCCAATCCATGATGCCCCCTTCAATCTAAGAGTTGCAAAATTTGATAAAATCATGTATTGGTTGATTGTGGCAAGTGTTAACAGTTTGCTACGCTTTTTCAGATCTTTCTTGATTTGTGTTCGAAGAGTGCCCCAGTCCTTGATTTCAGTGGGAGAGGTCTGAATGCTCTCATCAAGTTCATGCTCCAATGCCTCTGCTGCATCCTCATCACCTAAGCCATGGATGGAAAGTCTGACTCCAATTCTTCAATATCCTCATCCAAGTCTTCCTCAATCTCCTCAGTACCAAAGGCAGCACTTGACGGTGGGCGAGTCACAATCTCTGATGATTCTGATCTGTCATCTGAATCTGTTTCTTGCTCAGAGACACATCTTGTTTGTGGAATTACAGGGGTTATCACATCTGGTGAATCAGATGGCTCCAGATCAGTCAAGGCAAGAGTCTCGACCCTCATGTCATTGTCAGATATGGTGATGGTAGGCCCAGTGTCGACATCTATTACAGGCTGTGAGACCTTTAGTGAAAAAAATCCATCAAGACTTGTCTGTCCCTTCCAAGATGCTGCATATCATTGTTGTGAGCGCAAGGACTTGCCATAACATCCTGTTAAGAACTGATCCTAAGGCGCAGGAAATCGGCAGAGTCCGGCGGAGTTCCGATGTACGACAAGGACTTGGCTTCAACCTTTAAGAGGTTGCGCCCTTCTCTACGCTCGGTGTCCAATTTGCAAGGAACTGAAAAGTCCGGAAGTCCGTGCGGAAGTCCGAGGTAAGGAAAAGGTGCAAAAGCGGAGTTCCGATTAGGAAGTCCGAAGTAAGGGACAGGAACAAAGCAGAGGTCCGGAGGTCCGAAGATTAAGATAGAAGTTTGAGGTCTTAAAGTTGACAAATGATAAGTTGATAACAACTAATATTTGAACTGCAGAATACAAAGTATGTAAAGTAGTTTTATACTAAGGCTAGTACTCGGTGTAGCTGCGGCGGAGTTCTGCGGAGTTCCGAGTACAAATTTCGTGATGATATCTATGATGAAGAACAGACTTGAGTAAACTACGGAAGATGTGATGTAAGTAAAACAGGAGAGGTAATTTGAAATGAGGAATTTGAAATACTCGGAGTTCCTACGGAGTTCCGAGGCAGAGTTCCGAGGGGTGCTTGCATGGGATATGACACATCCAAGCCTTTAGCATATGTTGGCGGATGTGCTGCATTGAATATAAGTATATAGTATGTTTTAATTTATTATCTCGTTCAAATCTCGTTACCTTTTTTTGTTGTAGTTTGCTTACTGCGCACTTTAGCTGGAACCCAGTCCAAATCATTTGAATCATCTTCAAGTACCATTGCAGCCAATCTCTCAGCAAATTCCTGATCCTCAAGCTCATCCCAATCACTCTCTGCATAATCCTCAGCATCCGTCTCTTCCCCCTCAGAATCAGAATCCTCAGCTTCACTGCTTGCCTGATCCTTCATGTGGCACACTGATCTTGTGATTGGTGTGCCACCCGATCCATTGCCCTTGGTGATGTTGTGACAGGCTTGAGAATTTGATGTTGCCAAGGGAGCAGTGCTCGAAGAGCTATTTTGGAGTCCTGTGAGATTGCGACACTTTTTTGGAGGGTGGCCTCTGGGTTTGGGCGGCATACTAGGAATTATTTTGTGGGGTGAGGAAAAGGTTATCTTTTTTTTTTGGTGAAATTGGACAGTACTCATTGAGATCTGTTCAAAAATGATTTTTTAAATATTTTATCAATTTCTTTTGGCCCCTGCCAAATTTTGGACCTTTTTTCAGAAGAATCTTCACTTTTGGGAAATCAGCTTGTACCACTCATTAGATCAAGTCAATTCCTAACTATTCTGATGGTTTCCGGACTATTTATGGGCCTCTTGGGGTGTCAATAAATTGGTCTATAATTTTGTTGGCTTTGTTTGTCTGCAACTGTAGACCTACCTGATCAGTGCATGGGGTCCCAACACTTATCTAGCTTAGTAATTGCTTATCAATGTACTGATCAGTGCTGTTCTGACTTGCTTCTATCTTCCATCTCCTCCCACATTACAAGTACTTTGTTTACATATCTGCATCCACCAGTATAACCCCTTCCATCTAGCTACTAGTATTCCTTTTATGCTCCCATATGGCACTGAGATCAATCTACAGGCTTACAATGATTCATCAGGAAAGGAGAAAGTGCAATGTGACCTTTGTCATACATTGCTTTCCCTGGGAGCTCACAGGAGCCTTTGTTATCTATCTCAACATAGGGGAGCCTATGCTTGTAAGCAAGCAGCACAGAGGATTGATCAGGGAAACAAGAACAGCTCTTCTGTCAGGTAGGATGTTATTATCTGAAGTCTTTATTGTGATATAAACTATCCTTTCAATATCAGTGACTAGTGCTAGTAGGACACCTTCCAGTGCAACCCCTGTCACATCAACACCTACCCAGTCAGGTTATGCCACACCAATTGCACCCACTGAAATAGCTACAGACCAGTTGCCTGGATCCTCTCCTTCTCCTAGTGTGTCTGATTCTGATGAGCTCTCTACAGGAATGGAGGGCTTGTAAATAAGAGAGTCAAAGTCAGATCAGGATTCAAATTCAGACTCTGCTTCTTGCCAACAATGATATTCCTGGTCTCTGCCACCTCTTGACAGTTGCTCTTCATAAAGGTACTGGTGTGCAGTCAGTTACCTCACTTCTAGAACAAGCAACTGCAGGACTATAGCACCCTGGTGGTAATTGGTCCAAACATGAACTTGATATCGAATTCTTGGTAAAAGCAATTGGTGGACCATGACTTCTCTATACTTTGCAGAAATCTGGAGGATTTCTCTCAGTATCAACTGTTAAGCGCAGGCATAAAATACCTCAATTGCATGCATCTATAAAGAAGCCATCAAGAGATGAAATGGAGCATAATATCACCACACTTTTTGGGCCAGATGGAAGGCCTCCCTCTGACATAACAATATTTGGAGAATTACCTGGAATGCAATTGATGCTTGATGACACAGCTTTAGAAGAACTGTGTTGATGCATTCAGAACTAAATGTTGTTGTGGGGTTGTGCCATGAATATTCACATGATATAAACCCTGAAGTTGCAAATATAGGGTCAGTAAATTGTATTGAGAAGGCTCTTTATGAGGATGAATCAGTTTATCATGGCAAAGAGGCAACAGTTGTGGCACTTGCACCAATTGCTGAAAGCAACTACTATTCACCAGTCCTACTAGTTCTTTCACCAACATGTAAGCAGGAAACAGGTGAAGAGCTAGCTGTTTGGCTTCAACTGTTTCTTAAAGTGTACAAGAAACATCCTTATGGTGAAGAAAGACATGGGGCTATAAGATCAATTGCTACAGATGGAGCATCAACACTTCAATCAGCACAATTTCATATGTGCATGATAGAAGATCTTGAATATTCTTCAAAAATGGGGCAGATTCTTTATAAGCTGCATGGATTGAATTTCTGAACAGGCCCAAATGGAATTTTAGGTACATGTGATCCAAAGCATGTATTCAAACAATTTGCAACACTGCCTCAATCTCCAGGGGGGATCCTTGTTCAAGACACAAATATTGTACCAGCTGATGTTCTTGGAAATCTTGCAACTTTACCTGATGTGACCATGGAGACAGCAGATGCTTTGATGAATCCAGTTGATAAGGAGAATGTACCAAAAGCTGTCTATCTCATCCAATCTCTGAATTATATCAAAACTCAATCAGCTCTACATTTGCTACTAGGAGCAGCACATAGACAACAGAGACTTATATTTCTTGCCAAAGTCTTGGCATTGTTTGTATTCCCATTCATTGATGTGACAATGAGTCTATCACAACAAGTTCAAACACTAGCAACATATGTTCATTTGACTATGGCCATGTATCTAAAAAATGGTCTTAATTTCTTGACAAGTGCACTATATGCAGATTCTCAGTCCATTGCAAAAAACATAATCTTCACCATTGCACAACTTCAACAAATTCACCCTGATAATGAATATTACATCATTCATGAGGGCACAGATCATTTAGAAGGTGTCTTCTCAGATGTTCATATACAGGATCACAACTGAAACTGTGATGTACTGCAATTAGAGCAGAGGCTTAATATGGCTACTGAGATTAATACTATCTTTGAGCACAATCATGATATAGACTAGTGTTTGAAGGTCCGGTCTGGTCCGGTCTTTTTGCCTTTTTAGGAAAGACTGAGATCAGGACCAGTCCTGGACCAGTTAAGACTGGTCTTTCAAAGGACCAGTCTTAACTGGTCATAACGAGTTGTAACTGGGTATAACTCATTAAAACTGATGAAATACCTTGTCAATATGCTGTATGATATCATGCAACACACAATGAGAGTGTGTAAAATAGTACACATTACCAAACATGACCATATTTATGTAATTAGAGCATCACATTTAAAAATACATGCAAAAAACCTGTAAAAACATCATTTTGAGCATGTTTTTGCTGGGATCATTGCTCAGATTATTATGTAATAAAGACCGGTACATGGACTGCTCTGTAGCCAGTGTAACCGAGACCATAGTTCTCAGTGAGACCAGTTATGGTCCAGTCCAGTCCATGGTCTTTTCCAGTCTTCAAGACTGGACCTTCAAACCCTAATATAGACAGTGGTCACCACAGACTAAATTTGAAGGATGCTCAGGGAATTGATCATGTCAATCCAAAATCATGGAAAGGGAAAGTCAGAGTTGGAGATGTTGACTTAGTTGCTGAATGGACAGCTGGTCAGATAGATGCAAATAAGATTTTGGTGGAAGCTTTTGGTTCAGATGCATATGTGGACTTCAAGAGCATGTTTTCAAAGTCTGGTATTGATTTCATGTGACCTCTAGGTAAATATATTGGAATAAAAGAGCATGACCAGTGGATCATTATTTGCAGATTGGAGATAATAAATTCCACAAATCATCAATTGTAACAGCTAAGCTTACATCTAAGCAAGCACAAAAGGCAGTCATGCAAACTTTATGGGTTTGAGGTGTTACAATAAGGGATCTTTGTCAATCACATCATTGTGGTTTAAATTCAGTAAAACTGTTGGAAGATGATCTTATCAAAGCAGGAGACCTTGTAGCAGTCCTAGTTTGTACTGAAAAAGAGATATGTCAAGCTGTTGGTGAAATTGTGCACTTTAAGCAAGGTACTACAAAGTTTGCTGCAGTTAGCATGGATGCATTGGAGAATACCACAACAAAGACAGTGGTCATTGGTCAGATCTTAGAAATGATACCTAGTGTTTCAAGGTCCAGTCACTAGGACCAGCAAAAGACCGAGACCGTAACTGGACTGTAACCAGTATAACCAGACCATTGGTCTCAGTTACAGTTGGTTACAATTGGTTACAGTTATGGTTACAAAATATTTAAGTAAACTATATAACTGCTAAAGACCAGTTAATACCGGTTAATAACTGGACTTGGATCTTATATTTAGTATCAATATTTACTATAATAATTTTACTTTTTTCAACACAAGAGGGGACAAGCCCAGAGAATCAAAAGTCCAAAATCTAGAGGCCTTATATACCCCTAGTGAGTTTGCACCTATTTGCTTGCTAGGGCCATCTTTCCTAGGGTCATTTTTGGCAGTTTGATAGATGCCTTTTGTTTTTTTTTTGACAGTTGCCATTTTTTTTGGATGATTTATTTTCCTACCAAACACACGACAACTCCAGCCACCAAGTTCAAATTCCCCACATCCCTCACACTACCACCACCACTGTTGACAATGCCGCTGCCCCCTTGATGCCATGGCCAACTCTCCTCAATGCCCTCAACCTCTGGCAACCCCCCTTCAATGGTGCTGCCTCCCCCCTCAATGGGCTTGCCCTCTGGTGACCCCCCCTCAACAGCGCTGCCTCCCTGACCTCTGGCGACCCCCCCCTCAACAGTGCTGCTGCCCCCCTCGATGATGGACCCCCCTTGACTACTGGCAACCCCCCTCTCAACGGTGCTGTCTCCCCCCTCAACCTCTGGTGATCCCCCTTTGGTGGTGCTGCCTCCCTGACCCCTGGTGACCCTCCTCTGACAGCGCTGCCTCCTCCTTTGACCTCTGGTGACCCCCCCTCAATGGTGTTACTGCCCCCCTCAATGATGGACCCCCCCTCAACTACTAAAGATGCTACACCCCCTCCCCCCGGCCCCTCTCGGTGAGGGGGGCTTGGTTTTTTATTCACAAATATTTAATTAATTACCTTATGATTTATTGTGCAGTATGTAAGACTGACCATTTACAACCAGTTGGCAACTGGTCCTCTTTGTGACCAATTGTGACTGGTTGGTGGACCGAAACCGGACTGCTAGTGACTGGTTATGCATGGTCTGGTTACAGTTATAAGATATATACAGAATTTTGTAACCGGTTATGGTCTCAGTTACTGTCCAAAAAGGGCAAAAAACCGGACCAGACCAGACCTTGAAACACTAATGATACCCTCAACATCATAGTGTTTGAAGGTCCAGTTTGGTCCGGTTTTTTTCCCTTTTGAGGACAAACCAGAACCAGAACCAGTTCATTCAGATTAAATAACTGCATATAATCAGACTGGACCACATGAAACTGGTTCACTGCAGTCCAAACCAGTCCTACAACTGGTTATGACTAAGTCCACCCACAACTGGTCATGGACCAACTCACATCGGTCTAAACTGAGTTATCTACTTAAATAAATTACTTAAACTAAATTAAAGCCCCTTACAGACAGGGGCCTGCAAGTGGGCATTTACATATTAACAAAGTGGTGGGGGGAGTGTTGTTGGTGGGAGGGACAGGGTCATTGGGGAGCAGCAGCAGCATCAGTGAGGGGAACATCATTGGTGGGAGGGGGTGGTGTCATTGGGAGGGCCAGCATGGTTGGTGGGAGGTGGTAGTGTCGTTGGGAGGGGCAGTGTCATTGGTGGGGGGGAAACATCATTTGGAAGGGCCAGCATTGTTGGGACCACCATTGGGAGGGCCAGCATTGTTGGTGGGGGGGGAACATTGTTGGAAGGGCCAGCATTGTTGGTTGGAGAGGGCAGTGTCATTGGTGGGGGGGACCATTTTTGGAAGGGCTGGCATTGTTGGTGAGAGAGGGCAGCATTGTTGGTGGAGGGGACCATGGGGGGGACCGTCATTTGGAAGGGCCAGTGTCATTGGTGGGGGGGCAGCATTGTTGGAGGTGGTGGGAGTGTCATGGTGAGAGGTAACAGTGTCATTGCTGGGAGGCATTGTTGATGGTGTGGGTGGTTGGCCTTGTGGCTGTGGGAGTGGCACCACTTTATATTTTAAGTGGCACAAACATGACCAAATAGTCCATGCATTGTCCAAAGGTATATAAACCCTGCCTTTTGCTTCATTCTTCAGGGACATCCCACTTTTTTATCATAATTAGCAAGATATTTAGTATATATATAGTCATCATAAGTTGCAAATATGTAGTGTATAATTTACAGTTCTAACCAGTTCAGACCAACTCTGGTCGGTCTTTAATGCATATGCAATCCAGGCAACCAGAACTGGTTTACTGTGAAATATGAGGCAACTAAAACTGGAAAAGCAACCAGACTTCAGTTCAGTCCAGTTCAGTTTCAGTTTTTTTCTGGTTCAGTGAATTGGACCTTTGAACACTACAACATCAAGCTCAAGACCTGTAGAATGGAAATGGACACACAAATATCTGTGGTTTGGTGCTCAACATAATCAAGAGAAGGCTACTATCCAACAATTTGTTGTACATGTCCCTGGTCAGTTTGTTCATCCTGTGGCACCAACAGTAATTCCCACAGGTAGTGGTGATGAGGACAAAATATGCTACATGGTCTGTTCCAAATGCTCAACTGCAAGATATTCTTGATTCTGCATGGATGGATCTCAGCCCTGATACAGGAGATTATTGGCAATATTAGTATGTTGCCACAGATATTACATTCAAGTTTGCCATACAAAGATAGGCTGGGAAATGATCATTTGCTAATATCAGACCTACCTGCACGCCTGACTGTTAAGAAATTAACAGAAGAAGATGAAATTGAATGTCTTCTATGTTATAATGAAGTTTCAAAGAAGTTCAAGCTCAAGGACATGAGGAATCACATAGGGAAACATATACTATTTGAGTTCAGAAGTCTTGCACAGTTCTCAGCCCTTAAGCCAGGGGCTGCCATTGGTCTTCATCCTTGTGGATGGTGTGGAAGAGATGGATGCTTGACTCAACTTTTAAAGAAGAGAAATACATATACTATAACATCTAGTTGTGAATATCACTATGGAAAGACGGCGCATGGAAGAGCAGCAATGTGTTCACAATCATCACCTTGTACCAATGTTTCTATCCACTGCCCAGTTTGTCCACTGTCAGCCTCTGGACAACCTAGAACTATGTGGAAGTATAATGCCATGAATCACTTCCTTTCTGAGCATGTTCCAGAAGGTGGTGTGCTGCCAAAGAAACCTCCTGAGTTCCTCATTGATAGTTTCATTGCTTCTAAGGAAGGAACACTCCTGGTCATCTCAATACATGCTACATCTGCTTGGAGAACATAGCATGACATACCCCCTAGTGATGATGTAGAGGTACTGAGACAGAATGTGAAGAGTGTAGGGAACTGGTAAGTTGTCGACTCACATGCACAGTGAGGAGATGGGTGTTTTTGGGTGTGATGCTTAGCATTATCATGTGACTATGTTGTTTACTTTATGACTACCTATGGCTGGTCAGCTTGTCTCCCAACACTCCCCCTCAAGTTGAGGTCAGCTCCATTTCTGAAGTGTGTCTGGTACGTTTCAGGCATGGCAATGCCTTGGTAAGAATATCTGCTGTTTGTTGAGGATCTCAGCAATTTTCAATCATTATCAGATCTTGTTCAACACACTCCCTGACCCAATGCCATCAGATTGTGATATGTTTACTATGGTTGTGGAATTGTTGGTTTTTTGCCATCAATATGGAGCTGCCATTATCTCCTTTGATGATTATAGGGAATTTGTGAGGAAAACCAAGCTCCTCAAATAGGTTGCAAAGCCAACATGCTTCTCACACTGCTTCAGATAGGGCTATATATTCAGCTTCAGTAGATGAGAAGGCAATTGTCATTTGTTTCTTGGATTTCCAGGTAATTGCTCCTCTTGCTACTAGGAAAATATATCCTGATGTTGATTTGTGATCATTGTGATTTGTGAAGGCAGCATCAGCAAATCTGTAGATGATATTAATGTTCCTATGGGTGGTATTGGGAGTTTTCAAATAGGTTATGGCTCGATTTTTGGTTCCAGCTAAGTACTGCAGTATCCATTTCAATGCTGTGACATGCTGAAGGCTTGGATTGGCAGTGTAGATAGCTAATCAATTCATGGTGAATGATATATCTGGCCATGTACTATTGGCTAGAAATTGGAGTGCTCCAAGAAGTCTTGCAAAGGAATTACTTCAATTCCCTTTGTTGCTGTCTGGATTTGGCACCAGTTTGATATTAGGGTCCAGTGGTGTTGATACACTGTTTATTTTGCTGAGCCCTTTGCATTTCAAGATCAATTCTATGTAAACCTTTTGCGAGATTGTAAGTGATTCTTTAGTTTGGGTTATTTTGACCCTGATGATCTTGGTTGGTTCACCAAGGTTGGTTACCTCCCATTCAGTACATAAATCTGATTTTGTTTGCTGCATGAGCTCATCAGATGATGTGAATAGGAGAAGATTGTCCACCCGTACTGACCATTTTGTTATGGTCTTGCTTAATGTAAGCACATGGATCAGAACGCAGGCATTGAAATCTGAATTTCTTCAACTTTTCATTCAATTCTTTGTTCCATTCTTGCCCCGATTGTTTCAGACCATATTATGTCTTGATTAATTTACAGATTTGGTCTGTATTGTCCTTGTGCCCCTTGGGTTGGTGCATAAAGACCCTTTCTTTCAATGTCCCATTAAGGTATGCCCCTTTTACATCCATTTGTTGCATTTTCAAGCCTTTGATTGGTACTAGTGCCAATATTGCTCAAATAGTGTCTATTTGGATGATGGGTGAGAAATTTTTGGCATAATCATATCTTGGTCTTTGTGCACATCCCTTGGCCACTAATCTTGCCTTCAATTTGACAACTTCACCAGCTTTGTTGTGTTTTTTGACAAATGTCCATTTGTTGGCTATCAGAATGGCATCTGGTGGTTTCTCAACTAATTGCCAAGTTCCCATCTGTTGGAGCTGGTTTAGTTCAATTTGAATTGCCTTTTCCCATTCCAGCCAATTGGACAAATTCCTTGCATCTTTTAGGCTGGTGAATTCATCTCTGGCTATGATGGCATATATTTGTTCATCTGAAGTGAAGGCAACCTCATTTGGGTCATCCTCATCAGGAAAGGGGTTTTGAAGATATTGGTAGTCCACATGTATGCCTCTGGTGTGTTGTCTTTTCTGTGGGTCTTTCTCTTCACTCTATTTCCTTTTTAAGCTATCACTATTATTGCTCAATGTCAGCTGCATGCTTCCCTTGGACTCCCCCTCACCAGGTGCATTGGATATTATTGTGATTGGCTCTGGTGGGGTAATGTCACTTTTGAGGGACAGGAAACAGAAATTTTGAAAGGTAAGAACTTTGTGGGTTTCCAGATTATAATATTTGATGGATTTAGAACCATCATCATAGCCCACAAATGCTCGTCATCTCAATTTGGATTCCATTTTTTGAGGTGCTTTTTGACCTTGAAGTAGAACCCAAACTGGGGCTCCAAATTCTGGTAGGTGAAATATATTTGGTTTATTTTTGAACCTCATCTCATATGGTGTTTTATTGTCCAAGGTTATCATGTATGTTCAATTTTGGAGATATGAAGAATGTTCTATGGCATATTCCCATAGGAACTCTGGTAGACCATGGATCATTGCATGCACTGATTCAATGAGTGTTTGATTCATCCATTTGGCTACACCATTTTGTGATGGTGAGTAAGGTGCCATCATTTGAATTTCTATTCCTTGTTGACACCAAACTTTTAGATCATTGTTCACAAATTCTTTCCCCCAATAGACACATATTGCCTTGGGCTTTTTGTCATGGGCTTTGAGGTATGCTAGGTATTCTTTGACCTTTTATGCAGCCTCTCCTTTTTGTTTTAGGAATTTCATGGTACTGAATTTCTCAGAGTCGTCAATGAAGACGATATAATAATTGTTTCCGTTGATTGATGTGACACCATATTTGCCACACAAGTCAATATGGGTAAGTTCTCCAGATTCAGTTTTCTGATTTGATTTTTGACCAAATGGTTCAACAGTTTGTTTTGATTCAGTGCAGGCAACACAGTCAGGTTTAGGCATGTGTGTGTCTACACCAAAGCCTTCTACTAGATTATTATTTAGCATCTGCTATAGTCTGCCATAACTTGCATGACTGAATCGTTTATGCCATGTTTCCCAACTTTGTGCCAGTTCACTGGCTGAGAAAGTTTGGGGGGTAGCAATTGTTGCTTTAGGGTATGTAGTATTGTTTGGTTTGCATATCATGACATTCATTTTGTAGAGATTGTTCTCTATTTTGGTGCCTTGCACAATTGAATTCCCATCTTTTGTGATGAGAGTCACTACTCCCCCTCCTCTGATGCATCGTCCACCAGCTTTGTCTCATTTACCTAGGGCAATGAGGTTGTTGTAATTGGTTGGGATATAGAGGACATCTTCAAGTTTGAGGATATAGTTGTGACCATTGCACAAGGATGTCAGTTCTACTGTACCTCATCCTAAGGCCTCAGCTTTCACATTTTCTATCCCTGACACTGTTGTATCAGTTATTGGATGGAATGTTGTAAATACTTCACATTGATTGCTGACATGAGAGGTAGTCACACTGTCAGTGAGCCAATCATAAAATATAAGGTGAGTATCAATTTTGTCTGAATTGTTCCCATTGGGATTGTCAAAGTTAATAACTTGACCTTCCTTGGAAGGGTCAAATGTGAACTTTCCCTCTTTTCTCTGTTTGACTGCAAACTTTTTCTTCTTGTTACTATCCTTATTGTCCTTTGATTCCCTTTTATGTTTCCACTCTTTTGCTTTCCTCAAATAACAGTTGTCAGTGTTGTGGCTGAATCCATTGCAAATACCACACCCATTTTGGCCAAGGAATTTGCAATCGTCAGTCTTGTGACTTTGCATACCACATTGGCCACAGCATTTGGCATTTTTGAAACATTTAGCATCCTTAATGTGACTGGCAAGGGAAGGCTTGGGGGCATTGACTTGGTGGACAATTTCTTCCTTTGTTAATTTCCTGGCACATTGTAGACATTGCACATATTCCTCCTTGAGGACTCCAATAAGTTCCTGGGCTGTCGCATGTACTTTGGGGTCTGCATTGTCTCCTTTTTGGATACTAATGTACAGCCTTGTAAAGTTATCCCAGGATGGCAGCAAGGAGGAAATAATGGCGATCTTGAATTGGACTTCCAGGATCTTGAAGTTGTTGTCATCGACCAAGTTTAGATGCTCCCAGTATTTCTTGAGGGTTGTGAGGTGATTACCAATATCACTTCTTTGGCAGTGGTATGCCAAAGGTTACAAATGATGGTGATGGCAGTTTCTTGGCTCTTATCCTCATAAATGGCCTCAAGGTTTTTCCAGGCCACATGAGATGTAGAGCCATGCTGGATATGGACAATTGCTTCATCTCCAATATTTTGAGTAATTAAATGCTTAGCATAGTTATCATTCTTTTTCCAGTTGTTATGACCAACCGGATCATCATCTTTCTGCAGCTGTGTTATCTCCCCACAGACATATGATTTGACTTCGCACAGGGCAAGGAGTGACCACATGCAGACACACCATGTGACCCAATTTGGGCCTATTAGTCTGTCTCCAGTCACTTTGGTGATAGCTCCTTCATGAGTCTTGATAAGTGGGATGCTCAGATCATTGGTAGGTATGGTAGGGGTTGCAGATGGATTCTCAGCCATAGTGTGAGGTGAGGAGGTGAACATCTCAGATAGGGCAGAGTTACAACTAGTGTGATTTGTGCTGTAAAATTTGTCAACAGTAAATGATTAAGCCCAGATATGAGTGTAAATGGGCTCAGGGCCCATAACCTGTAGGGAACTTGGTAAGTTGTCAACTCATGCACATGGCGAGGAGATTTTTTCAGCTGTGATGCTTAGCATTATTGCATGATTACATTGTTTACTTTATGACTATCTACAACTGGTTGGCTTGTCTCCCACAAAGAGGGACAGAGCAGAATCCAATGTTACACAGCCCCCTACAAAGAAGAAATATCAATGGTCATGGTAGTGTAAATGTAATGTAAATAATAAAGTATTTGAAAGTGGTCACGTTTTCCCCCCATGTGACTTTTTCCAGCTGTGTGAATCTCTTTGGCCTATGGGACATGATGACTAATTTGACTAAGCAGCACCTTTTTTTTTTTTTTTTTTTTTTTTTTTTTTTTTTTTTTTTTTGTTCAACAATTTATAGCGCGGTGTACGTACACAGTCCGCGGGCGCGAAGTACAAACATACTAGAGTAAGCTACGCTCTACTATACCAGACCCCTGCCGGTGTGAGACCTTCCTCCCTCTTTTAACCTCTGAGGTGGGCAGATAGACCACATATAAGGCTCGCTGGAGCCGGGAAGGCAGAGCCGCGCCCTTGCGCCGCCGCATGCCAGAAGACCCCCCACCCGCAGCTAGATCGGTCCCCCCACGCGCGGCCAGCCGAGGCCAGCCGGTGAGTGGTGTTAATTCACCGTAAGCCCCCAGCCCCCGAAGGTCCTGGAGGTTAACCGAGTTCCCTAACGGGCAGAGGGGAGAACCACTCCCCTCATCGAGAAGTGGGCCACCGGACCGGCGTCCCTGCCGTCCGATGAGATGCCTGGCCGAGACCCGACTAAGCAGCACCTGACCACCCTCAAATACATATAGCGAGCGCAGCGAGCTCGGCTAATTAACATTTTCCCCACGCTTCACCTGGCAATTTTTTGAGCACTTTCTTTGCATTTTCTCTACTCTCTGTGCATCTTTTCTTGGGCTGATTGGATTTTCCAACTCCTCTGTGCCTTGGGCTCTTTTCCAGTTTGGGTCTGTTTGGCTCCTTGGGGTGTCTACTCTCTGTGCATCTTTTCTTGGGCTGATTGGATTTTCAAACTCCTCTGTGCCTTGGGCTCTTTTCCAGTTTGGGTCTGTTTGGCTCCTTGGGGTGTCAGTAGACCAAGGTGAGGCTGCTGTGAAGTCCTACCTCCCTGGCCTCTCTTTTTCAACAAAGAAGTGTCTGCCAGTTGCTTAGTGGCCAAATATTTTTGGTCCTGGACCTCTCACAGAGCTACAGTGTGTAGGGAGATTGGGCTGGCGGGTTCACAGTTGCCTCCCCTTCCTTTATTGGAAGTAGCTCCATTGTCAACTACCACTATCTTAACCGATTTCACTGCCACTTGCAAGGATCTAGACTGCTCTGCTGCAGTAATTGAGCTCTCTCCTCTCCTCTTTTGGTTATATCTATTGTTATTTTGGCTGCAATATGTAGTATTTGTTTTTCTTTCATCTTAAGAGTAGAGCCTTATCAGCCTCTAGGGTTCTGACTCCTCCAAACACTCCTCAACGCGTCCGGACTGCTGCACAGCAAGAGGAACGTGACAGGCGGCTTCTTGATAGTCCTGTCCATCATCGCACTCCACATCATGTCCGTAGGGTATTTCATGGGTACGGGTATTCCCGCGGTGTTTTGGTCATGGGTGTGACGGGTGCGGGTGCGGTGTTGCACTCTGCTACACTGTACATAACTGTCACCCATACCCGCGGTTTGTGGGTATTGCACGGGTTCACCATGTATGTAAATTATTCTATCTAAACTAATAAATATTTAATTACATTCCCCACCTCGCGTTTGCAAGCGAGAGGGGGGGTTGTGACCTTCGGGCTGTTGTCATCCCCATTATCCTGTCCCCTTCCGTCACCGTCGTTGGCTGCTAGCACTGGTGATCCACCCACAAGCGCAGTGGCTCGCAGGGCTGGGGGTGGGTGCTGGGTCATTCCTTGCCATGCTGGTGGTCATTCCTCGGCTCTTGGCACCCGCAATCCACCCGCGAGCGCAGCGGTGGCGTAACGGGTTAGGTTTTGGGTGTCTCAGCCTGGGGACTGTCATAAGAAGAACATTACTACCTAAAAATGAATTGAAATAGTTAGTAAAAAGAAGTAGGAAAGAAATACCAAAAGAAACCTATGGGGGCCGAAACGACGTTCGCCGTCGTCGTTCCCCCCTCGCCGTCTCCTACTGACCCTGTTACATGGCGGTGGTTGCCGTCGTCGTGACCTTCTCCATGTGGTTGTCATCGTCCTCCCCTCGCCGTGTCCCACTGTCCCTGTCATGGTGGTTGTGGTGGCTGTCGTCATCTCATCGATCCCGGTCATTGCAGTCTCCCAATCCTGTCATTTTCCATTGTTGTCCTCCCCCTGTTTCCTGCCGTCCGTTGTCTTCCGTGTGCTGGTCGTCCATCGTTGGCATTGGATTGCTGGGTGCCTTCAGGTGCTGGTCGCGGGTTCCCGTTGTCTTCTTTGTCCCCCTGCGCGTCGTCTCGGAGTGACCGCCGTAGGGTGGGGTAGGGCGTTGGGCCCATTGTTACAACATGATTATAACCTAAAAATGAAATCAAAGTAGTTAGTAAATGGAAGAAAGAAAGAAAAACTTACTAAATGCTGATGTACAGCGTTTGGGCCCGTTTTCTATCCGTTGGCTGTGGTTGCGATTGGCGTGTTGAAGGGCACGGGAGCAGTGGCAGTGGGGGTTGAAGGAGAGGTTGTGGTGGGTGGACGAGGGAGGGAGGCGGCGTCGTCGATGGTGGTGGTGTGGTGGTGGTGTTGTACAAATGTATGTAAACAACATGTCAACAATCAACGAAGACACGATGTGTGCACACAAGACCAAATGGTCTGTGCACCTGGGGGTATATAAGCACTCCAATTTCTACAACTACGCTGGGCTTGCCCCACTTTTTATTTTTTAATTAGTTAGTTCTCATGTTGTAGTTTAAGTATCAAGTCATATATTAAATCTTGAACCGTCGCCTCCCTCTTGGTGATGGGTAAGTAATGGTACCGCGGTTATCCGCAACACCATATAAGTTTTGCACGGGTTTATACCCGTACCCGGTACAGTTAAGGTGTTCGCGGGTACGGTTACGGTTATGGAAAATTGTACCCGCGGTATACCCGTGAACAACCCTACATGTCTGTTTGATGTGTATGGGTATAGTCCAGCCACCACTTCCACTCCCTCTACCCCATCCTCCTGTTCAGCCTGGGCCTATAAACAATGATCCCTTTGCTGCACCTGCACCTGCACCTGTGTACAACCACCTTCCTCCCCATTTGGCACAACAATTAGCTGCACTCCCTCCTCTTTATAGTCATGGTTGTGGTCATGGTCATGGTCATGGTCATGGTCATGGTCATGGTCATGGTCATGGTCATGGTCATGGTCATGGTCATGGTCATGGTCATGGTCATGGTCATGGTCATGGTCATGGTCATGGTCATGGTCATGGTCATGGTCATGGTCATGGTCATGGTCATGGTCATGGTCATGGTCATGGTCATGCCCCAGCTCTAGCTCCTGCTCCCATTCCAGCTCCAGCTCCTGCCCCTGTATATAACTATCTGCCTGTTCAGCTGGCACAACAATTGGCCGCTTTGCCCCCTCTTCCACACTATGGCGGAGGTCATCTGGGTGCACCACCTGTTTTTGATCCTCCAGCTCCAGCTCCTCCCATTCCTGCTCCACCTGTTCCTGTGGCTAATGATTTTCTGCCACCTGTATGTTGAAGTGGACACTATTCTACCATGGATTATTCTAATTGCATCATTTTAGCCTGTTCCTGCTCCTCCTCCTTTTGATCCTCCAGCTCCAGCTCCCCCTATTCCTGCTCCACCTGTTCCTATGGCTAATGATCTCCTCCCACCTGTATGTTGAAGTGGATACTACTCTATTATGGATTATTCTAATTGTACTATTTTAGCCTGTTCCTGCTCCTCCTCCTTTTGATCCTCCTGTGCCTCTACCTCTAATTCCTGGTTCACCTGTTCCAGATGCTCCTCCACCTCTGCCAGATCCTGTTCCTTTGCCACTGCTACCTCCTGCACGTCGGCCTTTTAGTCCAGATTGGCCTGTTCATAGTCTGGGAAGAATGAGCGTCCAATGTCCTAATTGCCATGCTCTTCATTGGATGGCTGAGCATCTCTCTGCATCCTCTAATGCTCATCCAAAGTTTGGCATGTGCTGTTTTAGTGGAAAGATCACTTTGCCTCCTCTTCACCCACCTCCTCCAGAGCTTTCACAGTTGCTCACTGCTCAGGATGAAGTCTCCAAGAAGTTCCGTGACCACATTTGCACCTATAACAATGCTCTGGCTATGACATCACTGGGTCGTAGAGTGGAAGAGCATGAGAATCTCAACAATGGTGCCAGTCCTTATGTTTTCAGCTTACATGGTGAACTGTCACATAAGAGTGGTTCTCTTTTGCCTGCTAAGGGAGAGACTCCTGTCTATGCTCAGCTCTACATCTATGACCCTGCTGATGCAATCAACTTTAGAATGGCCAACACCTGGAATAGAAATCTTCATCATCAAACCTTGGTCACTCTTCAGGATATGATCTACCACCATCATCCAGGTGTCCAGATGTATAAGCAGGCTCATGAGCTTACAAGAAACTTGCCACAAGAGCAGCAGTCCAAGATAATTTTGCACTTTGATCAAGGCTGTGACCGTTGTCGCTATAACCTCCCAACTGCAGCCAGCAATGAGATTGCAGTCATCCTTCCAGGTGATGGTGATCAGCCAGAGGCTGTCCGGGACATTGTTCTCTACCGCAGGCATGGTCCTCCACTTCAGCGTATCACAGATGCTCATCCACTCTATCCTGCTCTTCACTATGTCCTGCTCTTTCCCACTGGCCAGCTTCAATGGTATCCTCAGATTGAATATGCAGCAGTTGAAAATCCCAATGCCAACAATCAAGGGGATGATGATGAGGGTCCAAGGAGACAAAAATATGTCTCTAAATCAGAGTTCTACCGTTATCGTCTCCATCCTCGCCCACCTGCTATTGAGCTGCAGCATATCTTCTTGACTGGAAAGCTCTTTCAGAAGTTCATTTGTGATCAGTGGGCAACTTCAGAGCAGGACAGGCTGTGCTATATCATGACACACCAGAACAAGATCCGGGGGGATGTTTATGCTGGATTGGCAGATGCCATTGCTGCAAATGTAGATGCTGATGCTGAGTCTCTTGGCCAAAGAATCATTTTGCCTTTGTCTTTTTCTGGAAGCACATGTCACATGCAGCAGCTTCTCCAGGATGCAATGGCTATCAATCGGTATTTCAAAGGAGGTGATCTCTTTATGACCATCACAGCAAATCCTAAATGGCCAGAGATTGTAAATGAGCTTGGTCCAGGTCAGACAGCAGCTGATCGCCCTGACATTGTTGTTCATGCATTCTTTGCAAAGCAGAAGGACTTGATTAAGGACATAGAGGCTGGCATATTTGGAAAGGCTCTTGGATATGTGTTTACCATTGAGTACCAGAAGTGTGGTCTCCCTCACATGCACTGCATCATCTTTCTCCATCCTGATTTCAAGCTCCGCACTCCTGAGCAGATAGACAGCCTTCTCTCTTCAGAGTTTCCTGAGGACAATCCCGAGCTGTTAGAGAAGATCAAAAAGTTCATGGTTCACAGTCCCTACAGTGCTGATAATCCAAATGCTCCATGTATGCAGAATGGCAGGTGCTCCAAGAACTTTCCCAAGCCTTTCAGAGATCAGACTACAGTTTCTGAAGATTCCTATGCTTCTACCAGTAGGGTATTTCACGGGTGCGGGTATTCCCGCGGTGTTTTGGTCACGGGTGTGACGGTTACGGGTATGGTGTTGGATTCTGCCACACCGCGAAGTACCGTTGACCCGTACCCGCGGTTTGCGGTTATTCCACGGGTTACTACAGGCACCCCGTATTTCTATTTATGGCCGAGTTTGGAGTTTTATTTTTATTTTTAGTTTCGTTGTCGACAGTACAGCATCTGATGAAACTCCGACATGTGACCAACCTCAAGGTCTGGCGTCTCTCGCCGTCTGTTTCATCCTGACTCCCCCCTCAAGTCTACCTTCACAAACTCGCTAGACAGCCGTCCGTGCCATGCTTCTCCCCCCCAAACCCTGCTCTCTGGGGTTTGGATGACACGATGGCTTAAGTTTCCGTCATCTATCACTTTCGCCAGCATTCCTTCGCCTACTCTCCTAACGATGGCATTCGACATATGGTAAATGTCAGTATCCTTCATGTTTACCATCGACCTAATGATCACTAGATTTTATTTCTATTTCAGGCCGATTTTAATTACAATATATCTATTATCTTCGATCGATGGACGGCGTTCCTGCATAGCGTATGCCACGATAGGCGAGGGGCCCGCAAAGTCCCCTTGTCCTTTCACTAGCCTCCGTTCCTTTCTGCAGCAGGTTAGCATTCTTTCCGCCGTCTCCTGTTCCGTGCTCATTCTAACTTCAAAAGGATACAGCCAACTCTCCCGATCTCTGCAGAGTTGTGTCGTTTCAAGCTGTTTATCGTTTCAAGCAGTTTATCGTTCCTGCGCCCGTTTACCGTTTCAAGCTGTTTATCGTTCCTGCGCCCGTTTACCGTTCCTGCGCCGTTTACCGTTCCTGCGCCACTTATTATTGCAACGCCGTTTACCATTCCTGCGCCGTTATGTTCATTTTAACTGACACGGCTGTTGTTCGACAGACCGTCACCAAGGTTTGTTCTGACCCATTCTAGCCTTTGTATTATTACTTATTGTTAATAACAGGTCCGGCAGTTATCGTTTGCAATCATTCACTCGACAACTATTGCACTCCCAGCCTGGCGAACAATCTGTACTCAACTCAGGTTCAAGCCATGTCTTATCCCTCGCGATGTCGTCACCCGGTGGAACTCGACATATGATATGATGCGATAATGAAGACTGGAGGATCATCGAAGACTTGGTCGCTGTGCTTGAGGTAAGGTCATCATCGTCTTCATGCTAACTACGCTGACATCATATTCTCTACAGCAATACAAGAAGGCGACACTTTTTTTTTCTGGAAACACAGCAAGTATTGCAGCTGTCATTCCGGCGATGGACAGACTTCACAACACGCTCAACCTTCAGACGAAGAAGGAGTATCATCCGTCGATCCTTGTCGCCATGACGTTCGCCCAAAAGAAATTGAATCAATATTACTCGAAGACTGATCTCTCATCAGTCTACAGGATTGCTATGGGTAATGTCACGGCTTCCAATTATTGGTGTCTGCTAACTATTTACTTTATAGTTTTACACCCTGGCCTCAAACTAGAATACTTTCGGCAGCATGGCTGGGAGGATGAGTGGATCGACATGGCGGAGAACTTAGTTCGCGAAGAATATGCTGTCAATTACCAGACAAAAGAGAATGGGTTGGGGAATGACGACACCGAGGAACAGAGGGATCAGGTGAGTACAATTTAGTCATATCCATCGCACTGACTAATGAGTGATATAGAAACATGCAAACGGCTTTATTGATTTTGCTGACATTTCGGTTGGCACTTCAGTATCGTCGCGGGCCAGTGATCTCGATGTGTACTTGCGGAGTTCAGTTGAAAATGTGACAGATCCGTTGAGATGGTGGAACGACAACTGCCACGTATATCCTATTCTCTATCGTATGGCATTGGATTATTTAAGCATCCCAGGTTAGTCTCTTTTTACTCGGGCTTTGTACTGCAGCTAAGATCACATGTAGCAACATCCACGGAAGTGGAACGGGTGTTTTCTCAAGGTCGACAACTACTCCATTTCACACGCAACCGACTCGCGCCATCATCAATTCGTGCTTACATGTGTCTTGGGTTGTGGAGCCGACATGATCTTCTGTTGATGGGGGATTTGTTATCAGCATTAAGGCAAAAGAAGCGGAGACGAGTGGAAACTGAGAGTGAAGATTAGTGACTGGAAGTGCTTAGCCACGTACGAGGATTCGTTTGGACATTTCACCGCAGGTACCCATGGTACCGCGGTTATCTTGTGATACCGTATATATTTGGTACGGGTTTATACCCATACCCGTAGAGGTTAAGGTGTTCTCGGGTACGGTTACGGTTATAGAATTTTGTACCCGCGGTATACCCGTGAAAAACCCTATCTACCAGACGTCGGGACAGTGGCCACACACATGACATTCGGGGAAAGCAGGTTGACAATTGCTGGGTTGTCACTTTCTGTGCCTACCTCATCTGGAAGTATGACTGCCACATCAACATAGAGTCCATTGCCTCCATCAAGGCTCTAAAGTATATCTTCAAGTATGTATACAAGGGCCATGACCATACCACTATGCAGTTTGGAACCTGCAATGATGAAGTCAGGCAGTACTTGGATGCTCGTTATATCTCATCCTGTGAGAGCATCCGGCATCTCTTCCAGTTTCCCATGCATGGCATTTCCCCCAATGTTGTCAGACTTCAGGTGCATCTCCCAGGCCAGCAGTATGTCACTTGGAATGAGAATGGCCAGCACACTATTCAGGAGGTTGTGGATCGTGCTTCTACACAGGACACCACTCTCACAGCCTATTTCAAGGCAAATGTGCAGTTTCCAGAGACTGCCCAGAATGTGCTCTATCAGGACTTTCCTTCAAAGTTTGTGTGGAAGCAGGCCAGCCGCAAGTGGATGCCAAGGCAGCAAGGTTTTGCTATTGGACGAATGTACTATGCTCAGCCCACTGCTGGGGAACGCTTTTATCTTTGCCTTCTTCTCACTTCTGTAAAGGAGGCAACTTCCTATGAGGACCTTTGTACTTTCCAGGGCAACACTGCTCCCTCATTCAGAGAGGCATGCCTGGCACGGGGTCTTCTGGAGGATGATCAGGAGTGGGTGCAGTGTTTGGAGGAAGCAAAGTCCATGGCAACAGGTCGACAACTCCGCAACCTTTTTGCCACCATTCTTCATGATTGTACTCCCTCAGATCCTGTCCATCTTTAGAACACATACTGGCCCCACATCTGTGATGACTTGCGTTACCAGCTTCAGCACCACAACATCCGTATCAACCCCACTGATGATGATGTCCAGGATTATGGTCTCTTTCTCATTGATGAAATCCTCAAGTCCTCCAACAAATCCCTTCAGATCAATTGGCCACACATGCCACGGTCTACTCAGGACTGGGAGGCCAACATTGAAAACAGGTTGATCATGGAGCAGCACAGATATGATGTAGAGGAGCAGGCAGTGTTGGCAGCAGAGCATGAGCAGAATTTAAATGCAGACCAGCAGACTGCTTATGAAGACATCTTGCAGGCAGTCCACAATAAGACTGGCCAAACATTCTTCCTCCATGGTCCAGGTGGCACTGGCAAAACCTATGTATACAACACTCTCTGTTATTGACTTTGTTCAGAGGGCAAGATTGTTCTCTGTGTCGCATCATCTGGGGTTGCTGCCCTGTTGCTCAAAGGTGGACGCACTGCCCACTCCTGCTTTCATATCCCTATTGAGATCAATGAGTCATCCACCTGTATTTTTTTGTTCAACAATATTTAACATGGTGCACGGGCGCAGTCCACGGCTATCTACGACATGAGGCAGCGGGTATACGACGTAAGTTGAAGGGGAAACTACAGCCCCAATAACGCACACGAGTGCGTGAAGGCCCGTGCGCTGCCCCTTCGGGCGGCGCGCATGGCCGGACTATGGGCCAAGGGTGCTCAGGCGCCTCCCCAAACCAGCTCGCCGGCACCCAACGGCGCGTACTAACACACTCAACTCCCTACCCCCACTTAGCCCCTGCATGGCCCCTATTAGTCGTGCGCGCCCACTGACGCGCCGGCCAGGAATGAGGATTACAGGTCTTCCCGCAGGTCGACCAACCCACCAGCCATGAGGCCCGACGGGGTCCGGAGCCCCTCGGTTGCCCGAGTACAGCCCCTCCTCGCTTAGCCGCCCCACGCATGGGACGGTACCCACCAACTGGTGGGCCCCCCAACCTTGCCAGCGATGAACCTGAGGTTCAGCGTTACCGACAGAGACATCGCAGGCTCGGAAACCAAGCGCGCGTTCGGCGGGCCATCAGGCTCACCAGGCCACCAGACGGGGGTCATACGCCCTGCGTGTAACCCTCATCCCAGGTCCCACCCTTCCGGGGGGGCAAAGGCGAACACACGTGGGTTCGCCTCGAGAAGCTCGACGAGGTCTGCGATGAATCGCGGGCCCTGTCGGTGTTTCTTGCGCTTCACGTGGGGGCACAGGCGGAGCAGGTGGTCACGGTCCTGAAGGGCCGGGGGGGGCAAGCGCAGTGAGTATCCTCACTGGGGAAGAAGCGATCGCGGTAACTCCCAATGGGGGCATGCGCCATGATGCACCGACACAGTCGGGCCGTCAACCTGCAGTCATGTGCAGTTTCTTTGAGCCAAGGCCCGCAGCCAGAGGCGGTGGGCATTGCGGGGGCCTTCCGTTGGGCCCTCAGGTCCAGGAAGCTCCTCCCTCGATATTTGGGGTCCACAAAGCAGGCAGCCCATTCTTTCTCTGCCGTCTCCTTGAAGGAGGCAATCAGCCAATTGCGGGTGGTTTTAGGGGAAATCCCCAGAGGCAGCCGAAGTGACGTCGTGACGTCGTGAGCTTGCTTGTGGTGTATCTGGTGGCCTTGATCCAGTTCGAACCAGGGCCGTAGGAGGCAGCACAGCCGGAGGGCGTGCTGTTGACCCCCCGTTGGGGAGCAGTCCACCCAAGCATCGGCGAGTGCGAGGGCGTCCGAAAATACCACCACCTTCTTGCATCCGGCGGCCACGGCCGCGGACACTCCTAGGTGGAGGGCGCGATGTTCGGCATCGGTCGCTGAGGCGCGACCGAGGAATGCGGTAGCACGGCGGATCTCTTGGTTCCCACAGAACACAAGGGCAGCCGCCGAGGCCTGGTGGGCTGTCCTGGGTACGGACCCGTCACAGCCTACAATGAGACAGTCCGGCTTGGCCCTGGCCTCAGCCAAGACACGGTCCAGACGGCCAGTGTAATCTTTGCATTCGTCCGTCCCTTTGGGGGGCGGGCGGTGAAGGGAGATTCTGTCCATGAACAGATCTATCAAGCGTCTCCCGGGTTGGCTCTCAGGGCCATAGGCCTCGAAAGGTTCCCCAGAGAGGGAGCAGATGGTAATCGTGTCCGCCACAGGGGACACAATTTTCCGGCGGGCGACAGGCGGGAGGGCCTGAAGTCCCAGCGCATGCCGGGGGGCGTCTCCCACCAGGTCCCCTTCCAAGATAGCTCGGACGGGGTGGGTGCGCGTCAAAGTAGCCGTCCGGAGACAGCTCTTGTCCGCCAAGCAGCGCAGCACCTGCGGCATGGGCAGCAGGGCCGCAAGGCACTCCATAGCCCCCATGGGGGTCGTATGGAAACATCCTGTGATCCAGCGGGCAGCGGTGTGCTGCATCTGGGACAGGGCCTTGACAATGCCTTTGGTACGGGTACCTCAGCAAAACCAGAGACGGAGGCCATGCGTCGCCACCGGGATGACGCAGGACCTGTAGAGTAGCCACTTATTCGCCGGGGAGAGTCCCCTGGTCAAATTGCCAAGCATACGCATGGCGCTCACAGTCGTGAACGCCTTCGTCGTATAGAACCAGACGTGTTCCTTGAAGGACAGTTTCTGGTCGAAGAAGAAACCCAGATACCGCCAAATGGGCTTGGGTCTGAGGGGGGTGGCCCCAGTGAAGGGGGCGACTCCGAGGTCAATAGGGGGGTTGGGCGCCACCTGTGCTCTAGAGAAGTGGAAGACCTAGGACTTTGCGTGCTCCAGCACCAGTCCAAGGGCCGTGAAGAGGCGGAATACCTTGTTATAGGCATCCACAAGCTTGGGGAGGTTGTCCTCAACCCATTTAGATTGCGCGATGAGGGTACCATCGTCGACGTAGGAGATCAAATCCGCCAGCGGCCGGGGGGCCTGGGCGAAAAAGAGGCGCATCACCGGTGCGATGTATAGCGCCGAGCAAACAGGGGACAGGGCCGAGCCCTGCCCCACCCCGACGTCGGCAGAGAATCTGCCCGAGCTGTCGGTGTTCCATTTGTAGGTCGTGAAGCGGCCTACCAGGTACGAGCAGAAGAAGTTCACCACGCATGGTGGGAACCCCGATCTCTCGACAATGGCCAGCAGAACCTGATGGTTCAGTGATGGAAAGAATTGAGCAATGTCAAATGCGACAACGCTCGTCTGCAGCCCTTTCACCCATCCTGCACAAATGAGGTGGGTGAGGTAGACCCCAGCGTCCTCCGTGGAACGCTGGGCGACGCCCCCAAACTGGTTGGGGTGAAATACGCCGTGTGCCACGCCGTCGAACTGGAGCCGTCGGGACAGCAGCTTTTCGACCAATTTTCCAAGAGTGTTCAGCAGCACAATAGGCCTGAACGACTTCGGGGTAGAGTAATTAGGTTTTCCAGGCTTCGGTATGATAACCGATGTGGATTCCTTGAAATGAGAGGGCCAATGGCCCAGTGTGACGCACGCTTCCGCGATGCGGACAAAAAGGTCGGCAACCTCAATGTTGCCAGCCCAGCGTTTAAGGAAGGACCACATAACGTGGTCCAGTCCAGGGGCGGAGCGTGATGAGCATGCCTTAAGGGCCTCCCGCAGTTTGAGCAGGGAGAAGGGAATCCACTCCCAGGGGGGGAGGGGTTCGTAATCATCGAGCACAGAGAGGTCTACTGGGCGGTCATTGGCCGCGTTGTAGGTGCTGTCTAGCGCCGTCCAAAGCGCCTCCAGTGTGTTGCAGGGGGCACCTCCATAGGAGATGGCCTCGCACAATGGGAGGTTGCGTTGTTTGACCCAGGGCATTAGATCCCAGGGGCGTTGGTTGGTGAATGAGACTTCTTTGATGCGTGCATCAAAGAACTCCCGCTTTGCGGCTTTAACTGCCTGCTTAAACATGCTCTAGTCTTCAGGGTCCCGGGATTCCCGGTACTCCTCGAGGGCTGTGTGGCATTCATCCGACCACCACTCCTTAGAGCGGCTGCAGATATCTTTAGACCGGGCATGGGTACGCCACACTGCTGCAAATGCTTCCAAGATGGCTTGCACCACCTCGTCCACCTCTGCCGGTGAGTGACCTGTCCAGTTGGACAAGGCCAAAAGCCGGGAGGAGACGTCCTCTAAATAGGCCGTCTCCTCGTCTGAGTCAGGGGTGATACCCTTCGTCCGCAGCGGCACGCGGTAGAAAGGGGTCCTGAGATTGACCAGGAGGGGTGTGTGGTCCGAGGACCTGCGGTGCTCCGGGAAGATAGTGTGTTCTGTGACTGCTTTGTCCACTGAACTGATGAAGAGCAAGTCAATCACCATGGGATTGAGCTCACTGTTGTAAGGGTAGTGGGTGGGCTTCGCCACATCAGGGCGGCAGAGCGACAGCCCAAGTCGGGTGGTGGCCGCCAAGAGGCGGTCAGCGTGGATATTTGCCGCCGGTCCCTGGAGATCCCAGAGGCGGTGTCGGCAGTTGAAGTCTCCCCCTATAAGGTGGAAGCGATGGGGCCATGTCTCCGCCCCCTCAGAGAGGAGGCGGATCCTGGTGTGGTTCCTGTCTGAATAGACATTGGCAAGGAAGATGAGGTCCTCGCCCGTACCTAAGGTGAAGACGATGATGTCACGATGATCAACAAGGTCCCGGCGGTAGCTGGGCCTCAGGGACTGTAGACGCTTATCAAAGTAGACAGCGACGCGTGGAAATTCCCCACGGTCGTTCCTAGGGAACAGAGCGGCATCATTAGGAGCTGGGGCAGTGTCTGTCCCGGCCTGTCGGACCATGCATCCCCAGTTGAGGTGCATGGGGGCGCCAATCACCGCCTCTCCGTCCCTGGATGCGGACGAAGGCGCGTGCCTAATGAGGTTCCAAGGAGGTTCCTGGATCAACAGAATGTGAAACTCATCACTCTGAGACTCAAGTAGCATGTCAAGAAGTCCGTAATTTCGATTTACATTTTGACACATAATTTTTAAATAAGTAATATCCCATGTATGACTCATTTACGTTTGCCCACCGCGTCCTGCGGGGAAGGGGTCAGACAGGAGGGTGCGGGTGGCGTGGCGCTCACGTACCTCGGCATAGCGTTTCTTGATCCAGTCACCGTCGAAACGGTGCTTCCAGAAATTACAGCGACAATCATCGGCTGCATGCTCCTTGCGGCAGTTGGGGCAGCGAGGCAGATGCGGACACGGGGAGTTCTCCGGCGTGGGGGGGATCGGGGGCGTCGCCTTGGCGTTGCCCTTACAGCAGCCTGCTAAGGTGCGATGGTGCTCCTTGCGGTGAGGGCCACTGCATATGGGGCAGCGGATCTGAGGAGCACGGCAAGTGTTGGTCGGATGACCCCACTTCCAGCACCGTTGGCATAGGGGGACGCCGGGATTGGCCCGGGCCTCGCGGATAGGGCAGACGTACGGCCCAAACTGGACCGCACGTTTGGAGAGCGCTTTCGCGCGTGCGCCACTGACCGAGTCAGAGACGTTCATATATACGGTAGCAGTGTCCAACTGCTTCGAGTTTCCGACGATCCGAAGGGGAGCGTTTAGGACAACCAAGTCCTTGAGGCCAGACTTGGCGATAAAATTGAGCACCGACTCCACCGTGGTGGGGCGATGGTCTTGGAAGTACGGCACGTCGATAATTTTCATGTACGACGTGGAGGAAGGGAGCTCCGCAGTGACGCGGAGGTGGTCCCCGACGAACGCCGCAGCGACTGCCTGACGGATAATGCGGAGGTCCTCTGCGGAGGCCACAGTGTCGGTGGCGATGGAGTAGCCCCCATATGCCAGAGAGACTGACTCCGCCTGCAGGGTGGAGCGATGAAGGGATAAGGCCAGGCGGACCCATTCTAGGATCTCGTGGCTCTTGATAAGGACGACCAGGGGGGGAGGCATACCGCCCTCACCCAGGATCACGTGGACAATGACGATGACCTGTCTGCGCGACGGGCCATGGACAGTGGACGAAGCTTTGGGCTTCGCCGCAGTGGGTTTAGCCTGCTGGTGCATCGCAGCCAGCCTGGCAGTAGGGAGCTCGGGGAACGCCTTGGCCATGTGGACCAAGCCGTCTACCGACGAGGTGGGGACATGACCGCCCTTGAATCGGGCAGCCTGTGCAAATGTAGGAGGCTGGGCTGGGCCAGGCCTGGTCAGAGGGGGTCTCTGCTGCGGAATGGCAGGGAGAGGATGCCCACCCTTGGAGCGGGAGGCGCGGGGGAGGCGGTTGGCCAGCCCCCCTCTGCGCAGTGGCGGGGGACCAGGACGTACCGGGGCCGCAAGGGGCATGGGCACGTCCTGGTTGGGAGCAGGTGTCGTCTCTCAATCGAACGAGTTGACGAACGAATCGAAGGACATGGACCGGAGAGGGTCCATGACCGGGGCCAGGGGAACTCCAAAGTTGTCGGCTGCCCTCAGGAGGCCGGACAATGCGGAGACGAGGTCGGGGGTGCTGCCCTGCAGCAACTCCTCAGATGCGCCCTGAGAGGCGAGAGAGCCAAGGGTATTGGCCCCCTGGATGATTGACTCGACCAGGACTCTCACTTCGAGCTCGGTCACTGGTTCGACGTCATACATATCCCCGTCCTCTTTATTGGACGAGGGAGTGGTGCTAGGGGGACCACCGGTGACGATGGTCGAGGCCCTGGAGGCAGCTTGCGAGGCGCTGGACATGCGCGGTGCACGGGGGGTGTCCTGGCTGTGGCTATATGGTGACGGCGAGGGAGATGTGCGAGGCGTGCAGACTGGGCCGGCCTGCGAGGGGACTGGGGGCCTCCCAGTGGGCCTAGAGGCCACCGGCGAGGCGAGAGAGAAGGGGGGAGCTCTGCTGGGAGTGGGGGGTTCGACACGCGGGTTGCCCCGGATCGCGCCGCCCGATCCTCGTGTTGGGAAGGCGTTGACATGCACTGCTAGCAGTGTGGAGAGAACCAGATCGAAGGGATCAGAGACGAGCAGAAGGCCACAGAACGGATGAGACGATGAGTAGCTGTAGAGGTGTGGCTGTGCACGTCGTGGTAACAGATCAAGAAGCGGTGAGTCATCCACCTGTAGGATTCCTAGGGGTAAAGACATGGCCAATCTCCTGAAGAAAACTGATTTGATAATTTGGGATGAAGCACTCATGCAGCATCGTCACATTCCCAAAGCTGTTGATCGTACTTTCAAGGATGTCTGCAATTCTGACAAGCCATTTGGTGGAATCACTGTGGTTTTTGGAGGGGACTTTCACCAGATCCTCCCTGTGATTGAGAGGGGTTCATGACCTCAGTTGGTGGGTGCTTGCCTGAAGCGCTCTGTTCTCTGGCATCACATCCAGGTCCTCCATCTGAAAATCAACATGCAGCTCAATACCAACAATGCCCAGGAGCAGGACTTTGCAAAGTGGCAGCTGGAGGTGGGCAAGGGTCAGCATACAGATGACAACTGCAACATTACTCTTCCAGACAATTTCAAATGTGCAGAAAACACTGTGTCATCCCTCATTGACTCCATCTATCCTGGAATATCAGATGGCCATCAGCATCCAGATGAATACTTCTCACAGAGGGTGATCCTGGCCTGCCGCAATGATGATGTGGATGACTTGAACCATACTGTGCTTCAGAGGTTTCCTGGAGAGGAGTGAGTGTTTCACAGTGCAGATTCTATTGTCAATGATGGGGATGATCTGTTGTATCCTGCAGAATACCTCAACTCTCTGAATTGCTCAGGTCTACCATTGGCACACTCGGCTCTAAAGGTGGGCTGCCCTGTGATGGTGTTGTGAAACCTGAATTTGGATGGAGGGGTATGCAATGGCAGCAGAGGAATTGTGACAAGAATGAGGAACAGGGTGTTGGAGGTACTGTTGATCACTGGAGATCATGCTGGAGACAAGATATTCATTCCTCGAATGCACCTGCAGCCAGCACCTGGACAGCTGCCTTTTACACTGAGTCGGTTCCAGTTTGGAGTTCAACTCTGCTTCTCTATGTCAATCAACAAATCACAAGGACAGTCTGTGTGGCATGTGGGGCTAGATTTCAGGAGTGCAGTGTTCACACATGGGCAATTTTATGTTGCAGTATCACGGGTTCGGTCTGTGCATAACATCAAGGCGATATGGGGAGGTGAATGTTATGATTCTATCGTTTTACCTATATTTACTTTCTAACATGCGCTTACTTGACAGCCAGCACATCATTACTTATTGAAACACTCCTTAAAAGACCTGAGTAGATAACTGCTATACTTACTAGCCAATCGTTATATAGACCAGAGTAACTAATAGTCTATATAAGCTGTAGTAGATAGTCGGTCAAGCCCTCAGCTTGACCTAAAGATATCAACTCTTTAAACTGCTCACAAGAACTCGACCTAAGGAAGTACCTTAGAGTCTAAACGACAAACTCGACGCAAGGAAGCACCTTGACGTCTCGAACTTACTGAGTAGTTAAGAGACAATCTTAACAAAAGGTCAAGCTGATCGAACCCGCCGACTTGTCACAAGTCTAGGCGCACCCAACAGACACTGTGGCGCCCAAGCTCACGCACGCGCTCAAGAACAGACACTTCGCAGACAGACCACCCCGAACAGCAGTACCCACTGATACCTCCGAATTCTTCCGTTTAGACGGACGACGAATCAGATACAGCAACAGCCTAAGAAGTTGGTACTTCGCAGATACCACAGGCTCGACAGAATACGTACCCGACCACTACTTCACTGAAGGTAGACCCGAAGACAGCAGACCACCCCAGAGGATTACAAGAGAAGCATCCTCTTTGATCACAGACAAACAAACAGGGTACTCGCAAACCCTCGAAGAATCCAAACCCAAAGACTCACTCGACCCCACTTACTTCAAAATGGCAAACAACAGAGATGCCCAAGTAAAAATCCGAGTCCCCTCCGATTTCTCTGGAGAAAGAGAAAAGACGATGAAGTTCCTACAGGAAGTAGAACTCTACATCCAAGTGAACCCGAACACCTACGACACCGATGAAAAGAAAATCGCATTCGCCCTCTCATTCATGATAGGAGGAGCGGCTGCAGGATGGAAAGAAGCAAAGATCAGAGAATCTTTGGCCAACAACAACTTTGGCAGCTGGCAAGCATTTAAAACAGCCGTCTCCGCCGCCTTTTCCCCTGTAGATGACGCAGGAACCACACGAACCAAACTAAAGAATTTAGTTCAGACAGGAGATGTGCAAGACTACATCTCCGACTTCCGAATCCTCGCCGCGCACACAGGAATAGTCCAAAACGTCGCCCTCATTGAATATTTCATGGACGGGCTGAAACCGAAACTTCTCAAGAAAGTATTTCTCAAAGAAACAATGCCCACTACCATTGACGGATGGTACGAGGCCGCTGCCAAGTACGAAGGGCAGTGGAAACAAGCACAGGCAATCGCGGGAAAAGCTAGAGGAAATAAAGCACCCTCTAAAGCTTACACTCCCTCCGCCGTCCCCGACGTCGATCCAAACGCCATGGAAATCGACAAAATGACACAACAAGATCACGCCAAACACATGCGCAAAGGAATGTGCTTTGTCTGTCACCAGACAGGACATTGCGCAATCGACCACAAAGACAAGAAGACGGGAAAGTTCCTACCTGGACCCGTCAGAAGGTTTACCGCTAAGAAACCAAGCGGAAAAGACACCTATGGGAAAATACGAGCTCTCATAGGCGAACTAGACGAAGAAGAAAAAGAAGAAACCCTCAACCTCATGGAAGAGTCGGGTTTTTAAGAAAGCGGACTGCCCCGATGTCAGGACCCGCTCAAATTATGGTCTCATCTGTACTTATAGCTAACATGGAAAAGCAATCTATGAGATTACCAATGCAGCTATTCGTTGAGAACAAAATTGTTGAAACCGATGCCCTCCTCGATTCTGGAGCAGGAGAGATGTTCATGGACAGAGGCTTTGCACAGATGTACAACTTCCCGCTCACTCCTCTCCAAAAACCGATCCGGGCTAGGAACCTTGATGGCACCCAAAATAAACTAGGCACCATCAATCACTCCACCACCGCTTCGGTAGACATTGGAGGAAGGCAATCAAAAATACGATTCATGGTTACAGGACTAGGAAAAGAATCCATTATCCTAGGACTCCCTTGGCTTCAAAAAGAGAACCCATGAATCAACTGGGAAATCGGAACAATGCAATACCAAAAGAACAGATCATTGGAAGCTGCCCAACGAGCAGTAGCCAAAACTAAGGTAAGGCACGGGTTCGGGTATGACCGCAGTAACTATACCCGAGGGTGTCTGGGGTACGGGTGCAGTGTTGAGCTCTCGTAACCCTACTGCATACCGTACCTGTATACCACAATACCGTGGTTTTGTGCGGGTATTGAGCCAGAAAGATATCACCCGACTACTGCTCCATTATCCATTACTCGTCTCATTTCAAAGCCTTTCGATCAGTATGATCATGATGCTATCACTAAGTCACCAACTGTGTCACACGGTATTCCAACGTGACCTTCTATCCTACCTCAAGTGGTCTCCATGAACGGAATGACTTGCTTGTCATATTGGACTTCGAAAGTCTTGGGCATAGCGGATAGAGCCCGTTTTGGCATAATTCAGTGTGTGATGTGTTCATCCCCAGCTCCACTTACAATGTCAACATCAGCCGTATCTATGCCACGTTCGTACGATGACCCACGAATAGTACTTTGGTAATGGGGCGAGATTCTTTGATGTTGTGTCGGTGGCCTCGGAAGTCTTGGGAGTTGCGGATACTGCTGGTTTTGGTATAATTTGGTGGGTCGTGTCGACTTCTTGTTCTTGCAGCTCTGTTTACGAACTCGTCGTCAGGTCTTCCTATGCCAAGCATGAATGACGAGCGAAATATTTAAGGACCTACTTCAAGTTAGAATTTTTCTTGCTCACCTCCAGGATGGCGAGGGCACCTGATCTGAATTCCGAAACGTCGTCCTCCAAGTCCAAATCATCCACCATTTCCAAGGCTGCCAGCTCTGTCAAGCAGGTTGCAACAAAGACTGCCCAACATCTGTGCCGACCTCTCAAGAAGCTTGCTGCTGTCCTCTCTCGCTCTCCTTCCCGTTCGCCATCTACCCGCGCGACGTCTGAGGATGGTGATGACAACGGCGATCTGGGAATGCCAGCATCGGAGGAACTTGACGCCAAGAAGGCACTTGGTGAGTGGTTCCTTAGCCTTTCCTGATTCTATCTCCTTACAAAACTCATCGTACACAGAGGACAGTAAAAAAACCTGGCGCTCTCCAATCTATTCATTCTTCAAGCCCTCGGTCTCAGTTCAGTACCACAACAACCGGCTTTGCCATTTCTTCCCTTGCGCTGCTCGCAAGTGCAAGACAGTGCTCGGAGGGGTGCGTCGCTTCCAGGACTCCAAGGTAATGTCATTTAAGTACCTCACCCCTTTGCTGCCGTCCCTGATTGAAATTCAGGACAAAGCATCGACCGCGAACCTCCGCCACCATGCCATCAAGTGCTTCGGTCATGAAGCTGTGGACAACACTCAAGGAGCCAGTTCTTCGACTCAGAGTGGATCTATTTTCGCTGCATTTGCTCGCCAAGGTCAAAAACCAGTTATGGTCTCTCACCGTTCACACACCAATGATGAAGTTCGGTAAGTCATCATTCCCACTACATTCTATCATCTCTCAACGTCCATCCGCAGTGCACATCTGGTGAAGTGGATCACGGAAAGCAACCGGCCAACCAACATCGTAAACGACCGTGAACTTGAAGACCTACTTACCGCCGGTCACCCTCACATCAACATTCCGTCGACTCACACCATCAGCCGGGATATCAAGGCGTCATTCGAGAAGTGCCGTGAGCATATTGGTCAACTCCTTCAGGTACGTCGTTGTTCATTCTTCACTATTGCCTCGGCTGACAGCTCTTTATCCAGGAACACCCTGGCAAGCTCCACTTCGCTACTGATGGCTGGACCTCGCCCAACCATCGTGCGTTTGTTGCCTGGACCGTGCACCTGGAATACAACGGCGATATGTTCACATTCCTCCTCGATATTGTTGAGGTACCAGAGGTTAGTCAACCCTCGATTCCAATTTTGTAGCCTATTCAACAATCCACTAGTCTCACAACGGCATTACACTCGCGAGAGAATTCCAGAGCATGCTGAAGAGTTTTGGCATCGAAGATAAGGTATGTTTCTATCCTGTATTTACTCGCCCATATCAAACACCCGTGTTGTTATAGATCCTCGCGCTTACCGCCGATAATGCCTCCAACAACAACACCCAGACAAAGAAGCTTGCGAAACTCCCCAACTCATTTGTCGTTACCAACCGTGTGCAATGCTTTAACCACACTCTCCAGCTCTCTGCGAAAATGCTCCTTGCACCTTCCGCTCTTGTCTCACCTCCAAGAACCTCATGGATGATGATGAAATTGACAGTATGCCTGGTCTCGTCGATACCGATACCGACAGCGATGAAGATGATGATGACAACGATGGTGATGATGAGGGTGATGATGACCCAGATGATGAGATCGACGAGTTGGAATTACTAGATGAAGAAGAACAGGAGAAATTCGCCCAGGACACAGAACTTGTTAAGACCACAATTACCAAGGTACGTTACATACTATCGACGACGCCTTCTATAACTGACAAAGTATTTCACAGGTTTGGAAGCTTGCATTTGCTATCATCAACTCTCCGACAATTCTTCTCCCCACATGGCGTTCAACTTGCACCCAAAAACAGAAGAAAGTCCGCCTTATTCCTCACGACGTTGTTACCAGGTGGAACTCGACATTCGACATGATGAAGTTTGCTTTGGAATACAGGGAGTCTATTGATGCGATCACTGCCAATAAGAATCTGAAGCTACAGGACTACAAATTAGATGACAATCATTGGAAAGTCGTTGAAGATCTGGTTGGCGTACTTGATGTAAGTGTTCTTGCATTTGTATTGTGTTTAGTCATCCTGACAAGTGGATGTAGCAATACAAAAGGGCAACACTTTTCTTCTCCAAGGACTCGGCTAGTGTCGCCAACGTTATTCCAGCTATGGATAAACTTGATTCGCAGCTCAACCCTACTACAAAGCAACCTTACCATCCGTCGATCACTGCCACCATGAAGCTCGCTCGTAAAAAGATCAATCGGTACTATGAGCTTACGGACCTCTCTGACATGTATAGGATTGCGATGGGTAAGTAGCTCCGTCTCTCAGTTCTTCTTGTTTTCTGATTTCCTGTCGAAGTTCTTCACCCCAGGTTGAAGCTCGAATACTTCCGCCGCCAAGAGTGGGAGCCTGCTTGGATCGAAAACGCTGAACATCTTACCCACAATGCATACCAAAACTATGAAAAGCCCAGCACCACCGAAGAAGACCCTGATGCAACGCTTGTGGAGGTATGTGATTTCTGTTGGCAATATGGCACCCGCCGCATTTTCTGAACTTGATAAGTATCTGCGTGCTGAGGTGGTGAAAGTCGCGGAGCCTCTCAAGTGGTGGCACGACAATCGTCAGACTTATCCTCACCTCTCTCGCATGGCCCTCGATTATCTTAGCATCCCTGGTGAGTATTGTGATTAATTTTCCACAAGCATTACTGAGACTGAGCTAGCGACATCAACGGCTGTTGAGCGCGTCTTTTTGCAAGGCCGCCAACTGCTCAGTTTCACCCGCAATCGCCTTCTCGGTAGTTCGGTTCGTTCTTACCTATGTCTAGGATCCTGGTGTCGTCATGACTTAGTAGGTATACCTGAGTTGGTAGCTGTAGTCAAGGGGTCAGGTCAGAAAAGGAAACGAGCTTATTCATTGTCGAGCATAGAGGTTGAAGGGTAGTCCATTGTGCTATACAAAAACCCGCGGTATAGTTGATACCGTGGTTTTCATCTTAACCCGCATATCTTTCGGGTGTGGTGTAGACCCTTAACCGTACCGGGTATGGTGTAGTGGGTAACGGGTGCGGTGTGGTGAATCCATACCCACGGTATACCCATGCCTTACCCTAGCCAAAACCCGGCAACTCATGAAAGGAACCCCTTTTGAGCAGAAACACACCACGGCAGATACCCCAATCGCTAGATTGGAAGAAACCTTGATCCGAGCCAAAACATCGATCTCTCAACAATTGGCACACAATGAACAGAAAGATCAAAAAGAGGATAAAACGACCATACCACCGGAATACCGAGAGTACAACAAAGTCTTTGAGAAAGCTGCCTCTGAAAGATTTCCCGAATCAAAACAGTGGGACCACGCTTTAGATCTGAAGGAAGACTTCATACCAAAAGACTGCAAAGTCTATCCTCTCACCCCGGTCGAACAACAGAAAATGGACGAATTCCTCGAGGAAAACCTGGCAAAAGGATACATCCGACCGTCGAAATCACCTATGGCCTCACCGTTCTTCTTTGTAGCAAAGAAGGATGCAGGAGCGCTTCGACCCTGCCAAGACTATCGGTACCTGAATAACGGAACGATCAAGAACACTTACCCGCTGCCCCTGATCGGAGACCTCCTTGACAAATTAAAAGGAGCACAAATATTCACCAAACTTGACATCAGATGGGGATATCACAACATCAGGATAAAGGACAGAGATCAATGGAAAGCAGCCTTCAAGACGAACAAAGGACTGTTCGAACCAACAGTCATGTTCTTTGGCTTATGCAACTCTCCAGCCACATTCCAGGCAATGATGAATGAGATCTTCAAAGATCTGATCGACAAAGGATGGGTAGTGATCTACATGGACGACATTCTGATCTTCTCCCGAGACCCCAGGAAACACGCCGATCGAACAAAGAAAATCCTCCAACGGCTCAAAAACCACGACCTCTATCTTAAACCCGAGAAATGCAAATTCGACATCAAAGAAGTCGAATTCCTCGGCTTGATAGTAAAACCAGATCAAATCCTGATGGACCCGACCAAACTCTCCGGCATCCGAGACTGGCCCGAACCAACTAACGTCAAAGGAGCAAGATCGTTCCTCGGATTCGGAAACTTCTACCGCAGATTCATCGGACGCTTCGCTGAACTAGCACGGCCACTCAACAACCTAACGAGAAAGGACATCAAATTCGAATGGACGCCAGAATGTCAAGAATCATTTGACAAGTTAAAGGCTAAGTTTAGCGAGGCACCAACTCTGTTGATGCCAGATCCCAGCAAACCGTTCATGATCGAATCTGACGCGTCTAAATTCGCAACTGGTGCGGTACTCAGACAACAAGGACCCGATGGAGACTGGCACCCATGCGGGTACATCTCCCACTCCTTGACCCCTACGGAATGGAACTACAAAATTTACGACAGAGAACTGCTTGGAATTATCCGAGCTTTAGAAACGTGGAGGCACTACCTACAAGGAGCGCCACACCCGGTCACAATCCTGTCCAATCACAAGAATCTGACATATTTCAGGGTCGCACAAAAACTAAACAGAAGACAGGCATGATGGAGCCTCTTCTTATCGTAATTTGACATCAAATTGATCCATGTACCGGGATCACAGATGGTCCAATCCGACGCACTATCCCGGAGAGAAGATTTAGAAAAAGACACAGACAAGGACAACGAAAACCTGACAATGCTGCCAGAAACAGTATTTGTCAACACCATTGACACGGAAATGGAATTGCTTTTGGTCACGGCAACCATGAAAGACGAATTAGTAGCCGATGCAATCAAGGCACTAAAAACCAATGGAACGCCACCGATCAAATCTCGCTGACTGGGAAGTAAAGGACGGACTCCTTTTCTTCAAAAACAGATGCTACGTCCCTCCGAACAACGAACTACGAAAAAGGTTAATCGAACAATATCATAATTCCCTCACTGCAGGACACCCCAGACAATTTCAGACACTGGAATTAATCCGAAGAGACTATTGGTGGCCAGGAATGACGACACTGATCAAAAACTTCGTACAAGGATGCGGACTGTGTCAACAAATGAAGGTTAACACCCACCCGACGACACCACCCCTGACACCGATTAAATCAACCGTGACGAGACCATTCGCATTGGTTACTACTGACTTTATTATGGACTTACCAGAATCAGACGGACATGATGCCCTAATGGTCGTGGTAGACCATGGTCTTACAAAGGGGGTAATTTTAATACCTTGTAACAAAACCATCGACGCCCTAGGAGCAGCAGACCTCTACCTGAAGAACGTATTTACCAGATTCGGTCTCCCCGACAAAATCATATCCGATCGAGACCCGAGATTTGCATCCAGGTTATTCCAAGAACTAGGAAAACTCTTGGGAATCAAATTGGCTATGAGCACAGCCTACCACCCACAAACTGACGGACAAACCAAACGAATGAACCAAGAAATCGAAGCCTATCTTCGCATGTTCTGCACGAATCAACCTGAGACATGGGTGAAACTACTCTCCACCGCAGAATTCGCCCATAATCAACGGACTCACTCTACTGTGAAACACTCTCCGTTCTACCTCATGATGGGGTATGAACCACATGCGATACCCACGCCTTACAAGAAAAGCGACGTACCCGCTGCAGAGAAAAGAATTGTCCAACTTCAAAGAGCGCGAAATGAAGCCTTAGCCGCACACGAACTGGCCTGACAACTCATGGCAGAAAGAATCACCCGAAAGTTCACCCTGTTCCTCCTTGGTCAAAAAGTATGGCTTGACTCTAGAAATCTGAAGATCTACCCCCACACCAAGAAACTCTCCCCGAAAAGAGAAGGACCATTCCCAATTAAGCGGGTTCTCTCACCGCTTTCTTACGAACTGAAACTACTGACTCAATGGAAGATTCACCCGGTGTTTCACGCAGCACTCCTCACTCCATATTCTGAAACAGAAACACATGGCCCAAACTACCTGAAGCCTCCCCCCAACCTGATCGAGGGAGAAAACAAATACGAAGTAGAAACCATCACCGCCCACAAACCGCGCAGATCAAAATATGTTTACCTCGTGAAATGGAAAGGCTATCCAACTTCAGAAAACACATGGGAACCAGAGTCACACCTGAAGCACGCCGAAGAAGTCCTCAACTTATATAAAAAGAGGAAAAACCTATAGAACAAAACATCGAACACACTCACACACCATGCACACCAACAACACAACCGCCTCCTCCTCTGCCCAAAAGAACCTCCCACCTCTCGCTGAGTTCGTCAAGAACTTCTTAATCAATCCCACCAACCGCGCCCGCCTCACCCACTACCTCATCGACCGCGACCAAGACGTCTTAAACAGCCTCCTCCACCATTACGACGCCATCCTTGACCTGATACGAGACCAAGAACGACTCGCCGACGAAACCCTCGCAACGATGATGAGTCAAGGTATAGAATCAGCCATCAATCGCCTTCAGAAACAATGGTTAGAAAGCATTCGATCTCCTACTCCCCTCACCCAGCCAACTGTCAGCTCAGTATCCCCCCATTACTCCTTCCAATTGACCCAACACAAAGACTCCCAAACTGGGTTACCAACCTCTTCACCCCAAAAGAAAATGATCTCAAATGAAGCTCCCCCGACTGGAAAGGGGCGACATTCGTCGACTTCTATTCCCGGCATCATTAGAATCAAAACAACCCTGCCACCAGTACCTGAGATCATCGATCTCACGTCACCCACCCCACAGCCACAACGCCCACTGACCCCGATGAACATCCGACCCAGAACCCCGACGCCGCCGCATATGAAAACAGAGAAATGTTACAAGTGTGGAAAGATCGGCCACTTCGCGACATATTGCGACCAATTCATCTGCAGCATATGTAAGAAGAGAAGACCCGGACACTACCCTGTCACCTGCCCTAAATGACGACGTGCGTCTGCGCCACCCGTCTACGCCAGTCTTAATCGGGTCTTATTAGATCAAGTTTACAGACCTCCCCCTGAAATAGATTACAACGACACCTGGGATGATGCAGTGTGGGCAAACATCACGGGAGAACCCTGTGGAGACTTATAAAAAGTCGTCTTCTCCCCTTTCTTTTCTCCTCAACAACCACAACCCCTCAAAAATGGACGGCCACATCATCTTCGCCATAGTCTTTTGCTCGTTCATGCTTCTATGCTGGCTCGTTATCTTTTCCTTTATCATTTACTGGCATATTCAAAATCATCAACCTGCATCCACCCTTACACCATTTATCGATGTTGACATCGAACTTCGACCACTCCCGCCTGTCGCGCGACCATTCAGACATTCACGTGTCTGGATCTGGAGAGATCCCAAGCAACCTAGTGACGGAGTAGTCATTTAGAAGAGTTATTGAAGGCTGGAAACCTCAATCTTAGTAAGGGGGTAATGTTATGATTCTATCATTTTACCTATATTTACTTTCTAACATGCGCTTACTTGACAGCCAGCGCATCATTACTTATTGAAACACTCCTTAAAAGACCTGAGTAGATAACTGCTATACTTACTAGCCAATCGTTATATAGACCAGAGTAACTAATAGTCTATATAAGCTGTAGTAGATAGTTGGTCAAGCCCTCAGCTTGACCTAAAGATATCAACTCTTTAAACTGCTCACAAGAACTCGACCTAAGGAAGTACCTTAGAGTCTAAACGACGAACTCGACGCAAGGAAGCACCTTGACATCTCGAACTTACTGAGTAGTTAAGAGACAATCTTAACAGTGAAAGTGAAAATGCTATAATGAAGAATATTGTTTATAATGAAGTACTATTAGATTAATGTATATATTGGTGTAGAAATAGTTTTAACTGTAGATAAAAAAGGACAAAGTAAAATACTACATAGCTACTAATTTTGTCTATTGATTTACTATGACAGCTCCATTATACTGAGATCATCAAAAGAGCTATTCAAGTTACTGATTTACAACAACACCTCCTTCACACAGGGAGGGGCCGAAGGTCCCTCCCTGTGTTGACAAGATGAGTCAAAGACGTGAGCAGGGGGTTCGGGGGGGCGCAGCCCCCTGACAAGCTGAAGAAGCGGGCTGTAGGAGCGATGCAAGCGAAGTGAGAAGAGCGCCAGAGGCGCGCTTCAGAAGCTTGTACATAAGTAATAGAGCATAGTCAGGTGGTCGTGGGGTGGGAACCTTTTGGCCGTGGGATACTGACACTAAGCATTTGAATATGACTAAGCATGACAAACCGTCCTCTAATACTTAGAGTGTACAGCCACAACCCTCTGAACATCATGACCCTAGCACATGACCACTACAAGTCAGTCTGAAATCAGCAATGTAAGCAATTATAAGCCTGAGGGGATGAGGGAGGGGAGACAGGGGGAGAGACCTGGGAAGGGGGGAGGGGGGGAGACAGGAGAGGGGGAGAGAGGGAGGAGGAGAGGGAGAGGGGGGGGACAGGGGGGACAGGGGGACAGGGGGACATGGGGGACATGGGGACATGGGGGACATGGGGGACATGGGGACATGGGGGACATGGGGACATGGGGGACATGGGGACATGGGGGACATGGGAGGAGGGGGGGGGGACAGAGAAAGAGGGGAACAGGAGGAGAGACCTGGAAAGAGGAGGAGAGGGGAGACCTGGGAAGGGGGGAGGGGGGGAGACAGGAGAGGGGGAGAGGAGGGAGGGAGAAGGGCTGTGAGGAAAAGGGGTGTGAAGGTGGGAAGGGGGAGGGGTGGGATGGGAAGGGGGAGGGGTGGGATGGGAAGGGGGAGGGGTGGGATGGGAAGGGGGAGGGGTGGGATGGGAAGGGGGAGGGGTGGGATGGGAAGGGGGAGGGGTGGGATGGGAAGGGGGAGGGGTGGGATGGGAAGGGGGAGGGGTGGGATGGGAAGGGGGAGGGGTGGGATGGGAAGGGGGAGGGGTGGGATGGGAAGGGGGAGGGGTGGGATGGGAAGGGGGAGGGGTGGGATGGGAAGGGGGAGGGGTGGGATGGGAAGGGGGAGGGGTGGGATGGGAAGGGGGAGGGGTGGGATGGGAAGGGGGAGGGGTGGGATGGGAAGGGGGAGGGGTGGGATGGGAAGGGGGAGGGGTGGGATGGGAAGGGGGAGGGGTGGGATGGGAAGGGGGAGGGGTGGGATGGGAAGGGGGAGGGGTGGGATGGGAAGGGGGAGGGGTGGGATGGGAAGGGGGAGGGGTGGGATGGGAAGGGGGAGGGGTGGGATGGGAAGGGGGAGGGGTGGGATGGGAAGGGGGAGGGGTGGGATGGGAAGGGGGAGGGGTGGGATGGGGAGAGGATGGGGAGTGAAAGGATCTGCACCAATGGGCTGGAGAAAGGGGGGAAGGGGGTGGATGAGGAGAAGGGGGAGGGGTGAGGGAGGGGATGTGAAGGTGAGGGACTGATAGTGAAGCAGGGTGTGGGGGTGAGGGGGTGTGAGAGGGAGAGAAAGGATGTGAGGGGGAGGGGTAGGGTTGTGAGACAGAGTGAGGGAGGAGAGAGAGGGGAAGTGGGGAAAGGGGGGGAGTGGGGAGAGTGGGAGAGTGGGGAAAAGGGGGGAGTGGGGAGAGGGGGGGAGAGGGGGGGGAGGGGGGGGAGAAAGGATTTGCACTAATGGGCTGGAAGAAGGGGGGTTGGGTGTGAGGAAAAGGGGTGTGAGCATGAGGGGGATGGGCCAGGCAGCAGGCAGTGGGGAGAGTGAGCAAGTGGGGGTGGTATGGGAAGGGGGAGGGGGGAAGGTGGCTCTATCAAAACGCTCCTATACATGGGCAGGGGCCGAAGGTCCCTGCCTGTGTTGACAATATGTGTAAAGATAGTGGCAGGAGGTTTAGCAGGTGCAGCACCTCACTGATTTACTACAACTGCTGTAGGAACAATGTGAGTGATGTGAGCATAGAAACAGATGATATAAGTGAGACTCTGTCACTTTCAAGATGTGTGTGTTGGATATTAAATGGCTAATACTAAGAAAAGGCTGTGTGGGATTGGAGGGATTGGGGGAGATAGCCTGGCTCTGCTGTGTACATTGATTTCCTTGATTGGGCTTTTGTTCTTAGAAGTATGTTATGTACTGGACTGGAAATGGCTTCTATGCTCAGACACAGACAGGGGCCTGACTGTGGTTGCTGACTGTGGTAATAAGATGTATATGGGGATTTCTGATGACAGGATGAGTAAAGGATGTGAGCAGGGGGTTCGGGGGGCGCAGCCCCCTGACAAGCTGAAGAAGCGAGCTGCAGGAGCGATGCGAGCGAAGCGAGAAGAGCACCGGAGGCGCGCTTCAGAAGCTTGTCATTCCAGAATGCAGCACTGATGATCCAGCATGTTCAGCAAGTTGATAAGCAATTACTAAGCTAGATAAGTGTTGGGACCCCGTGCACCGATCAGGTAGGTCTAGCTCGACAGTTGATATCTCGGATTTCTCCGCTGGGCGCCCCCCTGGTAACCCCCCTTGCGAAGTTTTCCGTGCACATTTGGACATGCACCGTCCACTTCCTGTCCTCTGAGATACGCATCCCTGTGTCGAATTTTGCCTCTACTTTGACCCCGTGCTGCTGCCGCACCATGCATCTGATCCCAAGCTCCGCAGGTACATAACAAATGTGAGCAATTTTATCTTAATTTTATCGCTGAACTGATACAAGGCTTATTAGTAACCGTAAGCCAACGCCGCCGCTATCTACACTCTGCCATTCGTACTTAGAGTGGTGGGTTTCCATCCCACATCCTCTCTGTTTACCGTCAGCGCGATTTTCAATAGCCCCCCCTCCCTGATACACCCATCCTCCTGCCCATCGTCAGCTATCCGTATTTGAGCCTGCCAAGGACCAGTCCTTGCCCGCGGCAATAAAGACTCTCGCAGCGTCGTGACAGTTGAACCGCCGCCTGTGGCTGATGAACACCAGCAGTCTGCGGGCGTGCCGACGGCCCCCAGTAACATCGTGCATTAGCAACAGGCTGTGGTGCAGTACCATCCTTCGCTCTTCGAAAACAACCTAGAGGAAATGCAAATCGTAGTGCGTGGTGCCTGCCTCCAGGACGTCGTCCATGATGTAGGGAGGATGGTGCAGAACGGCGAATGCGATCGCAAAATGGATCTGGACAAGATATCTGTAGCCCAGCCTTTGTGTACTGCTGCGCAGGTCAGTTTGAGCCGCAGTTGAAGATGGAGCGTGGATGGATGCCGGTCAGAGAATGGAGGCACCAGAGGCAGCATCGAAATGGGAATGGGAATGACCACGGCAAGACGCAGATGGACAATTGCAAGGCGGAGTGCGAGGAATAGTGCGCGACCCAGGTCTTGTCTGCGTGATCTTCGACACCCGTTATTCTGCTTAATAGTGTTTAATCCGCTCCGTTCCCATCCCTCCGGCACACTCACCCTTGATGTCTGAATCCGTGTCGATTGCTCTTGGTACCCGCTGCTCTATCCACACTGACTCCGCAACCACTTCACTAATGGGATGCGAAATCGGAATTGCTGGGAGCCTGTAGAGGCACAGGCACCCTGTTCCTATGACTATCGAACACTCACGGACTCCTCATTCCAATTTTTATGTCGACGATTAGTTGAGGCACGTATGTGGGCGGAAGACTGGAACAACTCCGTGCGACACCTACTAATCACTGTCCCTACAATAAGCAAAGTCGGAGGTCGTGCCAGCGAATTATGAAGCCCATCTGTTCCACCCCGATTCTCTGTGTTCCGGCGTGCATCTCCAGTATCTTGACATTTGGCCATCGGCATTCTTTCAACCACTGAAACGACTCAATCCTTTACTCCATGTCCGAGGGTGGAAGTATGCCCTGAACTAGGATCTAGGATCAATAGTTTATTGCTCGCTAGGTCTCGGTAAAGGTGATGGGAGGTAGCGTATCGCTGAGATCTTGCTCATTCAAGGTGCGTACAACATCAAGAGGGTAATATTATATCACTCCCCAAGTCTTTTGACGAAGCCAGTCGCCAAGTCATTCGAACAGGAATTGCTTATCAATAGCACCCGGCAGTTCTAGTGCCCAACTGGCAATAGCTGAAATTGAGAACCACTTGATATGGATTCAGTTCCTCTACATCCAGAGGCTCTTCCGAGTTCTATTTTTACTTTGGGACCCTGCATTGCTGAAGCGAAACGACGTAAAGCACCATTACTTTGATGTCTACAGTTCCCAGAAAACATTCTCCGGATCCATACCACCTCAACTTGCACGTGGCGCGTCAAAGGAATCCATCTTCCGGGATGTCGATACGGCTTTACAGAAAGAAAACATGAGGGGTTTGGTACCCAACACACCGTCTACTCGGCCTTGGAGGATGCTTTCCCAGTAGCCTTACACAAGGTGCCGTAAAGACTATCGGGGTAGGTTACGAAAGACGTGATACCAGGTCGGGAGGGTCATGTCAAAATCTGTGTCCCTTCGACGATCCCTCGATGTAAACGTATCGGAGCAATGGCGTAGATGATTGTCCCTGGCATACACACTGGACTGGCCGTTGTTGCGCTGTGTATACGAACTCTGAGAGACAGCAGCAGCCTCAATATCGAATGACATAGCCCATGATGTCGCAAAGTAGGAAATTCTGCGACGTGGAAATCTGAATCAACGCGATGTATCACATTGCAGTGAGCTCCCCAGCCTCTTTCTGTGCACGATGGGCCCAACTGGAAGTGCAGAATGTGAGTATTTGTATTTCTGATGCAGCGGGCCTGTTGGATAACCATGAAAGGACTCGGTTCAAGACTCGACTTGTCTTGAAATGTCTTTTCGAACAATTTCGAACCATATAAATTATGGAAACATAGCGAAGCAGCCGTGTTAAGACGTATGACGACCTTAGATCCTAAGAAAGTCATAGAGAAATCCTTTGATTCAATCACAGCTTATATCAATCAAAACAAGTTGCAATCTCCCGTTTTCCTGCACTGTATGCTTTGCACAACATAGAACTTCCAGCAGTAGTTCCTCGCCGATCAACCAGCCACTCCTCTAATCCACGTCGCTCTCTCTTCGCTATCTGCTGCAAAGCATCTCGAAGCGGCAGCGACACGAATGGAACCATAGCCTGATGTAATTCCACAAAGGCGCAGCTGATGCCCACCAATACTTCAGCATACTCCTCGGGTCTCACACTCAGAGTGATCAACTCCCGTGCAAACACAGCGTCTGGAGCCTGAAGCACCATATCTATCCACTGAGGCCTTTGCAGCCCAGCTTTTTCCATCCAATCCAGACCGATGTCTATCAGATCTACTCGATCATTCCGCAAAGCTTCGTCCAAGCCGCCGACGCCTTCAGTCTCGATGCCCAACCCGTGCTGGGCTCTAAGAACCCTGAGTATTGCGCAGCTGGGGTCGTTTGCCACCTTGGAAGGCACGGTGACAAAGTTCTCCAGAAGGCCGAGACCGGCGAACCAGAGCGGAAGCATTCTGGTCATATTCAGACGTTGCGTGGCCTTCATGTCGATGCTCGTGCTGAAAGGGGATGTGGCATCATTCGAGTCACGCAGGGCTTGCTCTATCAGCGGTGTCTCGCGGTAAAAGGCACTGGCCCAGCACCGACCGTCCGTGCGAAGATCATATGCGGCTTCAACGCATAACCCGGTGAAAGACCAGTAGCTGCTCTGTTTCTGGGGCAGCGTGTCTATCCACTGCGTTATCGCTGTAACTTCGCGATCCGTAAAAGAACCGAACATTTTGCCGCCCCAACATATTTCCTTGACAAACCTGCTGTCCACGCTGCGACCTCTGTGCACAAGGCTAACGGTGTTGCTGAGTGCTTGTAGAAATTGCATCTGCCATGTGCGATCACGAAGACGCTCTTTGTCCAGCCAATGGTTGATGTGGTGACCGCCGACCATGATGCGACTCCCGCAGTGAATCTTCTGCGCCGCTCGGGCTTTGCCAACGATGATCTTGATCATCCCTTCTTCACAGGGGTTCAAATTCGTAGCCGGGGTACTTTGGAGCTGACTCGTTGCTATGGCCAGGTACTGGGAAAATACGTAGCCAGCTCGCACACGGTTCCAAGCGACCTGGAGGTCTTTTGCACCCGACTCTCGTTCAACGCTGTCGAGATACTCAATCACGGCATCCAATGCGATAGCTGAGTGTCCGGAATGGGGATTGTCGATTGACACATGCAACAAAAAGTACGACGGGTCGTAGCTTAGCTCTTCGAGCTCGCGGGAAATGACGAGTGTTTCGAACGCGACGCCCTCGAAATGCAAGTTGAACCCAAGCATCTCCGGCATGAATTTGTCAGGCAAGAGAGCGATGAGCTGCTGAGCCACTGCGGCTTTCCAGACGCGGACGTCGGTCATGTTGTGTTGTGGGTCGATGAAGAAGGGTGAGTGTGGTTCGGGGCATGTCACACCGGTCCCACGAATGAGTTTGCTGTAGACGTGGACATGGTTCTTGCGAAGATCGCCGTCTCCCAGTTCTTCTGAAAGTATCTGCCAGGCTTTCTGAGTCGCTTGTCGCTGTGCAATTGGGGTGGAGATTTTATTGACATGCGACAGCCACGCCCCGTCGACAAGCTTCAGAGGGGCGAGAAGTCTGATGGAATTGGAGGCATCTTCGCGGCTCATGAACAATTCCCGACCACCTCCAGCCTGTCTTCGCAAGTTGTACTTCTCCCAGCATCGCATATTGGCGTCATATTCGCCTCGCAGAAATTGGTCGAGACTTTGGGGAGAGTAGACTTCAATGTCAAGGATGCCACGACTTTCTCGTAGCCATGCATAATCCAAAGCTTCCGAAATCATGTCACACAAGATTGATCCCACATTTGGCAAAATGTCATCATAGAAGCGTTCCAGATTGTGCAGTTTGAAGTAGAGCTCTTTGAACCAGTCCAGCTCTGAGGTGACTGTTTTTTCTCCATGTCCTTTAGCCTTCACTGATTCTTTTGTCAATTCCAGGCTTCTCTGGATTGACAAATTGAATTGTAGGCTCCGCACTGGACCATTGAACGTAAATGTCTTGCAAGCGTATGTAATGCACACCGCTGCGATGATTGATGCGCACCAAGACCAGATTAAATCCATTATGGCTAGGGATTTCAAGTTGTGACAGGGTGCGGTTACCTGTAAACAAGTTTCAGAGCGAGTCAGGAGAAGAACTACAGTGACCTACAAACTCTGTTGGAGTAAATTTAACTAGGAATTTACAACATAAAGTGTCGAAATATTACTCACTGGCAGTCTGAGTACGACTGACGGGAGAGAAGAACTGGGGTTGAAACTTGAAGTGTGCACGCAATCGCGGTGACATGGTGGGCCTATAACAAGTGCAAATGCGAAGTCATGAGATGGAGCCTTTGAATGATCTCGGATACCAAGCGCCAGACTCAGTTCGGACTTCGATACAGTCATGTACCGGTCAGTGGGACAGTCAAATAAAGATTGGCCCAAAAATATATATGATACAAGCCAATTGAATATTGCAGGCAGTAGAGTATTACCCACACCCATGTACTACGAAGCATTAGGCAGGTATTACATGTTATGCATGAAGGAGGATCTGAGGATCAGTGAAATTGAAACGCCGGGAAAAACTGGGCGTCAGTGGGACATGTCATATGTCACATCAGATTCGCAGGAAGAAAGTTATCAGTCGCCTTCCGCGTCGTTGCCGCCCTCCTCACCCTCCTCGCCCTCCTCGTCATCGTCCTCTAGCATCGGGTCTTGGAACTGGTTTCCCGAGTCGACCCTGTTTTGGCTTTGTCCATCATGGCTTTCTTTTCTCCTCTTTTCCCCGATCACACTCAGCTTCCCATGACAAGTTGACAGCTTTGATGGGCCTTGCGAATCTCCTCGTTGCGGGCCGTTCTGGCACCCTCATTTTTCTTCCATTCTATGGTGCACAACACCTATACACCGCCACTTTCAAACAAAGAAAATAACACATCCAAATTTACCCGGATTTCTTATTCCTTTAGTAGAAATGCTCTGTTTGATGTAAGGATCAAATCTACTACTTAAAGCGATTTTGAAAATACTCGGACTTAAGTATAAAATTTTGGCACACCAATTTGGCCAATTACTATATTGGGATGTTATGTAATCTGATAAGATTACCTATTTTTGTCAAAATACTGGGCAAGCCGTTCTGGAACACGTCGATGGGATTTGTATTGTCTCGAGCTGAATGCTTTTTTCCAACCCTCTGATGTGAGTCCTTCCTTTATAGTTTCATATGCAGTTGGCTGATTCAGGATGTCGAGCTCAGCTTCTAATGAACTCTGCAAACTCTCAAGAAGATCATCCCCCTCCAATTCAGAAAACTAGGAATCACTCTCTTCCTCGCCATCAGAGTCAGTCCATGCGAAATCACTATCAGAGTCCGCTAGCCAGTAGTTGACCGTTCCATCCCACCCGCATTCTTCGTCCACATCATTGCTCAGGTCATTTTCTTCTTGATGTAGACTTGCCCGAGCATGGGCTGCAGCTTGCCTTTTATGTTTTTTTGCGCGAGCCATTGAGCAGTAGGTAGAAAAATTGTATTTCAAATGAAATTTTCTCCGCTACTGACCGTTTGTGGCCGTCTGGGGCCGCCTTACGGGTTCGCATCAAAAAACTTTTTTGGCCCCGCCAATTTGGCCACTGTTTGAAAGTGGCGGTGTATAGGTGTTGTGCACCATACTAGGAAAGGGTTCGTCCAAAACATCACATGATCTAATAGTGCAATCGAAATAGATCTCTGCCTTTTTCTTGAATAGGAAACCTAAAATTACAGTAAAATAGTGGCCGATTACTTTAGGACGGTTCGATCAATCATATGCCATTTACAGTACTTGGAAAACGGAAATTAAGCCCTGATTCCGAACAGCCATTTTTTGCGCAAACGGCTGTAATTATTCGATAACTAACTCATCAAAATCATTCTTAATTATTATTAATAATAACACTAGTCAGCCCATCTAATAGCACACTTCACACTTGTAACATTGAAACCTTGATAGCTGATGTACAGTGTAAAACTTACTTGGGTCTGGGATCTCACTGGCAGGTGACATCTCTTCTCCCCTTGTGTAGGTAACACCTGTGACTTATGGAGGAGCAACTTGTTCTCAATGAAATAGGGCACTCAGATTCCTGGTGCCATGCCAGTGATGTAGAAAAGTAATGTGGGAAACCATTCTTGTCGTGAAATGTGGACTCGCGATCCTTCGTCGACGTCTTAGATGGAAGCGACAGTATAATTATAGCCAATTGTAGTATTAGTTGTATATATTGTTTATCAAACGACTTTAAGGGTGATGTTGAGGTTTTCGAGCCATGGCATAAGACCAGCCTAACAGGAAGAACAGTGAGAGGCCGACATCGGGTGATGGAGAAATCAGCTCACCCCGATCAAGGCAAGATGAGCTATGCCAAGTTGTGCTCGGCCTTTTGGAAAGGTAGGTGGAATTTGGATGCTGAAATTCTGGTTTGGAGGTATGGCACCAGAAGCCTTGAGGTTGGGTGTGTAAGGTCCATGGAAGAGAACATTTCCCATTAACTGAGATGGCGAAATGCAGTTCTCAGATGGGCAGGACTGCAACCCAATTACAACGGACACATCCATTGAGTAGGAAAGAGTTCGCTGAGCAGAGTTGAAATATGAGGTTCAAACCATCGGCCCAAATTTATAACTTACCGGACGATCAATCCTTACAGTAAGATTGGAGCCAGCGGGTACCGACGTGCCATCAAGAGGGTGCCCTATGGCTACGTTTTGGGCAACGGAAACAACAGCCAAGATAGCGCTTAGCACGGCGAAACTGAGGATCTTCATTGCGCACTTGGTTCTGGGAAGGCGGGGAAGGGCAGGAAAGTTAATCTGCTGGAATAGCTTGGAGTGTTACATTTTATATCATGAAATAGAACAGTCAGCTTCACTGCTGAAGACAACATTCAGTCATCACAGGAAACTTTGACTCCATCAAGGCGCCCCTGAAAGCAGGGTCACGGTTGAAGCTGAAGCCCAGACCCCAAGTTGATCAAAACACATCAGCGCGTTGCGTCGTATATACGACTTTTGATGTCTGAAGCTTAGCTTAGTGGTTGTGAGAATTTCTAGCTAAGATGTAGTCACCGAGCCGATTCAGGAACTCCGCATAGGTAATCCTTGAGTATCCTAACTTGAAATCCTTGCATGGTCTCAAGCTGGCAGCCGTAAAAGCTAATCAACCACAAATTTACGTAATTGTCATCAGTAAACTTACTGAGATCTTTTGTTGACTTGGAAGTCATGTGACCGTTGACCCTTTCATTGTCGTGCCAAAATATATACCCACTGCTGAGAATATCTGCAGAGGCAGTCTGCTGGCACCATGACAGCACCTTCGTTATGTAGACTACACTGACATATAGTATAGTTACTTGCTCCACGCTCTTCTGGTAAGTGAATCCAAAAAAAAATTTGATGGACGAAGCATGTGAAACACTCTCGTTGTGTTTTTCAAAATTTCTGCATGCATATCCATCCATCATGGGCTGTTGCATCACCGAGATAAGTTCTAGAATGTCTCAACTCCCAACGGGTGCCGGTTTTCGTCTAGGAAAAGGCGAAGTCCCTTGCCCTGCCACCGCTGGACGTCTCCAAAAAACACATAGCCTGGTATGTAGCGATCCACGAATCTGCGTTCGATAAGGAGGAAGACACGGAATTGGGGAGTGGATGATCTACATACAATTTGACACCTTCGTCCGACATTCCTCGGCCACCGTTGGATGCCTTCATGACATTTTCTTGCTCCAAGCGCCATCTGTATATGATAGAGTACTTGGAAGGATACGTTTCGACAGGCTTTGGCTTCAGCTGTAGATAGTAGGCTTACATGGGACGGATGAGGGCGAATGTAACTTCAACTGACCTGAATGAAAACATCAAAAAACGACCATAAGCGCTCATATTCTTTCAGTTTTTCATTGACGAGACCGATATCTGTTTCTTTTATTGAATCAGGGAGTCCAAGTTTTTCCCTTTCCTCCTGCCAGATGCCAACCCATCTCTGGTGAAGCTGCTCGGCAGAGATGGGGTGGAAGCCGACACACCAGCCTTCAAGTATAACAACATGAACAGGAGTCCGAACAAAAGTCGCATCATGAAGACCCATGGGCAGTCGGTCGCCTTCACCATTGAACAAACTCTTGTCAAAACGGGGCAATTCCAGCCCGCTCGGAGTCGAGCGTGATTTCAACAACCTCAATAGCTGCTCGCCGTATTCAACATCATGAGTTCCTGGCTGGCCACGACCATTCCACAATGCATTATCCGGATAATCAGTAGCAAGTGCGGCGAGACCATGGTGAGGCAGATAGAGGTCATCGATGGAGAGAAGTGCAACATTTAGTGAACGAGAGTTCAGACGAGATTTTAGTTTGGCTGAGAGATAAGTCTTTCCAGAGCCTTGGGGGCCTTGAATGGCGATGAAAAGGGGTGATGGGTGGTGGCCGACGCATTGGAGGACGTGGGCCACGGTGGCATCCATATCCGGGTATTATGGGTTGAAACCCCGCTTTTGGCAACAGATGCGTAAATTTGAATTATTATTGCCGACCAGGGCTATGGTGAACTGTATTAGCTAGCTGTGCGTAGTATACTTGCGTAATATCAGCGCAATGTGATCATAAATTTGAGGGGATGGTCTGATCCGTATTGAGTGTGCTGTGAAGAAGCATGTGGGCGTTGGGCTGGGCTGTGGAGAAGCATATGGGGTTGGGCTGGGCATGCACCCTCACTCTACGCAGCGGAAACTTTGATGTCGAGGCTCACACATGTAACACGCATGTTCAGGAGTGGCCTCGAGTAACAGCGTTCACACCATGTCAGCGACTGAATAAGGCTGCATTCCATCCCGTTCGGCAGTCCGTTAGATATGGCGATAGTGATTAAGCGAAGTGCGAGATACAATTCAAAACATGAAATAACGTAGCAAAAGGCAAGTCAATAAACACACCACGAACACGAGAGTTAATCCACCTTCCGAGCCCATTTTCTCCCTCCCGAAGCAGAGGATGACCGAGGAGGCGGCGTGCCAAGTCGATGAGTAGGCTGCTGTGCTTGCCATGGTGCCGGTTCATATGCTCGTTCCTTCCCCTTCTCACTTTCGAGAGGCCCTTCGCTGCGTAGCTCGAAGCTGTCTCTGTCCTTGCCGTCAACTTCGGCCTGGCCCCAATACATCCATAACTGAGCACCCATGACTAAATTGAGGATAAGCGCAAGCGCAAAGCCCGCTGCAACGATCGAGTCCCCGACTTCTGTAGCAGTAGTGAATAGCCGCGCAACGCATCCGAGTATCTGAGAGATGACGGCAAACGCGGAGAGTTGGCCCGTGGACTGCGATCTGTGGTTTTGCCGGATTTGTGGGAGTTTGGAGAAGAGTGACAAAGGGAGGGTGGAGAGTTGGAGGAGCGCAAGGGTATTTTGGGGAAGACTGTAGAGAACAAAAGAGGTGGCGAACGTGGCGACGATGCCAACCGCGAGTTTCGCACTCCTAGCGGAGGAAACGGGATTGTATAATATGATTAAGAGAGTGATGACAGTGTTCTGGATCGTGAGGAAGAAATTCTCCCCGTAGGTCGAGAACGGGAAGTCATTGCTGAAGGAGTAGGCCAGTGTGATGGCATATGACAGCGTTTCTAGGATATATGCAGGGAGAGAGAGCCCGCGCGCTGAGCGAGCCTTTAAAACTACCGACCTCAGCAGTTCAGTAACAAGAAAAACGCAGCACGGAAATGGGGTGGGCTCACTAAGTAGAACTTGAGGTACTTTCATTATCGATCCCCCAACAACGATGCCAATTCCAAGACCCTTTGACAACGAGTACTTGATACACTGAACATCGCTGATGTCTAGGTTTTCAACCAGTGATGTGTAGCACTCCTGAAGACAAATTTAGCTTGTTATTCTAACGAGCAGGAGAGCCAAGGAAATGATACCTGTCCGACGATCGAGACGCCAAGGTCGCGAATGAACCAAGGAAGGTTGCGAGTAATGGTAGTCATGGTTGGAGACGTGGTACCGAAATTTGCGTCCGAGCTCAGGCTAATTTCCACCTATGTTTGGTATTCCCGGCGCCGGTAAACAAACACAATTTTCCGGGATCCTCCTCTACTGTAATAATTCATAAACGTCCTCACAAAAAAAAAAGTTTTTGAATTTTTATTTCGTCTGCTTACAGGAGACTACTACTGCGTGCTGGTTGCTGGGGTCTACAGTAGAACATCCCTGCGGCCAGTAGCTACATGTTATTCTCTTGGAAGGGTACAATTTTTGTGCTTGCACTATTACCCTGGCATATTCTGATGTATTCCCAAATCTTCAGCCTGCTTCAGTCCGTCAGTCGAGCCATCGCTTAGAAAAGCCTGGGGTACGTGCTTCCCGACGGCTGAAACAGAGTAACTACCGAACCCCCCCATCACCAACGTTCGCACAGTGAAAAACGGCGGAACGTTGACGCACTCCGCCAAGGAATTTCGAGAAGCCAAGTTTTTTTTCTGCGATGGGCCAGACGATCCGTGGCTAAATGAGTGAGCATCACTACCTTTTGAATGAACTTCTTTTTTGCGATAATGTAAAAGGTTGCTGTCGAGATCACTCGTGGTTCGCGTTCGTTCGGCTTTTTTTTTTGTGCGTGCCTTTAAACAACACAGGTCCGACACGCGAGCTGGATCTCCAAATGCGTCGAGGAAGAGTTCTTGATGCCAGTCGCAGCATACACGCTTGACGGTCGGTCTAGTGGAAGCAATAAATCCCAGGTGGGAGAACCCTAACCCTCACTGCACAGTCGACTTCGACCAATCAAGAATCGACGCCTTGAACAACCCTCCGGACCAAGACTCCTCTACTTATTCTGCGGACGTCCTGCAAGACATGTCAACACTCGCTCAATCTACCCCAATACCTGCCAAGCGCCACCATTTGGCACCTGCAACGCCTTCGAAACAAAATCATACTTTAAAGCGACAGTATGCATTCGAAGATGACTCTTACGGCAAGATCACCTTGCCTCCGATGAAGAAACGACGCATACAGCCTTTGATTTTTGATTCCATTACCCCGACCCGCGGACAAAAATTTGAATTCACCTCAGAAATAGCCATCAACACGCACGTAAAGTCAGCAGAAGCACAAGGCCCTCTCAGACATGCTCAGGATGTCTGTCCGGAACGCGCGACCGTCGTCGGAGCTCCCAACTGCCATTCGGACTTTGCGAAAAACCCAAGGGATGAAGAAAAGCAACTCGAACTCCCTGACGTACCCATTCTCCTCTCCAAGCAGAACCAATTTCCCAAGATGCCAAAGCTACAACCGAAACTAAAACCCGCTCGTGCTCGTGAAAAGACCAACGAAAGATTCGCTTGGCCCGTGAAACCGTTCAACCCAGTCTTGCTCGCACAATCTTCTCAGACACCCAATGCACTCCCTCCCCGTGGAACCGCCCTCACCCGCGATGTAAACCCCCAGCTCACGATCACAGAAGCAATTGTTGATCCTTCGCCATGGTGCATTCTGTGCTATCCCTCTGACATGCTGCTGACTGCAACACACTCGTAGGCCGACTCTGGAAAGTGCACATACCGTTTTCTGGAGGAATGCACGGAACTCGTACTCTGGTGAAGGCCCCCTGGTGGTGTCCATGGATGATGTCTTGCGAGCCGATGCGCCCACTATCCGCTCTTCGCTCTTCATTGTGAATGGGATCTATCTCGATAAACAGTTCAAGTGTCACGCATATGAACTTTGATGTACATTCGATTTCGTGTGTGTTGTACAATATTCAATTGACAAAAAAGTGCTTCGTAGCTGTGGGTATCTGAGTCATCAAGCAGTCATTTTATTATGCTACATCAGAGGTGGATTATCAGGCATCGTAAATTAGTATCTATCCAGAACATCGTAAACCCCTTACTCATCAAGGAAGAGTCCAAACAAGGAATCCCAGCCCAAGAAACAAACGGACATTACCATCAACCAGACAACTTCTTTCGATGGTAATTAGCTGAACCACCGCACAGCAGGCACGCACTGAGCAAATAGTTGTCCGAGATGGCGCTCGAGGTCTGGGCCCGATTGGAATCGATATGGTAGCGACGTCAGTACCATCGCCAGATGTCGGAGACGCCACCGTGAGTACAAGCGTTTCTCCATCTCTGAAAAAAACTCCTCCTGAACGACACAAAAATTAATTCAGGGTCGTGTTTGATAGACAAAACAGAGAGTACTTACGATCCGGTATTCAACCTGCGGACGCGTCGCCGGCCATTCCATGACAAGATCATCATTACGCGGACATATTTCCCGGATAAGCAGCTCGAGGCGATCCAGCTCCGGCATCTCCCTCGCCAGCAGATCCACCAATTGCGGTGTTAGCGTCAACGACCCTAGCCTCAGCGTCTCCAGCCTCTCCTCCATCCTCCTGCACCCAAACGCCCTGACGACCTCGACCACGTCCCCATAACTATGATACCGGCCCGTCATCGCGAGCACGGTGATCGTCCCTGCAAACTGCTCCAGACACGCCATGGAGGCGGAGAACGGAAAGAGGGCCGAGCTAAGGTCGAGTTCGCGGAGGACGGGGAGGCGGACACCGGTGAGGGCGGCGCGGATCCATTCGTCAAGGGGTACGGCGTCGGGGGTGAGTCCCGGGCCGCTGTACTGGGTCGCGCGGAGGGCGAGGGAACGGAGCGTCATGCGCTGGCGGTGGAGAAGGGCGGCGAGGCCAGACGGGTCGCCGAGGTGCGGGGCCTCGATGGGGATGGCGAGAGTGAGGTGTTCGAGGAGAGGGAGGTGCTCGATGGCGAGGAAGAGCGGGGCGAGGTCGAGTGCTTCCCATGTCTGGATGGAGAGCTTGCGGAGGGAGGAGTGGAGGCGGGATATTGCGGGGGCAAGGTGGCGGGCGAGGGTGTGGACGTGGGCGTGTTCGGGTACGATGCGGAAGTGGTCGATGCGGAGGACGAGGGTGAGTTCCTGGAGGTTGAGAGTGCAGTGGGAGGGAGTGAAGAGGCTCTCGACGTTTTCGAGGGAGATATCGAGGGACAGGGAACGGAGTGTTGGCTGGAAGACGGCGGTGAGGAAGGGGACCGGGGACTCGGGGACGACTGGGAGGCCGCACCACATGATGTGGTAGTTTGTGACGTTGGGAAGGCCGCCAAAGACGTCGAGCATGACGCGCACGACGTCTTCAGGGGTGCGGAACAGGGGATTGGGGCGCAACTTTCGGTGTTTGCTGGATATTTTTTGCTCAAATGAGTTTGCGAGTTCGGTGAGTCGTAAACGGAAAGGTCGTGGGGAGGCGAGCGATTGGGCGAGTTCGCGGTCGCGTAATTGCTTTAGGAAACCAGGATAGACATGGAGGATGCGGACTCGTCTGGCAACGACTGGATCTCTAGTGAGGCAAGTGTGAGCAGCATCAGCGCTGACATCGGCTAGGTGGACACTCACTTGAGACGGGTCAGGTTCCTCACCATCTTGTTGTCCAGATACGCAAAACTCAACTGGCGATAGCGATAGTCCATTGCAAGGTCGAAAAAGGTGCTGTTGATACTTATGAGTTTGGGGATGACCAGTGCTGGGATGAACTGGGCAACATGAAGCCAGACATCGTGCGGAAGGCTTGTGGGCATCGTCGTCGTCGTCGTCGTCGTCGTTGTACTACATCAGCAACCAATTCTTAGCTAAGCGCTCAACTCGTCGCTCGGCTCGTCTTTACCTGTGATTTTCAGGCAAAGGGGCGAAGGGGGTAAGCGAATCAGTGCAACATGTCCATTTTCAGACTCAGAACAACATGGGACTTTTGTATCATACAAGTACAATATCCAGCCATAGCTATAGCAGCCGTTCCTGGTACTTATTATCACATCCATATATCCATTTTCAGATTCTAACAGTGTGTTCTCTGTACATCTGTTTTCCCTTTACTCCACTGCAAGCCCCTCAGCTACCGCGAACGGATCCCAAGTCGGATCCTGGTGCCTTTCATACTCCAACACCCTTGCTAGGTTGTCCGCAATCTCGGCCCCATACACGGTAGCAATGAACGCAAATGCCGCATCCATCCCCGCAGTGACACCCGATGACGTCCAGATATTCCCATCCTCCACCCACCGCGCATGTGCAACCCACTTCACCTGCGTCCTTTGAGCAGTGCTCACCGCGTACCGGACCTTGTTCGTCGTCGCACGTCTGCCGTCAAGGACCCCTGCTAACGCAGCGAGCACCGAACCAGTGCACACCGTGAGAAGGTATTTCAGCGACGGGTACACCTTCCTGATAAACTCGATCGCCTCAGGCGCCCCCGGTCCATCAGTACCAATGCCCCCGGGAACGAGAAGGACATCGAGGGGGGGCGGAGCATCAAACGTGTGAGTAGGGGCAATGCTCTGCTGAAAGGAAGGGCTGGGGAAGGGGTCGCCGGCGTATCTGGTGGATACCGGTTCCAGACTTGCAGCGAGCGTGGAAAAGGTGAATGCTCCTGGTTTCAGGAGCGCAAGGGTGTTGAAAATGTCCAGGGGACCAAATGCATCCAGAGCTTGGAATCCGGGGAAGACGACAACGCCGAAGTGGAGTGGAATCGTGGCTGCTATAATTTAGCTTAACGTTGGCCAACGGACCATATGATATATCATCCTGACCGTCTGGTTTACTGGAGTCGGCCATATTCTTCGATGGTGTGGTAGAACTACAGTCGAGACTTGGAAAGCCGCTCTGGAAAAGAGCACAATCCACCGATTCTTATACAGATGACGCTTAGTTGTTGGTGGGCAGAAGGCTTACTATTGGGGGATGAAAATCGATCTCATCGATGCATAAGCCGATTCTCGGTTATGTCTGAGTCTATAATTATCAACTACAGCACATACCATATGACTGCCAGTGTTTGTCACTCTAGATCCAAGTAATGTTCAGAATGCTGTTCAGACTCCTTTGGGCATGAATGCATGACGACTCAGAGCGGCTTGACGACTTTGTTCGCTCTGGCTAAAAAGATCATCCCACCTTTACCTTGTTAATTAATCAAGTTTACTAACGATCAATATACCGTAAGCAGTAATTACATATGCCCGATGCAACCGAGTAACGTGCCTTCATCAATATCAAAGAAGCGGAGGAAGAAAGGGATTCATGAGATCAAACAGAATAACGTCCCGAACTTCGCGTCGTTCTTCACCTGGATAGAGCAGATTAGCAACCCCAGTCGAACTAATTTAAATCAACCGAAAAATGACTCACTTTGAGTGGGGTCTCAAAAGATCTCAAGCCCCACTCTAGGGTTGTTCACAGTAGACCATTTTCAAGTTCATTTTTGAAAATGAAATGAAGAATCAACATGAGAATGCCAATGAAAATGAACATTTTTGCAAAATGGTGGTACCCCCCCAGACTCCAACCCAACCATCAAGAGGAAATGAGAAAAATGAGATACTTTATACAAGCACCGTAGACTTCATATTTAATCCAATCATCATGTGTTCCATACAAACCTTATTTTTTCACTGACAACTGTAGTTGTGGCTTGGTTGTGTTTGGTTGTGGCATCAAAAACATGCAAAGCCACTGAGCAGAAAATTTCTACACATCTTGTAACTGTGGGACATGATTGCTGTCATGTTAATGTACCTGCAGAGGAGTAAGAAATAGTTTATAAGGAGCACGAATGCCTCAGTAATAACTTATGTCCAAAGGAAAGATCATAATGATGCAACCTCAATTACTTTCACAAATTCTGGCTGCCCTTGACACAGTACTTTACTGTCCCCCTGGTAGCCTGTACAGACTCTGCATGGACTGCTCAGACTGCTCAGAATCCAAGTAAAGTCCATGCAGAATCTCAACAGTCTGTGCATAGTCCATATGGAGCCCAAGCTAGTCCACATGGATCCACACAGACTCCACAGAGTCTGACCATTGATGACCAAGTGACATATTAATACTACTATTTATTACATTTTTACTTATTTATCACCATTTTCAACCAATAGAATATAATATTACTATTTATTATGTATTTACCTTACAATATACACAAAAAAAACCACTCCATTGCTCAGTTTGAGCAACAGAGTGGCATAATATAGTAAATAAATTAAATATATATACAATGATGCCCCTGCCATCCTTTTGGATGACAGGGGCCTGTGTTACTGGGTCACATCCCTACCAGGGTTGCCAAGGGCCCCTCTAGTGTTGTTGTTGCTCCACCCACACTCTACCCCATGAGCAGTGGCTTGTGAGGCTAGGGCTGGGTGGTTGGTTGTCATGCCCTCATGCCCCCCTACCCTCACCACTCCCCCCTGCACTCCCATCAGGTGCTGGCCTGTCCTAGGGTATCCTAAGTGCATCCCTCATGGTCAGGCATCCCCCCCCTCCACCAGGTGTCCCCCTGGTCATCTGGCCCTGTCTGGGTCCCCACCACTCCCCCTGCACTCCACCCCATGAGCAGTAGCTCACAAAGCTGGGTTGGGGGGTCTTGGTCATGTCTGGGGTGTTGCCTCACATCTGTCAGGCTCCAGGCACATTGTATTGGTCCTGGGGCAGTCCAGCTGCATCCCCTGGGCTCCATGAGCTGTCCCATCACACCCTGTCATCCCCCTTCCCTCCCTGTCATGTCTTGGGGGTCTTGGTCACATGGGGCAGTGGTGACATGGCAAGTCAGGGCTGTAATCAGTTGAGGACCCAGCCCCCTGCCCACCCTGCAAGCAGGGTGTTAAAACAAGGGCTTATACTTGTCAACAAAGGTTGGTCGTTGTCTTCTGCTTGACGCTTTCAAGCAGTTATCTAGGTTTCTAGTCTCAGAGGCTTTCTGAGCTAGTTGAGTTCGAGTTGAGCAGGTATAAGCTTTAGATTGCTTAGGTCAAGCTAGAGAGCTTAGACCTTTGTACTGCTACTTATATACATGAGGTACAAAGCTGTGCTTAGCAGTATGCGACATTAAGGGGTCTGATGTAAAGGAAAGAACAATGGTAAGACAAAAGAAAAGAAGTGTTTTAAATGTATCAAAAAGAAGAGAAGTGAAGAAGTGTTTCAGATATATCAAAGGGAAGAGAAGGGTGGAGATAAAAGGAAAAAAGGATCTGGTACTCATCAGGCAACGACTTGGATGACTGTAACATCATACCACCACAACTGTAACACAGGGGCTTGCAGGGCCATTTAGGGGGCTGCTGGAAGCTGTTAGTGAGAGGGGGAGAAGGTTAGTGAGGTACAACCCAGGGGGGTGCATTCAGGGCACACCTGGTGGGTACCCTGCTCCTCAGGCCTCCCTGCTAGTCTTTGAAGGTCCAGTTGGGTTGTGGTCACACCCCCTTTTGGCTGCAACCACAACCATGACCGGTTGTCACACTTACAAAATCTCACCAACTGTGACTGCAACTGCAGCCAACTGGTTGGTGACCAGTTGTTGTCAGCTTGTGACTGGTTCCAACCAGTCACAATTGTACATATGTATATTAATATATACAGCCAACTCCCTCATAACCCATACCCCTTGGTGGATGACCAAGACTATGGTTTATGGGGGTTATGGGTTATGAGAGGTCAATTTTGGTGTGAATTTCAGTTTGGTAGCTACCAAAATCTATGGTTTATGGGGGAGTATGGCTTACCATAGGTATGGGTTATGAGGGAGTTGACTGTATTATAAAACTAATAAGAAAATAACAAGAACCTTCCCCCTGCTCATGTTTGGAGTGAGAGAGGGGAGGTAGCTGTTGCATAGAAAGGATCGAGAACTCCCCTGCTCACATTTGGAGTGAGAGAGGGGGGGGGGGCGTCATCATCATTGGGGTTGGCAGCAGGTGTTGGCAATGTCATCATCATCATCATTGTTGGGGTTGGGTGTGGTTGGTGACATTGCGGCAGTGCCAAGTCATCACCATTGGGGTTGGTGTGGCTGTTATACCCCTGTTGTCATTCCTCTCAGTTGCAGGCTGGGTGGTGGTGCTGAAACATAATAGACCCATCTATCTTACATTTGGAGCAAGGGAGGGGGGTGTCACCATAGAAAAAGAACAGAGACCCCCCTCCATCTTGCATTTGGAGCAAGGAGGGGGTGTCACATCTAGGAGGGGTTGGTTAGCTGTGGGAGGTGGGTGCAGTGTGGTAGGGCAAGTTAGCCTACTCACCAACTTCTCCACCCTATGGATCTTTGTTATGATGCCTCCAATATGTGACAATAGCAAAGGGGGACAGTATACCCCCAACCTTATTGCATTTTCTTGATATTTTGATCAATTGACTTAGCCTGCTTATTAATTAATCTTTTGATAGCTACCCATTTCCAGATAAACACAATCTATCCACATGACATGTCAATCATGTGCGTGTCATCTGTTCCCCACTTCCTCAGGTTTGGTACCTGAAAACTGTACTTCTGGCATGACAGAGTGGTCCCCATTTACCTTCCTTTTCTTTTAAATTACCTTTCTTTGTTATGTTAATGGCCTGGCTGCATGTCAAACAACTATCTCATCATTCCAAATCTCCATGACTAGTTGACACATGGATCAAAGGACCAATCTACTGGATGGTAGGGTTGAAAGATGTCATAAGGTTACTCTCTGCGCTTGCTGGGGGCTCAGACTGCATTTTGCAAATAGAGAGTCTCCTTGACAGTTCTCTTCCCTGAGTCATTCCCAGTTAGTGAAGTCTGGAGATGAGAGCTCAACAACATCCATACAATTCATTCCCCACATGACCTGGTGGCTTCTTTCTAGATTCATCAACATTCCCCAAGATCATTGATCATTGATTTTTTATGACTCTAACTCTGTTGATGTTTGATGTGACCAGTGTAAGAGAATACATGCAGTCCGAGTTTTTAGTTATCACATCTACAATTTGTATAAAGGTGTCTCCCCACCTTTCAAATGGGACATTATTACTTTCCTCACACTTTACATCCACTTGTTATGAATCTCCAAGTCTCAAGAATTACTGTACACCAAGGTACAGAACTTAAGCTAAGTTTACAAGTTATAAGTCTATCAGCATTCCAAGTCACCTTTTCTTCATAGTACCCCTTGCCCATCCATTCTCCTCATTCACGAAGGTTAACTTGGGCCTTCACATGTCTCCAATCCTTTGTGCCCCATTGTTTATCAGTCACCTGACTAGGAGATGTGTCCCTAACAATGCAGTTTGTTGATTGTGTTTACCATTATCGATTGACTATTCTGATTCCATACATTCAAATGCAACTGATCATCCAAGCTATAGACCTTGTTTGTCCAATCTCATTTGATTAACTTTTTGTTCATCCTTTCTTCACTGCTCCTCCAATTCCTTTCTCACTTACCTCATTCATTTGTGACATGACATTCTTGTCCCCCCTTTTCCAATAGACAAACTTCCCTGCCACAGCGGCTGGGGCTCACCTGGCAGCTGGGGTCTCCCAGTGTCCCTCCCCATCCTCCTGACTGATCATCCCATTTTGACAGGGAGGGATGTGGTTTGTACGTGTCTGCACACATTGTTACAGCAGAATTTCAACCTGAAAACATAGAAATATAGTTGATAACTTAAATGAATACAAGAATGAAAACTTACTGTGGGCCCAAACAATGATAATGTTGTTTGGGCCTGCATTATTTGCAGCCATTTGCAGCTCTTGCTGGTGTGGGTGTGGGTGTGGTGGTGGCAGGTGTTGACAGAGGTAGTTAAGGTATGAGGGAGGGTGGCAGGAGGAGCGGCATTGATGGTGGTGAGACATGAGCTAGCAGTCACAATGGCCATGTTGCCATTTACTTGTGCAAATATATATAAAACACTATAATGCCAGGTTTAGTTTCATTGCTAATGTCTTGGTGCTGACAATTACAACTTACACTGGCAGCAGGGTAGGCAGGTGTGATAATCATAACATTACTGTATGCTAGATTTAAACAAGAGAACATCATACTACATGTAAAGGAATGAACAAAGTCAAATTGCCCATGTGTTGTCTTCATCCCACATAGCGAGCTCTCCATCAGCCAATAAAAGGCCCTTGCCATTGTCAACAATCTCCTCAATGATGTCCAAGTTGAGCTGTGCAAGATTGACAGTCAAATATTGCCATGATGCTTTCATCAACTGAAGTTTCTCAAATAACTGTGGCCCAAGTCTCACACAATGATCTGTGGCCATGAGTTTGCTGCCTGAAAACATCTGTTCACATGGAACAGAAAATGCTTGACTAGGTAGCATGTTGAGGGCGATCTGAGCAAGTGTTGGATATATCTTTGCATGGTCCTATACCAATGCATTGTATTTAGCGTTCTGATTGATTATTATGAGGTGAAAACACACCTGCCACCACTTAACAATGTCTATATTCCTTGTAACATCAGCAGGAACATCATCAAGGTACTGATGCAACTCTGATTGCCACTCTTCATCATCCTTGCAAAATGAGTTGGAGGTGGTGGTGATCAAATTCAGAAAGTAAGGAAGCAGCTGGGTGCTCATGATCAGATGTTGATGGAGATGATGGTGGGGTATCAGGCATAGCATTCTGGGCCTGTGGATGAGTGTTCCAATACTCAGCCATCTGAGTATATTTCTTAGCCAGTAGAGAGGAGCAGAACAATGAGAATTAACTTAAAGCACTCTTCATGATCTTCTCTGCCTCCTTGTACCAATTCCTGGCATATGGATTTCCTGCTGCAATCTCCTTTTCTTGCTCTTTCTCTCCTCCCCATGCAAGCTCAATGTAGTGTAATTTGAAGTAGGGGTGAAGGACTGCATAAGTGGATATTAGCTGTGAAGAATTATTATTGCGACAGATCACATATGCAGTATGAGAATGTAAGAAGGTTTCTCATCAAACTTGGAGTAATACTTTGCTAGTTTTGCAAGCCCATCCCAAATTGCTGGATGATATAGTTCATAGTGAGGGTCTGCAAGTTTAGCCTCCCATACTGTCTGAAGGTCCTCAAGTGCAGGTAGTGCATGGTACAGGGTCGGTTGCTGGTCTGCAGAGAAGTGGTGTAGAACACAATTGGAATCCTATGTGGGTGGTGAGATCACAGCAGATATCAATAAACTAAGAACTCACTGTGAGGATTGTTTGGCATCTAATACTCATGCATAATCTGCATCAGCCAGGGTAAATGCTGACTAGAGAATCTTCTTGGAGATGCGTCCATCACATCACAATGTCATGATGTTGCCATACAGTTGGTCTGCAGAAGAAATGAAGAGGTTGATGGCCTAATGATTGATGAGGGTGATTCAGAGGAATTGACTCAAATGTAACTGTTACAGTTATCCAATCTTCGTCATCATCATCAAGGGTACATATCAATTTCTTTTTCTCTTATTGTCCTCCCTCTCTTCTCTTCCCACATAGCCTTCTCACTTCCTTTTCCCCTGATGTGTTCAAAACACTTCTCCTCTTTTGTTCCACTATTCTTTTACCTGTTTCTTCGGACTCCTTAGTGTTGCACGATACCTAGCACAGCTTTGCTCTCCATGTATATAAACAGTAGTACAAAGGTCTAAGCTCCCCAGCTTGACCTAAGCAATCTACAACTTGTCTCTCGCTCAACACGACCTCAGACTTAGCTCAGAAGACCTCTGAGACTAAGAAGACTAGACTCTACTTGAAAACCTCAAGTAGAGAAACAACGATCAACCTCTTTGTTGATGAGAGCAAGCCTCTGTCTTAACAGTAACTTACTGCCTTAAGCTTGCAAGCCCGATCCAGCATATTGAAAGCAGAACCCCATTGGACATTGCTATGCAGGGGTATCTTGAGAGGTGTTGTGATGCCACATTTGATTTGGACACTGGATGCATAACCAGATATTTCAGGGCAAAGTATTGAAAAAATATTGAAAAAGTATTCCAGTCAAAATTACAATATTTTCAAGATACTTTAACAAGAAGGTTTCTGAAAAGATCAAAGTATTTCTTTACAATATTGAAAGTAACATTACCTTGATGATATTTTTGAAAAATATCATGATACTTCTCAGGTATGTTTTGAATATCTTTATCAGTTTTTTCTGAATACTTCAAGTGGCAATGCCAAAAACATATTTTGATAATCAAATTGAATATTTAGGTTAGAAGTATATTGAACATATGAAAAACACACACAAGGATACTTTCAAGATGCATTCTACATATCTTTCATGATATTGTTTTCATTGTGCAAATTGAAATATGTTGAAGATATTGGAGATATGGAGCATTCCAGTTTGATTATGTCTTCAATACCTTTTCAATTCTAATGTCAATATTTATTCAATATTGAGAAGCAAAAGAAATCAAAAGGATTGAAGAGATAATATGATATAGAAATGAACAATGTTTTAATATGTTTTCAATAATATAACAATATGTTTAAAAATACAAGTTAACTGATAATCTAAAAATATTGAAAACAAAGTGTCACACTACATTCTAAATATTTCAATACAAGGTATGTAGAAAGTATCTTAAACTGAATGTCCAGTAATGGTCATATAATAAAGAATAAATGAGACAAAATAAGGTGATTAAATATACAAGTCTTGCAAGTCTTGCAGGTCTCTGGTGGCTTGCAAGTCTTCAGTACAAGTCTTGCAAGTCGACTTGTACCAAAGACTTGGAAGACTCATACTGAAGACTTGCAAGACTTGCACCAGAGACTTGCAAGCCACCAGAGACCTGCAAGACTTAGGGCACGGCATGGGTAACCCTCGGGTATTTCTTCATACCCTTACCCGTACCCATGAACACCGTACCCACATGGGTAGGGGTACGGTGTTACTGCGGGTTGTGCGGGTTACCCATGGTTATTCACGGTGTTCAGCATGAATATGTATATTTAGATAATCTAATTACTTTATCAAAAGAGAAACCCCTCCCGCTCGCCTTTGCAGCGAGGGGGGGGGTGGTGGTGGAGAGGGAGTCGTCGTCGGCACTGCCTAGAGCCAAGAGATAGCCCCCTCCAACTCGTGTTACACACAAAGGAGGGGGAGTCGTTGTTGTTGCCTACAACCACAAGATATCCCCTCCAGCTCGCCTTTGATGCGAGGGAGGGGGCCGTCGCCGTTGTTGTTGCACAGAACACAAGAAGAGCACCCCCACTCGCGTTTGATGCGAGGCAGGGGGTCGTTGTCGTTGTTGTTGCCCAGAACACAAGAAAAAACCCCCCCACTCGTGTTTGGAGTGAGGGAGGGGGGTTGTTGCCGTCGTCGTTGCTCGCGTTTGATGAGAGGGAGGGGGCCGTTGCTGTCGTCATTGCACAGAACACAAGAAGAGCCCACCCACTCGTGTTTGATGTGAGGGAGGGGGTCGTCATCGTTGTTGTTGCCCAGAACAAAAGCCAAACCACCCCACTCGCATTTGGAGTGAGGGAGGGAGGTTGTCGTCGTTGTCATTGCTCGCGCTTGATGCGAGGGAGGGGTCATTGCTGTCATCGTTGCCCAGAACAAGAGAAAATCCCCCACCCACTTGCACTTGGAGCGAGGGAGGGGGTCATGGTCGTAGTCATAGTCATCGTTGCTGTTGATGTTGGTGTTGTTTGTGATCAACAACATCATATGATCATGCACATGACCGGCTGTCAGTACCTGTAAACCCGTGGGTAAGGGTACGGTGTTGCACAGGTAGGGCAATGCCATACCCATACCCGTACCCCTGCATACCCGTAAGCGGAAACATATGGTGTTACCCATACCCGTGCCGTGCCCTAGCAAGACTTGCAAGACTTGTATATTTAATCACCTTATTTTGTCTCATTTATTCTTTATTATATGACCATTACTGGACATTCAGTTTAAGATACTTTCTACATACCTTGTATTGAAATATTTAGAATGTAGTGTGACACTTTGTTTTCAATATTTTTAGATTATCAGTTAACTTGTATTTTTAAACATATTGTTATATTATTGAAAACATATTAAAACATTGTTCATTTCTATATCATATTATCTCTTCAATCCTTTTGATTTCTTTTGCTTCTCAATATTGAATAAATATTGACATTAGAATTGAAAAGGTATTGAAGACATAATCAAACTGGAATGCTCCATATCTCCAATATCTTCAACATATTTCAATTTGCACAATGAAAACAATATCATGAAAGATATGTAGAATGCATCTTGAAAGTATCCTTGTGTGTGTTTTTCATATGTTCAATATACTTCTAACCTAAATATTCAATTTGATTATCAAAATATGTTTTTGGCATTGCCACTTGAAGTATTCAGAAAAAACTGATAAAGATATTCAAAACATACCTGAGAAGTATCATGATATTTTTCAAAAATATCATCAAGGTAATGTTACTTTCAATATTGTAAAGAAATACTTTGATCTTTTCAGAAACCTTCTTGTTAAAGTATCTTGAAAATATTGTAATTTTGACTGGAATACTTTTTCAATATTTTTTCAATACTTTGCCCTGAAATATCTGGCTATGCATCCAGTGGGAGCTCATGAAAGTATTGAATTTGTTGGCCTGAGGCCTGTACCTGTGCAAGTTGTCAGTTGATTTTTCTGGGATATATATATGGTTTCATTTGCACACCTTTATTGCTAATGTACAGATTGTTGCAATCACATCAAGATTGCCATTGAGTATGCAATTGTCGACATGCATCAGATCATACTCCCAAATGGTGTTGCTGGTTTTGACAGCACCTATTTTCATGATGTAGGACATGACATTGATTGTTGCAAGGTTGACAACATGTTCCAACCACCTGTACCAGGTCAGTCTGCAAAGAATGTGTACAGATCTCTGAGATGCATGGAAGCTGATTCTCAGCTGCAGACCACTTCAGAAGCTGTCACAGTGCATGCTGGGACTCAATTGTCTCACACAATGTTGTGTTTGATGAAGTGTTGTCTAATGTCACTGTATACAGCTGAACCCAATCTGACTATCATATCTTTTATGTTACTAATGTGGCTCACCTTAGAATTGGAATGTGACATAATGCCTACACAATTGCAAAGACCCACAAAGTATCAACTGAGGTTATTACCACCATGTGTACCATGGATCAGATGGAAGCCCACAACTCTGGCTTGGAGGGTCCATTTACCTGTGTCAGGATCAATGTTGATCCAGTGGGTAGTCATGCCAAGGTAGCCTTGCTTTGTATGATCTGCAGTCCAGCCCTCAGCAGTTGTTGAGATCTTTCCTGGTGCATTCTGTATAGCAATCAGTCTAGTTTTGTGAGGTGAGTTTGGTGTGTTACCTGGATCTCCTCTTTGACCTCCTGAACATGATTGATAAAGGCATTATGGATGTATAGGGTGACATCATGGGCTGTTGGCAAATCAGTCTTATTTGTGTTTGCCTGCATCAAGACAAGACAATTCTGGAATTGTGCCTTGTCAGCAACCATCATGGCCTGTGTGAGAACATCAGAACATTGAGCACAACATCAGAATCAGATCTTGATGGACCTGGTTGTCACAGGCAATGAATTTTGCAACTGCCTCCAATATTCCCTCCCTCAAAAACTCTACCGCTTTCCCAAACTCCAGCTTTGACTGTCTTGGAACCTTCTCCTTCTCCTTCTCCTTCCCTTTCACCTTCCTGGTGAGCACAACTGCAACTGGGATACATTGATGGTTTATCTTCACTTTCATGGCTTTGCAGAGGTGCTCATATTCCTCAAAGTGGTTGCTCCCAATGTGCCCATGACATGTAGAGTTCCCACCCTTCAAGAAACACTGTCTAAGCATTTGTTTGGGGCACCTCTTCACTGCAAGAGCCTTTTCTGTAACCATTCTAGGGCACCAGGTGAGCAAAATGAAGTTCTTTGTATTGACTGGTTACTAACCTGCAAAGACTGCACCACCTGCCTGTCACCAGCTTGGGGCCTGCCCTTGTCTTGAAGCTGACTTTGAGGGTCTGACTAAAGATGGTAAGGAGGTCATGTGTAGAGTCTTTTTTCAAAGGACATTTGCTAGCAAGTCCTTTGCCTTGATGCTCATTGAGATCCTTGTGGGTCATAGATAAGCAAAACCATGTTGTAAGATTGGGTATGATAACTTATGGCTATGACTTCCTCCTCTTCCTCAACCTTGTTAGCTTCTTCAATTGTACTGTCCTCTTTCTCACTGGCCTCAACCACCTTGACCTCCTTCTCAACACCCTGTTTCTTTTTTGGCTTTTGCTTTCACTTGGTCTTACCGGACTGAACTGGACCTAAACTGGAAAAGGTTGGACTTCCAGTTTCAGTTTGAGCTTCTCATAATTACAAAACCACACCAAACTGGACCAAACCAGACCGGTTTTAAGCAGTTCAAACCATCACAAGGTACATCCTATAAATGCACATCTTTTGACCCAATTTTTAAGACAAACAGTCCAGAACTGCATGTGCTATGGCCAAAATGATATCCTACTGCCAAACCAAACTTATACAACATCTAATCTGTACTTTACACTCCCCCACCTACTCCACGCAGACTCCCAGCTGTCCGCATGGATTCCTAGTAAAGTCCGAGTAGTCCGCATGGACAGCTCGGACATCATGCAGACTGAAGAATTAGGCCGAGTCCTAGCATCTTGGAACTGTAAGAAGTCCTAATGATGTCCAAGTTGTCCTAGCTGGTCCAAGTAATGTCCCAGTAAATAAAGACTTGGTGAATTTTTTTGTGAGAGTAAGATCAAAATATTGATGTACCTGGCATGGTTTGAACCCAAGCCACTTTGATCAAGATTACACAAACTGGGCACAATTAACCACTGTACCAAATGGGCACATAATATTGATATTATTACTACTATTTATTACCTATTTCAAATACATGCTAGCAATAAAAAGAAAGCTAAGTACTGTTGCTCACATCGAGCAATGGCACTCAAAAGGCGTTGTTGCCCCCCCCCCCCCTGTCCCCCATTCCCTCCCCTTCCCCGTGCCCTTCCGTCACCCTCGCCTATTGCACCCCCTCCGCCCTGCGAGCAGTCACCCGCAGCAGTGGTGGGGGGTGCTCTGTCGCCCTGGTGTCGTGTGGTCGTGCGTCCCCTCACTATGACAGAGTGGTATTTATATTAATTAAAATAGAGTACAAATAAAATAAATATACAAGAAAGAAAATTAAAGGGGAGGGGGGGAGGAGTGGGGCGCGGTGCGTCGCCCTCTCATTGGCCCCCTTCCCTGTCCCCCCCCTTCCCCATGCCCATCTGTCACCCTCGCCTACTGCACCCCACCTCCGCCCTGCGAGCAGTCGCTCGCAGTGGTGGTGGGGGTGCTCTGTCGCGCTGGGTGTCGCGTTGGGTGCGTCCCCCTGTCCCCTGGCATTGCCCCTCCCTCCTATGGCATCCCCCCATCCCCCGGCGCATCCCCCTCAGTCCTGGCATGTCCCCCTCGGTCCTGGCACATCCCCCTCAGTCCTGATGCATCCCCCTGTCCCCCCATGCGTCCCCTTCAGTCCTGGCATGTTTGCTTGTCCCCCAGTGCATCCCATCATCCCTGGCATGTCCCCTCGCTCTGAGGGACCTCCCCCTGTCCCTCCTGGGCCTGGGGGAAGATCGTGTGTCGGTGGGGGTTGTCCCGGGCTGGGGGAGGGTGCTGGATCGGTGGGCGGTGACGTGGCGGCGGCGGGTGCTGGATCGGTGGGTGGTAGTGACGTGGCAGTGGCAGGTGCTGGGTCAGTGGGCACTGGTGGCATGGCGGCCTGTCGTCGGCGTCGTGCTCCCCTCGCGTCCTCCTCACATCCGGCGCAAAGAGGTGGAGGCGGAGTGGCGGCGGTGGGTGCTGTGTTGGTGGCTGGTGGTGATGTGGCGGCGGTGGGTGCTGCATTGGTGGCTGGTGGTGACATGGTGGCCATTGTCACCCCCTCTCCCTTCCCTGGCACCCCCCTGGTGCTGACCCTCATCCCATGAAGCCCCCCAGCTCCCAGCTAAGTGGGGAGGAGGGGCAGCACGTTGTTGCATACAGAAAGAAAAACTGAAAGAGAAAAAAACATTTTTTTAGCTTTAAATACGAATGAAATAGATTTTAAAATACTTAACATGGGGGCCTTAGGCCCCCATGTTGCACTAGAGGGAGGGAGGGGTGGAGAGGAGAGGGAGGCCATCATCGTGATGGTGGGTGGCAACGCGTGAGTTGGCAGTCACGGGGTGACACATAGTGATGTTGTGACAATGGTGCCCAGTAAATTGGCATATGTTGCCCAGGCTCATACAGCCTGGTAGCACAGTTGTTATATCACTTACCTGTCACACTCACGTGGCCACAAAGTCCTGGGTTCAAACCCTTCCATTACATTACCTTTTAAATAGTGACTTGCTAGGACAGTCCATGCGGAATCCGTGCTAGGAATTCCTAGTCCGAGTTAGCCCGCATGGACAAAACTCGGACAAGACTCAGACAAAACTCGGACTAGGAATGGAGATTTGGCAGTGACCTTCTGCCAAAAAAATTCCTAGTAAAGTCTGAGCGGACAGCTTGGATTCCGCACGGATTAGGTGGGGGACAGTAAAGACCTCCATCTAATTGTTGTATTTTTTCATATGTAAAAATTTGTTATCACCATAAACACCTTGCAGGCACCTTATGTACGCTGTATTATGGTGCTGTGCGCTTAGTCACTGCCACTTTTGGACAGCGGCGGAATTGGTCGGCGAAAAAATTTTCAATTCGAGTTCTTCACAATGCGATGGCCGCCCCGAGTCCTTACTGTACACTAGTATTTGAAATAAACAATTTTCACTCATTTTGGATGCCCCGGCCTCAAAAAGTGCGAAAGGAAGCAGCAGCTTGAGCCCGGGAAGGTAAAGCTTGAAAACAACTCTTGCTGGATACTGAAGATGCTGTGGAATCAACTTCAAATGACACAGACACAACAGAGGAAAGTGATACTGAGTGCACTGGCTAGACTGGAGGTGTCAACCACCTCCCATCTGATTCTGAGGATGATGAAGACTGGGAGGATATGGAGTTGGACTGGGCAAACAACAATTCAGATGCAATGGAAATAATATCAGATGGGGATAGTGATGTTGATGAGGACCGTGATCTTGAAGAACTTGAAGGACAAGACCTCGTGGATGGTTGTGAGCTCAACTTCATTGAGTTCTTCTGGGGTGCCATCAAGAGATATCTCTGCAAAAATTGTGATTACAGCTTGGCGACATTGCAAGAAAATATGCTGAAAGGGCTGGCATCAGTTCCAGTCAAGACTATCCGAAAATGGGAGCACCGGATGAAGCGATGGATGGAGGCATATCGGGATGGTCTGGCGGCAAAAGAGGCTCAGGTACAGGTCAAGAAGTTCAGTTCTAAGCGCTATACATCTCACAGGAGGGTTCCTGAGCGTGTTGCTGCAGCTTTAGATGCTTAAATTGCCTTTTTAGGCAATGGCAGCAGAATTACCGATTAGAAAAATATATATCTCTGTCAATTTTGAGTATTTTGGAAATCGGTCTTGGGATTTTGTTCCTATCATCAAAACATGCATTTTGGCTAGAGGAATAGGTAATCGGACCATTGCTCCGAGGGTAGTTTTCATTGTTCAAAAGTAGTGGTGACTAAGCGCACAGCACCATACATAGTTTGCAACTGGTCTTAGTACCTAAACACTGCACAAAGACCAGTTTTCATTAGTTCAAACTGTTTTGGACTGGTTTTTTGCAGTTCAGTCTGGTTTTCCACAGTCTTACCATAAGGGGCAACCAGTTTCAGTTCCGGTTCGTCCAAATTAGGCAAAAACACCAGACTGGACTGGACCTTTAAACACTATCTCTTGCTGTTACCTATTGAGGTAATGAAAGTTAGCAGTGCTAGGTAGAAGATAGGAGTCAAAATGAGTGTTAAGTCTGCATCATTGTTGCAATGTGGGTTGTCTTTATGTAGTTGACCTGCATGTGTATCATGATAAGCATCTGTACCATGTAATGTTGATGTAGGCCATCTTCTTCATTGCAGTTAGGTAGAATTATTTACAGGTTGTCAACATGCAACTGGTCACAACTGGTTGTAAGTGGTTCTATGGCTGAAGGATAGAACTTCAACCACAACTGCGACCAAATTTCTGGTCTTTTCCAGTTGGGTTCAGTTGGGTCATGGTTTTTTTTTGGTTGGTGCAACTGGACCCTCAAAGACTAGCAGCAGGTGTTCGCATTGCTTCAGGCATCAATAGGAAAGGAAGAGGATTTAGTCAATCATCCTGTGAGCCTACAAGGGAATGAAATGCATTTTTATATGCTCATAATCATCAATGATATATCATTGGACACAAGGTAGACACCTGACAAGACTGCATATGTGAGGGACAAGCATGCCACAGCACCTCACACCTGAGGCATGGACTATGCATGTATTGTAGATATAAGCATGAATATACCACCCAAGAACACTAGTTGTGTTCTCTTGGGATCTCTGCTATTCTACTGTGATGACCTAAGACTATAAGACTATCATTATTCCTCTGTTTGTTTTTGTTTGTCTGGGAGCCTTGTTGTTCTCTTGAGGATAGTGTTGCCCTAACAACAGTTAAGGATGCTAAGAATATTAGTGGGCTTGGCAAATCTTGACCATATGGAGGTCTTGCCCTCACAATTGCAGCAATAAGGTTTATCATATGTAAGTAGATGTATTCTCACATCAATCTAGGTTGAGCAATAGGTTGAGCACAAACTGAAGCTCTTCACCTCCCCAACAATCACCATCAAGATTGTACAAAACATGAAGGGCCAAATGCCAAGAATTCCAAAGCAAATCAACCAAGCCACAGGAAAGGCCTCAGAGATGCTTATAGGATTCAATGAGATATTGTGGGGCATGCACTGTTCCTCCTTTGTTTCATCTGCAAAACATCTATCCCCTTCTTGATTCAACAAAATCATTGCACTTTCTGAAGAGTATATGGGGGCCAGTCACTATGCCAAAGACAGTGTGTCATTGAGACCCTTGATGACAATGAATATGATATTCATGCCAACATCATTGATCTTTCCTCAAGTAGTAAAGAGGATGCCAATTGTAAGGAAACCTTGCTCATGCATGCCTCTGACTGATGAATGATTTTTAATTCTAGAGGTGATAATGTAATGCTCCATTGTACACAATGCTACTTGAGGTTTTCTTGGTCCTGCTTTTCATACATGCTTACTATTATTTTGATGACTTTCTGATATTAAATTCTGCTTAAAAATACACTTTCCATGCTTAGGCATACTTGGGTGTACTTGGACATACTTGAATGTACTTACTTGAATGCACTTCAATGATGAAATATATATTGCTTGGATTTCCTTAACACTGCTTTATTGAACTTAACACTAAGCTGAACTCCAATTTTTAGCTACTTATTTTACTTATCTACTTACCAGTACTTGGTATAAGTTGGAATAAGCAGAATAAGCAATGAAATAACTCAAATTCAGTAGAAGACCTTACTTATCCCAAGTCAATCCTACTTAATTTTCACAATAAGTAACATCAAGTCTGATAAGTCAGCACTAGATTTTCCTAGGGATCCGCACGGGTTTGGCGTACCCGCACGGGTTACGGGTACGGGTACTCAAGGGTACGGGTACGGGTCACACTTGGCGTACCCTTGGACCCGTGCCCTTACCCGTCACCAAGAGGGGGCGAGGACTCAATATATATATAGCAACTATTATTTTTAACTACTATCTATGTAAATTTATTTTAACTAGATATTAAAAATTAAATAAGAGGGGCGAACCCAGCATGGATGGTTGAAACGTGAGGGTTTATATAGCCCTGCGATGCGCACGGGCCATTTGGCCTTGTGTGGACAAAGTAATCGCGTTTTCGTTGATTGTTCATGCGTTATTTACCTATGTTTTTTTTACTACACAGCCGCTTGCACAACCGCCTGCCCCTCCCTCATTCGTCCTCCCCTTCCCCTCCTCCCTTGTCCACTCCATCATTATGGGGCCACTGGGCCCCAATATTAAGTATTTTCATTTCATTTCTATGCTTTTAAACTAATAAACTATTTTTTTTCACACTCGCGTCACCATCAGTCACCACGCGTCACCACGCGTCGTGACTGCCAGCTCACCATTGACCACTACCACCCACGACGACAACACCTCCCTCCCTCCCTCCCTCCCTCTCCATCTCCATGGGGCCTGTGGCCCTATGGTAAGTGGTAAGTTTTTTTTACCTTGTCAATTCTTTTTTAGCTAACAAAAAAAGAAATTTCAGCTTTTCTATTTGTAACAACGAACGCCAGGTGTGCCGCCCCTCCTCCCCACTCAAATGGGATGTGAGGGCCCCGAAGGGGAATTGGACGGCCCCAGGGAGGTGCCGGGAGGCCCGAGGAGCGGGGTACCCGCGAGGTGCGCCACGAATCGCGTCCCTCCTGTTGCCACATCACTGACGACCCCCCCCCCCCCTCCCGCGCTTCCCCCTCCTTCCCCTCTCCCTCTAGCAGCCCCAAACAGCCCCTCATGCAGCCCTGCGAGCCCCTGCTCACGGGGTGGGTGGGGGGCTTGGTTTTCGACCGGGGGACTCCCATCCGACCTGCCACGCGGCACCCACCCCAGACGACAGCAGGGTGAAGGGCAATGATGGAATGCAATGGGGACGTGCCAGGCCACGTCACCAGCCAGGGGGACACGATGGGAGCCCCCCAGAGCCCTGGGGACACCCCTTGGATACGACGGGAGGCCCCAATGGGCACCAGGGCACACCAGGAGCCCAGGAGGGACGCGAAGGCAGGTCCCGACAGCCGAGGGGACATGGCGGGCGGGCCCAGGAGCCCCACTGACACCACCCGGCCCAGCCTCACGAGCCACTGCTCGTGGCGTGGAGCGCGGGTGGGGTGATGCAGTGACGAGCGGACGTTCTTTTTTTCTATTTTTCTTTTCCTTTTTTTTCTTTTTTTCTTTTCCTCTTTGTTTTGTTGGGCCCACCGGCAACCCCATGCCTACGAGCACCTGCTCGTAGGGTGGTTTGATAATTGTAGTTAAATATATAATTAAATAAATGCATTTTTGTTGCTACAACCCCTGACGAAACCCGTACCCACCGTGACCCGCGCCTCGTGACCCGCGGGTTGACGGGTATGGGTAGACGCGGGTATGGGTACGGGTATGCTCAAAAGTACCCACGGGTTACCCGTGCAGATCCCTAGATTTTCCTGATGTTGATAGACTGAAGTAATGTCAACATTACAACATGTTCAATAGAGAGGCTCAAACATACTTGATCATCACCAACAGTAAATTCAAGAATAGCCTCTAAAAATGTTTCCTTTACAAGGGGTCACCAAGATTTGAAAAACAACATGGGGTCAATTTTTTTCTCTAAGGTCTGGCTGACCCCCCCCCCCTCAGTGCTGCCTAAAACAATTATGTCAGGCCAAAAAAAAAAAGGCAATTCTAAGAAAAACACAGGTAATATTTTATATCTGCCATCCAGGCAAGCATGCCTACATTGTGCAGCATGTCTGTTACACAACTCAAGTACATCCTATGCAACTTGTGTGCATTTTCATGGATGGGTCACATGGTTCTCACAATGCCAGCCTCTAGGTGCACATTCAAAGTTTAAACATTCCAAATGGAACTTGAGTTTGGAGACCAAAGAGCAGATGAGTATTGACAGAACAAATATTAATGTTAACAACATGCCCATGAAGTTTCACAGCCCTTGAATGTGCAACAGACAGCAGTTTCTGAGCCCATAACCTGGTCATCCAGATCAACAGCATTTCCACAAATACAAGCATACATTTCTGTCATGTCATGTGTCCTTCATGGTCACCCATGACATGTTGGAAGTGCATCCATATTGAATTCAGTCTGGTGAGTTGCAAGGGGAATTTAAGCTTGCTGAGGACCTTCAAAAAAAGATTCTAGAGATGGGAATTAACTGTTAGCAACACCAAATAGGCAAATCTCCTGTGGCTTACCATCTGCTATAAGATCCTCTGAGCATGAAGAGTTATCAACAGCTTCCTTCCAGTACTACAAGACTGCAAGTTTTGTGGACTTTCATGTTGATCTATGTTTCTGTCTTCATTATTTGTATCCATGTCAATGTCTTTCTGCTTCTTTCAATTCAGTCATCAACTCCCATCCTCATTTGCATCCCTGACATGCTTGCCAACCTCCTGGTTCCACCTTGTGATCATGTTCTTGCATTAGGTGGTGTGTCTGACCAACTACAATCAGGGGTGGCCCCTTCAAGCTGTTCCTTGAAGACAAACCTCCTGTGGGTGACACACTAGCCTGGTGATGTGTCCCTAGCTGTCCTAACTGTGAAGAAACACTAGAAAAGAATATAGGGAGGAGTTAGCTTAAAGGGTCTCAGAACTGTCCTTCTTATGCAATGGAGGAGGTCAGCAATATCTGTTATCAACTACACAAGCTCTAGACTAAGTGTGAAGAATGTGAAGTCAGTAGGCAAGGTTAAGTACCCTCTTGCATCATATTGTGTTATTAGAATGCGAATCATTTGATTATTTTCTTGTGAAGTTTTGCTAACCAACAAGCTAGATTCATTCTAGTCCAAGTTGCAGTGATGCAGTGACAATAATAGAATAAGTTGCAAATCAACTTCAGAATTAAATGCAAGAGGGGACAAGACTTGAAATCTTAAGTGTGGAGAGAGGGGGAGAAAGATCTCTGTTTTCAGTATTTTACAGTGGACCTTTTATACAAATAAAGTAAAGTGGATACTATGTGAAAATAGGAAAAATGTCCATGTCCATCACCAATGGACTGCCTACACTAACTATTTACAGGTAACCCAGGTAATGTTAAGGTGGGTTACATTGTCAAGTCCACAAAGTCTGTAGAAGGTGACATAAAGGCTTTTGTAGTTGATGGTAGGCATTCATGTGACTTCAGGCAGGGATGGGAAGGAATGGGAAAAATGGGGTGATCACCCTGTGATCCTAGAACAATGCAAAGTGCATTTTTGTATGCCTACATCTGTTGAAGACTTATCACCAGGCATCTCTAGCCTTCTTTAGACCAACATTGAACAGTGTTCTGGTCTTTTTCTTGGCTTGAGCTTTATGACATGTCCCCTTTCCTTCATTTTGTGCAAGGCCAGCAGGTCCAGCAGTTCCAATGTGCACATCTTCACCACAGGATGAGCAAACTATAGTGTTGCTACAGCTCAGCTGGGTGTTTTTGCTAACTTGGGAAATAAAATAGCATATGTTCAGAATATATGCTATTTTATTTCCCAAGTTAGCAAAAACACCCAGCCAAGCTGCAGGAACACTAGCAAACTATCATTGTAGAATTATCAAATCTGAGTTTCTCCTTTGCCTTCATCTGCCTTAGTGAATGAACTTGTTTATATTAATTCAATCCAAGACTCATATCTTTCCATTCACCATTCAACAGTTTTTCCTTTGTAATTGGTATAGTATGCATCACCACTTCTCCATCACACCTCAGAACAGCCCAGGAAAGTTTTGTAGAATTTTGTGACTTTTTTACAAGGAAACCCATAAAAGAATGTGGTTGACACAAGATCTCAGTTTTTCCCATGTGTTTCACTTTTTCAAGGTGGAATCAACTTTTTTTCATGTATGTGACAGTTGCATCATCATGCCCTAACAAAATGCACACTCTCAACAGGCCCAGAAACATGAGGTGGGAAAATAAGGAGAAGTTACTGCATCCAAGATTGAGAAAGTGACTGACTTGACCTATACTGATTCCAACAATAGCAGTGGTAATAAAGTCCTGCAACCAGCAGGGGCAACTAACTTTCCATTGGACTTGGACTTGGACTTAGAGCCCAACTGGGAGCCCTCAAAGGTTGGGATTGCACAAAGACTATCTCCATGCAGCACATTTATTCCCCAATAGGTAGCAATTGCCTGAAAACATTGACATGAGGATGCAGATCTTTTTCATGATCATTTGGCCAGCACAAGCCATATCTCCATTTGGCATGAACACACTGGGAGAATGAAAAAGGCATGTGCAAAGTTCATGCAACCCAGTATTGCATTGACCTTCAAGGTATGGATTGCTAGGTTAATTTTTCATCACTCTGAAGACTGTCAGCTTGTTCCTCCACCTGAATGGGCCAGTGCAATAGTCAACCATGCCCATGCTGGTGTGGATGCTGAGGGAATAGGCATTGAGGTACAGCTTGCAACATGTTGATGGCTGAGGATCCTGAAGCTTCCTTTCTCAGCTTGTTACCAAGCCAACAGTGCCCCTCACACCACCTCAGGAAGTCACTGTCAAGCTGCCCAAAATCCCAATCTCTCTGACCAATCATGAGGCCAGCCCTTCCTCATCCCCACCTATGATGACTTCAACTGCTCATCACACCATTCAGGGAATGGACCTGACCTCTAACAGTACAGCTTCTGAGCCTGCAGGACAGGAGCCCAGTGATAGCAAAGATGAAGATGCTGACACATGACCAGATCTTGAGGACTTGGGTGTAACACCCCAGGAAATCCACAGGCAGCTTTAATCACTCATTGGGCAACATCTGGAGAAGTTACAATAAAAAAGACCCTTCCCTTGGACCAAATGGCAGTTAAGCAATAGCATGGGTGCCCAGAGGTCTACCCATACCTGTACCTGCACAGGGTAGCAACCTGTGTGGGTATGGGTTGACACCACTGCAGGTACAGGTGGGCACAGGCAGGTGTCAATTCCTGCACAGGTTCATAGTCATTACATAAATTTAGGTTTCAGCACTCAGATGAGTACCACAAACCTTCCAAATACTTATTTACTAGCTATTTCTAATTTAATTTACATACAGTGGCTCACAAAACTGTCCCAATGTTTGGTCATTTTGGACAGATGGGCTTGGTGCGAAGTGATGACATAATCCAGGGTCTTGACCCTTATGTCCAACAAACTATACCATCTTGGCTTTCTAAAACACCCAGGGTCATGTGATTTAGATAAAAACCCGTGGAGTAATGAGCCAAACAAAGTTGGGACTCATTGGGACAGTTTTGTGAGCACTTATTATTTTACATGTTTTTCCACTTTTACAGTCAAAATAATGTTTCAAGTGACTGTGGGAACCATAAACAATGTCATGTGATGCTATTTGTACTAGTTTGACATGTTCAAATTCAACTTGACTTCTTACCACCACCATGAAAACCACTTCTTCTGCCAAACATGCTTCTATCATCTCTTTGCTTGAACAGGGATATTCTGTCAGAGATATTGAGAAGAGGACTGGTTTAGGGAAGTCTACTGTGGGTAGAATCAAGAAGGAGGCGGATACAGACAAGGAAAACAATCCTGGTGGACATCCTTCCAAGCTTTCTGCTCGTGACAAAACATCTATTATTCATCAAATTCAATCAGGGCAGCTGGACTACTCTTCTACACCCTGTCCACCCACAAACAGTCAGAAGGGCACTTCAGGAGGGTGGTTTCTGCTCTGCCACAAAGAAGAAAGTACCCATGTTGAAGAAGATTCATCGTCAGGGGTGGCTGAAGTTTGCACAACAGCATGAAAACTGGACAGTAGATGATTGGAAAAGGGTCTTCTGGACAGATGAAACCAAGATAAACAGGATTGGGTCAGATGGGAAAGCATATGTGTGGAAACAAAGGGGGGAATCCATCTCAGATCGCACTACATCACCAACAGTAAAGCATGGAGGGGGGAATAATCTCATGGTATGGGGAGGTATGGGTTGGAATGGTGTGGGGATGCTTATAGAGGTTCAGGGAAAGATGGATGCTGATCAGTATTGTCAGATTTTGGATGATGGGGTGATAGAAAGCTTTGAAAAGTTGGAGATGGCAGAGGGGGAGAGGTACTTTCAGCAGGACAATAACCCCAAACACACATCTTGGAAGGCCACACAATGGTTTGAAGACAATGATATACAAGTTCTATCATGGCCAGCACAGTCTCCAGACCTTAATCCCATCGAGCATCTCTGGGACCATCTCAAATGACAACTCCCCAAGTACGAAACTCCACCCAGAGGAGCACATGAATTGTGGGACAGATTGGTTGATGAGTGGAATGGAATTCCACCAGAGGTATGTCAAGACCTCATAGAAAGTATGTCTAGGCGGATAAAGGCAGTTATCAAGGCAGGTGGGGGTCATACCAAGTACTAGACAGTGAAATAATAGATGCTCACAAAACTGTCCCAATGAGTCCCAACTTTGTTTGGCTCATTACTCCACGGGTTTTTATCCAAATCACATGACCCCGGGTGTTTTAGAAAGCCAAGATGGTATAGTTTGTTGGACATAAGGGTCAAGACCCTGGATTATGTCATCACTTTGCACCAAGCCCATCTGTCCAAAATGACCAAACATTGGGACAGTTTTGTGAGCCACTGTATTATTTAATGGGGGAAGCAATGCCCCAAAAGGAAGGGAAGCTGGGGAGAAGGGCATTATATACCAGATAATGTTTACTATTGTTTGGTTTCAGTAAACAAACATGAACATGTCATATTGTTGACTGGAACAAGTTGTTATTTAGTATTATTTGGTTCCAGTAAACATGAACACAATGTGTTTACTGGAACAAGTTGTTATGTACCACTATTTGGTCCAAGTCAAGAAAACTAGTTTACATCCTATTTTACATGTAGGAAAAGAGTTGAGGTGGATTGATCAAGCTGTTGCCTCACAAAATAAATTTTGGTTTGAAGTGACCCACTAACCCAGTACTGTTTGGTTCCAGTAAATGAACACAAACACCATGTGTTTGTTTACTGGAACCAAATAATAGTAAATAACAACTTGTTCCAGTCAATGAGGAAACATGTTCACATTTGTTTACTGGAACCAAACAATAGTAAACATTATCTGGTATATAATGCCCTTCTCCCCCAGCTTTCCTCTCTTCTAGGGTGTTGCTTCCCCTGTAAATATTATGTAAAATAAGTTCATTAGTACTTATAATTAGTCTATGAGTATATATGGTTTGTGGCACTCATCTGAGTGCTGAAACCTGTAAATAGAATGTAAGTTACATGTAAATAGAAAAACAACAACAGGTATGAGGTATGGGTCATGGGTATGTTACTTGTGACCTGTACCCATACCCACACATACTCATACCTGCAATTCACACAGGTTACCCCAACCCATGCCATTGCCTAATGGCAGCTAACACAGTGCTCAACCTGGAGGCACTTAAGTTGTATAACAATCTCTGTCTCTTGCTTGCAGAGGATCTCATGGCTCACAAAAAGAAGATCAAAAGCACTCCCCAGATTTTGTGGGATTGGCTGAAACAATCAAAGCAAGCCAGAATTTGGCCCTCTACAGATGCAAGCAAGGCAGTGGCTTACCAGTGTACCACTCAGGAAAGGGACCCTGTTTTGCATGGCAGCTTCAGGATATGACAAGTTATCTTCTGCAAACAGGTTTGGTCCCAAAAACCAATCAAGGAAAAGGGGCAGCTCATGCATCACTCTTGAAGAACCCCAAGATCCTGAGTGCTCTCTGCCAATGGACCAAACAGCTGGTACCTGTAGAGAAAGGAGGCTTTGAAGGCCAGGTTCATCCATGCTCTTTTCCCCCTGCATTGGCTGATATGTGAATGACAGATCAAACCTGAGAAGCTTTGACATTACATGAATGAGTTTCTGCTCCCCTCATTAAACATAGAGTCTACATACAATTGTGATATCTACTGCTGTTCTCTGGCTTAAGAAGCTTGGATATACCTTGAGTAGAGTCAAAAAAAGGTGTTTATGTTGATGGTCATGAACATGAAGATGTTATTGCTGTACAACATGAGTTCATTAAGAAAATGAATAGCAAGATACTCCTATAATATTTCCAGAAGAACATTGTCAAGCTCTAATGACCAGATTTCATTATTGTCAGATATTGCTACACATATGAGGGTCCTGAGCTGGCTGAGGTTCTTCTGACTCTGAAGGAAGGGGAGAAAGTCCATTACCTGATCTATCACAATGAGACATGTGTCCATGCAAATGATCAATCCAAGTTCATGTGGATTAAGGATGATGAGCAGCCACTCCAGTCATGACCATATCATACATGTCTCAGATTTCATCATCAAGCATTGTGGTCATCTCTCCTTATCAGAATCAGAGATCACAGCCCAGATGAAGCTTCCTGAACAACCTTGCCCACCATCCCCAGCCACTCCAAGTCCTATGAATGTAGTTGATGTTCCAACATCATCTGATGGAGTGACACCCTCTGAAAGCCAAGGCCAATCCTCAACCAGGCCTGCAACAGGCACTCCTGCACCAGGGAGAGGAAAGGCACAGCCAAAGAAAAAGCAATCAACTAATTCAAAGAAGTCCATTGCAACCTCTCACTCTCTTGCTGCAGACAATGAATAGGTCCCTCCTCCTCCCCCTGCACCCTTTGCCTTGTATCAATTGCCATCATTTGATGCTTGACAAGTTATATATCTTGGTACCAACTATGATCCCTGATGGGATATGCCACAGCTAATACAGCAGGTACCATTACATCACTTTCTATGAAATAACATTCTTATTGCAGAAATAGACAAAAGAAGCCATCAAAATCTTTGAGCTGAAGTATCCAGATGGAGTCAGAGTCTTCATCTTTGACTGCTCCTCTGCACATGAAGCATTTGCATCAGATGCTCTTCTTGCTCACAAAATGAATCAGACCTGGTGGTGCTCAACCAATAATGCACAACACATCAATCCCACAATGAAGGAATAGCAATCAATGGTCTTTTCTCCCAACTATTCCAGAAAGGATAAGGATGGAAATTTCTTAGCTGGTAAGGCATAGGCAATAGCACGGGTACTCCCGCGGGTACCCAGAGCTCTACCCGTACCCGTACCCGCATCTACCCGTACCCGCAACCCACGGGTCACGAGTCACGGGTCACAGCGGGTACGGGTAGACCCCCGTCTCCCATTGTGTAACACCTCCTGCATAGGCCCCAACAATGACGGTGACAACACCATGTTGTCGCCGTCATTGTTGGGGCCTTGGATTTGTCACATACATTTAACTAATGGTTTCGTCACTCAGATGAGTGTCGACGCCCCAGAGGAAGGGGAAGCTTGTGGAAGCAAGGTCTTATATACCAGATAATGTTTATTACTATTTGGTTCCAGTAAACGAACGCGAACGCGACACGTCGTTTAAGTTGATGTTTGCCATTGTTTGGTTTCAGTAAATGCGAACGCGACTCGTTTATGTGCTGCATTCATTTACTTCAACTATATACTAGTATTAATTATCAACTTGTTTCAATAAATGACACATCACATTCAGAAAAGTTAAACCAAACAATATGTACTAGTAAATATCAACTTGTTTCAGCAAACAACGTGTCACGTTCACGTTCGTTTACTGGAACCAAATAGTAATAAACATTATCTGGTATATAAGACCTTGCTTCCACAAGCTTCCCCTTCCTCTGGGGCGTCGCTTCCCCCGTAAATAATATATATATTAAGTTAGTTAGTACATACACATAGTACATAAGTAATTAAAAGGTTGTCGACACTCATCTGAGTGCCGAAACCTGTAAATACAAAACTGTATGTTAGTACATAGACATTTGGTGACGGGTTGGGTGCGGGTCACGGGTACCTAAATCATGACCCGTACCCGTACCCGTGCCTACCCGTACCCGTAACCCGCACGGGTTGGCCAAACCCGTGCTCTTCCCTAGTAAGGCAAAAGGTATGGAGCAAGCCTTATATGAGCAGGGGCTTCTTGAAAGGCTGGCAGCCAAGCATGGCAGCAAGCCTGTGGGTGTTTGTGCAACATGCAAAAAATCTCAAGCTGCTCAAGATGCTGCAATAAAAGAGGCCAAGGCAAAGCAAGATGAAATTGAGGGTTCAGGGGTTAAAAGTTTGGCTGAACAAGGAGTGTTGGCAATGAAAGCCAAAGATCTTGGACATGCAAAGGATTTTTGCATGCAACAAGTTCTTTCATTGCAGCCAGATTTTCCAGCTGAAAAGCCACTGCTTCAACTTGTAATTGAGCAGGCTGGACATACTGTAAATGTCTATTTCTGCCAAAATTCCATTGTGAGTTGAATCCTATTGAGATGGTTTGGAGCTAAGCAAATCATTGTATCTCCACCTATTTCATTTTGTCAAGATCACTTGATGACTTGATGATAACAATGCAGGGTTTCATAATCTCAGTGATGGGAAGTTTCCATGAGCAAAGGAGCTTGTTCCTCAGTGTCTCAATAAGGTCACCACATAACATATGCTGTTATTTCTATCACTGTCATAGATATGTAATCCCAAATCACCACAGACAGATCACTGATGCATCCATACTATAGGTGGGGACTCAACTACAGACAGGCTGCCTATGCTGTGAAGAAATACAAGTCCCATAGGTGCATCCCAGCAAATATTATGATGGATTTGAATGATATCAGCTACAGGGCATCATCATAGGACCCTGAATTCCCAAATTAGGAAGGTTGTTTAACTTTTTCAAAAATAAATTTTGAGCTATGGACTTGGGGAGCACATGAGGGATGCATAGACTACATAGAAGTATATTACAAGTGTTTTTAACAACATCCTGGATGTTCAAAAAATCTAGTTAGAGTTGTGAGATTTTTGTTTGTTTACAGCCAAGTCACACATCGAGAAGTGGTGACATGCATTGTAGGAAATGCAATGAAAAGGGAAGGAAATACATTTTTTCTCTACTATCTAGTGCTTTGAATGAAGCTTGTTGTCTGTCCCGACTCTGAGATGTGTCCCAATATTGTTGCTATGCATTAAAAACAAATTTTAGAAAATATTTTTTTAAGCTGAGTTTGACCCACCTCCCCTACTGTATGTAATCAGGTACCGGGTCAAACGTGGTACCAGGTCAAACACACTTTGTTCGATATCCATGCAATGTATCTCTGCAATTCCTTTTGCAGTATCAACCCATGGTTCGGCCCCACTGCCTGCCCAACTTTGGGCCTGCTGAACTATTTCCCAGACTTGGAGGGTCCCTGACAATGTGTGCAACACATCTTTTTTCGACATGCAAATTTTAGTGATGAGGGGTGTTAGTGGCGAAGACCAGGTCAATAGTCAATGGTATGTGTGCTAAATCCTAGCTATGGCATCTATGGTACTTATTCATGACAATTAGTAAGATTCTCTTTATTGAAACTGGCACAGGAAAATGCTGACCTGCTCAGCTGAGCAATTTCCCACTCATATCCCTCAATTTTCGACTGCTCCTCTTTCTACACCACAGCTACTAGAACTCGAGCTGCCACTATCAGTCTATCCCCCATATCCAATAAGCCCATTGAACCCCTCATAACCTGTCATTCTGTGGCTGTTCCACCATTGTCAGGCTCTGACCTGTTACCATGCTTTTCACACTTTTGGACTTGCTCCTGTACGAAAATTATTGTATATTCTATACCCAGTCCCTTCACATATGTAGTACATAGAACACCTCTTTATATCATATTGTAGCGCTCAAAAAAATTCCGAGGGGACTGCTACGATTTTGACAACTCGAGGGCCAATTTGGTTCAGCGTGACCCACTACCCGGTGGAACACGGTACCCCAAGTTCCAGGTTTGAATCCCAGTGCCCCCTTGCTCAGGCTCCTTTGCATACCCTCAACACTCTGCCTCCAATGATGTAGGCTCAGAATCAGTTTGAAATTCATGAGCAGCTGCCAAGGCTGCTTTAGCAGTGATCTCAATCTTTAGATCATCACAAACAGTAACCCATTCCTCAATATGTTCAGTGTATAAATGCTCATGTTTGTTTGTACAAGTCATCAAAGGAGTGTGCTAAGAATAGAGTCCGCATCAAACGTGCCGATTGTACGGTGTGCTGTAAGTACACGTTTCAACTGGTTGGTAACGACTTCAATTGACCATGGCCACGTATGGCACTGCTTGTAACTTATCTGTAACTTGAACTGACTTATGAAAACAGTCTTGTTGTCTATACTCCTCGGTGCAGTAGCACTCCTCTATTTCCGCCTCACTAGTCCACCCACCCCCGTACGAGTAACCGCCCCCCGGGCCTCCCCACACGCCGCCTGGCATGCTCGTGCACTCCAAACACCCCATCCATCCCCACACGACTTTACCCCAACCTATGACTCCCTGCTTCTAGCAGCGCTCGTCGAATCGGATCTTGATCCTCTAGGGGTCACTCTGACTCTTTACTCACCTGATACCACCAAGCCGAATGACAACAGCATCGTCGCTATCGACGCGTTCGGGCGAGTACTCCTCGTCTCTCCAGATGATGCTGTCGGGATCCTGGCCCTCGCTAGGACCTCCCTCAATCTGCCCCCTCCGGATGAGTGGAAGAATATGTGGGTAGTCAAGCGACAGGTGACTTGCCTGCCCATCAATCACTTGTACCTCGCCCCCCCTCCCCCTGCGCCCGACCGAAAGCGGCTGAAGAAATTCAGCGTGGCCGGTTATTCAGAGCGAACAAGGGAGCTGGAGAAGCCTGTTGATGGGATTAAGGAGTTGCCGCATGCCCTATGGGAGCTCGTGGGGCTGGTGAACGAGGCGGAGGAGGGCGAGTATGAGACGAGGGATGAGCTCATGCTGGCGAAAGTGCGGGATGTAGTGAAGGGTTTTTCGTGAGCTGTGTGTCGGGAGGATGGGCCGTTTATTTGTTAGCTTAGTTGAGACAAAACGAAGCTCCGTCCTGACGGACTCTCTTACCCTCCACGAACGGCGCTGTAGTCCAGCAAATATTCAAGCTGTGACATAATAATGTACTATGTATCTTGTTAGGTTATAGTCGTGGTATGACCCTGCGGATGGCTATCATGTGCCGTCTTGGTCGTCCCCCTGATGTACATGGACTACCGACTCAGAACTCTTGTCATTGAGCATCTGACTTCCGACATCGCGTGAAATTTTTGGGCTGAGTCGAGAGTCACTGCCAAGGCCGCTCAATATATGTACAACCCTAACAGCATACGTGAGACTTCCCCCGCCTCCACGAGGCATCATACTCCGAAACAACGCGACAAGGAATCCGAAGGATGGAAATCCTATTATAACTGGCTCGGAGCCTCTTCAGAGGAGTCATGCACACAGCACTAGTAGTAGAGGATCGAAAGGGGATTATTGTTCCTGGACTCGAATGTCAAATGCAGTTCCGTGCCTCTTCCGAGGAGAAAAGGTTGAGTTCCTCCTTCCAAAGCCTTCGTCACGCTATCACGCGGTATTGGCACCGATGTATTCAAAACATCTGAGATCGGATGGGATAATTTTCTGCAGAGAGAATCACAGGAATTCACGCCGAATTGACTTCCAGCCACTGACGAAAACGGATGCCCAGCGAATGGGCGATCTATGGCTGCCTGTCATTCTAGATCGGAAATGTGCGCTGGTCGTAGTACTTCGGGTGGTTGGAGTGCCAGAACTTTGCTCAGATAAGAAATTCAGCATAACCTCTTTACGAGCATAGATGCAGATGCGGATGTCGCAACACTAACCTATGATATATATATACAACATGTACTTAAAAGGAGCTTGGCGAAGTTCCCATGGTTTCATCCAGTCAAGCTTTCCGTCCTGACACGGCAATGCCACGATCAAGAGAATAAGCATGTAAATTTCAAGAAAATGCCGAACTTTCATTCCAGGCGGTTCGGCAGTGCAACAGGATGGGAATTCACGGAAGTAGACACCAGTGCAGATCCCTATAGACCAATGACCACCGTGACGGAGATATGTTTACGCGGTGCGTAGTAAGGGCTTCTGGAAGCGAATATTCGATATTCGGAAGGGCCGACTTTAGAGTCGCAGTAGAGAGGCCGAGGTGCATCATTGATTCATGACTGAAAAAGTGTAACAATCATGAATGAGTCTACACAAGCTTGTATAAATCAAAACCTAGTAAGGTCAAGGGGGCACCAAGATTCGAAAAACAACACGGGGTCGATTTTTCTCTTTAAGGTCTGGCCAACCCCCCCCCCCCCCTCCGTGCTGCCTAAAACAGCTATGTCAGGCCCAAAATGGCATTTCTAAGAAAAACATAGGTAATATTTTACATCTGCCGTCCAGGCGAGCATGCCTACGTTGCACAGCCTGTCTATTACATAGCTCAAGTACATGCTATGCCACTCGTGCGCGTTTTCGTGGACAGGTGGCGTGGTTCTCACAACGCCATCCTCTAGGTGCACATTCAAAGTTTAAACATTCCAAATGGAACTTGAGTTCGGAGGCCAAAGAGCAGATGAGTATCGACAGAACAAACTTTAATATCAACAACATACCCATGAAGTTTCGCAGCCCTCGAACCCGCAACGGACAGCAGTTTCCGAGCCCATAACCCTTTCACCCAGATCAACAGCATTCCCACAAATACAAGCGTATATTTCTGCCATGTCACGCGTCCTTCGTGGTCGCCCATGACGTGTCGGAAGTGCGTCCATGTTGAATTCGGTCTGGTGAGTTGCAAGGAGAATTTGAGCTTGCTGAGGACCCTCAACGAAAGGTTCTAGAGATGAGAATTAACCATTAGCGACACCAAATAGGCAAATTTCCTGTGGCTTACCATCTGCTATGAGATCCTGCAAGCACGAAGAGTTATCAACAGCCTCACATCCAGTACTACTAGACTGCAAGTTTTGTGGACTTTCATGTCGATCTATGTTTCTGTCTTCATTATTCGCATCCATGTCGACGTCTTCATGTGCCTCATCCTCGATGACCATGTCTGTGTCTTCGTTATCAGCGTCCATTTCTGACTCCTCTTCATCCGAACTGCGGTTTGATTCCGACTCCGAAACTGAGCCATCTGAGTCCAAGTTAGCTGCACTCGCACCATCGGGTCCAGGAGATTTTTGGCTTATCAGACCCTCGGGAGGAATGTCACTATGGGATTAGGGAGTAAGTTTAGAATAGACCTAACAAGACGAACCAATGAGAATAGGAATACGCACGAAAAGACTCGCCGAGTGCTATGGGCTTCCGAAATTGGCAGTTTATTCTTCTGTTTAGTTCCCGCCTTTCTTCGGCGTTTCTTTGTGTGTCGTTTATTCCACTTCGTCAGTAAAATGGCTCGTTCTGATTCCGAAATGATAAAAGGAGCTGAATAAGACTCGTAAGCAGCGGACGGGTGGTTACTTGCAAAATGAGTCTTCATATTGTACTTCCAAATTGTACTAGAGGTTGCTGGACACAGAGGACACGGAAGAGGCACATTTGTGCAGGGGGAACTGGTGGACTCGGTGGCGGCGGAATGGTAAGAAAAGGCCTTGAGAAGATTTGGGCATCGTGAAGTCTTCATGTCAATCTGATTTGAAGAGCCTGCTCCTTTTCCTTTTCGCAGGTAGAATACACAGAATGGGGCCAGACGAAAGCACAGACCGCATAGTTCTTGTGTCCTGTCAAGTGAATTGTCGAAAAGAAGGTGAGCACCAACATGCTCAAGGATTTGATGAGACTTTTGCCTGTCCCAAGAAACTGATGGTCGACAGTGCGGGCAAAAGTCGGATTCCGAGTCAGGGACTCTTCGATCACTTCCTTCACCCTCACATATAAATGCGGCAAGTCCTTTAACAAATTTGAGATAAGGTTCAATGTATGGTAAATTGGAATCTAACAAATTACCTTGGGATCGGTATGGGAAATAAGCCGTACGTTTGACCATCGGAATCTTCAATTGGTCTTCCTGTGAGAGAGAACCGAAGAGAGATGCAGCTAGGCTGTGTAACTCCTCCGTTTTGAAGAGGTACACTCCATGGCCAATCATTCGTGTCGACACATCTGGATCGACGACCTGGATGTTAGAGCCCCGTGTTTTTAAAATTTGGTTTTCTAAGTGTAAGTTCCACTTCCAATTGGCGTCGTTGTGGTCTGGGTCATCTGTGTCGGTGATTTCTACCATTTGATAAACCTGGAATTGAACATTAACAATCGCTTCCATGAGAAGGTCTGGGCCAATCTCCAAAACCGATTCATGGTCAACACGGATCTCCGTGACTTGAACGATCGAAAGGAAGAGGTTTCCTTCACATCGTACAAGGGTGGCAGCAGGATCATTTACAAATAAAGACGGGGCAGCAAAAGCCAACCCAGATGGCGTTGCACTTGAGGAGTCTATTGTACTTGGCGTTTTGACCGTGAATCTTGTAAGTCCTGCTACACGGCCCAAGCGGTTGGTAGATCCTGGAATTGACGAGACCATAGCTTTCCACAGTTCCCGAAGAGCACGAGGCTTTGAGACTTTCTTTCCATTGACGTCAACAAAGGGGTCAAATTTCCCCTTCCCATTGCGGTTCACTTCGATGGAAACATGCTCTTTGATATCAAGAGGAGGGCCGTCATCCAGACCAAAAATTGGTTGCACTAAGATAGCAGCTGTATCCAGGACTCCTGAGGCGTCAATTTCATCCTGAAGTGTAGTCTCATCTTCCTCGGCTTCTGATGGCTCATCTTCCTCGACATCTGGACCAAAGGGGAATGCCATATCATAGCCTGCAATATCAAGCTCCGTAAGCAGACGGCGGATGTCAGGCCTATGAGATTCAGTCATCTCTCGACCAAGATTCCAAGAGGTGAGCAATGAGACAGATGCGACCTGGACATCGCCTTTCCACGAACTTGGATTGATATGGTCAACCTTTGCGAGAATATCTCCATTTCCATCCTCGATTGCTGGAAGTTTGAGCCGCTTTGGGCCACGGTCCCATTCAGGCTTCTTCTCAAATATATTAAGACACTCGACAGCATGCGACAGTCGAGTGGAGAGCTGGAGAATATCGGCGTTCTGGTCGGTTCCAATCATTGACCTAACAAGGCCAAATGTCGATTCCAGGCGATCGGTACCAAGTAGGATAAGCCAGAATTTGCCATCTGGGACACTAACTTTGGTCTTTGCCATGCAGAAATAGGCATTTTTGACAAGAAGAATGATATCCCGGAATGTTAATGTTGCAAGGGCTTTGCTTCGAGTGCCATTAACGGTATAAAGATAAGTAGCAAGATGGGCTGCGGCACTGAGATGGGCAAGCTGGTCGTGTAAACTGAGATTGATTTGGATAAATGGGATTACGATGTGACGGAAGAGAGATCCCAGAAGCTGGAGAGCTCGACGGGCGATTGCAAAGCTGGGTGTACTGGATGGGGTGGGATCTGGTAGCGACCACACCTCCTTCAGCAAAGAATAGCACAGCGGAACATTCTGGCGGTCAAGGGGGTTGAGGAGGTAATCCAGCCGGATCTGGGAAACACTGCTCTCCTTTAAATGGAAACGTAAAAGGGCAGGAGTAATGTGAACACCGTCGACCATAATACCCATTTTCCGTAAGAGAAGGTTTCTTAAATGTTTGACAACGTGCTTGTAATCTTTATCAGCAGTAAGATCATGATCGCCAACGAGTAGATTCATAAGGCGCAAGTCTGCAAGGAGGGAGAAAATGGGGGATGTCGGGGACAATGGATGTTTATGGGTAAGAGTGATAAGGGCAGATCCTCGACAACTTTCTCCATCAGATGCTACACAGTACATTGGTGGCCCAATAGTTGTCGCCTCATCATTGCAAGCATCAATGACAGTCTGGATTAAATCGGCATGGGGTTCAGCTTTCTCTCGTTTGCAAGTTCCCGAAATGACAAAAGGACGTGAGCCATATGAGGTTCGTTTGCCAGATAAAATTCCGAACGAGAAGACGCTTGCCTATATCATGAAGTGTTTACTTATGCAATATGAATCTGAAAAATAGATATTTCGTACCTCAGACGCCCAATGTACCTTTTTATCGAGAACCTTCTGCAGGATGGCTTTTGCGACCTCAATCGAACAGAAGTCTAATTCTGTGGTTTTTGTGTGTTCTCGGCAGAGACCTAGAATTTTGTTTGTTTTATCGTCCCAACAAGGACACTCCTCAAGTTTTATTTCGTCAACCATAAGGACGTATCCATAATTCCCGCCAAGGTTTGTGCCCTTGAAGATTTCCTGAATATTCCCTCAAATTTCCAAGCTCGTGGGCGTTTTCATGCATGGAGATAGGCAGGTCACCATGTTACTACGTCTGATGGTGGATATTCCTGCATGATTAAGCGACTTGTGTGCGAGATCAGCAACATGGGAACCCCCGAGACGCAGAAACAAAACACTCCGCAGCATCTCTTCTTCGGTGAAGCCCTTCGGTTTATATAGCCCCTTGCTTGCACGATCCAAGAGCTCGACCAGTCCATTAATTCCTGCGTTATTGTTCAACCCTGCCCTGATTAAGGCGTCAATTCGATTAACATTTCCGTCTGCGAGCGCCATGAGGAACTTCTTGTATGCATCCAGTGTTTTTGCCCGAGCAATTATCTTCTGAGCCATGGTGAGTTTTGTAAATCGAAGAGTATCCAGGGCCTGATTTTTGCGTCTCAGCAATTCAATGAGACTTTCGATTGGTTGGAATGCAAGTGGCGTGTTCTTGTGGACACCCTTTTTGATTCGATCTTTGATTCCTTCGAGAATGGTGTTCAAGAGAAGTTCGTGGCAAGGGTGACACGCATCTTTGTTGGTGCTACCTCTACCCGTGCAGTGAGTTGACCGGAGCCACATTTGGTTGTTTAATATGTGGATATCCCAGGGAAGAGAAAAGATGTCGTGCAGCTTGAACGGATAGGCGGAATACGGACTGACTCCTGCAGCCAGCGAAAGGAGGATCCCTGTACAGGGAACGCTCGAAGACATCAATGAACTGCCGTCGAATGCCACCGAGGCAGATGTGGCCATCTCGGTCAGAGTAATCGAGTCAACAACGACGGGATTAGCTGCGGTCCCTTCTTTGAGTCGTGGGATGGTTGGTGAGTCCTTGTTTGATATTCTGTTCTGGTACGTTATTAGTGTCTCTTTGAAGTGGCAAGAGGACGTATGTCTTGTTTATGGCATCAATCAGCCTTTCCACCTTGCCCTCCAGCATAACTCCTTCCACTCCGCCCTCTTCGATAAGGTGCGTCAGATATCCCCGAAAACCTGTCATACCCATGTTTCCCCGACGAAGCAAGGATTGAATCTCGCTTGCTGGTCTTCCAAACCCCAGAAGCCGGTCGAGGTCAGGGTTTATGAGCTCCCAGATCACATCCTTGTCCCTGCCCACGCATTCGCCCATCGCTCTCTCAACACTAAAGGACGATATTTCGTCACCTTCCTTCCCAAGTGGTATCGTCAAACCCATTCGATCTTCTGCTTCTTTCAATTCAGTCATCAACTCCCATCCTCGTTTGCATCCCCGACGCGCTTGCCAACCTCCTGGTTCCACCTCATTATCATGATCTTCTATTTGGTGGTGCGTCTGACCGACTATAATCGGGGGTGGCCCCTTCAAGCTGTTCCTCAAAGACGAACCTCCTGTGGGTGACATGCTAGCCAGGACATCTCTAGCCTTCTTTAGACCGACGTCGAACAGTGTTCTGGTCTTTTTTTGCTGGTTTTTCTTGGCTTGTGCTTTACGACATGGCCCCTTTCCTTCATGTTGCAAGGCCAGCAGGTCCAGCAGTTCCAACGCGCACATCTTCACCACAGGACGGGCAAACTATCGTCGTAGAATCATCGAACTTGAGTTTCTCCTTTGCCTTCGTCTGTCTTGGTGAATGAACTCGTTTAAGTTAATTCAATCCAAGACTCATACCTTTCCTTTCACCATTCGGGGGTTTTTCCTTCGTAAATGCAATGAAAAGTGAACGAAATCCATTTTTTCTCTACTATCCAGTGCTTCGAACAAAGCTCGTTGTCTGTCCCGACTCTAAGATGTGTCCCGACGTTGTTGCTATGTATTAAAAATAGATGTTCGAAGTATTTTTAGAAAATATTTTTAAGCTGAGCTTGACACACCCCCCCCCCCCTACCCCGGGTTCCGGGTTCGAATCCCGGTGCCCCCTTGAGTAAGGTAGGTGAATATTTCCAGCACCTCATTACATAAGCCAAATGTACCCATCCTCGCATTTGCAACTACAGTTGATATTCTCATAATGCATAGCACTCGGACCGACCCAGGATCTATGCATTATGAGATATATGCACGACGAAATAGTCACACGGGGTGACATATTGTGACTGCACCGAAAGTGTGATATGATATAGTATGATCAACGTGTAAAGTAAGAGTGTAAAGTAGCTATCTAATGATGTCTGAGTAGAATTAAGGAGGTCACCGTGCTGAAGTTGTGCTCGATACTTGCATAATTGATGGGGAAATTCAAGTGAGAAATCTGCATCCCCATACCTTAGACACAACTTTTTGAGTGCTCATTTCTCCATCTCCAGACACAATTTCAATTTCCTCGACAATGTGGATTGAGTAAAAATCAATGCACAATCTGCCTTCAACACAAAGTGCCACATAATCTTGCTCCGGGATACACTGGGGTGCTTGTCAACATATACATAGACTGCCATCCAATTATGGCCAGTCAGGTTCTTGCCTTGTGTGGTCTCTGCAGGCTTTGCAGCTGTCCTTGGTGCATCCATTTGAATAGAGCAGCTGTTGTTGGTATGGAGCTGGCTTTGCACAAGCTTTTCAAGTAGGTTCAGGTCTAGGGGACATCTCAACTGGGTTCTCCTTTTTTTTCTGAACTGCTTATAAGCCAAATGCATGTCCTTAGAAAATTTCAGAGCTAGTAGCAAGCCCATATGCTATGTTTCGTTACATAGAGATATCATTCTAGTAAATTGAGCGCATATTGTGGTTTTCTGGACAGGATATATCACCAGATACCAGGTGAAAAATCACTCTGATAATGCATATTTGAGTCTCCAGACCTATGCATTATGCATTATGCACTGCATTTCCCTGCGTCCCATGGTGGTTCCAGCCCAAAATCAATGCATTATGACATTTATACATGATTATGTTATGCATTATGAGAATATCAACTGTACATTTGCAACATTCATATTTTAGCACTTACAGTCTATAGGATCTATAGTTTACATGTATAGCAAGAGTTCCCATAAACTTTTCCCCCCAATTTATCTCAAGTATTGAAAGAGTAGGCAAATAAAAATTTTCCAGTATTTTTCAAGTTCTATCTATTTCTACTAAGGTTGTGAGCAAAAAGGAGCAACTTTTAAAAAATTCAGTCTTAACATTTGGCCACATCACATGACCAAACACACAATATATTGCAGCAAGGAGGGGAAATGACAGCGCATACTATGTCCTAATATGTCTTGAAGATCTAGGGCCCAGCAGGCAAAGGTACAGAATGCTGCTCAAGCATATGAAGTATACAAACAAGCAACCAGAAAGGCTCCAAAGGTCATGGTTGAAGAAGTTGAAGTTGAAGATGCCATGAGATGTTGCCCTGACATGTGCACTCACAAGATGAGCCCACAGGAGGACCCTGAGATCATGGAGATTATTGAAAAGTTTGTCCATATACAAGAGCCAGTCCCTCATCCACCTCTAGTTACCAGAGTAATGCATAATATATTGTAATTACAGTTGACTTTTTCATAATGCATAATGTAATCATGCATAATTCTCATCTTGCTTAGCTTTTGCATCAGAACCATCATGGGATGCAGGGACATGAGGTGCATAATGCATAACACATAATGCATAGGTCTGATGGTGGTGATATGCAGTATGAAAGCACAGTTTTTGACAGTGATCGTTAGGGAATAGCACGGGTACGGGTAGGTACGGGTACGGGTCGTGGAGTGGTTACCCACTACCCGTGCCTACCCGTCACCAAGAGGGAGGCGACGGGGGGTGGGGAACACAATATATATTAAATAATTTACATAAAGTCACATAACTACATATTAAAAAATAAATAGGTGGGGCGAGCCCAGCTGAAAACTTCGAAATGGGAGGGTTTATATACTCCTGGCATGCGCACGGGCCATTTGGCCTTGTGTGGACAAAGTAATCGCGTTTTCGTTGATTGTTCACGCATTATTTATCTATGTTTTTTTTACTACACAGCCGCTTGCACAACCGCCTGCCTCCCTCATTCGTCCTCCCTTTCCCCTCCTCCCTTGTCCACTCCATCATTATGGGGCCACAGGGCCCCAATATTAAGTATTTTCATTTCATTTCTATGTTTTTAAACTAATAAACTATTTTTTTTCACACTCGCGTCACCATCAGTCACCACGCGTCACCACGCGTCGTGACTGCCAGCTCACCATTCACCACCACCACCACTCACGACAACGCCGCCTCCCTCCCTCCCTCCCCCTCCCTCCATCCTGTGGCCCTATGGTAAGGATTTTTATTTAACTTATCAATTTTGTTTCAAAAGTAATAAATTTTATTTTTCAGTTTCTCATGTTCAACAACGACGGCTGCCCCCCTCACAGCGCCCCCTCCCCCTCCTATATCCTTCCCCCCCTCTTGTACTCCAACTCTTATGGGAGCCACAGGCCCCATTGTAAGTTGTTTTTACGTTATCAATTCTTTTTTAGCTAACAAAAAAGAAATTCAGCCTTTCTATTTGTAACTACGAACGCCAGGCGTGCCGCCCCTCCTCCCCACTCAAATGGGATGTGAGGGGCCCGAAGGGGAACTGGACGGCCCCAGGGAGGTGCCGGGAGGCCCGAGAGCAGGGTACCCGCGAGGTGCGCCCCGAATCGCAGCCCTCTGTTGCCACGTCACTGACGCCCCCCCCCCCCCGCGCTCCCCCCTCATTCCCCCCTCCCTCTAGCAGCCTCAAACAGCCCCTCACGCAGCCCTGCAAGCCCCTGCTCGTGGGGTGGTCGGGGGGCTTGGTTTTCGACCGAGGGGACTCCCACCCGACCTGCCACGCGGCACCTGGCCCAGACAACAGCGGGGTGAAGGACGACGATGGGACGCGACGGGAGCCCCCCAGGGCCCTGGGGACACCCCCTGGACACGACTGGATGCGACGGGAGGCCCCAATGGGCGCTAGGGCGCACCAGGAACCCAGGGGATGCGAAGGCAGGTCCCGACAGCCGAGGGGACATGGCGGGAGGGCCCAGGAGCCCCACTGACACCACCCGGCCCAGCCTCACGAGCCACTGCTCGTGGGGTGGAGTGCGGGTGGGGTGACGCAGCGACAAGCGGGCCACATTCTTTTTTCCGTTTTTCTTCTCCTTTCTTCTTTTCTTTTCTTCTTTTCCTTTTTTCTTTTCTTTTTTTGTTTCGTTGGGCCCACCGGCGACCCCATGCCTACGAGCACCTGCTCGTAGGGTGGTTTTATAATTGTAGTTAAATATATAATTAGATAAATGTATTTTTGTTACTGCAACCCCTGACGAAACCTGTACCCGCCGTGACCCATGCCTCGTGACCCGCAGATTGTGGGTACGGGTACGGGTCAGCAAAAAATGACCCGCGGGTTACCCGTGCCAATGCCTAGTGATCGTGATTGAGCCCCCAGTCAGTCATTCAGGCATGTCCAGAATTGTAATATACAAGAATGATAGCTGCTTCCAAGGAAAGTATAGTGTGTTGAAATGTCAATTTTTTCAATGCCATGTCTCTCCTTATAAGCAGTACATAAAGCTTTTAGTTGCATATTCAACAAAATGCTCCCTGAGCCTACTCAGAAACCTCATGAAAAGCCCAAACCCTACCAGTGAAAGCCCAAGGTTCCTGTTGCCAAGGATGCACCAAAAACTTCTGCAAAGGTAATCAAAGAAAAGGGGTGTGAAAACTTAACACTACATGACTGGATGACAGTTTTTGCATTCATTGACCAGCACCCTGGAATAACCCAAGGTGACATTGTGAAGCACTATGCTTTAAAGTCTGATGGCACATTGATATTCACACAGTGCACCCTGTCCAGGAAGATGAAGTCATGCCAGGAGCTTGAGAGGTGGGTCATATCTCATCCCAATGCACTTTCTTCAAAGTGTCTCTGTATCATCACTAGACCAGATGTTGAAAGGGCCCTTGTTCTCTGTGTGAGGCCTATGGAGGAGGAGAAGAAAGAGTCTGTTACTGGTCCAATGTTGAAGGCAAAGCAGCTTAAGTTTGAGGAAGAGTTTAATGTTCCAGAAGTGGAGTGCCTCAGTGGAGATGGGTGGATTGTCCCATTCTGTAAGGCATACAGCTACAAGGAGAGACATTGACATGGGAAGGCTGGGTCAGTAGATATTGAGGCTGTGGAAGCAGAGTGTAAGTGTATAGAAATGATTTTGGCAACATGTGCCAAGGAGGATCAGTGGAATGCTGATGAATGTGGCCTGTTTCCTTTGTGAGTCAATAAAATGATCTGCCAATCATTGCTGCAGTCTCCTGATACAAAATCTTAGTGCACCACTAGATCAAGGGCTTGCTTGGAAACAGATGGCTGGAAAGATTTAGGATTACAATACTCTTTGCATGTAATGTGGATGGAAGTGAGTGCTTACTGCCAATGTATATTGGTAAGGCAAAAAAGCCATGGTGCTTCAAGAAACAGAGCCCTGCTAAGTGAAGCTTCTACTATCGGAACAACAAGAAGGCTTGGATGGCTTCTGAGCTATTTGGAGAGTAACTGTTTGAGGTCACAAGTGAAGGATTGAGTGAAGGTGAGTGAATTGACTGGGGGGGAAGTGAGCCAGAGTGGCAGGCCTTTTATATCTTTCTGGAGTGTGCACAGACCATCTCCAGAAAGTATAAATAGAGGGCCTGTTTGGCACTGGCACTCATTCTTCCCTTCCCCCACTACTCTACTATACATCTCTACTCTAACTCTACTGCTCTATACTGTATGTAGTCTACTATGGGGAGACTATGGTAGTGTTAGAGTAGTGTAGTGTAGTGTGTGGGGAGGTTATGATAGTATGTATATATGCTGGAGTAGACTAGCTTCTAACAGTAACAAATTATTTTTTATGCACTAGTGGCCTGAGTTGGTAGGTGCATGGCTGATCTGATTTGGCTTCAGGTATATTAAGGATCTCAACATAAAAATGCGCAACCAGAACCAACATATCTGTCTCACACTTGACAATTTCTTGGGCCACAATATCCAATATAAACCACAAAATATTCACCTCTTGCCCTTTGAGCCCAATATGACTTCATTTGTCCAGCCATTGGATGCAGGAATTATCAGGTGCTTCAAGGGTCACTATCATTGAGAATGTTGTTAGCACACATGGCCTGGAGGCAAGTCAAGGCATCAACCATCAAAAATTGCTGGAACCACACAAAAATCCAAGGGTTCATGACTGTGTTCATAGTAAATGAAGCACTTTGTACAATTGCTCATTCAAATTCTATGGGGAAGTTTTAGATGATAATATTCACACTGATACATCTTCTCCATGTTTGGATTGTGGTGCATGGGATATACTCCAAAACTTTGCGACAAGCAGCATGACCTTGCCTCCTGCTGAGGAATGGTTGAAAAATCACCTTGGTAATTGATACAATGCATGGGATTGGCAGCCAGCTCTCAACTCAGTCATGAATGCAGAGGGCGATGTTGTAAAAGCACAAGAAGCACTAGCATGGCTTTCATCAACAACTCAATTACCATGATTAACAATCAGATTACCCCCACTTCAATTGTGATCTGATCTTGTGCCAATTCCCTCTCAGATCATCAAAGCAGAAAAAGATTTAATGGATTCCATTGATGACCTAGTCAAGCGCAAACAGATCTTTGGACCCCCACCTACCCTTGGTGACCTTGTTGACCCAATTGAAGAGTGTGAAGTTGGTGACTCACTGCATATATTTGAAGGAGGTGATGCCAAGATTGTGGCTGAGGTCCTACATGAGATGGCTGTTGCACAGGGTGAGATAATTGAGCTTGATGATGATGATGATGAAGATAAGGATTCCCTTGCTTGTCATGAGATGATCAATCTGTGTACATTGCTTGAGAAAGCATGCATTAGGTATGGGGACCTTGACTCTTCACTTGAGTTACCACATCACTTGTGCAGATACAGAGCACAGTTATAGTGTGAACATCTTCTCAACTGTACTCAATCATCATTAGATAGCTATTTTACAGTAAACTAGAGTAGTTGAGATGCAGTCGACAGCTGTACTATGGCTGAATTCATGTCACACTCTGTAGGGGGGTCACAACAGTCACAGGTTGTGATATATTTCTGTGTTGCATATATCTCTTGTTGCATAAGGCTGGAGCCAGTCCTGAGGCTATGCATTATGACAAAGTCAACTGTACAAGTAAACAGAGATGCAAAAAAGCTTGTAACTACAAGGCCCCTTTTGGGCCCCTTCCAAGACTGCACCATCCTCCCCTCCATGCACCATCCTCCCCTCCATGCACCACCTCCATGCACCACCCTATCTCCTGCACCATGCACCATGCACCTCCCGCCATCCTCTTCATGCACCACTGCCCCCCTATTATACTATACTCACTGGTCTCGGAGTGCACCAGTTAGCTTCATGGCCCAGCCAGCTGGTTAGGCTGTTAGGGTTTGGTCAGCTGCTTAGGGTCCTGTTAGGGTTGAGGATAGCATAGATGCAGGAACAAGGCTTTAGTGTGCCAACCTGAGATGACCTGGCTTGGGGGACCCCCCAAGTGGAGTGAGGGAGGGGAGGGTCATTGAATGGTCAGCCCTCTTCCTGCACAACAGGGATTATATAAGCTGATTCAGGTGCAAGTTGCTCTGGGAACATATAGTGTTTTTCATTTGAGGCCAGAAATTAAATGTCTCAAGACTAAAAAATGTGGTGGGGGCCATTCTGACATAGGGGAGTACCCATGGAATGTTGTTTATTCTGTCATAACAATCTATTTATGGTGTCATGGTGCATCAAAAATTTAGTATAATGTAGTGCATTAATAGTGTAACATATGGTGCAATAGTGTAATGTAGTGTATTAATTGAAAGGGTGCATCAAATCAAACTCCTTGTAACTACAAGTATTTTTGCATCTCTGTTTGCTTGTAATTACAATGCAATGATGCATCAAAATGACTATTACAGCTACCTCATTCGCACCTATTGTGAAAGTTTTCAGTTGCTAGGCTCCAGATTTGGCCATGGGAAAGTGCATTACATAAGGTGCTGGAAATAACTGTCACCTACCCTATAAGAAATGAAAAATATAAATTAGTTGAATCAAATAAAAGGAAAAGAACATTTTAAAAATTTACAATGAACCTAAATGATATTATTGCCATTTGGGCTTGTTTTTACTGTTGATTCTAAGGATAGAAAGAAGGGAGGAGGCAGTGTCATCAACAGCATGGTGATGAATTTGGCATTGTTCAATGTTGACATGCTGGTTGAACATTATTTGTCACTCATTGACAGTGTTGGCTGAAGGGGTGAAGGCTTAACATGAGTTGCCCTTCATAAGGCCTTAAGTTAAACCATCAGGATTTCCAACAACATTTGAAGGCATTAAGTAGGCCTTAAGATCAAAGTGGTTGTGTTTGGCAGTCCACCATAAATAGAAAATATTTTCCAACAAGAACCACAAGTCAACTGCAGCTCTACTGGATGTTCTGTGCCATAGTGACTTGCTCAAAGACCTAGAGGATAAGTATGAGACTGAGCATGGACAAGCCTTGGTCACCAGTGCAGCTGGCTGGAGAACTGAAATGGCAAAGTGGATAGGAGAAGAGCACAAGGCTGACAACTCTGATTCAGATAGTGTTTGAAGGTCCGGTTTGGTCCAGTTTTTTTTTCCCTTTTGAGGACCAACTGGAACCAGAACCAGTTCATTCACATTAAATAACTGCATATAACTGGACTGGACCACATGAAACTGGTTCACTGCAGTCCAGACCAGTCCTACACCCAGTTATGATCAAGTCCAGCCACTACCAGTCATGGACCGACTCACATTGTGGTAGGGTGGCGAGTCCTACTCACCAACCTTCCCATTTTGGGAATTCCTTTTTGACTCCATCTTCATGCCACGATGACCTTGTGTTGTCATATATTCTTGATATGCCCATCCTTTGATTGTAATTTGTGTTACTGACATCTTCAATCCTTTTTTTTAGTTTTCAGAATATGTATTCTGCTCTCCACGACAACCCTCTGCCCACACAATGTGTCAGCCACACATTCTTCACATTTTTCTTGCTTCCTCAGCCTCCATGTTGACAGCTCCACTCTCAACCAGAGGGAACAGTTCTGGGTTTTTCATTTATCTTTCATTTTAATCCTTCTTGGTATGAAAATAACTTACCATCATGACAATCTGGCACATGATCTGAAGTCCACATCCACATCTAGTCAACATCCAAATCAAAGGGTTAATCAACTGGATGGTAGGGTCGAGAGGCATCATTTGAAAGCTCTCCATGCTTGCTGGGGGCACAGGCTGCATAATGTCAATAGAGAGCCTTGATGGTAGACCTTTCCCTGAGACATCCCCAGTTGTTGAAACTCTTAGACAAGGACTTGACAAACCCTTCTAGATATCGCCTGCCACATGGACACCACCCTTATCTTGGACACCATCAATACTCCTCAAAATGGACTTTTCTCTTCCTTCATAGTTTATTTTCATGTTGTTTGGTTCAATCAACACGAGAGAACATGTGTGATCAGTTTTTGGTTCTTATCTACTCATTTGTATAAAAGGTGTCTCCCCACCTTTCAAATGGGACAATCAATCTCTCTTGTGCTTTTTATTCCCCACTCTAAGTTTATTAACAAGCTAAAGTATTGTCTGGTGTATCTTTCCCCCCCATTCTTTTGTACTCACTTACCCCATCTCTTGCAATGTGACAACCTCATCAATGAGATCTCCAGTAGACCGTTGACCCTGCTACAGCATTGGTCTAAACTGAGTTATCTACTTAAATAAATTACTTAAACTAAATTAAAGCCCCTTACAGGCAGGGGCCTGCAAGCAGGCATGTACATATTAACAAAGTAGTGGGGGGAGTGTCATTGGTGGGAGGGACAGGGTCATTGGGGAGTGGCAGCATCGTCAATGGGGGGAATGCCATTGGTGGGAGGGGCAGTGTCATTGGGGGTGGTGGCAATGTCAGTGGAGGGGAACATCATTGGTGGGAGGGGGCAGCATCATTGGGAGGGCTGGCATTGTTGGTGGGGGGGGAATGTCATTGGAAAGGCCAGCATTGTTGGTGGGAGAGGGTAGCATCATTGGTGGGGGGGAAATGTTGTTTGGAAGGGCCAGCATTGTTGGTGGGGGGGACCATCATTGGGAGGGCCGGTATTGTTGGTGGGAGGTGGTAGCATTGTTGGTGAGAGGCAGTTGCATCATTGGGAGGGGAGGAGTCATTGGTGAAGGGGGAACATTGTTGGGAGGGGGCAGCGTCATTGGAGGTGGTGGGAGTGTCATGGTGGGAGGTAACAGTGTCGTTGCTGGGGGGCATTGTTGATGGTGGGGGTGGTTGGCCTTGTGGCCATGGGAGTGGCACCACTTTATTTTTTAAGTGGCACAAACATGACCAAATGGTCCATGCATTGTCCAAAGGTATATAAACCCTGCCTTTTTGCTTCATTCTTCAGGGACATCCTTTTTTATTATGATTACCAAGATATTTAGTATATATATAGTTATTATAAGTTGCAAATATGTAGTGTATAATTTATGGTTCTAACCAGTTCAGACCAACTCTGGTCGGTCTTTAATGCATATGCAATCCAGGCAACCAGAACTGGTTCACTGTGAAATATGAGGCAACTGAAACCAGAAAAGCAACTGGACTTCAGTTCAGTCCAGTTCAGTTTCAGTTTTTTTGTGGTTCAGTGAACTGGACCTTTGAACACTAGATTCAGATGATGACCTCCCATCAGCACTGACACCAAAAATCTCAGGTGCCCATCCTACTGTGTGATCACCTTGTAAATTGTCAGTGCTCTTTGGAGGCAAAGTACCACAGCTTCCAAGAAGGGAACTACTGTGGCAGACCTAGAGTGGGTCAGGCTAGCTAAAACAGTGTCATATACAATAAATACAAGCTACGCAGCAAGTTAGGGACTTCAGGCAGTGATACCAACTAGTTATCTCCTATCTCATATACAGTAGTGGACAAACAAAGCCCACTAGTTTGTGTGATGAGTTATTTAGGTGGCCACAATGCTCCAGACATGTTGTGAATGCCAGAATATGGTAGTTTGGATGGGAATAGGGTTGTTCACAGTTGGCATTTTCCAGTCATTTTTCATTCCATTTTTTGGTCATTCTCATGATTCCCATCTTTTGTGTTTACTTTTTCATTCATTCTCATCTTTCCATTGCCACCATTGGTGATAATAAAAGAAAAAGTAAGGAAAAATGATGAGAATGATGAGAATGACCAAAAAATGAAATGAAAAATGACTGAAAAATGCCAACTGTGAACAACCCTAATGATAAGATCTGCATGAGCCAGTTTGTGAAATCAATGAATTTTGATTTTGATCCTCAAATTTTTGGCTGGACCCACCCCCCACCCAAAAAATTCACTAATCAACTGCATTTGATGAGCTGAGTCTGTTTGTGTCAAAAAAAGATCAACAAGTACAAGTGGTACTGTCTAAAAAATTCTGAAGTCCCATGGTCACAAGTAGGTTTACAAGTGCCTTTTCTTCCCAAAGTTTCACTACAAACTCAATCCCATTGAAATGGTAAGCAAAAACATATTTATTCACCACTGTAACAATAACTCCAAGTGCTGGCAGTGGGATGGTACAAATACTGGGACTTAAAACAATTTTGTTTGCAGCTGCCTGGATATATCATGTGCACTAGAGATCTGACAGGAGAGGCAGCAGCAGGTTGTGTGCATGCAGAGGAGTCTCTGAGTGTGATGAAGGCACTTGAAGCAAATCCCAAGTGTATATCACTGATATAATAATATCAGTATATCAACATTGTGCAGAGCCTATATAGAGTGTAAATCTTGTCCAAAACATTGGCTGGACCCTAAAACCCATGAGAAAATTAATCCATGGCCTGTTTTGGGTGTTTTCAAGAGCTGCAAGTTCAAATCTGAGATTGGTTTCTGGCCAAAACCTTTTCTCCACCTACTAGTGGGCTTTGGTTGTCTACTACTGTACTTTCAAGATTTTTGTGCAACATTGTTGCCATGTTATGAATAGGGATACACACGGGTAACCTGTGGGTATGTGGGACACAACCCATACCTGTACCTGCAGGTACCCTTACCCATCAACCTGCAGGTCAATGGTCACAGGTCATCACAGGTATGGGTATTGTCAGAGGGTTGACCAAGAAATTCAGTCATCATTTATAAACTACAGCTGAATATTAATTATATACTCAACTACAACTATTAAACCACCCTACAAGCAGATACTCATAGGCAGATAAGCTATAAATGAAATAAACAAAGAATCTACCCCTGCCTCACATTTGCAAGTGAGAGGGGATGGGGTTAGTGCTGTTGAGTGCATGCTAAGGCTGACATCATGTCACCATTGTCTACTTGCACCCCATATCCACCCTATGAGCAGTGGCTCACAAGGGGTTGGGGTGCTGTCATGCTCATCATCACACCCTTGGGCTCTGGGCATGTCCCACTGGTGGTTGGGTGCCCCTGCCATGTCCCCAAGGTTGTCCTCTGGCATCATCACTCCCCTGTGCTCCACCTCACAAGCAGTGGCCTATGAGGCTGGAGCAGGGTGGTGTTAGTGTTATAGGGCTTCCCATAGCATTGGGGGTTCAGTGTTGTATCCTGTCTTGTCATGGGAGTGGTGAGGCCATACGGGGTGTCGTAAGGTGTCCAGGTGCATTCATGGGTGCTCCTGGCTTGTCAGGGTGTGCCTCATCATCATGTGTCGTGTGCCAGTAGCAGCTGTATATGTCCACCCCATGAGCAGTCACTCATGGCAGTGGGGGAGGGTGCTGTGCTATATGGTGGCCATGGTCAAGCAGATGTCTCGGTGACATGGAGGTGGACCCACCCTGTGAGCAGGGGCTTGCAGGGCTGGGTGGGGGTGCCTCTGGGGAGTGAGGATGAGGCTGTGGGGGTCAGTGGTGATGTGGCACATCAGAACATGTTGGATAGTGCACCTAGCAGGTGCCCCACTACATGGGCCTCCTGACACCTCCCTGGGGCTGTCCTATCCCCCATGAGCCCCCCACCACCCAGGTGAGTGGGGAGGAGGGGCAGTGTGCCACAGGTCCATCATTGTATATACAAAATCTGAAAAAAAATACTTTATTAGTTTAAAAACATTGAAATGAAATGAAAATACTCAATATTGGGGCCCTGTGGCTCCATAATGATGGAGGGGATGAGGGGGGAGGGGAAAGGGATGAGAGATGAGGGAGGGGATGCAGTATCATGGGTGGTGGTGTGGGTGTGAGCTGGCAGTGGCTGTGTAGCAAAAAATACATAGGTAAATAATGCATGAACAATCAATGAAGACATGATTACTTTCTGCACACAAGGCCAAATGGCCCATGCGCATCCAAGGGTATATAAACCCTCTTGTTTCAACCACTTAAGCTGGATTCACCCCCATTATATATGTATATAATAAGTAGCTAAAGTAGATAATTAGTTAATATACTGGTTTTTATAAACTTTGAGCCATCACCCAGAGGGGGTGACAGGTACAGGCATGGGTACACAGGTACACCAAGCATGACCTGTACCCATACCTGTGAGTACCTGTACCTGTAACCTGTGTGGGTATGCCAAACCCATGCAGATCCCTACTCTGGCCTTGCTGCTCCCCATCTCCACCCTGCAAGTAGTGGCTCACAGCAGTAGTGGTGGGTGCTGGATCTCTCAGTGTTGAATGGGACAAGGTGTCAGTGAAGACAGCCAACAGAGCTAAAGATGTATGAGTGCATTAACCAGCATATAAGAGTCTTTGTAACTGGAGATGTAGTCTCCAGTTACATCTACTTATATATATAAGGCCATGCTAAGTATAAACTACTGATGTCATGGACTGTGGAGTGCATGATGTCATTGACTGTGCAATGACATCATGCACTCCAGCACTGATGATGCAATACTATACACTAAATGATGAAATGGTTACTGACTAAACTGGCCATAGATGAGCCCAATGCTAACTAGATTACCTATTCTAACACTCAGGCATCAGAGAATACCAGGGTAGCAGTTACCTTATGTGAATCCACTGCTTGGGCCTCCTGGGACCTTCCTAGAGTCATGCTAGACTCAAACAAACCCCTCACATCCCATCTTAATGGGGAGGGGGGGGTGTGCAGGCCATGTGCATTGTTGTTGTACTAGAAAATGGAACCTATGAACTTGTCAGTAAGAGAAAAACTACATAAAACACTTACCTAGGGTCAGGAAGCCATGGTGGTGATTGAGGTCACCATTTATGGAAAGGTGGGGTGTTATGGGAAAGAGGTGGTCATGTCATAGAGGGTGGTTATTGAATGTTAAACATTGAAATGGTGGGAATATCCATTGTTTGTTTGGAATTGTCAACTGGGAATGTGTTGCCTCATATGGAAATGTCAGTGTGGGGGAGAACTGGGTCAGCTGGCAACCAGGAGGGACAGACAGCAATGACAGCCAGAAGATGAGGAAGGGTGATGGTGAGAGATGATGATGGCAGTGACGGAACAAATGAGGGGACAAAGGTACCTGTTTTTCTTTATTTGCAGAATTGTTATGTATTACAAGGCTCTTGCTGTCCTTACAACTGATCCCAGGTCCATTGGTGCAAATGAAGATGAGGGGAAGGACCAACAGAGCAGGAGGGTAAAGGGAAGGCTTGATGCCCAAGACAAGCAGAGCACTCACCTCTGCTTGTGGTGGATTGCAGGTGGTTGGTGAGGACAACAGTCACCCATGCCCACCACTACAACCAACTGCTTGCTGGGTGGAAGTGGGTACAAATTGATGACCTACATGGACAGCAATGAACATGGCACAACATGCCCCATGCCTCCCTCACATCCATCATGGGTAGTGATGTGCTTGGCCTGGCCTTAGGCCATGAGTCAGGCCAAGCTGGGCCTAAATAGGCTGGGCCAGGTGGGGCCCTGGGGATGGCTTCATCACAAATTTGGCCCAGCCTGCAGTCTTGAAAAGCCAAAGCCAGGCTGTTAGGCTGTTAGGCTGTGGCTTTTCTGTTAGTTTTACTATGTACATGAGGCAAACTTTTGATTGTGGTATACACGTCAACACATCAAAACTTCTTCATCAAACCTTAGACTTCAAACTATACAGTAGGTGCACAACACTCAGGCTGATGTAATCAACATGCTTGCTTCAACAGCCTGTTATGACCAGATCCTCATGATTGGAGAATGACAATGTAGACAACAAAGAAGGCATGGCAGGAGGTTGTATGACCTTATCATCATTTGAGCCCTTGGTGAGTTCTGTATACACCCCTTCTTGTTTCAGGCAAGTAACCATTGTTTTTATTCATTTTAGGACAACCACCCCTGCTCATTGACAAGACAACAACCAACAACCAAGGGTATGTTTGATCACCAATGTGATCCTATCCTCTTAGTGACAACAGATTCTATGTCCCTATATCACTCCATCACCCCCATATCTTGACCACATCTGTTAATCCAAACCATGCAGGCTAACAACACAACAGACTGCACATCTGGTATGGGGACCAGTGTAGGCTTGTGTTACAAACTGATCTCATAGGGCAGAGTTATGGCAGTGTTCTGATGGAGTTCTGATGCGATACTGGACTTGGCTTCAATCTATAAGAGATTGCACCCCTCTCTATGCTTGATGTCCAATTTACAAGGTGATGATAATAAGAGCAGAGGTCCAGCAGAGTTCCAGGAGTAAGAGACAAAGAGGACTTAGAGTGAGAGAGTTGGAGAGGTAACAATGCAATTACCAAACTGAGGTTACAAGTGATGGTATCTAAGTTTTATAGTATGTAAGGAACTGAGGTAACTACAACAGGGTTCTGCGGAGTACCAAGTATGCAGTAAGTAAGATGATCAATCAATGATAAGTGATACAAACAAAACAGGAGATGAATATGAAATGGAATTTGAAATGGAATTTGAAATGGTTATTTGAAATAGTGGCAGCTCCATCAGTGATCTGCTGGAGCTCCATCAGAGGCTTTCATGGGATATGACAGCTTGCTCATATGTTTCTTTCAATTAACTAACTGTTTTCATGCATTTTTTAAGATCTAAACATTTGATGATGGCCTTCCATCATCACTGCAGTGAGCACCTATTCTTACTGGATGACAGTGATGACCTACAGGAAATGGGCAACAGGTGAGCATGACAACGACCACGACAATGGCAAATTGCATGCAAACATGCAATTCACAAACAACACCAATATCCTCTCCACTATCTGCTACCAGGATCAACAGTTGACATCATCACCAGCCATATGGAACTACCCCCAGATTATGGGTTCTAGCTGATGATGGAGAGCAATGCAAGGACGAGGCACATATACTGGGAACAGCTTGGATAACCAACAAGGGACAGTGATGACTGAAAGAAATATGGTGGGTGACTATGACATGACTCATCTCAAGCTCCTTGCCTTGAGGGTTTTATAGACAACTCCTACTATGTTTGTAGTATATGTAGGCCTCAAATTGTTCACTGTTTGTGTACTATACACAAAAATTTATCTTTGCATACAAAAGCCACAGCCTGGGCCAAGCCAAGCCAGGGCCAAGCTGTGAATGGCAGCTTTGGCCTGGCCTGAGGCCAAGCTGGGCTGGAACATCACTATTCATGGGAGGGGCTACTTTGGTTTTATTTTACCACACAGTTTGTAAATAGAAAATAAACATACTGCATTCTCAAGAGTGAGTAACTAGGTGCAGTGTAGTTGTGTAGTTGGAAGATGTTGTTGAAAGATATTTATTATATAATTCTTCGGAAATCTCCGAGGTGCCATAGAGCAGGGCGTTACTCTTGCGTTACTAGTACTCAGTGTAGAGTCATGGATAGTTCAACAAACACTGCCGTCTCTCGCTCCACTTCCAGTCGAGCACGCGCATCAGATCGAGAACGAGATGATAAGAGTAGTGTCAAGCTCAAGGTTCGTCAACTTATCCAATTTCAGCGCGCACACGATTGACGCCCTGAATTGTGCTAACAGATTCCACCTCATAGGCCCACGCGGTACAAGGAAAAGTGAGCACAGAATACTTTTTTTCGCGACTTCCCAGTTTTATCATCCGGTGGAAGGTTTCAGGCTCTGAGGGAGAGATACGATCAAGTGACAGCTGTGCGTAGTGCATTTTCTGGATATCCATCTTTTTCTGATTCTCTCTTGACTTTCTCAAGGCTCATGAAGGTTACCAAAGGGACCTAAACGTTGCAGCAGCCAAACTGAAGGAACTTCAGGCAGAGAACGAGTGCGTTCCAGTTGAGATATGTTGCAGTGATGAAGTGCTGACATGTTCCCCCCCCCGGTCTATTCCTCAAGCCTACTACTAGACGCGATTAACGTTGCCGAACCCGACATAACCAGGATACTTTCTCCGCTTCGGCTAGAGGTCAATGTTAACGCTCATATTCTGCCCCCTGAGCCTCGAGCAGAAAACAGCGTTGCGTCTCGGACGCCGCATTTGCCATCACAGTCCCCACATATGAATGGCACTTTGAACACTCGACATCCTAACGGAAACCGCCACCGTCCAATGGAGGTACGTGGCGCAACCGCTTAGCTTGTGCTTCCCTTGGATGATGTCGAGCGGATTCCATGTCGGATACGGGACGAGGGTGCCCTTTCTCACCAGGAGCGTACTCATTCGAGTTAGAAGATATTTTCTGGTGGGAGCCCTCCACCATTAGTTGGTTGTTGACCCCCTGCCATACATAGATGCTATCCCGAGCCTGGGGAAATGATATCATTTTGAAAAGGATTCACCCCCTAGTACTTTGACTTGTTCCTTCAGTCCTTCGCAACCTGCAACGCATTAGCAACGGTCGAAGCACAGTGAGGCCTGCTACATAGGTAGTGCCAGCGCACGCTTTTAGTTGTCAGAGCGGTGCACGTCACAATGTCACTCCGCCATGTACGGTCAATACACTCCTTCGAGGTGTTGAACATCCAGAACCAGTCTATTTATTATGTGGAGCCATTACATCTAGATAGCCTTGTTCTTGATGAGTTCTGTAAAATTACCTTCTAAGGGTCATGGGAACCAGCGACGTATACAGTGTACTCACGTTCTACCTCAGCAACGGCATTCATAAGGATATCCTTCTGGGTCTTCTCATCCTTGATGCTAGCAAGTACTTTGTCGACGACGCTCTTGGTAAGCTCTGCCTGCTCGCTCTCCTTCATCTGCTGCTCATACCGCACCCAGCTGTCAAGGACAGTTTTCAGCTCTGTGGCGACGGCAACTTTTTGCTTTTGTACAAAAGTTTCGGATTCCAACTTGGCGGTCTCCTGTGGGGTTGAAGTGATAACAGAAGATTAGATTCAACAAGCAACGAATACTGCAGGGAAATTACCTTCGACACAGCAAAGAGAGCCTCCGTCAAGGATACCACGTCCCTCATCTGACCAACGGAGTCGATCCGGTCCTTGACGGCCTGCGTGTGCTCTGCACGGGCACCTTCGAGCACCTGCTTTATACGCGAGATGTGGCCGTCAGCCCACTCGCTATAAGGCTCGCGGATGATCTAGGAAACATTGAATGCTGTGGGTTTCGATCGGTGGATTTCCTTGTTTCTCCCTACCTTGGCAATGTAGGTGAAGAAGATGACGGAAGCCAGGAGGATGATGCTCTCTTCGTTGACGACGTAAAGTTCCTGGGATATAGCAGTTGCTACGAGGCCGGTTCCCAAGAGGGCTGTGCCAGTCTTCGTGATGAGGTTTGGTGACGAGGGGAGCTTGTCGATGATTTCTGACGCGCGTTCCGCGGGTGGTGGAGGGGTTGCGGACCCGGCCATCGAACGGCTATATGACAAAAACATAGATGGTAAATTCTGCGCTGCTGCATTACGAAAAAAGAAATGTGCAACGTACACACATATGGCCCGAGGGAAACCAGCAGCAGCTCGTGGGCGAACTGGGTAAATTTCTGAGCCTTTCCGTATGCTTTAGATGAGTTGTGATGCTTGCCTGCTGCCCGTAAGGAATTGATAGCAATTCGGGATGCCATTTCAATGGTTTTGTTCGAATCGGAGGAGAGCCAGTTGTGGAATAATACAAATCGTGAGAATTTCTGCCCCGGGTTTCCACGAGTCTTCGCGTGGGGTTAGGGTCAGGCCATGCCACTGCCGCAACATTCTCGAGTCCTTCAAGTTGTCCGACTCAGGCTCGGTATCAATCCAACTGTAACCTTACTTTTCTCTCAACTACTTGCTTCTAAAATCACGCATTTTTCAGCGTTGCTAAGAGGATGAGGCCGCCGTGTTCTTTCGATTCTGTGAACGTGAACCTGTGTATCAGGGTTCCTTTGTGCGTACTGTCGGCGACATGTTCGCACTCAAGGCCATTTATCTCACCCCACGCTCTGCTTTTCGGTTATTTGCACATTCAGACCGCTGTATGGTCCCATTTGGCTCCGCCTTTGTCGTCGAAAGAATATCCCCAGGACCAGGCAACCTAGGCAACTGTAATGCTTCTCGATTGTCAAATATGGGCGCTTATAATTACGGCAATGCCCCCACACTTGAGCCGCTGCTGTACGGCGTTCGGTGCCGCTCCCCGTGGTGGTGTTTACTGCTGGCGTCGCTTAGCCGTTGATGACTGTTTTGCATGGGCGTATTCACCAAATGCATCGCGCGGTCTTGATCTTCTTCAAGGCTCGATGGCGTTCTACGTGGCAGGCATACAATTCAATATCAATCTGGCAACGCCTAGCCCCAGATGTCTTGGCAACGCACCTCAAATAGCCAGTTTTCGCGACGTTGATGTTTTGTGATGCGATGCAGCATATACAACCACGGGTGCAGCGGGTATGGCCGAATGCTCTTCCCCGTATACCGGTTTCTCTCATCCCTGGCGAGCATTAAAGTTTGTTCCCGCATAGCACCTGGAATCTCCCTGTGCACCTCCAGAGCTTACCCCTTTGTGTTTCTTGGTTGGATTCACATATGTACCCCGCGACAATCGCTACTCTATCTAGGGTCTTTATTCTTTGGGCAGCCTGTTATCGTGTTATGGGCAGCCTGATCCCCTTTACTTCTGAGCATATACGAGGTCTCAGTACCAGCGAGATATTGTCAGTCGTGGTGAGCAGCGTGTTCACCTCCTGTCATACGGTGTTTGCGTCATAGTGCCTCCGTTCTGTGTTCCAGTTATCTCACGCCACTTAGCTTTCTTCAACGCTTCATGACTCGGGCCAGCTCCGAGATATCATCCATCAGGAGATATCAAGGACAAGCGATTGATGCCAACCGGTGTTGCTCCTGTTATTCTGTCCTTCTTCCATCAATCACTTGGTGGTTCAGCGTCCTATTTGATGCCCAATTTTCGCCAGTCGATCCGGAGTCAAGAGGTGCAATCCCAGGGAATCAGCTTGGACATCACATTTGGCTCTGCTTCTGTCCGCGTCGGTCGTATCGTAGTGCTTTGACCTCTTCGCAGATTGATCAAGACTGGGTAGTTTATGAGGCTCAACATAATCGAGCAAAGCTCACGGTGGCTTTCGTTCAGTTACTTATCATTGTGGGGGGCATGTATGATGTCGGAAGCGCCGGGCACAGTAGTGTTAAAAGTGATTTGTTCGAGGCAACAAAGTTGGCTTTGATCAGTTTGTTGCAGTGGGGTTCTCCCGTTTCTGCCCTGCGGATTACTCGTGGTCTTCTTTCCAGGGTGCAAGTTGGAGAGGCGACCTCCCGTTTTTGATCGCTCGTATGTATTACGTCCTAGGGAGGATTGCCCCCTCGATTTTGACCGTCCCTACTATCCCGAGCGATGTACATAATATTAATCGGCTGTTGTGTACGAGATTTCTGTCAAGTACGTCCTGCTGACATTTCCTGTGATGGAAAAGGGGTCCGTTGATATATGGATGATAAAGAGTTGCCGCCCCTGGATGCTATTACGAAATACCACAGGCACCCGTAGAACCGACGCAAACATTCTTGCCATACTTACAGCATACTGAAGAGGCCAACGCCACTCATGGGGAGATGGAACAAAACATGTGCACAGGAATGATGCGAGTGGTTAAACGCGTGTTGGGTTGGACGCATGCTGATTGGCAAACTCGGAGCTTCTGAACAGCGCGGAGAGAGCGCTGTGAGAAGAGACCAAATCGATCCGAGAAGTGGGATTCGCCATATTGACGAAAAAGTTTGCAGGCGGGACGCAGTGCGCAGAGAGGCGGAATAACGGGGAAGAGAGCCATGAGGCGAACATAAGGGGACATGTGGGCGATTTTACGTGTGAGCGGGGGATCGGGTGAGGACTCGGATAGAATACTGCATGCAGTAAGTAGTGCTGCAGTGCAAGAATTACTTACCGTAAGTATTCGTGACGGGTCGACCATGGCGGGCATGTCTGATAATATATGTATGTACGACTCATTGATTGGATCTCAGATCGATTGCCAAGATTTGCGAAATATCCCCACAGCACACTCTCACTCCTGTTTGCATCTCTCCCTCCTCCACGTTTCCTCGCACGTTTCTCTCCTAGAACTCGTACTGGAATGCCAGCATAGACACTGCACACCGTTCTCCCTCTTCTTGGTCCTATTAATTCAATCCCTCAACTGAGAGCTTCCTGGCCCTTTTTTCATTTACCTTACTTGTGCTGCCATCATATAGCCTCCTGTACGTGTAGAACTCGACGTATACTTCGTACTCCACCAGGGGCTACGTCCTGTACCCACGAGTTCTCCTTACATCCTCGCCGACATGTCGCATATGGATAACAGCTTTGCAATGTCTTCCCCCGAGGGTCATTACGCGCAACATCCCCAGCGACAGCAGCAATGGCCACCACATCTTCTCTCACAATCACATCCCTCCTTTCCTTCACCCCCTCCAAGTGAACACGGAAGCTATCCCTATTACCACCCTCCACCACAGCAGCAGCCCGACAGGGTTGCTCCTGGAATCCCAGGCTCAGGTGCTGAAAATCTCGCCCGCGGGTCCTCACTGTCTCTCAACCTCTCCTCACTGACCGTTGCATCCTCAAACCCATCTCCGATAAACCCGTCGGGGCCGAACCACTCTCCTGCTACGCCCATCAGTCCATCCGCAAACCCATTTGGCTCACTAGCTCACCATCATACTCCCTTTCAGTATGACCCAAACGTTCAGAACCAGTCCACCGCCAGTCCAGGGCATTATGACGACCATGGAGGCGTTCTGTCACCCCCCTCCGGCTCTTCTGCCCCCTCTCCTTATGACGGTAGACGTACGGCAGGTCCATCTCGGTCCTCGTCTACTTCATCCTCGTCCCACCTTCCTCGGAAGAGGAGTTTCACTTCAAACGCCTCTTCTGTCTCTCTAGGTGGGACTCTGGTGGAAGAGACACTGTATGACGAGTCCAGGGAAACAGCAATGGATCTGACATCTCAGAGCGGAGGATATGACGATTTAGAGATGAGGAGTGCATATGGAGTCGGCGCTGGGGGGAGCGGCGGCAGTCCTGTTGATGGCAGCGGCAGTGGAAGTGGCGACGATGCAATGAGTGCGGCGGCTTTGGGTGGGGTGCCGATCGGGATGGGAGGTTCTATGAGCGTTGGTGGGAGCATGAATGTCCTAGGGAAACCTCTGGCGACCAATAACTTTGTCACCAAGTTGTATCAGTGAGTGTCTCCTCGTATGAACCCGTCTCGTGTTATTGGTCTCGATGCTTCTGTACTTGTACTTCATATATCTGCAGCGTGTATCGCGCCCCTGGAACACCATGCCAAGTCGTCCCTTGCTCCAACCATCATTCCTTCTCCCCATTCGCTTCTAAGCAAATTTTCGACATCAATCCACCCCCGACTTCTAATCCTGATTCCCTGCCTTGCCCGTCTTCTGACTTGTGATACTAACCACCCTGTTCTATCTGCAGGATGATCAATGACGTCAAATCTACCCATTATATCTCATGGACAGACCTGGGAACGTCTTTTGTTGTGTCCAATGTTGGAGAGTTCAGTAGGAGCATTCTGGGCTCACATTTCAAGCATAACAACGTAAGTAATCTGTCTTGCCTCCACTAGACAGAATACTACGTCCGGAGAGTTCAGCAGCATGATTGTCCTTTTCTATAAAGTTGTTAAATCCACGAGCTCAACCGATCTACTGAATACAGTTCTCAAGCTTTGTACGTCAGCTGAACATGTACGGGTTCCACAAAATCAACAGGGTCGGTCCCCATATACAAAAAGGGTACCACGAGCTAACTATCACTTGTCAGACCCCTCGCGCACAGCGAACATCCACAGATGCTCAGATCTGGGAGTTTTCTCACCACAAGTTCCTCCGCGGTCGTCCAGACCTACTCGACGAAATTAAGAGGAAAGCGCTGGAGCCTGACCCGGCGCTGAAACATCGAGTGGAACTCCCAGGGGAGGTGGGTTTGCGCATTTTTGTATCCTTTCGTGTTCTATCGCGGAAGGTTTGGGTTCCTTTTGGTCAATGCTTCCGATGCAATGGATCTTCCCTTATTCCCCAACTCTAGATAGAAATATACTTACTGACCAGATGCCGATCCAGGTGGCTGCACAGCTTGGTGCCATGAGAGACGAGAACCGGAAGATGTGGGAGCATCTTGCTGCTGAAAAGAAAAGGTCTGAAAAGCTAGTCGGCGTTGTTGGCAGGCTCTGGGAGGTTATCAACAACAGATTTCCTGGAACTGGTGAGCGTTCATGCCCTTCAACAATCTTTTCACTCATATCCTTCATCTGTTCGCCAGTGCCAGGATTCCCTTCTGATCTCCTGGAGAGTGATAGCCCAGACATCTACATCACATCTCCAACGGCGACAACCACGGCTTCGCGGTTCCCCCCTCCACTTTCAATAAACATGAATACCCAATCTCTGCACTCCATCCATTCTCACAGCCCTAACTCAAGTCCTACCACGGCGGACTTCCCTTTGCACAACCATCATCATCAAGGACAACATACATCGCTTTCACGGCAGCATAGCATTCAGCATGTTGCAGCGTTTACGCATAGAGAAGGAACGTCACCATCCCCAGGATCCGCGACTATGGATCTGTTCGACGACAGCCCTGGTTGTGAACCGGCAGGACGGATCAGTACCAAAAGACAGCGATTGTCAAATGAGGATAATACCAGCTCCGCGTTAGACGGTCTACCTTCTGTGTCATCTCTGTCGTCACCCGGCACGGCATCAGGCCCGGGTTTCCCCAGTATGGGCGGACCAGGGAAGAAGCCTAGTCGCGCGAGGAGCGACAGTGCTCCCCTGGGTTACGGGTTTGGAGGACTGGCCTCCTGGGGTGGGCAAGGCAGGCCAAGGAGTGGAAGCGGTCTGGCAGGCCGCGGCATTCCCAATATCGGGACTGTGACAAGGGGCAGCAATGGGGCTCCTATGTTGTCGATTACGACCGTCCCTTCGAATGTGCAGACTCGATAGCTCTGCGCTTACCCCGATTGGAAACAACGCCCACTGGCGAATAAGGACAGGGTATAGATTTCTTTTGTTTTTGACCCGTCCTCTTTTTGTTGTTAAAGTTTTTTCGTCGGGTTTCTTCCCGACTCAGAATATTTCTCGCAGCTTTGATTATTCGGTGGAATGGATTTCCCCCTTTTTTTTCCATTCCGAAACCTATAAAATAGCATCTCTTGGACATTTGTGGCTTCCCGCCCCTCGCTCGTCCTCAACTTGTCAATACTGTACAACCACTGTACATCGCGGAACCTCTCTAGACAAAGTGTACATACATGCTGTGCCCATGCAATCCTAAAGTATCAATCCCTTCACACGCTTTACCAATTGGCTAAAGTTCAGCTTTGCTTGCTTTCATATTTGTTCGTTTGTACAGTTACAGCTGCATTGTATATTCCATCCGTCGTCGCTGTCGAAATGTCACTTTGCAAATTGCTCTGAAACGCTCCAGGTATTCACGTTGATCTCCATTTACTTGTAAAGTTTTCTTGCCATACTACGGATTACAAAGTCGTCTCAATCCTTTTTCATCCTCCTTCGAACGGCCTCCCTAACAAGGTCTCCTGGATCACATTTCTTGAGCTTGTCATAATCATACCACACCAGTGTTTCATTCGAATGTGTGACAAATGCGCTCTGCGCCACGGAATATGCTGATGCAGTCAGCTTTAATACCGTAGGGTCATCCTTTGAGTTCCCTTCAGGCAAGCATGGGCGCGAGGCGATCAAAAGCTACTTGCTCGTTCTGAGTAAATGAACGAGGGGCAGAAAATTAACCACGCACGGTATCAGGGAATGTGACTGGCCTTTTAAATTGAATCTCGATCGCTTTGATGATAAGGGAAACCCCTCGTCCTCTTGCCATGTCTTCTGCCTTCGCAGGCCCGCCCAATTCGTTGGCTAGGGACAACATCCATCGCATGCGAGCCTGGAGAAATCGAAAGAAAGAAAAAAAGTAAATTCGCATTCGCTTTTACGAAGCAACAAAAACGTTATTTCACTAACAGACTCAAAAAAGCGTGCTGGATCCCGACCCAAATGAGAAGACAGTCAAGATAATGCACTGGCAGGTTCGGCGCACCATATCGCACGTTATTTACGTGTCTGCCAGTAGGGGAAGACGTAAGTGAGGATTGCCGTACAGGTAGGGGTGAACGTACTGAAAGGAGTCTGCATCACCCCAAGCAATGGTTTGCTGCCAAAAGGAATCAGGGGAATATCCAGCAGCCGTCAGTTTCTCCTCAGCGTCTTTTAGCCTCAACGTTTCCGTAGCAATCAGATCGACAGGTGGCTCTGGTGAGATTGGTTTCTTCTGAACTGGTGGGATGTAAAACGGGGATGTAGGGTCTTTAAAGGCGGCTCGAAGGTCCTAAAATATGGATGCAACTTGGTGTGCGACGGGGACCGTGACCGCGAAATGAGGCACGAACGTTGACAAAGCTGGATGAGTACTTTCGGCGCGATTGGCAGCCAGATTCGTTGCGAATCGAGCGAAATGCGTATATCCTTAAGCTTCTACCACGGTGACAGTGCATAATGTAATGACCCATGCCACCGGATCGGAGGACCGCAATTCCACCTTAGTGAGCAACCACGCGGAGAGATCGATTGTAGTGACATGTTTGGAATGAAAATATTCTAAATCCCAAAAAGGAAACTGTAGTGTTCCCTTCTCTCATTTTTCTATATAGTTATTACAATGATAACAAAAAAGACGAGAGCAAGGAAAGGACTTTCAACAAAGGGATCCCTGAAATTATTGTTATTCTTATGTACAGTTTTTTTCACTTGCGTTATCATCTCTTGCAGCTACCAATTTCAACCAGTTTCCTCCCATGATTCCCATCCATGATTCCAGAGGTGTAGGGCACAGTTCAAGGTAGGAACTGACTCTTATTTTTGCCATTTGACAAGTTGTGGGCCTGGGCATGATTGACTGAACTTGAAGAAGTTGTGTGAATTTCCTTTTTGGGATTTGTTGTGGAATTACCTAGTATGTATATAGCTACAATTATCATTATGCTAACCCTCAATGGAGAGAAGAGATCACCCTCCTCCCCTCATCAAGGGGAAAGTGCAGGGTGCATGATTAATATTAAAAGTGATTATCAATGCTCTATATACGTTATCTACCAAAAAAACGGGTGCAGAATGACTGGAATAGTGAGCTTGTCGTTGAGTGTGATGTGGCGTGATGAAAACGTTGGTGGCCTGCTGTCCACTAAGGTTATGCCAACGCACCAGTTCTGCACACATTTTTCACTCTCCGACAGACTCCCCAAGTATCTCTTGCCACCGTGACTGCGAGTTACGCTTCTATAGAACCACTGGCTCGAGACGAGGTGAGGCTCGTCTACGCTCGTTACTGTATTTACCAATGATTCGACTCAGCATCATTGACTAGATTTAAGCATGAGTGGCACTGCTTACGCAAAGATCGATAAGACCCTTAGCGCCTCTGCCCCCTACATTGCCTTCTGCCATGGCGAAATTAGCGTAGCTGCGTATCAAAAATGGGTTGAGGGAGAAGGATCTATGACCGTGACCTCCCTAAATGAAGACCAGATCAACCTTTCAGCACGCTTCCCTCGTGACAAGCATGATTTTGTCCGGCGAGCCATGTCACAGTGTCGGGCCCTCGACATCATCGCCGATGACCGCTATGACGCAGAGATTGTCGAGCGGAGTGTTGCGGATGTTGATGCAAAATACGACCATGCCAACTACATGACTTACATTTTCCCCGAGGAGAGCGCGCTGCTGTATGCCATTGTGCGGAATGTGCGCCCGCGTCGTGCGGCTTGCATGGGCAGCTACTATGGCTACTGGACTGTGGCGGCCAAGGCAGCACACCCAGATCTGAAAATCACACTTCTCGACGTGAATCCAGCAGTTATGGACCTCGCGCAGAAAAATTTTGAGCACCTCGGTCTCGCGCGTGATACCAACTTCATTGTTGGCAATGCCGAAGAGCTTGCATCCGGTCTCGGTAACATTGATCTTTTGATTTTGGATGCCGAAGGACCAAAGTCAGAAGAGGTTGATGTGGATTACCGTGATAAGGCAATCTATTATCCACTGCTGAAAGCGGCTTTAACCATCCTTGCGCCTGGTGCGCTCGTAATAGCACACAATGTCATTTTATCCAACTTCACGGATGGCTGCTATTTCGAGGAAAAACAAAGCGATTATCGGAAACAATATACGAAGTTTCTTCCACTTCTACGCGAGCATTTCTCATTTACTGTAATTGATAGCACGGAAGGCACTTTGATCGCGCGCAAGCGTTAACCGTTAACCGGAGCGCTCTAGGGTTAAATATTGAATGTAAATAAGATGGGCGAATCGTTGTACGGAAGAAAAGTTTATGTCGTTGTACTTTTAAACTGCTGCCGGCGAAAGAGGTATGCGCTTAGAATGTCCATTGTATCTCCTAGTCGGCGTTAGATAAATTATCGATTCAGGGCCCACGTGGAGATCTTTTGCACCCGAACTCTCGTTCAACGCAGTCGAAATAATAATCATGGCCTCCAGTGGGTGTTCAAATGCCCAACTCGATGCCAACTCGCGGCTCAACTTGTGGCTTGACTCGAGCCCCAACTTGCAATTTTCAACTTCCGATTATGTGAAGTTGAGGCAACTTACACCGAGAGCGTGAGAAGTAGTCTGGAGAAAAGTGCTCAAGTTTGAAAGTAAGTAACAAAATTTAGGCATTCAAACATGGCCCAACTTGAATCCCAACTGTAGTTAAACTTCGGTGTTGAGTTGTAAGTATCGTGTTGGTCACAGTGTTTGAAACACGGTTAATAATGCGATAACTGTGCAACAAAAAGCACAACGGGGCAGTGCATTGCGTATACTTAGTATCATCACTTCTGAGTGGGGTCACTTAGCCCGAACGAACTACTAGTAGCAATTGGCCTGCCTTCAAGCTCTCAAGATCTCAATACTCATGTGGTTGTAGACCTCCAAACTATTCTCCTGTCCGTTAGATAGACCTGTGACTGATCCCTAGTACATGAGCAAGCGCGATCTACAAGGCATCGACACTCTCATACTTGTACGAGGGAGCGGTTACGAGTCTATCCGTTAGACTCTTCCTGCTGCACTGCTTCGAAACTGTCAAGCATTTCGAGGTAGGATCTGTAAACTGAGATATGAGTGCCTTGCTCATTATTTCCCCCAGCAATGTTTGTTGGAGGAGTAAGGACGCTCTCAGCTTAAGGTATTTGCCTGATTTGTACAGCGACACGATCTCTACACTTGTCGACGATGTCTTTGTATAGATTGGATTCCTGGACGCATACTGTCCCTTGGCTCGGTAATATTACACGGCTGGTCAGTGTTCTGCCATGTTGTGATGAAGTAACCAATGCGAGGAATAATATTGATATTAAGCGTAATTGCCGGTAAGACTTTTAGCGAGAAACGGGGGCATACGCAAAGGATGAAGGCAGAGTAGTGCGATAGTGGTCTTCATGCATTGAGTAGTTCAACACGCAAGTGTCGTCAAGGTAAGGAAAGCGAGTGGCTGGAAGGTAGAGCAGCGGAAGTATGAGATGAGAGCACCTGGGCTGGCGTGCAGTAGCTTGGATTGCAAGGAGGAACGTATCCTGTAGTGGGGCCTCAGTGATTAGCCTAGTCTAAACAGTCGTTTAAACCCAATCAACTGGACGACGAGCTTGAGGGGCAGACGGGAAATTGGCGAACAAGAGTGTAAATTTCGATAACTTGAAGGATCCGTGCTTATTGCTCGAAGAGATAGTACAAATGTATATGGTGAATCGCACCCCGCTCCCTAACACGCACCGTCCCGTCCTCGCCACCGACCCTTCTGCCTCTCCACTATAGGCTCTTCTTGGTCGACTGACTACCCCTAGGGATGTACACCATATCGTGCTCGAGAAATCCAGCGACGCGAGTTGCAGTAGACATCGCACACTCATGTTGGGGATGATACAGACGATTTTCTATCCTTCATAGCTCCTCTTTCTTCGACTGTTCTAGCCATCTTGAAGCCATTTTCAGTATTGAGGGATTCGAACCCTTTTGCAACTCCTTCCCTATCTCCTTTGCCCATCTCCTGGCTCATTTTGTACTTTCCTTCCAGTCGTTTGATGTCGATCTCGATTCCAATGATGCTCTGTTTAAGGAGCTCGATATAACGAGCGGGAGCGTCGCTGACCTTCCAAGCAGACAAATTTTCCCCGCCGGTGTGGTGCATGATGGTTTCCTCCGAGTGCTTCGTCAGGTCACTGATTTGTTTCTGAAGGAATGAACCAGTGTCTTCATTGTGTGAATCAAAAAGGATAGTCGCCTTGCCGTAGACCTGAACTGCGGAATAGTTCCACGTAGGCACAACCTTCCCAGTGTCTGGTTTTGTCTCGACATAAAATTTCGGCGTGACATAGGAATGAGCCGGGCCGTTGAAGAGAACGGAGATCTCATGTTGGAGAGAACCATTGGACGGAGTGTGTGCTTGAATTGCCTCAACCATGGCTTTGGAGTGGGGGTTTGGCTTCGCCAAGTGCCCACGCAATGTTCCGAGCTCAGTATTACTGTGCTCATCAGTGACATCCAGTACCCATGGAATATGGGTGCATTGAAGGGTTGGAAAATTAAGCGACGGAAGAGCTGTGATGAGTATGCCTAGTGGATTGTCTCTGATGAATTTACGAAGTGAGGGGATGTCGAATTCAGCGTGGATCGCACGGAGGTACATGTCGACGAGAGCTCCGATTCACAGACTGGAAGATCGAAAGATTGAAGATGATGTTGGACATTATAATAATGTAAACAGACGAAGAGAAAAACAGAGTTGCGTACCTCGTAATGAATGGCACACCTCAGACGTGCGGAGGGAGGGACACAGACCAGACACAGACGGAACTTGAAGAAGTGATGCCAGTGAGCGTCAAAATTAGGACTCCGCTACCCGAGGTACTAGTAGCAATCTCGGCTAAAGCCGTGGTCAAGCTTAAGTAAACACACCTAAACCATCATTTTGATCCCCATATCTTATCACATTAACTGTAGATAAGAAAGCACAAAGTAAAATATCTTCGCTCGCATCACTCCTGCAGCTGCTTCTTCAGCTTGTCAGGGGGCACAGCCCCCTGAACCCCCTGCCACCATCTTTCACAAATCACTCATCTTGTCAACACAGGGAGGGACCAAAGTGAAGGAGGTGTCATTGAAAAGCAGTAACTCAGTAGCTGCCTTGATAATCCCTAGTGTCTGAAGGTCCAGTCTCAAAGACTGGAAAAGACCATGGACTGGACTGGACTGTAACCAGTCTCACCAAGACCTATGGTCTCGGTTACACCAGGTACAGAGCAGTCCCAGTCTCAGTCCAATGAGATTTCAACCTTACAAAAGACTGGCCTTAACTGGTTAAGACTGGTTAAGGACTGGACCACTGGTCTACTACTATCTAATAATATTTATTATATTATACCAAATTTAATTTAATTATACCTAACTTGTTAAAATTGGGTCTTAACTACTCAGTTCAAGGTCTACTAGTGCACACAGCCACTAGTATATTGTTGTCTGGTGCTTCCTAGATGATGTTCAAGATATCAGACTTAAGGTGTTCCCTTAAGTTGAGTTTGTCATATCGGACTCTAAAAGGATTCCTTTGGTTGAGTTCATTGAGCAAGTTAAGAGTAAATATCTTTAGGTCAAGCTGAGGCCTTGACTGAGTATCTACTACAGGTTTTATAGTAGCTAACCTAGGTAGTTATGACTCAGGTCTACTACTTAGAGTAGATAGGTATCTACTCTGGTCTGTAGATGAGGATCTACTTCATTCTATCTGAATATCTACTCTGGTTCAGTAAGGGATAAAACAGGAGATGAAACAAGGACGAGCACAGCTCTGTTGTGCTGGGTAGGAGTCAGGGATGAATGTGCAAGTCATGTGTGAAGAAAGGGAAAATTGTAACATAACTACATTATTACATGGGACAAGCCCAGAGGATCAAAAGAGTGAAATCTCAAGGGTTTATATACCTCTAGTGAGTTTGCACATGTTTATTTGATAGGGCTAGTGTTGCTACAGTGATTTTTTGATAGATGCCATTTTTTTTTTCTTCTGATCCCACACAAATAATTGACAACACTGCCAACAACACATCAAGAAATGACACTAATCCCCTCATACCACCACCACCACCCCCCCTGGCTCAAATGATGTCCAGTGTCATTTGGGCCCTGTAAGCTTTTTTTCTGTTTTATTATTATTACATAATTGACTTACTATTTATTTTATAGGATAGAACTCACTGTGAAATACCATGGTGCTACCTGGCCCCAGCCCCATGAACCCCTGCTCATGGGGTGGAGTCTTAGCAACACCATAGCACTCTGCGCCACCTCATCACTAGTGACCCCCTCTCTCAACCCCCCTGCACTGCCTTGTCACTAGTGACCCCCCTGCACTGCCACGTCACTAGCAACCCCTGTGCTGCCTCATCACTAGCAACCCCCCATGCCGCCATGTCACTAACACAAATTTTTTATTTTATCTGTAGAGTACTCTAAGGCCCCTTGACTCATGTTGCCCCCCTCACTTGTAAATGCGAGGGGGGGTGACTTATTTAATTTATTCAATTGGTTGAATACTTTACTTATAGTAGATTAATGTAGGAAAGACTGGTCAAGACTGGTCCAAGACTGAGACTGGACCATTTAGGACTGGTCTTGTGCAGTCTGGTCTCAGTCCTTATGTAGTTGAGTAAAAAATAGACCAGTCCTGGTCCTGGTCCAAGCCTGAAAGGGGTGAAAGACTGGACCAGACTGGACCTTCAAACGCTAATAATCCCAGTGTAAATGTAGTAGATTAATAGACAAGATTAGTAGCTATGTCATATTTTACTTTGTGCTTATTATCTACAGTTAAAACTATTTCTACATCAATATATACATTAATCTAATATTACTTCATTATAAACAATATTCTTTGTACCATTTTCACTTTCACCTCCCCATATTGCCTTGATGTTATGCAGACTTCACCTGAGACACTGCCACATAAAACTGCCCATGTGTAAACACTGCACTCTGAAAGCCCAATCCCACACTGACTGTCCCTGTGATTTGTTGATGAAAGCCTCCTGTCTAGGGAGGCTCACTGAGACAAGGCCAAGCATAACAGAACCACCATATATTCCCAAAGCATGGGGACTACATGAAAGCAGGTGCTATGAAGTCTAAGGTTCCAACATCTCACAGCCATACTAGTCAGTTCTACATATAAGGTTTGGCTTACAAACAGTAAGCCCAAATGCAAACAGAGACATACAAAATGCATGGCACCAGCCATTGGAGCAGGGGCAGGAGTAGCTAGGGGTAAGGAGGCATGTAGTAAGACTGGGGATGCCAGGCTTACAGTTGATCAACACAGAGAAACAGAGTCAAACTGGAAACTGGAACCAATTCATCCTAAAAGGCAGCTGTCCCTCCATTGGCTGAAGTCACATCTGAGGGATGAATATCTTCTCTCCAGCATGATCTCCAGTGATCAGCCATACCTCCAACACCCTGTTCCTCATTCTTGTCACAATTCCTTGAGTCCCATTGCATACTCCTCCCTCCAAATTCAGGTTCTGCAGTAACATCACAGGGCAGCCCACCTTTAGAGCCAAGTGTGCCAATGGTAGACCTGAGCAATTCAGAGAGTTGAGGTATTCTGTAGGGTACAACAGTTCATCATTCCCATCATTGACAATGGAATCCGCACTGTGAAACACTTGCTCCTGTCCAGGAAACTTCTGGAGCATAGTATGGTTAAGTCATCCACATCATCATTGTGGCAGGCCAGAATCACCTCTGTGAGAAGTATCCATCTGGATACTGATGAGGGTTGGAGATCCCAGGATAGATGATGTCAATGAGGGATGACACAGTGTTTTCAGCACACTTGAAATGCTCAGGAAGAGTGATGTTGCAGTTGTCATCTGTATGGCCACCTTTCCCACCTCCAGCTGCCACTGTGCAAAATCTCGCTCCTGAGGGTTGGCTGTGTTGAGGCACATGTTGATTTTCAGATGGAGGACCTTGATGTGGTGCCAGAGAACAAAGCACTGCAAGGATGCCCCCACCAACTGAGGTCGAGAACCCCTCTCAATCACAGGCAGGATCTGGTGAAAGTCCCCTTCAAAAACCACAGTGATTCCACCAAATGGCTGGTCAACCTCATGAATGTCCCTCAGAGTGTGGTCAACAGCTTCAGGAATGTGACAATGCTGCATGATGGCTTCATCCAAAATTAGATCAGTTTGCTTCAGGAGGCCAGCTTTGAGCATACCTCTGGAGATAGAACAGGTGGTGGACTCATTGATGTTTATTGGAGCAATGTTGAAGAAGGAATGGACAGTGCAGCCACCTGAGAGCAACAGTACAGCAATCCCAGAAGATACAACACAAAGAACAATCTTCCCCTCAGAATGAAGTTGATGGCAGAGGGTGTTGTAGACATAGGTTTTGCCAGTGCCACCTGGGCCATGAAGGAAGAATGTCTGGCCAGTCTTTTTATGGACTGCATAGAGGACCCCCTGATAAGCTGCTCACTGGTCTGCATTGAAGTTCTGCTCATTCTCTGCTGCCAACACTGCCTGCTCCTCCATATCATACCTGTGCTGCTCCATGATAAGCCTGTTTTCCAAGTTGACTTCCCAGTTCTGAGTAGAATAAGGCATGTGGCCAATTGCCCTGAAGGGATTTGTTGGAGGCCTTCAAAATTTCATCAATGAGGAAGAGGCCATAATCCTAGACATCATCATCTGTGGGGTTGATGTGGATGTTGTCGTGCTGAAGCTGATAGCACAGGTCATCATGCTTGACCTATGGTCTGTGGTTGGTGGAACAGAGACACAACCACCAGTCATCCCACAACTGCAGTGGATGAGAGTAATAATGCAGATGGTATTGATGTTGAGATCCACGAACAAGGGAATCAAGTAGATGTGGATACAGCAACAGTCTGGGCAGCACCTTGGATCAAGAAGAATAACCATGCATTGGACCTTATCATCAATGTGGTACCTGATGAGATTTTGTACTTAGTAAAGAGGGCCATAAATGCTGCAGATGCTTGGAATGCCCTTCAGAGCATGCTAAAACCAGCCAACAGTATCTGAGCTCAGGCCATCAAGCAAAGGTTGGTTGCCTATGTTTGCAAAGATACCTACAATGTCTCAACATGGTTGGATGATTGCCTGTGACAATACAATGAATTACCCAATATGGATCCCTGGAATATGTCTGATGAAGAATTCACATGCACTGTATTGAATAACATGCCAGTACCGACATGTCTCAGGCAATAGGACCCTCTAAAAAACAATGCACATGATGAACAAAGTCAGGTGCAGATCCTATCTCAGATTGTAATTGCAGATGGATTAAGAGCCTATTATTAGATTAGGAGCCACCATCAAAAAAACCAAGGTTGAAGTGGCCCAGTGTCCATTTGGTGGACTTGTACAGTGTACTATGTAATACAAACATACTCTCCACCTTTTCCCAACATATGTCGAGTCTCATTAAGTGCATTCACTGTGGATTTTGAGGCTCACAAACAGACTTCCCCTGGAAAGCAAATCTTGGGTATCTGAAGACCTGTGGACCATGTACAGAGAAGCGAAATGATGCTGCCCAGCAAAAGCAATTGAATAGTGATAAGGAGAACCATAACAAGCCCAAGCGACGTGCTTTGGGGAAAGATAAATCAATTGGTGGTCCTCCTACACTCACCTGGGACAACTTGATTGTGCTGCTCAGCAAAAACAAGTGTAGCGCTTTTGAGCTCCATGCCATTGTTCACCTCAACAGCAAGGATGTCATCATACCTGATGACTTTGAGGATGCCAGTCATGCCCTTGCTACCTATATCGTGAAGAAAATCTGGAAAACTACTGAGTTTTGCTTCAAGTGAGTAATCAGATTTCTCTGTGGCAAATAAAGTCTAACCTAACACAAAAGCTACAAGGCTAAAAAGAAAAGCAAAACTTCAGACACAATAAATGTCTACAGATTCTATTGTGCACAATTGGAAGGCAAACAGACCAAACACAAACTGACTGAGACTGGCAAGCGAAGAGCATGCATGACAATGGATCGGTTCAAGTGTGATGGTTGGCTCTTTCTCACAAATGATGCCAACAATCTGACTGTAGTGGTCATTCAAATTACCCATTACAAATGCCACCACCCATATGTTGACATATCAATATCTGAGGATATTGCAGGACAAATTGAAAAATTGAAAGACCTACCAGCATCAAAGGTGCATTTACTTATGTTTTTGCCTAGTTTTCCGAGTGCTAAACATTCATAGATCTGGCAAGCCATTCTAAAAAACAACCCCAAGACTGAGTTGATGCAAAAGCAGGTGTATGCACACTGGGCACACCTACACGAGGCAACTTGGTGACTGGACAATGACCAAGTAAAATCTGCACTAAAAGTCTTGGAGCAGATGAATAACATTGACATCGAAATAATTTCTGTACCTGTTGAGGATGGTATCTTGTCACTTGCCTTTGGCTTCAAGAATATTTTGGGTGAATATGGAGAAGAAATTATTGAGATAGCAATGGACTCAACATGTGAGAATCCTTCCCAATATTTTGTGGTTCAATGCCAATGTACCTAAGTCAGGGAAAACAAATGCCCTTGGATATGAACTATATGGGGTTGTTAGCGAAGCAAATGGCCAGGCGCTTCTACTTGTTTTTGCATTCACATGTTCAACAGATGGTACCACCGCCACAGGAGCCAAAGATCGTATGCTTCAAAAGGTTCTATCATGTGTTGACGATTACTGTCCAAATATTGCTGTAGCTCACTCTGACAAGGATCTGACAGAGATTGGTGCCATATGTGTTGTATTTCCTCATGCAAGGCACCAATTATGTTACTGGCATGCTATCTGCTACCTCGAGCAATGCTTAGCTGAAGACAAGCCACCCACAAAGTATGACCCATGTACTGCCCATGAAAGATTTAAGTTCATTGACCCGACATGGGCCCTGGGTGTTACATCTGGTTGGCTAGAAGATGGAGTTCACGAAGACAATGCAGAACTCAAACAGCCTTTGAATAATGATAGTGGTGGTGACCATGTAGAAGTGGTCTGTAAAATTCATGGCCTATTTTTATATTCAATCCTAATGTGCTGAAAAATAGATTGAAGCACCAGCACCTACCTGTTGGCCACCAGTGATGGTGGTAGTGATGGGAGAGACTCACATACCAGTTTGGCCTGCACTGCCCAAAGTCACAAAGGCAGATTTGCCTATTTTCTGTCCACAGGAGCATCGTGCAATAATCGTTGAAAAATTTCGGATTCATCTCCACCAGCACCCACAGATCCCTCTCAATGACCAAGAGAACACACAGCTGACAGCACAGGAAATATACCATGGGGCTGTCAAAGACATGTATAATTTTTGCTACCAAAACAACCTTGCGCAGGTTTGGGTGTACATGTGGAATCGGTGGTACACCTACAACCAGTGGAAGCTTTGGGCCCAGTCAGTTTAGAGTTTTAAAGTCCAGTCGGGTCCGGTTGTTCAGCCATTTCGGCCCCAACCGGACCCCAACCGGTTGGTCATTTGCATCAAAAAGTACCAACCAACAACCGAACCGGGTACAACTGGTTGGTGTCAGTTGCTCAGGCGGTTGTGACCGGTTGAGACCGGTCGCAACCCGACCTGGTTACAGTCGGTTGCAGTCGGTTGGGACCAACTGCAACCGACATCTACATAGTCACTTACAATACATACTGACTACTAATATTACTTTTTCTACTGTAATTTAAAATATAATATAATATACAAATAAATAAAACAATCCCCCCCTCAAGGTGGGGGGGATGGGGAACACTGACAACGGTGGCCATACTCGCTGTTGAGGCGAGGGATGGCGGATGAGAGGGGGGGACGGCAGACAAGTGGGGGGATGGCAAATGCGAGGGGGGGACGGCAAACACGAGGGGGGGATGGCAAACGTGAGGGGGCATGGCAAACGTGACTCGCAAGGGGGCAGACAGCAAACACAAGGGGGCAGACGGCAAACGCAAGGGGGCAGATGGCAAGCACGAGGGGGCAGATGGCAAACACGAGGGGGAGGATGGTGGATGACGGGGGCGCAGTGGACAAGTGGGGGGGGATGGCAGACAAGTGGGGGGGACGGCAAACGTGAGGGGGAATGGCAAACGAGAGGGGGGATGGTAAACGAGAGGGGGGATGGTAAACGAGAGGGGGGATGGATGAGAGGACAGTGGACGTCGTAGAGGTGGTCATCGTGGGGGAAAAGTTGAAATGGTTGAAAAAAAAAGATGATGCATCTATCATCAGTACAAGCGTGTGCAAACACAAATGTGTCGCGATGCGTCATCGTTTATACTTGCACAACACATGTGCAAACACATGCAAATGAGCCAAAGGTATATAAACCCTTGCCCATCTGTCATTGTCACTTGGTCATGCCCCAACCTCACTAAGAAAATAAGTATATAAGTAAATAATATAGTATATATTAGTGTATATACAAGTAGATAACTGGCCGGTTGCAACTGGTTTGAGTACTTCTCAAATATGGCCAACTGCAACCACGCAATACCCCTATGAGGCCCAACTGCGACCGGAAGTCCGGTTGCCCACGGTTGCAGTCCAGTTGGGTTGCTGGTTTTTTTCAGTTGCTGCAACTGGACCTGCAAAGACTAAGTCAGTTGACACTGCAATTTATGTTTTGAAAATGACAATGGTCATGGAGAGCCAGTGGTGAAATCTTAAACACAGAAACCTACAAGAATTCAACTGGCCAAGACTTGATCTTGTAACTCACATCATTCTCAACGATGTCCTGCCACGTGTGCAAAGGACACTTGATTACATCCAGAATATCAGGTGGGCTGGCCGAGCAAAAGCGCTGGCAGAGTGGCAAACAGATTTCTGTTTGGATTGGCTAGAAATTAGTCATTGTGATGAGCATAGGCTTATTGAGAGGCAACTCAAGTGGTACAAGGCCCCCAAAAAGACCAAAGGGTGGAATGAACAGCTGGCCCAACTCGCAGAGGAAGAAAGTCAACTGTGAGGAAAATATTTGACGGAGATCAATCACTGGACATGCAGCTGTCCCGCATATCTCATTAGCCAATTTTTGCTCTGCAAACACCTTGTTAGGGAAGCAAACGTGACTCTAAACAACATGCCACTCACCAGCCTTTCATTTTTTGCAAACCTCCATTGACAGCGCTTTCCTCCATACTACAGGATTGCAGGAATACACTATGATGAAGTAGAAGCAGAGGTGGGGAAATACAGGTCTTGGGCCATGACCTCCATGGAATGCCTGTGAGCACGGTGAGTGTGGAGCAGGGACAGAAGGAAAAACAAGCCCCCACCCTAGAAGATGACACTAGCATTATGCGACGGTGGGATGAAGAGAAAGCCAGCTCAGGTGGGGAGGAAATAGAGGAATCGGATGGTGAGGGAGATGGTGGCTGGGATGAAGAAAGATTTAGCAACTCAGACATTGAACATGTAAGGAATCACCCTCATCTCCCATCGAAACCCACCCTAATACCTGGATTGTAGACCTATTTTCCAGAAGCAGAACAAAACAACCTCAAGCGGTGCTTTGACAACATGATGAAAGTCATAGAGCGACCAGGCAGCATTCATCTGAAGATGAGACACGTCCTTGAGCCCATTTTCCGTCACATAAAAAAGGTAGGCGGTGACATTGGGTGGCATAAAAGGAGGCGCTTGAGCCAGCACACTTGGAAGGACTCTAATTCAAATACCCTTTATCTTGATTAAAGAATGTTGCGATCCTTTGTATTTTGAGTTGCTATCTACGTTATTGATTAATCAGGCCATGAGATCTGAGATGCTTTCCTTTCTTATCTTTGCCAGAAATACTCCAGCTGAACTACCCATTGATCATCAATTGAAGTTGTTAATGCAATATGTGAAGAGAGTTGGGTCCAACACAAAGATGATCCAGAAGCATTCTTCATGGTATTCACAGCAAGGTTCAAAGCTGAAAACAAATGAAAAAGGGGGCTGGAGAGAGCTGAGAGTGACTACCTGCCAAAACAAACACAGAAGGGAGTTAGACAACAGGTGTGGTGCAGTGTGAAGGATTGTGAGAGGCTGAAAGGACATACTTGCTTCTCATTTGGAGGGGGTAAACAAGGGCAGTATGCTCCATAATAGAATGGACTGAAGGACATCCACTTGCTGAAGTCACAGAGAGCACCAAGGAGGGTGAAGATGAATGCCTTCTTGACAAATGTGCCTGACACAATGCCAAACAATGACACGCTGAGCATGAGTAGTGCACAAACCTCATTGCAGCTGACTGTATGTGAAGAGGATCCCACAGCCACAAGAGCCCTATCTGAACCTGTCATTTGGATGAATCACTTACCTGCTGGTACCCTTGACAATGACACTGCTGAACAACTCATCTGTGCAATACCAATCATGAGTGACAAAATTGATTGATCAGATGATTGTTATCATGACAGTGCAGCAAACCAACATGTCTTTCAGAGGAAGGATGTCTTCACAAACTATCAGGACATCACACTCATAAAAATCCATGGATTCAGCCAGGGATTGGAAACAGCTACTCTTGGTACTGGTGACATCACCCTCTTGGCATTACACCATGGCACCACAAAGACAATCACCCTCACAAAATGCATCTATGTACCTGGTGCCCATGCTAACTTAATTTCCCAAGCAAGATTGGACAAGGCTGGGGTGTCTACTTGGTTTGAGAAAGGAAAAGTGATGATATACAAGGACAGTATCACCTACATTACTGGAGAACTGAAGAACGAGATGTATAGGCTCAACATTCAACCAACAACACATAGTACCTCCAGCATTGATGACAGAGGTGTTATCTTTGCAACAAAGCAGCTCACAAGACCGTCTGAGGGAACTCTGAGTTTTTACACTGCCTGATGGGCCACATAGGCATTAAATGGCTCAAACATCCTGTTGAAGGACTACTTTTTGACAAGGACAACACTGGCACCTGTGAGATCTGCACAAGAGCCAATGTCAAATGGCAGCCATTCCCTCAAGTTTCTGACTGGCAGGCAACAAGACTCCTTGAATGAATACATGGTGACATTTGTGGACCTTTAGTTAGTGGACACAATTCCTATTGATATTTTCTTCTTTTTATTGATGAACACTCCTCTTGGACAACTGTATATTGCCTTACACAACAATCTGAAGCCTTAGATAAATTCAAACACTACAAAGCTACTGTCGAAACACTACATGGTGCTAAAATCTGTTTCTTTAGAATCAATAATGCACCTGAATTCATTGAAGGAGAGATGTGAAAGTTCTGTGATGGGGCCAGAATCATCTATGAGAGGACTGTTCCAGATGCACTGCAACAGAATGGGAAAACAGAACAACATAACTACACATTTCAATGCATAGGACGAGCAATGCTTCTCAATGCTGACCTAAACAACTACTTCTGGCCATTTGCAATCCAAACTGCTGTTTACCTTAAGAATTGAGTTCCACATTCTGCTTTACCACCAGATACTCCTCCCCACAAACAATGGCTTGGACACAAGCCCAACATTGCTCATTTATGACCTTTTGGAGCTCACTGCACTGTGCATTGTGTCAACAAACACTTGATCAAATTGCAAGCCCATGGCGAACATGGCAGACTTCTTGGCTATGCCCTGGAATCTAAAGGATATATTATTTGGCTACCTGCTTCAAGATCAGTGAGAATTCAAGGTGATGTCTTATTCCATGGACTACTGCTCCAACCAATTGGACAAGGGGGGGTGAACCTGGATATACATGCCCAATTGTGGCAACACAATAACAATGATGAGGAATCAGTGATATCCAATAACAATTTGGCCTTACCAGAACCAACATATAATGATTTAAATGAAGAGACATGAGATGCTATCCATGTTCTCTGATACCCAAATAACTCATGCCCAACATAGGGTCAATTTGGAACCTGATGTACCCATTGCCTTATGATGAACCAAGAGAGAAACAAGGGCCCCCAAAAGATACATCTCACTTGTGTTCCATGATGAACCTGATGACATATCTGACACTGATAAGGTCATGGCTTTCCTCACAGAAGCAGTAAACATTATGATGGTGATGACCTGATGACTATAAAAGAGGCAATGCAATTGAAGAACTGGCCAGAGTGGCTAGCCACAATACATTTGGAACTAGTTTCATTGGACACAATGGGGGTATACACTAAAGTAGACAGCCTGCCACCAGGCAAGAAAGCTGTCAGATTGAAATAGGTACTCATTATTAACTGGAACCAAGAAGGAAATGTTGTGAAATACAAAGCATGCCTAGTGGCAAAAGGTTTTGACCAAATCCCAGGGCAAGACTTTACACACACCTTTGCACCCATAGCTCAATGGGAATCAATCTGTTTTGTGCTCTACATTGCTGCAGTCAGAGACCTGGAACTATGACACATTGACATAAAGACAGCATACTTGAATGGAGTTCTCAAAGAGGATGTCTATATGTGATGCCCAGAAATGTTGGGCAATGGTTTTTGGGAACTCAATAAAGCCATATACAGGCTAAACAGGCTAAAGCAAGCAGGATGTAAATGGTACTTCAACATCATTTCCACATACATGTGTGACATCAATGGGCATGAAGTGATGTGAATTGTTAGGATGTCACCAATACCCTAAGGCAAAGACAATGGCTCCCCACAAACAAACAACAACCAAGAAAAAGAATAGTCTAGTAGTCCAAGGTGGTCACACCTAGTATTGGTGGATAACCCAAGAGAACATGACTAGTGTCTCTGGTTGATATATTACAGCTTATATACTACTATACATGAGGTAGCCATGTCTTAGCCATGAGTCATCAACAGGTGCAGCACCATGTCTACAGCATGTGGTGTGCAGCTACATGTGTCTACCTTGTGTCCAATCATGTGGTGTGTCACCCATGTGTATGTACCTACCCTTAGCCATGTGCTTGATCATAAAGATCTTGCACCTACCCTTGACCATGTGTACATAAAAGTGTCCTCATAACCAAACAAGTGAAATTAATAGTTTAAAATGTTTTGCGATTTTCATACTCCTGACATCACCCCCTCTTTAAGGCTTGGATTCCAGAAAAGTTAATCCCTCTGGGGTCTCAGTGAAGTTTTCATACAGGCAAAATTGAAGATGTGCCAGTGACCTAAGTCAGGGCAGTGGGGTGTGAGTGGTGGAAGGACGTGATCACATCCGCTGCATGCTCAAGATTAGTGGCAGGCTCCCAGGTGTTATTTTCCTCAGTGTACCCTTGCCACTTAACCAAATACTGCAACTGGTTATGATGCATCTGTGAATCCAGTACCTCTTCCATGTGGTACTCCAACTCTCCATCTATCTCAACTGGGGGCAGTGCTTTGGCATGCTGTCCCAGGACTGAGGGTGCCTGGTGAGGGCATGTCCATGAGACATTGACAACCAGGTGGATTTTGATCGATCTTGGAAGTTTGATCTGGATGGCGTTCTGTGACATCAAGTCCATGATGGGAAAGGGACCAAGGCATTTTTCTGCCAGCTTGTGTGATGGTTGATTCAACTGCAAGTCCTCAGCTTCTAACCAGACCTTTTGGCCAACCTGGTATTGCAGTGCCTCTCCTCTAACCTGATCCATGTAGCACTTCATGTTGTCTTGCACCTTGGTCAACATGGCCTCTGCCTCCTCATGTACTCTCTTCATTTGCTCAGTGAAGTCCTCCACCACTTCTACCTTTCCTTCACATTGAGGCTCAAAACCCATCTGGGGGTTGTAGCCATAATTAGCATAAAATGGTGAGGTCTGGAGTGCTGAATGGATTTGGTTGTTATACACAAACTCTCTAAGCATGATCCATTCTGGCCAATTGTTTTGCCTATAATTTACAAAGAGTCTCAGGTACTGCTCTAAGTCCTGGTTGACCCTCTCAGTCAGTCTGTCAGTCTGTGGGTGGTATGCCGTAGATGTTTTTGTTTGTATTTTCAATAATTTATTAAGTTCTTGCATGAGTGCAGCAGAGAACTGTGGGCCCTAGTGTTTTAAGGTCTGGTTGACTAAACCAAAAAAAAGACCGTAACCAAACTGAACCTAACTGAAAAAGACCAGACCATCAGTTACGGTTCACATGGTTTTCAGTCATGTTTGGTTAATGGTCTTACCACTTTGAGAACCATAAGAAGACCGTCAAAAACTGTTGGAAACTGGTTAAAAATTTCAGTACCTATGATTGAGAATAAGTCTAAGAGAATATTATGTGCAGCGTGACAAATGCTCTTCCAATTATTGAGCACAAACAAACTACCAAATAATTCAAAAACACCATTGGTACACATCACATTCATCCTCGCATCTACTACCATCATGGCAAATGGAAAGAAAGTTGCCAAGGCACCAAAAAGCAAGTCACAATCAAAAGCACCTGCAAAAAAGCAACTGAAACAAAAGGCTCCACCTGCCCCACGTAAAGCAACATGCAAGTGACCAACAGAGGAGCTTTCATCAGATGACAAATCAGAAGACAAGACCCCTCAAAAGTCACAGAAGAAGTGCTCGAAGGTTGTAGAGCATGTTGACAGTAATGATGGCATGGATAACAATGACCCTGAACACAAGTCTGACAATGATGAAGCACATGGCGGTCAGCAACCACAAAGTGATGCTGAGGTACATACCTAATTACATTTGGCTGTTGAATGATATTAATATATTCAAGGAGTCTGATGGAATGGACAAATGTCATCATATAACCATTCCAGCAGAAGTCAACACAAAAAAGGAGAAGGTGAAGGATATTTGGCTTATATTTTCTGACAAAGTAAAGGTTCAATTCACTGCCAAAGATGGTACTGTTAGCACATTAGTAGGATGGTGGTGTATTCCCTGCAAGTACATTATCAATTCTTCTATTTGCAAGGAAGTAAACTCACCAAGCATAAGAGCTAATCCAGAATTCAATGCGGAGGGAAAGCAAAAGGGTTTCCATACAGGCAGGAACTCCTCATGTCAAAGTCATATACACCAGCATTATGAACTATACAAGGATCTGTGTAAGCAAGAAAACATACCTGAACAGCATTGGGCAATCCCTCGTTCTATTTGGAAGGAAATGGAAGAGTCATGGAGGGAAAAGAAGCCAGGCCCAAAGCAGAGAACATTAGATTTCATCAAGGAAGGTGCACCACATTTGTTCACTTGCAAGAACCTACTCCATGCCATGACTCAGTTCATTGCTGTTGATGACCAGGTAAATACTCAGCTGATATAGTTTCATGTTCCTGAAGTTTGGGAATAGTCTCTGGTGCAAACAAAACGACATTCCGAAACTGCTTAGTTACCATGAGGCCAAAAACCAACTCACCTGAGCTTCCAATGACTCACAATGTTTTAAATCACTTGCATAATGAGTTTGTATGATGGTTGGGGAAACTGAAGGCAGATATCGAGGTGATTAGACTCTTTTGTTAGATGAGACTTGGAGTGAAGTATACCTACCTACATAATGTTACAGAAAGCCCTGGGAAAGATCTCCATGACTGCAGATGGGTGGACGGTCGATACAACTAAAGCGGCATTTCTTGGGGTGACTGTGCACTGGATAGAGGTGAATGGCAATAAATGGGAAATGTGTTTGGAGGTTATCAGATTCCGAACGTTATCAGGTGAACATAGCAGAGAGAATTTGGGACGTTATTTTATGGGAGTATGTGATCGTATTGGGATAATTGACAGTAAACGATCAAAGGTAAGGTTACATGTAGAGTCATCTGACATCCTTATCTGATCACCCAATCCACAGCTCCTTATGGCCACCCTTGACAATGCCTCAAACAACACCAGCAAGTGCCAAACCATCCAAGCTATCCATGAACAACACAAGTTACCTGTCTGGTCTGCAGATGAAAATCAGTTACCGTAAGTCCCTATGATACCTTGACTTACTGTTTGCTAATGCCGCACATCTTCAGTTGTTTAGGTCATGTTGTCAATCTTGCAAACATTGACATTATGGATCACATCACCAAGATTGCAGCCATAGAAATGGCCACTGTGATTTGGGAATACGACCCATCGCTACTTGACAACTGCATCCTAAACGGATCACTAGATGTTATTGCAGCTATTTGAACCCTAGCAATCAAGGTTTGCAACATTCCTGCATCTCTCAGTTAATGTGTTTCTGATCTTAGGTTGCACTAGATTCAGTCGTCAGGACAACGCATTGAAGCCTTCGACAAACTTCAGCTTGAATGTGGCATTGCAAATCCCCTCAACATCCCACTTCACAGCAACGTCAGATGGGGCACCACCCATTGCATGTTGAGCACATCCCACAAACTTTGTCAGGTAAAGTGTTTCATGTTCTCTTACCATTCTCAAATCAGCTTATGACATTTCTATATAGCCTATCAATCTTTTTGTCATGAGCGCTGACCATTGTTATGGTCCTATCACCACTATACAATGTGATGGACGTATCTCAAAGCACATCTCCTGGTCAGTGATGTGCTCCTAGCGTTCCAAGCTGTGAAGAGGCACTGGAAAACTAGAAGGGGGAAGAGTTAGCTTAAAGGGTCCCATAACCGGCCTTCTTCTACAAGGGTGGAAGTCTGCAATGACTGCTGTTAATGATGTACAGCCTAAATGAAGTGTGAAGAATGCAAAGTTAGTAGACAAGGTTAGCGAAATGTCACAATAAAGATAGTCAGTAGTTTGCAATCTAATAATGCCGTTTAATGAAAAGTGCTTTACCAATGAACTAGGATTGTCCCAGTTCCTGGTTGCAATAATGCAGTGATGATATTCGAATAAGTTGCAAGCTGACTTCACAGTTGAACACGAGAGGAGATGAAAGTTGAAACCTTAGTGCTGAGAAAGGGGGGAGACGAGATCTCTGTTTCTAATATTTTACATAGACTTTTTATACTAACTAAATCGAAGTGGATACTATGTAAAATGTGGATACTGTCCATGTCCATCACTAATGGACTGTCTACACTAACCAATTATGGGTAACCCAGGTAAGTGCGAAGTGGGTCAGTTCATGAACCCCATGAAGGAGCTGCAAAGTGTGCAAAGTCTGTAAAAATGAGATATAGGTAGGTTTGGTTAACAAAGGGTGTTCGCATGTCTTTTGAAAGGTAATAGAGAGAAACAGAAGAAAGAGGAAGATCGCCCCGTGACCCTACAATACTGCGAAACATGGTTTCGTCGCCCATACCTGGTGGAAGCCTATCATCTCCTCCTGACTTGAAGATGAGGCCGTCCTCGGCCTCCAAGTGACCAATTCATCATCTCTTGAAGATTTTTGCTTGATCGATCACCCAGGGGTGCATGTAGCGACATGTTCAGAAGGTGATAGTCGATTGGGCGTTCACTCTCTTGCAGACGGAATACTCACAATGGGACTGGATCTGTAAAAAGGTCACGGTATTTGGCTTTGTATGAATTTTGCAGAGTAGGCATTGTGACTGTGATTGCAGGAATGCGAAGTGATTCAGCGGATGTGGAAGCGCTGATTGGCTCAGTAGGAAGGGGAGGAAGTGGTGCTGGGAACGTTGGTGTAGGTGGGATTGGTTCGTGCATGTATCACATCGCAGCTACAGGAGGAACTTGTGGAAAGAGCCCCAGTAGAGAGTTGGTAGAGCTGGAGTTGTTTGAACTGAAGGATTGGTTGAGGTGACGCAGTTCTTCAAACTGGAAGGACTGTGGGGAAGGCACTACATGGCAAAGATGGCATCCAAGGGTGATACCTATGAAAACTAGGCTGAATAAGAATAGAAGTGTCGCAAGCACTGTGAACATGGAAGCATCTTTAGAGTTGGCAATGGGAGACATAATGTGATATGCATGAATATGGTGAATAAGGAGATAGAGGCATAGCTTTTGTTAACGTTTTAATAGATGGTTTGGAATATAATGTTCAGGTCCCCGTTTGACAGTGGCATTGACATAAAGGGAATAGTGTTGGGGGAGAACCAAAGAGAGAAGACCGGAGCTGAATAACACTGCAAAAGGCCTAAAGTCCCCTGACCAGGTACTGTCCCTAGTTCCAAGGTGGCCAAAGAGTGACTGAGTGTGTACATGTAGAACTAGAAGTTGAAGAAGTCGGAAAGATGTTGGATTAAGAAAAGGAAAGTGAAGAGGCATTGTTGACATGTGACAAATGATTGTGAGAAGTTTGCTAAGGTAAGCATGATGATGCAAGTTCTAGGAGTTCATTGCGAAGAGGTGTGAAATGCCAGTGAAACTGGGGGAGGAATGTAGTTTGGTAGCTGTTTGTGCAAGAAAGCAATCATGGATTGGCAACTGGATGGGTTGTTGGGAATGGAGTGGTGAACAGTGACAGGAAGAGTTAAGGACAAGCTTAGAGGATGAAGTTAATCTCAAAGGCTTGTGAGTGAGGGAGTCTGCAACAGGGAGGAATGTTATTATCATCTCCTACATGATGTGCAATATTTATACTACACAGTTAGGAGGTATAGTGTAATGCACTCCTTTAATATATAAAGGAGGTATTCTGTAATAGACCCCTGTACCAGTTAATAATGGAATAGCTATGTCATATCCCCTATAACAGTGTCAATAATAGTGACATATGATATCATGGCTTGGCAAGTCCTAGACTTCCTGCAGGGTGTGTCATAGACACTCTATCCTTAGCTCTGTCTTGGATAGGCTATCATAGACATGGCTATATCTTGCCTATCCTATGATAGACATGCTGTAGGATGATTAATCCTGTAGCATGTGTTAACTGTGGATTCCCCTATATGTCTCTGCATGTGTTAACTGTCCATTCCCTAGGGTTATGGTTAATGTGCATTAGCCCTAACCCTAGTGTTGACTTAGCATATTCTGGCAATATTCCCTAGGCATGTTAACTGCCTTGGCTTGCCTGTATACTCTTGTATACATAATCCCAACATGGGTGCGAAATGTGTAAGCTTTGTGAAGTCAACAGAAAGTGGGAGGGACATAGCGAGATGTCCACAAAGTCTAGAATGGTGTTGTGAAATGGAGTAAGCATGGAAAGAGAGGCAAAGGTGTGTTTGCCAATATCGCGGATTTGTGCAAAGTGTAATGGTAATAATGCAAAGGGTCTTGTTAAATTTTAAAGTGTTTCTGTATGCGTGGTGGGGAGGCTACGGGGCTATCTGAGGCACAGTCATGTGATGTTGAACTTCTTTGTTGATATCGGAGTTTGAGCATCTTCTTCATCGCGTCCACATACTCAAGCATCTACATCTCTGCTTCATTCTGAAAATCTTAGCTTTATCCATAAAATGTCTTCCATCCTTCTCTCCAAGGTCCAGGCTGTCATCAAGGATGACATGATGACCCTCCCAGATGGTGTCGCCAAGCATGAGGGTTGCAAGGTCTGGGGAAAGCAGTTTGCAAGGAACTGGGTGTGTCGCAATGAATCTGTGTTTTATATTGAATTTTGACGTTCTTGCTTTTGTATAGGCTAAATTGTCGAAGTTGGCTCAGGATCCTGAGGTGGACAAAGAAATGAAAGCCGTGATCGTTCAAGCTCATGAGGCTTTCACGCGCTTTGACGAGCCCTCTTGGTATGAATGGGGAGCCATCCTCCTCCCTGCGATCGTCATGGAGGCCCCTTGCATGGTGGACCTCCTCATGGACTGAGTGAAGAAACATGCCATCTGCCTTGAAGAGGTGTTGAATGTGTATATGGCCAATGAATTGACAGAAGAGGCATTCACTGCTCTCAAGGCTGAGCTGAAGAGGGAAGAAGAGGCAGATATTGGGACTGTGGTCACAGTGGAAGTGGAGTCTTCACCAGTAGTGGCAAAGACTTTGCAAGTCGTTACGATGGATGTGGAGGTGCAGGGAGAGGTCACCATGGAGCTAGAGGCAAAGGATAAAGGGAAGGAGAAGGAGGTAGTAGTGGAGGAAGAGGGAGAGGAGGAGAAAGAGGACAATGTGATGGTCGTCGACAATGTCGCGGGCAAGGTTGAGGCAGTGAGCACGCAGTCAAGGCCAACCAGGATGAAGCAGCGGCGCATACTTAGTTCAGAGGCAAACATACCCAACAGGTGGTGGCCATGATCTGGTGCAAAAATGTCCACACCAAGGACCCATAAAGTGCCAACAACACCACAGGCCCTCCCAGTGCCGCTTTGCGATGTCGAAGGAGCGGTGCAAAGTTCCTTTACTAATTCTTTTTCTATTTTGTTAATGTGTTTGATCTAGTGTGATTGCTGTGGCAGGTTTCAAATGGTCCTGCCCTGTGTCATTCCCAAAGGCGAAGCGAAGTGCATCAAGTGCACCTTGGACAAGGCAGGGTGTTATTGGGGTGGAGTTTCATGAACCGGGAAGGTGAAAGCAAAGGGGAAGGGAGAGTCAGCAGTAAAGGCGAAGGTAGAGACGGTCGCGACGACCATCCCACAACCCAAGGCTGGGCTGTCCAGGTCAAAAGTTGAAGTTGTCATCAGTAAGTCTTTTTCTTGTTATATGTCATTTAGCAGTCGTTAGATTCCATTTGCAGCAGGGAAGATGTCACGGACATCGATGTCAAAGACACACGAGATGCAACCTCATGTCAAGAAGGTTAGGGTTGTTGGGCCCAAAGTCTCAAAGGAGTGAAGATGGATAGATTATGAGGTTGGAAAGGAGGAGTTCATTCACCTGGCATCACGCATTGAATTCCTCCAGGACCAACTTACTTCGCAAAGGCTCCACATTGAGGAACTCTGCCAGGCCTTCCTGGAGGCCGATTCCAGCAACGAGGAGGATGACAAGTAATGGTGGGCCATAGAATTTGTTTTGTTACGTTTTATTGTTCTTTTTGTTCTTCAATACTCATAGACTTTGTTTGGGTGGCTTTGTTTCTAAAAGAAAAGAAAGAAAATGTGTTGCAAAGTTAAGGGTAAGTCAACAGAGGTTGCAAAGTGAAGGAAATAATGAAGTAATATGAAATTCGCTTGGTTTGCGAAGTGAGAGAAAAAGTTTCTGAAGATATTGCGAAGTTTGCTGGGTTCGCAAAGTGAAAAGAAAAAGAAAAGAATGAAAGGGGAAGGCTCAGTCATCATCATTGCCGGTAAACCCCTAAGGATCTGCGCAATCATCAAGGAAACAACATCACAACTTAAGAGAGAAACAAATGAATGTATGAGTGGGGAATAGCAGCGAGGTTTGCGAAATGAAAAGATATATAAGAAAACAAAAGAAAGAGAGTTGAAAGTAAAGAATGGATACGGTACTAGGATTCAGATGATTCTTCTTGGTCGTTGCTGTCACTGTCTGGATCGAGTAGTTCTTGCTCTTCATCCATTGCTAAGTCCATTTCTTCTAATTGTTGAAGGCATTTTGTATCAATGTCAATAGTGTCAGGGGGAAGATGAATAGTTCATCAAGCATAATAGGGGACAAGGCAAAATGCTGCAATGGGCCTATGCATGACTGTGCCATTGAGTTTGCAAACAATGTAGGCTCCTCCTTTGTTCCTGGAGATAACGATTAGAGGGCCTAAGTAGCGAGGTTTGAGTTTGTGATCCAGCGAATATTCGATTCTTGTATTTCACATCAGTATGAGGTCACCATATTTGAAGTTGAAGTCGTGAATAGTGCGAAGATGTTTCTGTTCAAATCATATTGCAGCTTGTTTTTGTGTGGAATAGACTCTGGAATGTATCTTTGCTAAGTCGCTCTTGCGCTTCTGCAGTGCAATCGCTCATCTGGTAATAAGATCGGTGGTAGACAGAACAGAGTCTGGAGGTGGTTGGAGGTAGGTGGCTTCAACAATGTCTAGAGGAATCAGCAGATGTGTGCCAGTGGCTGCAAAGTATGGGGAACAACCCATCATCTTCTTTGTCATAATTCGTTCTGCCCAGAAGACCGAATAAGAACTTTGGGACCATTTCACTTCATCTCCGTTCACTGCTTTGAACAATGCCTGTCTGACATCAAAGTGGGCTCACTCTACCAGGCCATTTGCCTTGGAGTTGTAGCCACTAATTCGAATGTGATGGATCTTGTACTTGCGTCCTATGACTGCAAGAGCTTTGAGGAAGACAGGGGCATTATCTGTCACTATTTCGTGAAGTGCTCCCCATCTGCAAATGATATCTTGAAATATCCAGTTGGCTAGCAAAGTTGTGTTCTCGTTTGTGAGCATGTGAAACTCTGGCCAATGTACAAGGGAACAATGTCCTTGAACAAGATACTTGAAGTTCCCTGACTTCGGCATGTGCATCGTATCTATGTAGGGAGCTGGAGTGGCAATGATGGGGGGAATCTGAATCTTTGTGGTTTGTTGTACCTGGCAAATGTGGCATGTTCACACATACCATAGCAGGTCTGCGTGTATGTAGGGCCACCAGAATTGTAGCAGGAGTGCACTGCGTGTTACATAATATCACTTGTGTCCAATGTTATCATGAACATTTCACAGTACGTTTAGTCGTCGGTGGTGTGGAATAATGAGCTTGTGAGCTCCATGGGAGTCTCTCTTCCAAAGGCGGTCTTGATCGCGGAAGAATCTAGTTGCATATCAGATAAAAGTGGCATATTGTAAATCATTTAGTTCGCTAGGTCTCTGTAAGTCTTCGTGCCAAGCCTGTACTGCTTCGAGCTTCAAATTGTCTTGTTTCGCGTTTTTGGAGTGTGGAACTATAGCATAGCTCTCCTCCTCCTGACTTGAGATTTGAGCGCTAGCAAGAATCAATATAAATGAAGGAGTGGTTTTGGTGCAGTGCGAAGTTGGAGGTGGGGAGAGGTCATGAATAATATGAATGAATCCTTGTAGTGGGTCAACCCAATCTTCGAAGTCATCTTGTTCTAGTTCTTCATCATCTGGTTGTCTTGGTCACCTTGAAAGTCCATCAGGACCATGAAGAGCACCTTTGACATGTACTAGTGTAAAATGGAAGGTTAATATTGCAATAATCCAGTGATTAATGCTTGCAGAAGGATTAATGTCTGGGTGAGCGAGCATTCCCTTGACATAGCGGGCATCCATCTCGACAACTAGGTTGCAAACCCCAATAAGCCAGAGTCGGAGGGTGCGAAATGCGCGAAATAAGCAGTAGATCTCCAGCTTTGGTTGTGAAAACCTAGCTTCTCTGTCATTGAGGGTGATTGATCTGAAATGATTGTAGTATCAAATATTTGGGTTGTCTGGAGTGCATTGGCATAGAAAGTAGCCTATCGCGATGTATGAAGTGTTGACTGCTAGAATGACTGGAGATTCCGAATTGTAGTCGATTGGTAGTAATGCAGGGGACTGTCATATCCCATGCAAGCACCCCTCGGAACTCTGCCTCGGAACTCTGCCTCGGAACTCCGACGGAACTCCGTAGGAACTCCGAGTATTTCAAATTCCTCATTTCAAATTACCTCTCCTGTTTTACTTACATCACATCTTCCGTAGTTTACTCAAGTCTGTTCTTCATCATAGATATCATCACGAAATTTGTACTCGGAACTCCGCAAAACTCCGCCGCAGCTACACCGAGTACTAGCCTTAGTATAAAACTACTTTACATACTTTGTATTCTTCAGTTCAAATATTAGTTGTTATCAACTTATCATTTGTCAACTTTAAGACCTTGAACTTCTATCTTAATCTTTGGACCTCCGGACCTCTGCTTCATTCCTGTCCCTTACTTTGGACTTCCTAATCGGAACTCCGCTTTTGCACTTTTTCCTTACCTTGGACTTCCGCACGGACTTCCGGACTTTTCAGTTCCTTGCAAATTGGACACCGAGCGTAGAGAAGGGCGCAACCTCTTAAAGGTTGAAGCCAAGTCCTCGTCGTACATCGGAACTCCGCCGGACTCCGCCGATTTCCCGCGCCTTAGGATCAGTTCTTAACAGGGACAAAAGTAAGGCAGTCTTTAGGTGTTCTTGTGCTTTGACTTGTTCGCCAAATTTGAACAGAATATCCTTGCATGTAAGTTTCACCAATGGGTGTGCGTGTTGTGCAAAGTTGCAAATAAAGTTGCGAAGGACTCCTACAGTCCCTAAGAAAGTGCGAACTTCTGAAATGTTGTTGCATGGTCCCCAATTCTTGATCGCTGCTACCTTTGATTTGTTGGCTATCCTTTGTATGTGCAGCAGTGACCAATGACCCAAAACTTTGGAACACAAATTAAGAGCTTTGTGCCAGAGAATGTTCCTCCACAGTACTTCATGCATTGTATGATCCTGTTGACATTGTTAAAGTGTTCCCATATGAATCTCCAAATTTGAGGGTTCTCTTGAATGGTCTCGAATGATCTGTCTTTGAGGATGTATTGCGAAGCTGGACCTTTGACTGGTACGTCATTGATATAAGGAATTGTGAGGTTGGGGATTTCTGGTTGTAGGATAAATGTAACATCATCATGAAAGATAGGGACCAAATTAGTCCATCCCATGGGCAGGGTAACCAAGCAAAGTGTGCCAAATGGTGTCTGGAAGGTGGTGTAATCACGCGAACTCTCTACAATGAGTCATTTGTCATATCCAACATATAGATCCAACATCGCGCCGCATGTCCTACCAGTGAATTGTTCTGCTAAGTGGTTGGGAATGGGTGGGACTCCAGAGTGTCTGATAGTAATGCAATTGAGCAGTTCCAGACTGTGGACTAGTCTTAGTCCTTTGCAATCTTTCTTCAGAACACAGAACCATCTCGTGTGATAAGATGAATTTGAAGGTTTGTAGATGCCAGCTGTGATCTTTTTGCGAATGATAGTACAGACTTTGTCATATATTCCTGGTGGTATGGGGATGTTCTTCTCGATGAATGGTATGTGGGGGATGGTTGGGATGTCGATTGGGGGAAAGAAATCAGAGTGAAAGCTTCCTTGTTCGGAGTCGTCCCATGCGAAGGCTTTGTTCTGTTTACACATGAAGTCGTGCATTAAGTCTCATTCACGAGGCCATAAGAAATCTTTGTGTTTCACATCTAGAGCTTTATGATGATCTTCTGTATAATGTCCTGTGGGGATAAATGGTGGTGGATTTGAGTTGAGTGTTGGCATATCAGACAATGGATTGCCTGAGATGTTTCACACTATGTGATATCGTTCTGGTAGTTCGGCCACAACGGAGCGAACTTTCTGTGCAACTGGCTTGTACTTCTTCTTCGTCACAACTCCTTTCTTCTTGGGAATAGCATCTATAAAAGTTGATAGTGGTGAAAGTGAGGTCATTGAGGGTTCGTAAGAGGGGTGCAATATTTGCAAAGTGTGGGAGGAATGTATAAAAGAGAATAGTGGATTGAAGCTTGGTTCTATGCTGTTCGGGCAATCACAAGCTGATAAATAGGATCTGGAAACAATTGGATCTGTCAGAACCAGTGAAATTGAATGAGGAAGAAGGGCATAAGCATAAATGGAAGCTGAATCTTGAAGCAAATTGAAATCTATAAGGATCGCAGTTTCTCCTTGATCATCAATCAATTCCTCGAAAGTACGTGAAAATTTCCATCTGGGCCTTTCTGTCAAAACCCAATGTGTCTAGGCTTTCCTCTAGGGATCGTAAGGATAGTGCTGACTCATCCTGAATTTGGATCTATAATAGTGATTGTCTGGTCTTTGTTCTTGTAGTTCTTAACTGTGCTTTTGGTTAACACATTGAATGGTTGTTCAATGAGGATGTCGTAGGCTGGGTTGCAAATAACATGGATCTGAAAGTAGAGAGTGACTTCGCTGAATGTGCATGAGCGATCTATTTCGCCATTTGCAGATTGCATATTGAGTTGTATTGTTGGATCAAAATGTAGACCAAGGTTGTAACAGATGGCTTCCGACATTGCAATGATTTGCAAACCAGGATCAATAATCGCCTCGATATGCTCCTGGTTATCAACTAGCATCATGATTGAGTGAAGGGCATGAGATTCCTTTGCGACAGTTATAGTCTTTCATTCTTCGCTGGGTTGTAGGTTGCTCAAGTAAGTGTCATATGCATCCTGAACTATGAGTGGATCAGATGGGAGGGGTATTCTGTTGATGCCATGCAAACTGGTTTCTTCATCAGGTTCTAGTTGTGGTAACTCATCTTGGAAGTGGGTGGCAACTGTATCCGAAACCTCTCTATCTCCATTGGATATACACGTTTGGGGGTGACCACATTGTGCATCTTCTGGTGATATTCTGGCGAAATGGATAGTAGTTCCTCTGGTGACAGAGTAACAAACAGTGCTTTCATAGTTCGGGTGTATACTTCATCAGCGAACTTCGAGTTGTAGATGGGTGTGATAGTCCTAAAGGCTGGTTCTCTTGACGGTTTCTCTTTCTCTGGTGCGGTGACAGTTTGCGAAGTTGGTGGGGTATACTGTGCTTCTGGAATGTTTGCAAAAGGGTGTATGGGTGGTTTCACTATGGCTGGCACAGGTTGTGCAGCTGTAGTTGAAGGTCAAGCATTTGTCTGTGAAGGCTGGGAGGGAGGCTGCAAGGTGGTCAATGGTTTGGCCGATGTCGCAGTATTGTCACTTTCTGTAGTGCAATTCGGGGGTCCTCTGTGAACCCATGGTATTTCGACTCCATCGAATATGGGTTTCGTGCAAAGTGCGAGGAGTTTGTGTTCAAGCGCATTAATACATTCCTCTGTGGAAATGCATGTAGTAGTTTCTGTAACCACTACTTCGGGTTTGGGCAAAGAGGGGATGAGGTCATAAATCATTGTGGATGTTGTGGGGATGTGGAGAGCGATGTGACCATTACTTGTCCAGGATTCAACCTGTGATATTCATCCAGTCTATCCGTTAAGAACTTCCCAACGATCGTGCAGGGAAGGAATGATCCTGAGGGGAGAACAACCTTGCCTTCTGCATTTTGCTTGCATTTTCCCGATGAAATGTACAATGTCAATTCCGGACACTGCAAAATAAAGTGACCTTGTTTGCCACAGAAGTTGCAATTGCCTGAATTTTCTGGGCAAGTGTCCTGCAAAGGCTTTTCTTCTGTCTTTGCATTGACCGCTACAATTATTGTCTGTGCAAGCTTTTCAAAGATGCTGTTCAGATCTTCAATCTTTATACCTGTTGCTGGAGGGGGAGTCAATGAAGGATTGTAAGATGTCGAAGACTGTTGCAAAGTTAGATCATGAGCTGGGGAATAACTGCTGTGCAAATTGGGTGATTCTGCAGTTAGAATGTACACTGCTGCATTGTATAACTGCACAAGAGTGTAGCCTTGATTTGCCACTTGATTTTGATGCATAATCATCAGCCTCATTAACATCCTTTCCCAAAGGTGACGAGGTATTCCTCGAATGAATGCATGACTTTGCTCATTCGCTGAGATCCTAGCTTGATCTATAAGAAACTTTGAAATGGTGTAGAATTGCCTGTAGTAGTCCGCAAGGTCTTCAAGCGTTTTGATTCCTAGATGCGATCACTTGCTGACTACTTTGTCTAGATCTGCTTCTGTCCAATGATCGGTGCTGCTAGTTCCGGGGTACAACTTTAAGATCGCAGTCTTCCAGAGAGCATAAGTCACTGTTGCATCGTATTCTGGTAGAGCTTCCCAGAGTTCTGCGATCTCAATCGCGATATAGCAACATGCATGTAGCTTCTTCTGATCATCGACTGTTATCTGGCATGACCTGAACAACAGTTCCAGTTCTGCGAAGTATCGTCCGAGTTCGCGAGGTTTGTCTTGTGTAAACTTCGGTGCACTAGAATGTCCTCTAGTGGGCATATTGGGTGTCATTGTAGCCATTGTTGGTAATGTGACTGGGTTTGGTGGTTGCGAAGCGAGTGGCGAATTAATTGGAGATGATTCTTGTGAGTCTGATGTGTTCAGCGTTTGTTCTTCGAAGGTTTCTGGGTGTAGTAGAAATGCCTGGTTGAATATTGCACTAAATGCTTGTGATGGTCAAAGTGGGTTGGTTGGAAATCGGCGGTGGTATGTGGATTCAAAGGTATGGCGGACTGAATCAAGTGGATTGGATGAAAATCCCTCGTCTGTCAAAGGTCGTTCTGATGAAATCTTTAAAGAAAACCCCTCACGGTGGGCTTCAAATTTGATGTGCTCCTAGCATTCCAAGCTGCGAAGAGGCACTAGAAAACTAGAAGGGGGAAGAGTTAGCTTAAAGGGTCCCAGAACCAGCCTTCTTCTACAAGGGTGGAAGTCCGCAATGACTGCTGTCAATGATGTACAGCCTAAATGAAGTGTGAAGAATGCGAAGTTAGTAGACAAGGTTAGTGAAACGTCGCAATAAAGATAGTCAGTAGTTTGCAATCTAATAATGCCGTTTAATGAAAAGTGCTTTACCAATGAACTAGGATTGTCCCAGTTCCTGGTTGCAATAACGCAGTGACAATATTCGAATAAGTCGCAAGTCGACTTCACAGTTGAACACGAGAGGAGACAAAAGTTGAAACCTTAGCACTGAGAAAGGGGGGAGATGAGATCTCTGTTTCTAATATTTTACATAGACTTTTTATACTAACTAAATCAAAGTGGATACTATGCACAATGTGGATACTGTCCATGTCCATCACTAATGGACTGTCTACACTAACTAATTAAGGGTAACCCAGGTAAGTGCAAAGTGGGTCAGTTTGCGAACCCCGTGAAGTAGCTGCGAAGTGTGTGAAGTCTGAAGATATTGGTAGGTTTGGTTAACAAAGGGTGTTCGCATGTCTTTTGAAAGGTAATAGCGAAACAGAAGAAAGAGGAAGATCGCCCCATGACCCTACAATACTGCAAAACGTGGTTTCGTCGCCCATACCTGGTGGAAGCCTATCATTGGCCTTCATGTTTGCTGAACAGGACTGGGAACGTGTTCTGGAAGCAGTGGACATTCTTGCGGTACGTAATCGTAAATGATTGTTCTCTCATTGATATTCATCTTCACTTTACAGGATTCTAAGATATGCCTCATTCAAATATGACCACTTGTGACAGCTGTGACATACCATGTGATGTACTTGTCAAATAGGCATTGAACAGATCTTGAGACCAAAATCATTCTATAGAATGGGCAGTCATGATGCAGCCTTATCGAGATCCTCTAGTATAGTAATAGGTAGTACTCTGTGCCCATGGTATTTTTTCCAGCCCATGCAGCTTGTTGCCCATTGAGGCCCTTCCAATAAGCATCCATAAAGCGGAAGGCTTGAGCTGCAAATCTTGGCATCAAGGTTTGGAAAGATCTGTGTGATAATTATGAGAACATACCACCTCATTGATTCCAGTGGCACAGAATCTAATGCAGCAATTACATTGGACTCTAAATCAGCTTCTGAACTTGAAGGAGGGTTTAGTTGATATTTCCACTTTGCATAGCCCCAACACTGTTTGATAAAATTAAGTTCACAATGGAATTTTGGTAAGAAAATGACACCAAAGCTGTGTGATTCAGTGAGCCTCCAACAGAGACTCAACCCCAACAAAATCTGGTTCATTGTATAGCATTCTTCAACAACAGCAGCGATCCACATCCTTCTCACACTTGAATTTTGGGCACTCAGCTCGAATTTTCTGGACTTCCATATAACCACGCTCCTCCAGAATAATAGCCATCCCCTTGAAGACACCAGCTTTCAGATGATCAGGTGGAAAATATAGTGATTGTGGTGAGCCATCAGCAAAGTGACCATCTACCATCCAAACTTTCTCCTTTTTGAGCTTCCCATCGGGGGTAGGGGTATACACCAGCTTGCCATCTGAACTGATGACATTTCTCAAGACACCAAAGAAAGGACTATCGGCCTTAGTAGGGGCCTTGGACATTTTGCGGGCAGAGAGGGCATCATCAGCTCGCTTAAGGTGTGTTGTTGCATTGTCAAATACAAACTCATGGCGCTTGTCAGGAAAATGTTTCTTAAGGATATCCATTGCTATGGATGCGTGCTTCAAAATGTCTTCATTTGTGAAGTAGCCACCATGTGCCTTTCCTGCTTTGAAGAGAATGCGCGCAGCATTGTTTCCCACCACTGATAGGAGCCATCCATAATCTGCAGATACAAAGTTGGCAACCATCAAAGATGCACCTTCTCCCTTTGGGCATGGGACAGCTTTCTCATCTTTATGAACCCACCGCACAGTGCATCGATCATTGGCATAGAAAGTTGATTTGTTGTGGAACCATAAGACAATGATGCGACAATTGAGTGGAGCACCTGTCATTGCTTCCTCAATTCCATCCTTCCATACTTGTAAATTCCACTCAAGTTCTGTAATCATTGGGAGAAATTTGGACTGTTGGTAAGTTACCACATCATCACGTTCATGCCCATCAACATATTGTCCTGATGGTGTCTTCGTCCAACAATAATCCATCATGTGCATGCATCATTGTGCTGTTGCAAGTGAGATTGTTTTTTGAGTGAATATTGCTCCTTGATATCTGATGTGTCTAAAAAATGAACTATATCAAGTGCTTTGACCCATTTTCCCTTTTCTTGCAGATGGAGGTGTATCTCCCTTGCAAGCTCACCTGTATCAAGAAGTGAAACATTCCAGCTCCCATAGAGATTGATGGGAAGATCTGTATGATTATTCATGAACATGTGTGCCCATTTTCTCACTCGTTTGGCTGTGTGAGTACCCATTTGAAATGATTGCGCAGTTTGCAACAATGCCACCATCCAAGCTAATGGCTGGACCTTGTTGGTGTAGTTCCATAACAGCATCTTCACCATCTGTAGCCTTTTCTGTAACAGCTCATCACCCTCAAATGGATTATGCCCAAGACCAGATTTTCTCTTCGGGCTCAAGATTGCTGTAATGTTGGCAAGTGCGGCTCGCACTACTGATTTGTCAGGTGTGGGAACAAAAGCATCCCTGCTGTTGCCATTGCCAACTAACACATGATCAGAACCCAGCATATTGCGCATCTTGTTGCTCCTGTCTGATCCTTGGCCTGATCTATCTGATCCATTTTGGGATTCTGCAGCATCAGCTTCGAGATCATCTGAGTGCTTGAAAAGCTCATGATCTGAGTCTGCAGCCACATTGACAGAGCTTCCTACTGGCTGTGATATTTCAAGAAATGTCTTGGCCATTTGGGTTTGTGCAATTGCAGCAGCAGCACCTGGGGATATCTAAATCCCAGGACAAAGGTCAGGCAACCCCACAATGGTGATAAAATATATTCTCATTCTTGTTGAATAAATATACACACATTCTTGTTGTTTACCTCCTTCACCCTTCTCCGCCTTTTTGGTTTTGGAATGTATTCTCTGAGATTTGCAATATGAGACTGGGCTGAGCATGAACATTTGGGCATTTTTGACATGATGCGGATGAAGTGTGCTTAACTCCATTTGGGTGATTTGGGAACTTCGAGTTGACTTTGAGCTCATCTGTAACAAACCACAAATCCTAATAAGAAATCAGGATCCAGAGAGCCATTCACAACACTTCTGGGCAGATGCCTCTGGATCCACATTTTAAAAATACATGATACTCATTAAGGAGATGTGAGAATACCATCCAACACCAGCCAAAGTGACTGAGGTGTGACAAAATTCATCACGTGAGTATAGTTGCACTTGAATGAGGCATATCTTAATAGAATCCAACAGCATTTCTCTGCTGAAAAATGTCTGACCCTGTGGAGAGCGCTTCCTGTGATAGAAGAGCTTCAGACAGCCTGGGGAGCAAAACGTGACAACCCACGGTTCAGCAAATATCAAACCACAATCAATGATGGACTGGCAAAGCTAAACAAGTACTACTCAAGGTTCGACAAGAAACCTGCGTACATTTTGGCACCCGGTAAGTCTTTTATATCTTTCAATTCAAGTCTTGAACTAATCTTCTTACCTAGTATTGCATCCATACTTCAAACTCACATACATCAAGCTTGCATGGGGTGGTGCCAAAGAACAAGAAGCAGAATGCAAGGCTGGAAATCCTGATGCAAAGAACTGGCAAGATGAGGCTCATAAGATACTTGAGAACACGGTATGTTACTTCCTTTTGAGCTATTCTACTCCACTGACATGCTTTGATATTCTAGATGGAATGATACTGGAAGGATCAACAAACAGCAGCGACTCCCAAGCCAGTACCAGTCCCTCATGGACTCCCTGAAGCTAACAGCAACTCGATTCTCTCAGATTTTGACTGCCATCACCTAGCGTTGCTATCAAGTAGGGGTGAGGACAAAGATTGGCAGGCAGAGTTATGGTGATATCTTAAGGACCTGCCAGCAGATGTAACCAAGGGTACTGATATCATACAATGGTGGTGGGTATGCGATTCCATGCTGTGCTCAACACATCAGATAATTACCGTTTACAGGACAATGGGTGCACTTACCCCACTCTTTGACATATCGCCATCGATTACCTTCCTTGCCAAGCGTCATCTGTCCCATGCAAGCATCTTTCCTCTGCTGGTGGTAAAATCACAATGAAGCACCATGCTCAATTAGGTGCTGCGTGTTTCAAAGAACTTCAAGTTATGAAGTTTGCCTGGAGGAATAACATTGGAGATGCCACAAACTCTGCTCAGATGGAAGAAGTAGATGAAATGAAGGAATTTCAAGATCTGTTGGCTGCAGATGGGGAGCATGAGGAGTGGGATAAGGATGCAGACAAATTTGTATCATGCTTCTAAATAGATTTCGACATTAGCTTTGTTCAACCTAGACCAATTTATTCTACATTTCATCAATACCAATTAATTCTATGCCATGAATGTTTGGCCATCTGCCATTGCAAAGCTGAAATTTGAATACCTACTAAAACATGATAACCCCAAGTCTCATATTAACCACACCTTTACAACTCTAGGTCTAAGCATGCGAGGCATCATGTTATGCATTATGAACACCCAATGTGGTACACCTCTTTAATTCAACCTTTCGACTACTTCCCATACTGGTATGATGCACCAGCATATGACAGCTGCTCAGAACAAGTGCAAGCTTCTTCACATGTACAAGCCTTTTATTTTTGTTCAGTCTATCGGCTTGTCCATCAGATCCAGCTACTCAGATAAATAAATATGTACTACTTTTTCAGATCATCTACAGACATATACTCAAGCTCAATCTGCCTTGTGCGATTGAAGTTGGCAGGGTCAGCAAGGATGTGATGGACATTCAAGGCCAAGGGACATTTGGCAGCCTGTGAGTTTCCAAGCTTGTTAGATTCATTAAAGGACATACTCAACAGTTCCAGAGAAATGCTTGTCATGCTGGGGATTGTAGTTCTTCAAACCAATCTGCAGTTTGATGAACACTTATTCTATTGATCACACTGATAAGGAAAGATAAGATGAGATATCTATTCAAGCGGAGACTCAGCAAAGCAAAATTTGACATGGCATTATCCCATTCCTTACCATTCAACTCTCTTACAGGTGGCCTTTCTTTCTTTAGAGCTCCCAATACAACATGGCTCAGACTTGTATGATGGCCTCTGCTCCACTACTTGTTACTTCTTTTCTTCAGGATGAACTTGCTTGTTACTTGGCTGCAGGGCAAAGTGAGGTGTCACCCGTGATACTATGGCAAGCCCAGGTTAGTCTTATCAACTCTATTACAGAAGAATACTTACCTTCATTCATTCTTTCAACAATCTGCTCAGTTTCCAATCCTCTCAGCTATAGCCCTGAGTCACCTTTTGCATACTGGCCCATGCTCCACACATGCACTGAACCTTATCATAGGCTCTGAGGTTGGGATGCCAGTGGGTAACTGACATTACATTGCATAAATGGTATGCTCTATTCTTGTTTCTTGTTATATATTTGCCATGCTGACCAATGTACTGTATGCCAGGAGATCATGTCTGAGGATAGCCATGTTGCATACCCTCCTTGATAATATCAATCCTCGTGTGTTCCTACTGATGTAGTATAGTTCCTTATCTTTAATGAGAGTGAGTATTAGCATAGCATAGTCTTTTTTCTTGCTCTTTTTTTCTTTCTTCTCTACAAAGACCAGTCAAGTGGTGAGACCAGTTTTAACCAGTCCCCAGACATTAACCGAACCAATATTAACTGGTTCTTGGGGGTTCAGTCTGGTTAACAGTATATAGTGGTCAGGTCTGAACCAGTTACAGTCCCGGTTATGGTTGGTCATGGTCCAAAAACCAGACCAAACTGAACCTTAAAACACTAGTTGTCATGCTCCACTCCTGCTTTCCAATCTGGTCTCCTGGACAGTGCATCCACCTTCCCCATTGCTGTCCTGGGCTTGTTTACCAACTCGAAATCAAATCTTGAGAGGTACAATGCCCACCTCACCTGTCTCTGGTTCAACTTCTTTGATGTCATGAAGTATCAGAGATTGGAATGATCCATTGATGTGGTCCTAGCATTCCTAGCTGCAAAAAAAAGCACTGGAAAACTAGAAAAGAGAGGAGTTAGTTTAAAGGGTCCCAGAACTAACCTTCTTCTACAAGGGTAGAGGTCTGCGATATCTGGTGTCAATGATGTACAGCCTAAACAAAGTGCGACAAATGTGAAGTTAGTAGAAAAGGTCAGCAAAATATCACAATAAAAGGTAGTCAATATTTTGCAGTCTAATAATGCAGTTTGATGAAAAGTACTTTACCAATGAACTAGAATTGTTCCAGTTCCTGGTTGCAATAATGCAGTGACAATATTCGAATAAGTCACGAGTCAACTTTGCAGTTAAACATGAGAGGAGACGAGAAGTGAAATCTTAGCACTGAAGAGAGGGGAGAAGAGATCTCTGTTTCTAATATTTTACATAGACTTTTTATACAAAATAGAGTAAGGTGGATACTATGTGAAATGCAGAAACTGTCCATGTCCATCACTAATGGACTGCCTACACTAACTACTTATAGGTAACCCAGGTAAATATGCAGCAGATCACTTCACAAACTCAGTGAAGTACCTGCAAAGTATGCAAAGTCTGTAAAAAGGTGAGATATAGGTAAGTGTGGTTAGCAATGGGCATTTGCATGTCTTCAGAATGGAATGGAGAGGAACGGAGTAAAGGGGAAGATCGCCCCATGACCCTAGAATATTGAACAAAAAAAGCCCATATCTGGTGGAGGCTTATCACTGTCCATATCTCAATCTTATGTGTTGCACCCTCCAAATGGTGCCACCATGCTTCCAAGGCCTGGATGATCCTGAGCATCTCTTGGTCATGAACATTGTAGTTTTTTTTCAACATTGTTGAGCAACTTTGAGATGAAAGTGCACAGCCTCCACTTTCCATCCTCCATCTTCATCGACAAGACCACTCCTGTCACTACTCCCAAAGCATCGGCTTCAGCTCTCAGTGGGTGGGTTGGATCTGCAGTTGCCAGAATCTTGTTCTGTGTGAACAACACTTTGAGTCTGTTGAATGCTCCCTGCTCTTTCTCTGTCCACTGCGACTTCTCATCCTTCCTCAATAATTTATTCATGGGCACAGTGATAAGTCTTCACCAGGTATGGGCAGCAAAATTGCATTTTGGAGTGTTCTAGGGTCACAGGGCAACCCTTGTTATCACCACATTCTCCTTTATATCCTCCTGAAAGACATGTGAATGCCCACTACTAACCACACACTGTTATCTCACCTTCTATGGACTTTGCAGACTTTGCAGGTACTTCACAGACTTTGCAAAGTGACCCACTTTGTAATTACCTGGGTTACCTGTAAGTAGTCCATGTAGGCAGTCCATTAGCAATGGACATGGACAGTTTCCATGTTTCACATAGTATCCACCTTGCTCTAGTTTGTATAAAAAGTCTATGTAAAATATTAGAAACAGAGATCTCTTCTCCTCCTCAGCACTAAGATTTCAACTCTTGTCTCTCCTTGTGTTTAACTGTGAAGTCGATTCACAACTTATTCGAATATTGTCACTGCATTACTGCAACCAGGAACTAGAACAATTCTAGTTCATTGGTGAAGTACTCTTTTATCATACTGTGTTATTAGACTGCAAACTTCACATTCTTCACACTTCATTTATACCTCACATTGTTGATAACAGATATTGCAGACCTCCTCCCTTGTAGAAGAAGGCTGGTTCTGGGACCCTTTAAGCTAACTCCTCTCTTTTCTAGTTTTTCTAGTGCTTCTTTGCAGATAGGAACACTAGAAACACATCAGCGGCCACCTTCACAAAGCCCTCGGCAAAGCACCAGTAGAAGTTTTGTGAGCCCCAGGAAGTGTTGGATGTCTTTCACTGAGGTTGGCACCAGCCACTCTTCTGTCAACTTTGTTTTTTCTCTATCCATCTTGATTCTGTCTTGTCCGATGTGCAGTCCAAGGAATTCTACTTCCTGCACAACTCACACTTCTCTGGTTTCGAGAATAGATCATTTTCCTCCAACCTTTTCAGTACTTCCTCCACTATCTCATCATGTCCATTTTGGTCTTTCATGAACATTAAGATATCACCTATATATACTACTACTGACTCCTGATTGACGAGGTCCTTCAGCACAGTGTTTATCATGGTCTGGAACATGGCTGGGCTATCACATAATCTGAAATACATAACCACTGGTTCGAATGCACCCCTGTAGGTCATGAACACTGCTTTCCACTCATCTCCTTCCTTTATTCTGATGTTATTATATCCCCATCTCAGGTCCAGCTTTGTAAATACTTGAGGTCTTTACTGTGCCCCACAAGATCTGAGTGGATCCACTTGGATCCTTTCAATAGAGAATGGCTGTGATTTTCTCTGACTGGATCCAACTGATCTGGTCAGATCTGAGCAGAATAATTCCAACTGGATTCCGCTTGGATCCATGTGCACAAAGCCCCATGACTTTGTCTATCAGTGGCACATGCTACCCAATTGGGACATGTCACACTGTGCATTGTGACTGCCAGCTCACCACCTTTCTCTCCCACCACCACCCTCAATGCTGCTTCCTCTCCGCTTCCTCCCCTCCTCTGCTCCAACAAAATGGGGGCCACAGGCCCCCATATTAAGTATTCTTTTATTATTACCATGGTTATCTAACTAATAAACTAATTTTGCGGTGTTTTACATTTTCTATAACAATGGCTGTTGATGCCCTGCCTTTCTCCCCACTCAGCTGAGAGGGAGGGGGGCCCACTGGCTACTGGGGTGGCCCTACTGCCCCAGGGTGATGCCACAGGCCTAAGGAGTAGGGCACCAGCAAGGTGCACCCCCAATGCATGCCCTCCATGCTGCCACGCCACTAATGCCCCCCCTCTCCCTCCCCTTTCCCCCCTTCCTCCAACAGCTGCCCACCACCCCTGCAAGCCCCTGCTTGTGGGATGGGCAGGGGGCCATATTTCAACCTGGGACAAGCCCACATCTGCCACCACATCACTACCACCTGCCGCAACCACTTGCCATGACCGCCTGCCACGGCCCACCAAACAGGGGACATCAGATGCTGAGGCAACAAGGGGGGACAGGGAGACAGCAGGAGGGACATGCCAGATGCCCTTGGTGGTGTGTCTAATGACCAACACCACCCAGACAACTGGGGGACACACCACACAATGGAGGGGCACTCCAGCCAACATGGGGATGCATCCAACAAAGGGGGAACATGCCACACAACAGAGGGACACCCAGACAACCAGGGACATGCCTGACAAGGGAGCAGGACACCCAGATGACCAGTGAGGTGCATTTAACGACTGACACCACCCAGCCCAGCCCCGCAAGCCACTGCTCATGGGGTGGAGCATTGGTAGAGTGGTGAGGGGCACAGCTGACCATGAAAGCACCCCCAACTGCCACCGTGAGCCATTGCTCATGGGGTGGAATGGGGTGCTCTGTGAGAGGCATGGTGCAGATTGCAACAATGATGATGGGCAGCCCCCCCTCCTCCCTGAAGTGTGATGGGGGTCATGTTTTATATTTTATACCCTCCATCGCTCAATTGAGTGATGGGGTGGGCTTTTTATTTTGTAGTCTTATGTAAATGGGTAATAAATAGTAGTAATATTGATATTTTGCTATCCTACTTGGTTCAATTGTGAGTTGTTTACTAAGTCATTCCCTAATAACCCATCCCTTTGCCTTGTAGTGAGATAGGGGGGTTTCATTTTTTATGTTGATATAAAAACTGGTCAGAATCTGCTTAGACTCCACTCAGATCCACTCCAACTCTGCTCAGATCCACTCAGATCCACTCTGACTCTGCTCAGATCCACTTGGATCCACTCTGACTTGCTTGGATTCTGCTTTGGATCTTGTGGGGGACAGTAAAGTACTGAAATTCTTTAGCATTACCTACTCTATCTATTAAGTTGCTGATAAGCGGCAATGGATAATTATTGTGAATTGTCCAAGCATTTAAGTATCTATAGTCCTGTACCATCCTCTTTTTTTTGTCTTTTTTTTGGTATGAAGAACACAGCTGATGTTGTGGTGGCTTGCTCTCCCAGATGTACTCTTTTTCTAATTGGTTGTTCAAGAAGTCGTTGACTTCACCTTGCTCCTGTGAAGAGAGCCAGATGTTTTTGGCTTTCTTCAGCTTGTAACCCAATTTCATTTTGATTCCATGATCCCAGGCTTTTTGTCTCAGCATGCACTCAGATGCCTTCTTCTCAAACACCTTCATCCACCTCCAGAATCTCCAAGGAATCTTTGCTTCAAGCCCCTGTTCTGTCATTTGGATCTCATGCTCCTCTTCATCTTCCAGGCTCTCATACCATTCCTGGGCAATTTCCTCCAGTATTCCATCACCATCTTCCATAATGCCTCTGGCCATGATAAAGGCCTTGTTGTCCTCTACTTCCTCAATTGTTGGATGCCACTTCATTTGCTTGGCCAACTTCTGCCTGGCCCACTCTTTCTTCACTGATCTGATAAATATGTTGCACTTGCAATGACACCTGGTCATCTTCACATTGCCTGTTTCCCAGTCAATATCAGGGTTGTGCTTTCTTAGCCATAGGTGTCCCAGTATCACTGTTGTCTTCCACAAGTCACACACCTCAAAGATGGCCTTTTCTTTGTGACCCTGGAATGACATCATCAGAGTGATCTCCTCGGTGATAGATCTGCCCTGGTTCAGTGTTCTGTCAATGTTGTAGACCCTGATTGGTTGATCAAGAGTCTGGGTCTTAAGTCTGCTTTTATGTACAAACTCCCTGTCCACAAATAGTCCAGTAGCTCTGCTATCCAAAAGTGCCCTGAACATGCAGGCATCCTGTTGGAAGAGCAGTTCAGCAGTGTTTTACAGTCCCCCACCTATTCCAGTCGGACTCCCCAGACTCTGGAAAGTCCAGGTGGATTCTGGAAATTCTGGGTGGATTTCAGTTTGTTCAACTGGATTCTGGGTATTCTGACTGAAATTTGTGGGGTCAAATGGACAAGGGCTTTGCAACACCAAGTTAAACTCAAAATAAGATATCTCAAGCCAGGATTGAACCCTCCACCTCTAGATTACTATTTACAGATTTTCCAACAACTTAACAGGTACACCATGACACCTTTATCAGTATAGAATACTATTGTTACTTTAATACCTATTTACAGAAAAAAATACATTACATATAAAATTTATATGTAGAGGGGGTGGGAAGTGGTTGTGTCCTTGGGCATTGTGTCATGTCGCTTTGGCTGTAATATATATATATCACCTACTTACAAAATGTTCTAAATATATATAATACCAGTATAGAGGGGGGGGGAGTGGGGCACGTCACATCCTCTCCATGCCCATCCCTCCCCTCCCCTCACATCACTTGTCCTGCTGGTGCCACTAACATAGCACCCCTTTCCACCCCATGAGCGATGGCTCATGGCAGTGGTTGTGGGTGCTGGCATGTGCACTCTGGTGTCACCATTGTTCCACCTGCACTCCACCCCATGAGCAGTGGCTTGTGGGGCTGGGCCATGTGGTGCTGGCCATGTCCCCTGTGGTCTGGGCACCACCCCACATGTCTGGGCATCCCCCTCACCCTGCTTGCAGGCCACCACTACCACCACCACCACCACCACCGCCCTACTTCCATCATCTATTGGTGCTGCCACTGCCCCCCCCTTCCCTCACCCATCAATGATGCCACCACCACCTACAGTCCAACAGTATGGGGGCCCCAGGCCCCCCACTAAGTATTTTTTATTATCACTGATTATATTTTACTAATATACTATTTTTTTCAGTTTTGTTGTGTGCATTCAACGAGCCCCTGACACACTGCCCCTCTTCCCCACTCGGCTGGGAGGTGGGGGGCTCGATGGGGATACTATGACCCCAAGACCACGGCCACCACGTCACCAGCCGCACCCCCTCCAATGCCATGTCATCACCGCCTGCAGATGGGGGACACAACGGGCCACCATATGACACCACCAGACAAGTGGGAGGGGGGGGGGGGGGGAATGCCCAGGAGGACACCCAATGGAGGGGGGGCAGTGGCGGTGGTGGCAGTGGCATTGTCAGATGAGGGAGGAGGGCCTGTCACCCCCTGCTCCTCTGGGTGTCCTCCTGTCACCTGGTGCATCCACCCGCTGTCTAGCGTCCCTCCCCATTGTCTGGCATTCCCCCCCTGTCGTCTGGTATCCCCTCGGCATTGTCTAGCATCCCCCCCTTGTCCTGTGAGTTGCCTGGTGTCCCCCATCCTCCCCTGTGCCCCCCCTGGTTGTCATGATGCCATACGGTCAGTGGTGACGTGGCACTGGCAGCTTGTGATGTGGTGGTCGAGGGGGGTTGGGCTTGGGGCTTTACTATCCCCCATCGAGGCCCCCCACCTCCCAGCTAAGTGGGGAGGAGGGGTGGCGTGTCGGGGTAGGCGAATGTAAACTAAAAATATAGTAAATTAGCAAAATAAAATTGATATCAGTAACAAAAAATGAAAAAACTTACATGGGGCCCAAAGGCCCTGTGTGTGAAGTGTGGTGAAGGAGGGCGGCAGCGGCATCGATTGGTGAGGGAAGGGGCAGCAGCAGCATTGATGGGTGAGGGAAGGGGCAGTGGCAGCGTTGATGGGTGAGGGAAGGGGTGTGGTAGAGGGGGCGGTGGTGGCAGTAATGGTGGCTTGTGAGCTGGGTGAGGGGTGGCAGCAGCAGAGTGGGATGGTGAGGGAGGGGGGCCTGTCAATGGTGGTTGTGGTAGGTGGCTGTGAGCGCATGAGCCTGTGAGTTGGCAGTCACCAATGGGTCATGGGGTGGGTCATGGGTATAGGCGGGCATGTGACCTGGTCAGGACTCCAGGTATTCCGCTTATTCCAGCTTTGTTTGAGTTCAGGTAGATTCCGGGGATTCCATAATATAATCCAATAATATATTTACCGGAATTAATTGCTACAGTGGAATTACCATACAAAAAAAGTCCACTGGACTCCGGGGAATCTGACCGGAATAGGTGGGGGAGTATAAAGGACTCCATTTCAGGAAGCTTAGAGGGGACCTTAGGATAAAGGGGGGTGTCCCTCTGAGTGTCTCAGAGGTCAAGGAGTAATTGTCTCATGTACACAATTACATGTAGTATATATACTACAGAATGTTAAAGTCTCAGTAATTAATATTATTATTATTACTGTCTTGGATATAGCCTTAGGCTTGCTATCCCAATACATCCTGTGTGTCTAATGTTGTAATAGTTATAGGTATCATAATCTTGTTCTTGATTGTACAAAGTGCTTTACCCCCTCTTTTGGCTTCTTGGTATCAGTGTCTATTTTTGTGTCTACAGATGAACAAGGAATTAAGCATGCTTCTGGAGTGCCAAGCCAACTTTAGTCAGTCCCCTTGCCATTGTTACTACATACCATATTGCTATCTAGGCTATCTACAGCAGTAGAGTCTGAGTCCATATCTAGGTCCATAGTGTCTACTGATAGTCCATCATACTTGTTCCCGGAAGCTAGCAATGGTCACTTGCTTCTGTCACTTCTCCTCTTCCAGCTTGCGGACCCAATAGTCCCACAACTTGTCATAATTCATCACCCAGATATCCAGCCAGGATCTGCAGTCATGGGCCATGTGCCCCGGCTTGTGGCACTTGTAACAAACAAGTGGTGGCCATCATGCCAATTGGTCCACATCCATTGTGTTTGGATCACATGGTGGCCACTGTCCCGCTGGATGATGCTGCTGTTGCTGGGGTGCAGAACACCCCTGTGGTTGTTGGGGTTGAGTCATCCCCTGTGCTTGTGGCATGTTTGGTGCAAGTGGCTTTTGTGGTCCCTGCATCCCTGATCTGAACAAGCACTCTTCTGCATGCACTTGTTGCCATTGACAGTCCATGTGCATTGCCTGCATGTACCATTCAGCCATTGTTGCCAGTCAAAGTTGTTGAGCCGCTCACACAGCCCCTTGTTCAGTGATTGCTTGAACTTGTAGATCAACAGAGTACCTGTGTACCCAGATTCATGAGCTGCGATCTTGAAGTCCTGGATGTGTTTGTCCACAGTCTGCTCACCTTGCACCATCATGGTGATTTGAAACACCTTAGTGTCCTGTATGTTGGGGTTGCTGAATGACTCCTGGATTGCCTGCATCAGCTTCTGTGCCATGCCAAAGGGCAGATCGCTGTGCATCATTTCTTTCACCACTACTTCATGCCATTTGGCAGCGGTTCCTCCTTGCAAATATGAAAGAATCCAGATGATCCTGGCATCCTCTGTCCTGAACTCATTGGGGCATCCCCGCATGTACATATAGATGGCTGTCTCAAAGGAGTCCAGCTCATCAGCCTTGCCTGAAAAAAGGGGGGGCATGCTACTTTCAGCATGCATCAACTCCTGCCCTCTTCTGCTGTTTGTTCAACCGGCCTGTCACACCATCGTCGCTCTTCCATTAATGCCTCCAGCAGGGTGTCTCATTCCTGCTGGGCTTCTTTGAGTAGTTCTTCCAGCATCTTGCTGGGTCCAGGTGCTGGCACGTCCTCGAGTCTCAGACTATCTAGGTCTCAGAGGTCACCCATTGTGTTCAGAGTAAGGATGGGTAGTGAAGATAAGAGTGTCAGGGGCAGAGAGCATGAAGTGACAGTAGGGTCAGAAAAGACAATAGTGCCTTGCTGTGGGTGCATGACCCTGTCTTGCAGCTTAGGTGTTTGAAGCATGGTTGGCATGTGGACTCTTGCTGGTGAACTCACATCAAGGTCTCAGCACCCTCACACATTCAACACAGTACTAGGACAGGCCCAATGTTTCCGAATATGGGTTGTCACACTGTGATCCACAGCATGTGTTGCAGTGGTGGGTGATGGAAAGTCAGACCCTAGGCCCAGTGACTAAAAGTCAGACCAGGGGTAGACTGTGGGGGGAGAGGAATTGTGAGTGAAAAGGGGGAGTTGGGAAACATGCCTTGACAAGCCTCCACAACATGCACATTGCCTCAAGTGAAACCCAAAGAAGAGAAAGGAGGTTTAACACTGTTGCCCACTACAAGCTAGCAACAATGTTGAGTGAGAATGAGTAAAGAAGTAGGGAGGGAGGGAGGGGTCATTGAAGAGAGTCATGTTCTTCTGTTAGGATGTCACCAACACCCTAAGGCAAAGACGATGGTTCCCCACAAATGAACAACAACCAAGAAAAAGAATAGTCTAGTAGTCCAAGGCAGTCACACCTAGTATTGGTGGATAACCCAAGAGAACATGACTAGTGTCTCTGGTTGATGTATTACAGTTTATATACTACTATACATAAGGTAGCCATGTCTTAGCCATGAGTCATCAATGGGTGCAGCACCATGCCTACAGCATGTGGTGTGCAGCTACATGTGTCTACCTTGTGTCTGATTGTGCAGTGTGCTACCCATGTGTATGTACCTACCCTTAGCCATGTGCTCGATCATAAGGATCTTGTGTCTACCCTTGACCATGTGTACATAAAAGTGTCCTCATAACCAAACAAGCGAAATTAATAGTTTAAAATGTCTTGTGATTTTCATACTCCTGACATGAATCTGATTGGAGTGTTCACTACTGAATTGCCAAAGGACAAAGCACCATAATGATGACCAGTGTGGATGATATCTTGGCCATGTCAACGTCCAAAGAGGAATCTGATCTCTTCACAAGTGAACTCAAGAAGAATTACTCAATAACTGACAATCATGATGTCACCTGGATCTTGGGCTGCCAGATAACTCATTGGAGAAACTGATGGTCCCTAAAGCTTGACCAAGAATACACAATATCCATCCTCAAAGAATTCTACATGGAAAATTGTAACATTGCCATCACACCAATAATTGGCCTCCTCACCAAAGATGACTGCCCAAAGACTGAAATAGAGATCAAGGATATCCAAAAATTGCCATACTGTGAACTAGTTGGGAAACTAATGTACTTGGCAACCTGCACCCAGCCTGACATCATGTTTGCAGTCTGCAAACTTGCAAGGTTTATGTCCAACTACAGAGAGCCACATTGGAAGGCAGCTAAACACCCCCTGTGCTATCTCCAAGGAACACAGTCATATAGGATCTCCTATGGTCAAATTGACAATCCTTATCCTGTATTCAAAGTATTCATGGACTCAGACTGGGCACAAGGAGAAAATCAAAAGTCTGTATGTGGATTCATCATTATTATGGAAGGAGGTCCCATTGCATGGTCTTCCAAACAACAAGGTGTAGTCACCCTATCTTCATGTGAGGCTGAATACATTGCTTGCACACATGCTGCAAAAATGCTCTTGTGGTGCAGATCCCTTGCAAAGGAACTTGGTTTCAAGCAACAAATCCCTACCACTCTATTCTGTGATAACCAGGGAACAATAGCATACACACATGACCCTCAGCACCATACATGGATGAAGCATATTTCCATTTCATTTGAGATTGCATGCAGAAAGACACAATCAACATTACACATATACCAATTACCAAAAATGCAGCAGATTTTTTGATGAAACCTTTGGGATGAAACCTACTTGCAAAAATGGACAGATTGGCTACAACTGAGTTGCAATCAAGGGGGGGTGTTGAAGTGAAATGACCACGGCATACACACATTGTCTTGGATATTGGATATGGACGATTAGTCAGTGGTAGTGACCATATTCTGGGCAAGGGGGAATGAGACACCTTATTCTCTGATCCCTCTCACCCAGTCATTAACAATAGGAGTGGGAGTGGTGGTGGTGGGTGGTGGCAGAGCAGACAATGGTGGTGAAGGAAGGAGGGTGGTGGTGGTGGCATCATTCCTGGGGCAGCTCCTTCATTGTTGTCAGCCTGCCAAGAGCATCAAAGCAGAGTTTGAAAGAACAACAAAAAGTAAAATTGGAAAATGAACACAAAAAGGAGGCTCTGTGCAAAATGGGGGGCATAGGCCCATTTTGCACAAAGGACCCTTTTTGACTTCATTTTCAAGTCATTTTCAGCTTTCATTTTTCAAAAAGGAACAAAAAAGTAAATAAAAAAGTAGCCAAAAATGGCTACTGTGAATGACCCTATTGAAACTTGCATTTTCTCCTCCCTCTACCAGTTTGTGAACATGCCACTATTGCTTTTCATGTTTCACCTCCATTAACCATCTGCAGTCCTGCTGCAAGGTTCATTGGGAGCCCTTTCAACCACATGAAAGCCATGAAATTCATATGACAATTGTTTTGGGGATGTCCAAGGGAGGTTCTCAATTTCAATGGTATGCTGCTTTCCATATCTTTCCTATTCATTTCATGACTGATCCACATTTTTAGGCATTTTTCTCCATCTGACAAATGCATGTGTGTGTTCAACTGCCACTCTCTGCATGTTTCTGATGTTGAATGAATTCCTCACTGAGTTGAGACAAATTTCGTATTGTAGGTGCATAGTAGTGTTATCAGACAAGTTGAGACAACATCTGGGCACTTTTTCAATGAATCTGCTCCAGTTTCCTCCCATCACCACATCATATCTCATCAGGGCATCATCACTGTTAGACAAAGGTTGGTAGATAGCATCCCTATACAGATCCTCAAATATTGACCCCATAGCACATAAGTTCAACCATCATTTAGTCTAAATATACCGTATTGGCCGAGTACTCAGTGTGGCCGAGATGGTGACCCTTGATAGTAGTAGTGGTATGTGGTGCCGAACACTCGTTGTGATGTGATAGCTCGTAACCACTCCCTCGTATACTACAAGTATGCGGGAGTCGTACTGGTTTAAACCGCATAACACGGTCCGTTGTCCGAGACCCCCTCTTTGTACATATCTTTTTTCGATCGTATTAAATGGGGATGATCAGTCACAGGTCTATTTTAAATTTGAGCCGAGCATTGTCACAAAAAAACTCAAAAAAATAACACATGATGGTTGTTGATCCTCTGTAACTTTCCTTCCCTCTCACTTCCACTTTCAGTTTGACTCCCGTTCCCTTCCTATTATCATCAAATCATCGCCGACCATGAGCGTAGCCAACTGGATCCTCCTTCTCTTTACTCACCCAAATGAGTTCAGGAGCCTCATTCAGTTTTACATATACCATGAACAGAAACGCGACATAACGTCAATGAAGGAGCATCCTACGTCCGGGTGGGACCGGGAGTCCATGCAACGGTGCTGGCATTTCCTCGACCTCACCAGCAGGAGTTTTGCTGCGGTCATCAAAGAACTCGAAGGTGACCTTGCACGGACAGTGAGTGCTTCCCACACATTGATGCCACCTGCAATGTGGGCGTCGTTGTGGAACCGAATACATGATGCATCTAATCTACCATATACGTTATCTTTTTCTCCACCTTTCTTCCGACGTCAATCCGTATTCGCTTACACGGCCCGATAGATTTGCATGTTCTATCTTGTTCTGCGTGGATTGGACACAATCGAAGATGACATGACCATTCCGGATGCAATCAAGCAGCCCATCCTGCGGTCCTTCCACAAGCACACCGTAACTCCCGGATGGAATTTCAAGGAATGTGGCCCCAAGGAAAAGGATAGACAACTGCTCGTCGAGTATGACACCATTGTGGAGGAAGTAAACCGCCTTGCTCCCCAGTCAGTACTATTCGTTCATCCTCACTGTCCCACCTGATTCTATCTATGCTCGTTTCCAGCTATAGAAATGTGATCATTGACATCTGCCAGAAAATGCAGGTCGGTATGGCAGACTACGCTCATGCTGCCTACATCGGCGGGGGCACCATCTACCTCCCTACCATCGCCGATTACGACCTCTACTGCCATTATGTCGCAGGGCTTGTTGGTGAAGGTCTTTCCGGCATTTTCAGCGTGTCGGGCAAGGAAGCATTCTGGATTGGTAGTCAACTCGAGCTGAGCAACTCCATGGGACTTCTTCTCCAAAAAACGAACATTATCCGTGACTACCGCGAGGACGTCGAGGAGCGGCGCTTCTTCTGGCCGAAGGAGATCTGGGGGAGCAAACAATATGGGTTCAATGAAATGCGAGAGATGTACGAGGCGATTGAGGCGGATGGAGGGAGCGGGACAAATGAGACAGCACGAAAGGCGATGTATGCCCAGAGTGGGATGGTCTTGGACGCGCTGAGGCATGCAACGGATGCCCTTGATTATTTGAGGGTGCTGAAGAACCAGAGCGTATTCAACTTTTGTGCAATTCCTGCGACGATGGCAATTGCAACCCTTGAACTATGCTTCATGAACCGGGAGATGTTTTTGCGGAATATCAAAATCAGGAAGGCAGAGGCTGCGAGGGTGAGATTTTTTTTCTTATTCCTATTTCCTTTGTATAGGTTTCGCTGATAGTGTGTTGTGTTCACAGTTAATCATGCGCTCAACGAATCCCCGTGAGGTTGCTCTGATTTTCTGCGAGTATGCACGCAAGATGCACACAAAAACACAAATCTCTGACCCGAATTACCTCAAAATATCAATTGCCTGCGGAATGGTTAGTTCGTTTCCACTTCGAGTCCTCCGTTAGACAGCTTCTCACACCACCACTCCGGGGCCCCAGATCGAACAATGGCGAGAACACCACTACCCTTCATTTGTGCAACTTTCAGAAGGAAGGCAAACCCTCAACAACTCTGATGCACGCACATATATCGTGCACCTCGAGACTGAGCGCGACCTCGAGCTCGCGAACAAGAAACGTCTGGAGGAAATCCGTGCACGTATGTTTTTTCCTTTGTTGCTCTTATCTTGTTTCACCTACAAGTGCTCCTGCTCATTCTTTTACACATGCAGGCCAGATTGCAAATGGATCTGTCAATGGTGCGTCAGTCATCACCACTGCGAAATCTCAAGGAGGCATATTTGAGGCATCACTATATATCGGTGGGACAATGCTGTTGGTAACTATATTTTGCGGTGCTAGTATTTGGCTCCTGCTGAAGTGGGTGGAGTCACCTACTATGGGATCCACCTCGCATACGGCCAGAGTGGAGCTGTGATTTTTTGAGATAGGTGGCTAAGACTCGGAATTGTATATAGGCAAAGATCCTGTGACTGGACTTTACTTGGACAAGTAATACTGACTTAATTACTGTGAATAATTTCGAGTTTGCAGTTATGAGAATGAGGTCTGTCTGGTTCAGCACAAGTGTATATCTCATGTGATAGGGTTGTTCAGAGTGGCCATTTTTTGCTACTTTTTGGCTACTGTTGGATCTACTTATGATCTACATTTTGGCTTCTTTTTGTCAGCTTGGTGGAAAGATCAATGACTGAAAAGGAGATAAAAGATGGGATGAAAAATGGCTACTGTGAAACCTCACAAAATGAACAAAAAGGAAGCCAAAATGCATTTTCCCTGGTTGATGACTGCCTTGGCATATTCAAATAGAACACACACTCAAATCAACTGGACATCACTCTTTCTGGGAACTTGGAACCACCCCCCCCCCCCCCGACTTGTGAGGCTGTTTTATGAGTTCATCTACAAAGTGGGTGGCCCCTTGGCATGTTTACAACTTAGCAGTGGGATATATATATATTATTTTATACTCCTTACAAAATGAACTATGAAAGATAGAAGGCCACCACACTGTGGACCTAGCATGGTAGTGATTTCAGCTATTTAAGTGTTGAAATGTGAATTTCCCACAATAAGTGGCTGAATTAATGGTGGATGAATTTGGGATGAAATTTCATTCCATAAAGGAATGAAATGTGGGGGATGTTTTTCATCTAAGATGACAGTTTGTAGAGTTTTAAAGTCCAGTCAGGTATGGTTTTTTAGCCATTTTGGCCCCAACCAGACCCCAACCAGTTGTTCATTTGCATCAAAAAGTAGCAACTGAGAACCAAACTGGGTACAACCAGTTGGTGTCAGTTGCTCAGGCAGTTGTGACCAGTTGAGACCAGTCACAACCTAACCTGGTTACAGTCAGTTGCAGTTGGTCTCAACCGACTGCAACTGATATCTACTGTAGTGATCCCCACTGAACCCAAGGGGATCATGTTTGTACCTATTAGATTCAGATTCTGCTGGTCCTATAAAACTGGCTTCTTCCTATTTTGTACCCTAGTTTACACCAGATCACTTACTCTACCCAATATATATGTTATTTGTGTCATTGTCAAGCCTTGATCTACATGAACTCTTTCTGAGTCACTACACTTTTTTTGACAATCAAAGCCATATACAAACTTTACCCATCATGCCTCATGATGAGGCAGATGAGCATTCTCATGTTCATTATCAGCCCATCAGCATCAACCCTGATCTTCCACTTTGGCACCATCACAGTGGTTTCCAGAAGCATGCTGATGCCTCAATGGTGCCAGACAATCCCTATTCAGGCCATACAGGCCTGAAACCATGGTGCAATGCATATAAACATTGAGCCATGTCACAATTCTGCATGGCCCAAGAGTGCGAAAAAATGCGAAATTTTTTTGATGCTGATGAGAAAGGCTTTGATGGGATAGATAGAGAGCTTGCTGCTGTGCATTTTGCTCAGACAACAAGTGACTTGATTGCTTGCTATACTAAAGCAGGCAAAGATGAGCCTTGACAGCTTAGGTGACACTTGAGATCCCTCACAAACTGTTTTACTCAGCAGTTTGAGTCCCATGCTGGCGCAATAGCCAGCAGTTCCCCGCTGCACATCAAAGGACATGCATACAGTGAGTCTGCTGGGTATGAGCACCAGCAGTATAACAACCAATGCATGGTTGAGGTCATTGAGCAGAAGCAGAGGTGATCAAGAACACATAACAATTCTTTATCATATACAGCCCCCAAGCAGCTGTTTTGGTGATCCACCCATGATGCTCTGAGGATTCACATCACTGTCATCTTGGTGAGGCTAGTGAGGCTTGCTGAAACAAGCATGTATGTGATCCCATAAGGGAGGACATTAGGGAACAACAGACAGTGCCAGTTGCACTGTACCCAGCCTCACAGGCAACAAACACACCTGTTATTGATGACATAGCACACTCAGAAGCACATGATGAATTTCTTAGCAACCCCAATGTGGTCATTCTGTCCAGCATGGCATGGTTCCTTGGGGAATCAGGTGGCCATCATCTTGACAGCAATGGGCAGTGCTGGAATGGCAGGAGACATGGTTCTGGAAACAGACATGTCAATAAACAACAAGTGGCACCCATGGCACCACTCCCTGCAATCCTAACAGGGTACCCACCTCGTTGCTGACAACCTACACATTCAAAAGCATGTATTGATACCCCCTATGGCCCCCAAAACACCATTTTGTCTGTTCCCCTGCTAGCCCACCAGGAATTGGGCAACCAACATCTGGAGGGAATTGGAGGGTGCCTGGCAAATGTACCACCTGTGGCAGTTCAGATGAGCTGCTGTAGTGATGGATTATGTGAGGATTTGCATCTCTGTCTTCTTGGAGAGGGATTCAAGACTCACCAAGGTGAGTTTAGACATTATCTTGTGAGGGGGGACATCAGTCAATGACAGGCAGCATCAGTGGCACTGCCCCCAACTCAGCAGGTGGCATATGCAGCTGCTTCCCATGTCCCAGCTTACTCAAAAGTGTGTAAAGATCCCTGTGACAGCCAAACATCTGATGCAGCGACACAGCCGCAGGGCCACAAGGTGCCACATCACAGGCACATTGGTGGTGTCAATGGCCAATGTGACAAGAGAGGACATACTGCTGTGAATGAACACATCAGTAAACGATGGGACTGCTTACCTGGTTCCCAAAGGGCAATGTGTTTCAAAATGCATTGCAAATCTCACAATTGCCACAAGATGGCCATACCTCCAAAATACCTGCATCCTTGCAAGGGGTCATGTCACCATTGACCTGCTATGTCTGATAGAGATTGAAATGACATTGGGCAAAGCAAATGTTTGAGTTCAAATGTGAGGTCCATGGCTCATGACCATTGGGCACCAGAGAGACAAGGCCATGTTGATATCAAGTCAGGGAGGGACAACACATGCAGTGACTCCAAGTCAGACTACAATGAGAGACACAGTTTGGTCAAGTCAAACTGTGTGAGATTTCAAATGAAGTTTGCAAAAACTTCATTTGGACAGTGTCAACAAACAACACGTGATCACCGCCACATGTCACACAAACAAACATGTTCAATGTGTCATTCTGGTTGCAGTTGGGATTACCCCAACTGCTCCTCTGATTCAAATAGTTTTGAACAAATTGTTGAATGTTCAGAAACTATACTGGGTGATATTGAGCCCATGCAGATGGCATGCATAAGAGAGTACATGCATAATCCAGCCAAAAAGCTGGAATGTGCCTCAACTGACTCAGATGAGGCACCACACATTGATGAAAAGGGCTGGACTTACAAAGTCCAAACTTGGCCCTGCTCTGATCCAGAGAACTGCTGCTCAACAGAGGAGCATTGGCAGTGCTACAAACACTCTGAGAGTGATGTGGATGATCATTATTCTCCAAATAATGATGAGGTTATGGACTCAGATTCAGAGTATTTTATCTCTGAGGATAATCACTATGATGATATCACAGACTTGGAATCAGAGAATTATATCTCTGATGAGGATTTCCTTGATGACCCTCATGATTCCAACTCTTATGATTCTGACACATACAGTTCTGATGAGTCATATTGACCATTTCCCTTTCAGTCATCTTTCTTTCATTAGCTTCACCCATGGATGAAGCTAAAGGGGGAGAGTGTAGTGATCCCCACTGGGCCCAGGGGGATCATGTTTGTACCTATTGGATTCAGATTCTGCTGGTCCTATAAAACCAGCTGCTTCCTATTTTGTACCCTAGTTTACACCAGATCACTTGCTCTACCCAATATATATGTTATTTGTGTCATTGTTGAGCCTCAATCTATGTGAACTCTTCCCAAGTCAAAAGGGTAGTGATCCTGACCCCTGGGGTTGGGATGTTTGCATATATTATACTCAGAGGCAGCCAGTTTCTTATTAGATTCAGATTCTGTCAGTCCTATAAAACTGGCTTCTTCCTATTTTGTACCCTAGTTTACACCAGATCACTTGCTCTACCCAATATATATGTTACTTGTGTCATTGTCAAGCCTCAATCTATGTGAACTCTTCCTGAGTCACTACATCTACATACTGACTTAGAATACATACTGACTACTATTTCTTTTCTACTGTAATTCAAAATACATTATAATGTACAAATAAAATAAAACATTCCCCCCCCCCTTGAGGTGAGGGGGATGGGGAAGACTGATGAGAGGGGTGTGCCATCCAAAGGTGGCCATACTCACTGTTGAGGCAAGGGATGGTGGATGAGAGGAGGGGGACAGATGAGAGGAGGGGGGACAGATGAGAGGAGGGGGGACAGATGAGAGGAGGGGGGACAGATGAGAGGAGGGGGGACAGATGAGAGGAGGGGGGACAGATGAGAGGGGCAGGGTGGAGGGGTCAAATGGTGGCCATCCCTGCTTTGGAGGTGAGGGACGGTGGATGACAGGGGTCATTTGACAGCAGCCATTTGTGAGGGGAAAGTGGTGGTGGCAGTGGCATCAACTGCACTGGTCAGTGGTCACCATGCACAAGGGGGGAGCAGTGTGCTGGGTGGTTGTTGTGGTTGTGGGGGAAAGTTGAAATGGTTGAAAAAAAAAAAGATATTGAACATCAGTACAAGCATGTGCAAACACAAACATGTCATGATGCATCATCATTTATACTTGCACAATGCATGTGCAAATACATGCAAATGGGCCAAAGGTATATAAACCCTTGCCCATCTGCCATTTTCTCTTGGACATGCCCCAATCTCATTAAGCAAATAAGTAAATAAGTAATATAGTATAAGTTAGTGTATATACATTATGTTTAAGTGAATTTCAGCTGAGTAGTAGCTGAAAGCAACCAAGCCAATGGAACAGTGAGAGTTGGCAGTCATGTGACCATAGCTAGTATGTAGAGAGTCACATGTTGTAGAGTCACAAGAGAACATCACTTGCTGGCTGCATCCATAGCATCGCCTGAGTGAGGACCACCCCTGGCATGTCCATCTTGGTGATGAGAGCACAATTCAACTCACTTCTTGGTTGATCTTGGCTTCCCTAGAGCCCCCCCTGCTTTTGTTGATTTTTGGTGTCCCACTCTGTGTTTTGAGCCTTGTCGTGCATCTCTGAGCTTCTTGTGTCTTGTGTCTTATGTTTTGAGTCCTTTTTGAGCTGAGCCTATTGAGTCCTGAGCCCCAAAATCCATTTTTCTCAGCCCCGACATCGTCATCACCCCATCTGTCACCATGCCTGGTCCTGGACAGGGCAAACAAGGCCAGAAAAAACAATGGCGGAATAATGCATGCAAAACAGAGGCTATCTGCACTCTTACAACTACAACTACTACTTTAGACACTTCAGCCTCAACTACAAAGGTTGCCACAGCATTGAATGACACCAACAACGCGATGTGCATCATTGACACAGCCACCACCATGTCATCAACAGACGATGACAACTATGGCACCTCAAGCTTTGTTTACACCCATGAAGAGGTGTGCATTATGCTGGAAGAATCAAGCCTTCAAGGATGGGAAGCTGGAGTAGAAGAAGGCCTTAAGAAGGGCAAGGAAAACAAGGAGGAGTATGGGCAGAAAATGTGGCAGAAAGGGAGGAATATAGGGTACAGATTCTGACTGAAGTGCAAACTCGAGGACAAGGAGAACAGGCTGGCAGGCCATCCATGCCCCCTGAGATCAAACGTCCCCCCCATTCTCTTCTCAGTCGCCATCCAAATGGCTGTGTTTGATGACAAATGCCCCCAACCCCCCAAAAAGTGAATGTGCCCCCCACTTTAAATGCCAGGGCTCAGACTACCCCTCACACCTCAGATCAGGCAACACAGACTCCAGACTCCCCCCAGCCAGCTCCCCAATCCCTCATCTTGCACCCCAAGTCCCCCACCTGTGCTGCCATGTTGCTGCTGATGACGCCTGCACAGCCACCATCACCTCTGCCATCAACCACCACCACCACTGCTGACAACATGTCAAAGCCACCCTCCCAAGCCAACGTCAGTGTGTGGGCAGCCCCTGGCACTGATGAGGCTTCGATTCAGGCCAGTGCTGACCCCTCCCGATGCTTGGTAGCCATAGAAACAGCCCCCCTCTGCCTTGAGGCCCCAGGCTTGTCAGAAAAGCCCAGAATGGCCCCCACTTTGAATGCAGGTACCCAGATGCTCCCCAACCCTTTGAGACAGCAAAGCAGGCCCCTGAAGGTCCCCAGTCACCCCCTGAAGCTCCTGTTTGATGAGTCAAATGCCCCTTTGCCTGTGCCACATCACACACGATGCCACCAGTGATGCCCAACCTGACACCCCCAGAATGGTGTCCCACTGCCCCTCCCATGTTCCAGCCACCCCTCCCATCGTCCCCAATACCTCAGGACTGGCCTCCTGCATCCAGAATGGCCAAAAGGCTGTGTGTTCAACGCCTCTCGGCCCCAGCTGCCCCCTCAGTGTCGCATTCGACAACGCTGGCCCACCCCTGCACCCCCAGGCCTCCCACCAGCCCCTGTTCATCCCCAGCGCCTCCTGCTCCTGCTGTCTGACCCCTGCTGGCCCACAGACAGCCAACATCACCACCGCACATGTCCCCAAGGCTCCCCACTTCACCACCAACCCTCCACCTGCTGTCCATACCCCCTGCTGCCCTCAGGGCCTCCTCCACACACCCCCCGTCAAACACCGGGTCCCAGACACCACTGCCACCCCCCCTGCCTCTGCCCCCAGCTCCACTGCCATCTGAATGGCCCCTTATGGCCCCTGCCCCCCTGCCCCCCCCCACACATTTTGACTGGGCAGAGGATGCCACATCCTTGCCAGTCACCCCCTCTATCCCCCCACAAGACTTCTCATGCCTGAGGACAGGCTGCCCAAAGCCATTTGGGATGATGACCTCCACAACGACGACTCCTGACATTGCGCCCTCCACCCCCCTTCCTCCAGCCACCACCTCCACTCCTGGTGACCCTCTGGTATCCCTTTGGCTCAGGACCTGGCAAGCCTGTTGTCACCATCCCTGCTCAGATGACTGCCACCCCAGCCTCTGTTCTGAGGCTTGACTGGGACCAAGACCCCCATCTCATGGACCTGTCTCAGGCCCTTTGTGCTTTAGGATGGACTCCCCCCTGTTGAGTTTTATCTATTATATTTTTTTACATCATCTATAGAATTTTTCTGACTACTTTAGAATTTTTTTTCTTTTTTTCTGTTTTCTGTTTTCTTTTTGTTTGAGGTGATGGGGATGTTGCCATTTGGAAGATGGGCAGATGGAACAGTGAGAGTTGGCAGTCACGTGACCATAGCTAGTACATAGAGAGTCACATGTTGTAGAGTCACAAGAGAACATCACTTGCTGGCTGCATCCACAGCATCACCTGAGCGAGGACCACCCCTGGTGTGTCCACCAACTGGCTGGTTGCAACCAGTTGTCAACTGGTCTGAGTAGCTCCCCAAATCTGGCCAACCACAACTGTGCAATGCCCCCATGAGGCCTAACTGCAACTGGAAGTCTGGTTGCTTGTGGTTGCAGTCTGGTTGGGTTGCCAGTTTTTTTTGGTTGCTGCAACTGGACCTGCAAAAAACAGTTTGGATTTCAGCCATTTAATAGATGAATTTTCATCCTTGTCACAACAAGTCTTTTTACAATTTATGGGATGAAATTTCATTCCATAAAGGAAAGAAATGCAGGGGATGTTTTTCATTTAAAATGACAGTTTGGATTTCAACCATCTGATAGATGGTTTTTTCATCCCATTAATTTCACCCATAACAAGATGAAAATCATCCTATACTGGATGAATTGATCAGACAAAATATGGCTGAAATTCACACAATTATCTCATCCCTTATAAGGCTGAAAAGACCTCCCCCCAAGTAAGGGGTTTTCACTTGAACTCTGTGGCAGGGTAGTAGGTCTACTGGAGATTTGTTGACAAGGTTGTCATGTCACAAGAGGATGGGGTAAGCAAAAACAATGGTTAGTGGGGAGGAGATGGGATCCACAAGCCTTCAGCTTGTTAGATGGACACTGAAAGAGATTTTTTATATGAAGATGTGTTCAATTTGACGCACATTGTAACTAGATCAATCGACAATGATCAAAAACATGATCAATAAAGCCTGCATGCAGAACACATCTGCCTGTCAGGTGGCTGGTAGATGTTGGGATAATGGGAAACAGGGAGCAAAGGGACTCAGGGTGAACTTCCTGAGTTACATGAACAGAAGGGAACAGTAATCCTTGAAAGGATAAGGACTTGAGGAGACAAAGGGCTTACAGCTTGAGAACTTAACTTATTTACTACACCTTGGTGTGTAGTAGACTTGAGGACTTGAGTGACTTAGATGAGGGAACAATGAGTGTGAGTCAGAAGTAACCTGGTCCCATTCAGAAGCTGGGGAGACACCTTTATACAAATGGCTCATAGCTACAAGATAAAATGAGTCTGCATGCCCTCTCATGCTGGAAAGCCCAAAATGTCCAAAAGATGAAGTATAAAAGAAGTTATGTCATCTGTTTTGAGATAGGAAAGGAATCGAAGATATAAAGGATCTGCACTATACTTGGCATCAGGGTGGGGTTGTCTAGTCCTCATCTCAGAGCTTCACAGGCTGGGGATGTCTCGGGGAGAGGTCTGTCATTGGGTTTCTCAATTTACAATATGCAACCTGTCCCCACAGCAAGTGTGGAGAGTACCTGATTGACTCTACCATCCAGTTGTTAGGCTTGTCAATTCAGATGTTGACTAGTCCCAGAAAAGGAAATCAGATTGATGGCCAGATTGTCACCAAGAAGGGTAAACTTTCTACCTAGAAACAGAAAGATAAAGAATTAATTAAAAACCAGTGCCAATCCATCACATTGAAAGTCAAGCTGTCAGGTCAAAGACCTGATGGAGTGGAAATGATGTTGATGTATGTGATAGACACATCATGTGGATGCAGCATTGTCCTTGAGTGAAGGGAGGTTAATATATGGGCTAGAAAATAATTGGACAAGGTTAGCAACACAAAATATCAATAAAATAACATGAAAGAAGGAATATACTGTATTCCCTCTGTGTTGGTGCCAGTAAATGGAGTCAGAATGAATATTCTCTGGGCAGGGAAGTTGGTGAGTAGGCCAATGTGCCCTACCACAACTCCTGATGGTTTTCAACCCATTTCTGGGTGTTATCAAAGATTCATGAAAATTATAGCCTAAATATATATTTTTTCCCCTCACATAAGTGGATGAAATAAGGTATGATTTTCATACTGCAGGGGTCCCACAGTGCTAAAGAATGTTTTTTGCAGGGAATCTCTCAGATAATATTTTATACCACAACAGGCTGAATTTCATCTTGTTACTCTGTTGTAATTGTTTACTCACAAGTCAAGCCCGCCCTCAACACATCACATGATTAATGTTGAACATCAATGCCATGTCACATCAATGTTCAATGTCAACCTAGTGGCACCTTCAACGCTGCTGCCCCCCTATCCCTCTCACCACCACCATCTTCTGCACTCCACCAACTGCTACAACTGCCACTGCCATGCCTACTCCCACATCAGATAACACCACAAACAGCCATGAATGAACCACATTGGGCCCAAATGACATCCATTTCATTTGGGCCCCAGGTGTTTTTTTTTCTCTTCCTCAACTTATTCATTAATTAGTTTGCAGCTACAAACAGCCCATTTCTGGTGACACCCCAGCACCCACCCCACCCATTATCAGCCCCCCTGTTCCTGCAAATGCTGCCATGTCATTGTTGATGATGGCTCTGAATATACAATCGGAAGCCAAGTGCTAGCCCCCCAATCAATAACACCAGTGTCATTGACAACAGCCATCACTACCTGCCCCTTATCTCCAGGGCAGGCACCAGCAGCTCTGAGACAATGCTGTTTGCTTCCCAGGTGACCCACACCCTCTCAACTCAGTGCCCAGCCCAGTGTTCAGCCCCACAACCCACCCCTGGCACCACCACCTGCCCAGACAGTCACCACCTCTGACAGCCACCCCTAGAATGCCCTCAGCAGCCACAGGATGACAGCACATGCCTGCACCATGCCCCAGCCCCCTTGCACATCCCCTTCCCTGTCCCTTTAGCCAGCCACTGCCAACACCATGTCACAGATGCATTGGACCACACCCCCCACTACCTGAATGGCCCACCAGATGCCCTAGCAAACCCTCCCACTGCCTCAGACATGCCTACACCCACCCACCCCCAGTCCACAGAATGGCTGAACTGCCCTGTGTTTGATGCCCCAAGCCACCTGCTACCCCAGCTGCATCACATTCAACACTGCTGACTGCCCCCCACCTCTACAGGCCTCCCACCACCCCCTGTTTGCCTCCTGTGCCCCCTGCCTTTCCTCCCCAACCCCCACTTGCCCATAGAAGAACTGTCTCACTGCTGACCCAACCATCCCTTGTCACTCCTGCCCTCCATTGAATCCTTCAAAAGGTTCTACACCCCCCCCCACATCACCTGTGCTACCCCAGTGCTTCAACTGGGCTGTCAATGCCAAGTCCCTGCATATGGTGGCCTTCTGTCATAACCCATGCAAGCACCCCTCGGAACTCTGCCTCGGAACTCCGACGGAACTCCGTAGGAACTCCGAGTATTTCAAATTCCTCATTTCAAATTACCTCTCCTGTTTTACTTACATCACATCTTCCGTAGTTTACTCAAGTCTGTTCTTCATCATAGATATCATCACGAAATTTGTACTCGGAACTCCGCAAAACTCCGCCGCAGCTACACCGAGTACTAGCCTTAGTATAAAACTACTTTACATACTTTGTATTCTTGAGTTCAAATATTAGTTGTTATCAACTTATCATTTGTCAACTTTAAGACCTCGAACTTCTATCTTAATCTTCGGACCTCTGGACTTCTGCTTCATTCCTGTCCCTTACTTCAGACTTCCTAATCGGAACTCCGCTTTTGCACTTTTTCCTTACCTCGGACTTCCGCACGGACTTCCGGACTTTCCAGTTCCTTGCAAATTGGACACCGAATGTAGAGAAGGGCACAACCTCTTAAAGGTTGAAGCCAAGTCCTCGTCGTACATCGGAACTCCGCCGGACTCTGCCGATTTCCTGCGCCTTAGGATCAGTTCTTAACACCTTCCCTGCAAGAGCCTATGGCCCATGGGACTTTTTGGGCCTCCACTCTGGCCCACAACAATGACAATGATGAGAGCCCACAGACCACTACCACCACTGCTGCTGCCCACTTGCATGACCCAGCACCTGCCCCCACTGCCACAAGCAACTGCTCATGGGGTGCAAGTGTGGGTGCAATGACAAAGAGAGGGGGAGCCTCACAGATGGGGGATAGTGGGAAAGGGCAAACAACAGACAACTACCTGAACCCATGACCCAGCCCTAATGATGGGACACACAAGGATATGCTAGGAACCCCCAGGACATGACAGGAGGGGGGGCATGACAAATGATGGGAAGCAATGGTGCAGGTGATGGAACAGTGACCACAACCATAACCACAAGGCTAAGCCAAGAGACAGGGATGCAACAGGGGTGTGACAGGATGCAACAGGGGTGTGACAGGATGGGACAGGGGTGTGACAGGATGGGACAGGGATGGGACAGCACAGGTACAGGCCAAGCAACATGATGTGACAGGGATGAGGGTGCTGAGGTGGACTGTATGCATTTTTTCTTTGCTTATTTCCACTAGATTTTGTATTTCAGTGGTTTGAAAATCAGCTATTAGGAGTCTGATAACATTGTGAAAAGTATTCTATAAATGGATGAAAATCTACCTGAAATCCAGTTCAAAAAAGGGGTGAAATGTTATTTTTGCCCATATAAAGATGAAAACCATCCCATGGGATGAATTTGGTGTGGGATGAACTGGGGACAAACAAATTCATCCAATTGACTCATCCCTTGCATGTATAAAAAAAACCTCCTTTTTCACTTCTCTTAGAGGTAGATTTTCATTCGAACTGCTGATAAAATTTATTCCATTTTGGGGGTTATCAATACATGAAAACTATACTATAAATATATCATTTTACAGTATGAAATGTGGGATGGTTTTCCTACCATGTGGGTCTCATAGTGCCTGCTTTACATGTATATGAATGTATGATATATGGATGAGTATGACTACATTTTATATACTTATATCATATATGACTACTGTATGATGCAGAGACAACCATGACAGAATGTGACTGTAAGAAGACTTCAACCCAACTATAGCCTGACTTCACTCATTGATAGAACCAAAATCATGATGTTTGCTTGACTTCACTGGACTTAATTTGTCTTGCATGACTACTATGGTCAAGTGGTTGTCCAGCTTTTTAGTCAGACATTTGGATGATCTGACTTAACATGACCTCCACCAGATTCCAATTACCTTCATACTGAGCCTCATAATGGACATTCTAGCCACCTTTGCCAGAGCTCAAAATAGTTTCAAAGTGATGTGGTGCAACACTGTCAATGAGGAAGTTGGCCACCTATTGTTGCTTACATAAAGGTGTCGGTTCCTGGTGACTGATATCATCTTAGCTTGAAATTCAAAGTTTTCTTCTTCTCTGCCAGCAAACTTGGTCTTGCCTATGCTTTTAAGGAACACATCTTCAAGTTGCACATGCGTCGTCCCGTTGTTCCCACATGTCAAACTGTGTACCAGGACTCTGTTAAACTTCATGTACCCCACCGAACTACATGTTCAGCCTGAGTCTTCTCTGATGCACGACGAAGTGTTTGCTGTCTATCGACGAGAACACCGTTTGGCGCACTTGTACGAAGAAACGCTGCAGCCAGTCTAGAGGAAGGGAGACGGAGAATCGTCCACTTCTAGCCAAATACGACTCACGCAGCCAGTAGTCACCGTCCTTCAATCATTCATCGGCACTATTTCGTCACACCGGAAACATGCTGATGCCTCAGTTGTTGTTTCCTCTGGTCTGTCCCCTCCCAGGCCAACCCCAAACACAAGATCTGCGCGTCTACACACGCGATCGCATGAAAGCCGTGTGACCAAAAGAGTCTTGTCCATTGGTGCTTTATACTAGGCAATGTACTCAATTCCGGGCTCTATATCTGGGAGCTGGTTTTGAATAACGTTGGACCCTTGCGACGAGCGAGGGTTGAACGTTGCACGAGGTTAAACGTTTGAACGTAAACCAAAGCAGACCAAATACTACTACTAGTCAGCCGTGACTCCTATAAGAACGAGGCCGCTCCACTCGATTGCTTCTTCCCATCTTTCTTCCCACTTCCATCTTCTCCTGATCCTGGTGATCATTTTTTATAACTTTTTTTTTTTGCATAATACACGCCTTTTTTGCTCTTCGTTTCTATTCACATTCTATTACACGACAAGCTTCGTACATTTCTATCTACACACACGCCTCTTCGCGCAGTCCTAGACTTCCATTCCTCTGCTCCCTAATGGTCTCTCTGAGTCCTCGCTTTACCCTCCTCGCCGTCCTCTGCAGTCTCACTGCTATTTCCCTCTCTCCTCTCACTGTCTCTGCTGTGGCTATCCAGACACATTCAACTTATTCATCGAAGCACGCCGTAGCCGGGTATCCTAGTCGCCAGCAGACTTTTGTCCTCCCGTTACCCTTGAATGCTCTGAAGAAGTCAGACGACAAGAACAAAGATGCAAATACCAAGTCGAACAAGGGAAAGCAGCTCCAAGCGGTGAATATCTTACGCCACTCGCCTGTATCGTAAAATAACCTCATATATGCCAGCAGTTGGCCGATCCTTTTTCTGTCAAGGCTTCCCTGCGTCTCGCCAGTCTAGCCTCCGGTAAATATCGCCGCGGCGGCTCTACGGTTGGGGATTGCCGGCCCCATACAAGCTGCCACGAACGTGAAAGCATCGCCAAAGGCAGTAATCCTCTCGTTCATATTCACCGGCGTTCGTCCATCACCATTCCCGGTCGCCACGGACAGTCTTATGTTGTCTCTCCTGCTCGTCGTGCTCCTGTTATTCAAAGGAGGATTGGTCCAACGGACGGCCAGGCTTACTTTAACTCGGAAAGCGACCAGGGCGGGGTTCCCGGGACAATTGATATCATGGTGAGTTTATTTTCTGACATTACTCTTTGATCCAGCAATTTAAGATATTCTTCCAGAGTCCTGTTGCCACTGAGCAGGGATATATAAAGCTCGCATCTCTTTGGTTAAGCAATACCCTCGCCTTCGAAGCTTCTGAGACGAACGCCACCGACTTGAATATGGTCAGCGTAACTGGTGCGTCGGACTCTGTGCCAGGTGGACGTCATGTTCGGCTGGAGGTCTCCGTCTTCAACTCCTCCTCCCTCAGCCTTTTGTCCTATTGCATCACTCTGCCAGAAGGATCCCCTATCATGACCGTGGAGCAATGCTCGGATTCTCATCCCACAAAAAATCAACTGTTCGAGTACAACATCGAGACAGGAGTCGTTCGACCAACGCAATATCTCGGGCAAGATGGTGGCGAGAAAGACGACTTGTCCGAATCCTCTAGTACAAACGGTACTAGCCCGAGCGTTTCTTCCCCCACGAGCGTTTTTGGTGAGAGAGACGGGGAGGAAACTATCAAGGTCCAGAATGTTACACTCGTGTTCGTTTCGAAGGCACTCGACGTTGCGGACGTTGAGGATGGCCCTTCTTCTCCGCAAGTGACCGTCGTCACTGCTACTTCCACGATGACAACTACATTTACTATTACGGCGGAGTCGACAACAACTCTGGTCTCTGCAGCAGATGCTACTCCTACCTCGATTGTGACTTCGGCTGTCACTGATATTCCTAGTACTTCTTCGGTCTCCGCAGCAGGTGCCTCAGTGATGACTTCTTCCTCGATCCCAGTTGCCACAAGTACGCAGACTATGTCCACAGCTGTAGATTCTACTCTACCAGCGGAGCCATCTCCGGTCTCCCCAGCGGATGTTTCTCCCACTTCATCGATGACTGCTTCCTCTGTCCCAGTTGCCAGTATCTCGACGATCATGATGTCAACAGCGGCTGTCGATCCCACTCCATCAGGGGAATCCTCTTTGTCTTCCTCAAGCGAGACGCTCGTTACAGTTTCTGCTGTAGATGCTAGTGCTACCTCTGCTACCGTGGCCTCGACCTCCGCAGCAGCACCTTCAGTTTCCTCAGTTCCTTCGTTGGCAGCGCTTGACGTCCAAGTGGTCACTCCAGTTAGTTCTTCCTCTGATACTGCCGCGACGACTCTGCCCTCGCCTATCAACGCAGATGAGATTGCTTCTAGCATTGCAGCTTCCTATGCCTCTAGGAGGGCTTCTAGCGCTAGCATTGTTTCACCTACTGTGACGCCTACGGCTACAGCGAATGACTCTACCGGCTCGATGAGCTCCTCCTCGATGCCGTCAGTGACACCGGTTAGCACAGAACCATATACGTGGGTATTTAAGGCTCGGGAAGAATAAGTAGCTTTCTGAACGTAGATTAGTATACACTTAGGCTATAGCTAGTTGTAATAGATCGATTTGCGGTGAATCCAGAATCAGCTCGATCACGTAAGTGCACATTCTAGTAATTTCTACCAAATCATAATTGGTTGTTATATAGGGGCCTATCAGTCTGAATGTAGCTCGGATAGAAGTCACACACGCCTGGGTTTCCATACAATTATGTTGCGGCTTACTGACCTCTCGCGTACCTTCGGATCTCCGCAAAAGGACACGACATCATCAAAATTCAGGACCCGCAATGTGTAGTTTTTCAGAAGGAGCATCGTTTTTAATGTAGCTGTCAAGGCGCATCTTAAAAAAATTCGCGTCCAGAGAAATGCTTTGTCTAAAGATTTGCCATTTTATATTTTTTCAAAAGTGATGTGCCAGCGCCATTAGGTTTGCAAGCACTGAATCTGGATGCTGTGACCAGCCTAATATACATTTACAACCAGAAGCCTGAGGGAAGATATCTAAATCAGTCTTTATCCATATGGCAGCGCTAGCGACGTCAGGTTGTATTGTTACCATGCCCATCATGCCTTGCTACTGCTACTGCCAGTGCTGCTACCACCTTTTCAAGATTCGAATGAAACTATGAAGTCCTGTGTGAGATTTCTGATTTCAGCTGCTACTGTATGTGATGTTCAAGTTCACGATAATTAACGACTCGGAACAGGATATGGTTTTATTTTTAGATGGCGGATCTGATGTACCTGGCAACACAGGGTCACGACTGTCACAGCTGTGACCCTTGTCCTCTCTCTCTGACCTCCACGCCCTGCGACTGAGGCGCCCCGCCTCCCTTCTTTGCCTTCGGGACCCCACATTCTTTATCTCTTCCATTCTTTACTCGTTGCCATGGGTGGTCATAACCAAAGGCGTGCTGCCGCCAACCATCACCGTCTTGCAGACCGGGAATTTCACCAGGAATTGCCTCGGTTTATCCCCACTGCTATTTTCACGACATGGGCCACAAACACCGAAGATGATGCACAACCGACTCAGAATGGTAGGTTTTTCATGTTATCTTCTACCTTACGCGCTGTGTTCGCTATTTTTATCTGCCTCTCCATCATAATGTTGGAATGTATCATGTTTGACTTCTTCCTGTGGTCGACTGGAAGCATGAAACCACCTTCAACCACTTTCTGACCGACCACCGAGCATTTATTAATCAAAGAACCATACCAGATCCTGGAACTTCCATCGACGACCCTTCTGCTGTGACCCTTGATACACTGGTATCGATCACGTCAACAACTTCCACCTCTGCCCCTACAGTGCCGCCGACGTCATCTTCGACGAGCACTACTTCGACGTCTACTCTATTGTCAAGCACCACTTCGTCGTCCCTTGTTCGATCGACGACGACGACCCCCCTGGTAGGCTTTGTAGCTGTTCAACCAGATATCACTACGCTAACAGACAATATAGGCGACCCTGTCTCACATTACATCAACCACCGTACAACTGACCACTTCCCACCGGGCATCTTCGTCACTGACCGCTGCCAGTAGTACGACATCTGCTCAGCCTAGCTCTGCTTCAAATGTTGGTGGAATTGTTGGAGGCATTGCCGGGGGTCTTGCAGGTATTGTGGTAATCATCTTTGCTGTCAGGTTCCTCTTGGTAAGCCGTATATGGTTTCATTTACTCCACTTTATTCAATTTGTATATCGCAGCGTCGTCGGGTTCGCAAAGATGAGACAGATGTTGTTTTCAGTCCAAGCGACTTCCGAAGGTCCGCTGTCCTCATGAATGATCCTCCAACACATGAGGACACTGTCGCCCAGGGTTTCAACCCCAGGCCTCCTACCATGATTGAAAGGAGGCTCGCTACTCCTGTCCCCACTTTCGGACCACAGTACGGTATGCCTGGGCCCCAGCAGTACGACAGTAACGCTCTGGGACCTGGATATGCTATCCACGAGCCACCTGGTCAGTACTCATCGTTTGGGCCCGGACAGGTCATGAATAATATTTCACCTCCGGCAACACCCATGTATCAGAACTTCAGTTACGCGCAATCGCCGTTTTCCCCAATCGCGTCACCAGTGTCCAGTGTGGGGCCCTTCGAGCACGGAAGAGGGGATATCACTCCTGCTCTAACCAGGCAGCCATCAGCTGGCCCACAGCGAGGATCCAGTGGCCCGCAGGATGATCAGTCACATGATCTAACCTTAGAACACGCTCCTCAGGAAATCAACTACCCTGCATCGGCGGTTATCGCGCCAGGAGCAAGTGGAGAGCCTCGCCGGTCGTCTGAATACGTCGACCTTGATCGCATGAGCGTGACGCCGTTCCAAGCTGCACAGTATGCTGAGATCTCCAAGAAATTGAACGCAGAAGTACCAAGCGGGGTAGTCCCCGCCGTCGCGGAGCACATGGCGAACAAAGAAGCACACAATCTACCCACGGTTTCAAACGAGGCAGAAACGTCTCCCTTTGCTGACCCGGTACCTGTATCTCTTATGCCTGCCAGAGCCGTTCGCGAATCCCCGACCAGCCAGAACTCCGACCGCCCTGTCTCAGCCAATTCACAATTGACTGTATCAGTGGCACACGATTTAAACTTCCCCGCACCGCCTTCACCAGCTCTCACTGTTGCCTCTCGTTTCCGCGTTGATTCAACCCCACCTACACTCCCTGAGATCCATCTCGAATCTCGCGTCTCTGTGAATTCGTCATTGGGTAGTGAATATCCCAGTGGTGTACCATCTGCCAAGGGCCTTGGTCTGCGCTTCCCAGCCACCCCCAGCCCCCTGGCCACTAGTTTCTCGATCCCTTCGCCATCCGCCGATGTTCACTTCCCACCTGCTTCACCACCAGCTGCTGCTCTCCCCTCATCTAGTGCAGCTGGAAGCACAGTAAGTGCGAAAGAGTCAAAAAGAGAGACTATTTATGATCCTGAAGATGCTTATGGTGGGATTTAAAAGAGGAGACCCACGGGTTGAATGTCGTCTGTAAAATCATTCTTTTTCCGCCGAACTATCTTTCAGCTTTATCAAAATGCCCCCTCTGTTGATGGAGATAGATTTTCCGCCGTTTGCATTCTTGGCTTTAGTTTGTCTCCCAAGTGGATCTGGTATCCTTACGCTTCCTCCTATTCGTTTCTTCTCCCACAGTCCGTTGAAATGGACTCCGCGCCCTTACTCGTTCACATTACCTTTCCAGCGGTTATGGTTTTATACCCCTTCATTACTATTACCCTTATTCCAATGCACGGATACGTACGTTCTTACCTTTGACACAAGTTTTTGGAGTTGATGCATGCGCGTCAAGCTCGAGCTGATTCAAATCAATTTGAAGAATGGTTCCGCCTCTCAAGGAGCGAACCAAATGGGACTACAACTGGTGCCTTGGTGGCGCAGCAACGGTTCTTAAAGGGTTTGAGGCGACTTGGTATCCTCGTCTGCAGCCGAATCTGATACTGGCACCATCAGACATTGTTTCGGAGTTCTGCCTACATACATAGCCCGAACTAGCCAAGCTCAGCCAAGACCTCTCGAGATTCTATGTCACGATATGTCAGAAATCGTGATTCACTGCGAAGCATTGACGATGCTTAGTCCACGTTTGACAAAATCAGAAGTCTTAATTTTTCTGTTCTATCTACATCAACCTAGCAACAAAGGCTAAAATTAATCTTCTACATAGACTAAGAAGAGGCCGGCGGCGACAAACGGCAACTTGAAAAATCAAATTATTGTGTGTACTTTACTGTAACTTTACTCGTATCCACATAAGTGAATTGTGCCCTGACTGCTGACATGAGACTTTCACTGACTTCACTGCCCAATCTTGACATGCAGGGTCCAGTTCTGCCACTATTCTGCGGGGCATATATCGGATCTCCAACCCTCATGTTGTGATTCAGAACTATCATGGTTCCCGACGATGGCTCACGATTGGTGCGAGGGATCTTCAATGGGCGATACCCAATCATTGCAATCACCTGGCTAACGTTCTACGAGTGGACGCTAACGTGAGTGAAGCCTCATCGACCGGTATCATGCTGAGGTGCATGTGGTGATAGGGCAAGCGAGGAAGTCGAGTTGGTTGGTATTTACGCTGAAACCACTTCCTCCTTTTTGCTGAGCCTGCAATATAGATTCATAAAGCTAAATGGACCTCAGTCAAGATCGCATATCTCCTGTGCAGGTATTACCCTCTGCTACTTTGGCCAGTCGTATCGTGGGCCTATGTTGGAGATCATGACCGGAAAATCTGCCCACGAGTTGTTGTACCTATGCAGTTACTTCAAGCACCTTTAGTAACTCCTCTTCTTGGGTAATTTTGAACAAATAACTCATGTTTGCCCTCCCAGCAAATCTTTCCACAAGGTTTTTACATGCTGCTCGATATGATGCAGTTATTAGTTGCTGACCTGATTCCAGCCGTGATGATAATGAGGGCCTATGCTTTCACTGGCAGGAACAGAAAGATTCTCATTGGCCTGTCCTTGGGTTACATTACTCTCATTGCAGTGAACCTCTGGGTGTTTATTTCGGTAAACCACTTGCCCTCGGGATCCCTCTACGAACGACTAGGCCCAACGGGATGTTTTCCAAGCTATGGTCGTGGGAAGTTGCTTTCTCGCATGGGTGTGAGTTATCCCCATTCCAATTTAGAACTTTGTTGGATTCTACGAACGTGTCTTAGTGTGTCATAGTGCGTGACGAATTTCAAGGCGCAACGGTATATTTTTCTGCCTTCTTATGATTTGATCGACAGGCAGTCGCGACGTTAATGGACGGAACCTCTCTTGCTGTTATCCTCGTGGTAAGTTGTATCTTCCTGCTGACCGACCTATTGACTAACCTCCTCCCCCGTGCCAGCATTGTTACCGGACACACAGTAGAGAAATCCCATTAGGGCGATATTTCGTGCTTCAAGGTGCGCCTTCAATCCCCCGATTCGTCTTTTGACCTTTTATCGTGAATTGTTTGAGCCAGGCATGTACGCTTTCGTCTTTGTGTTGTTGGTGAATATCACGACCGCCGTCGCCTTTTATCTGTATAGTGGATTTTGTACCATTTCCGCTATTTTGTGACGACAGCTTGATTTCAGACCAGGCCGTCCACACACTGGCGTTGGGCTTCCGATATTTCTAGTGCTACCCAACCTCATAGTAATGCATTCTATCTGTATCTGTATTTCCTTAACCTAATCAAAGTCCAGGCCTGCAGACTGTACGTCATCTGCACTTTCACCCCACCCACGGACCCGCGGACACGAGTGTCTATACCTAAATTATCCTTCTCTCTTCTAGGGTGCTCCAGCTGCGACGCAAGGTTTCGCCTACGGATTCGGAGATCTCACGCAGAAACTCTGTGATTGTAAACGGCGCCCTCGTGACTCGCCATTCTCCCTGGACAGACCCTTGGCTGCTGGAGGAGCCACCGGAGATCATGTGCTAAGCGCAACACCAAAATTATTCAATAGGGCAGAAACGAGGGACATCAAACTTCAACTAGATTTAAATTGTGTATAGTAGTAGAAATATGTACCGCGTATCAATCACCCTTCGCTAGACTTCTCATGTACTTAAGACCGCAATATGCACATTTAGCCTACTTATGCTTGGCTCAGGTGTCTGGGGAGGTTTCGAGCTAGGGGCGTTCTCACCCTGACACAATGTCCGTGTCCTTATCTAAATTTTACCCCTGAGCTCACGCATAAAATGCGAGCATTCGGGCCCTACTAATAAGAGAGGTAAAGTTGTAAAGTTGAAGGTGTCGGGCCCGAACTTGAACTCGAGCCTGAGTTAACCTAGTTAATGAAGATCTAGACCAGAAGAGAATCGTGATATCAACTGTGACCCTGCTCAATCGAATGAAAGCCTGCCGTTGCAAGGGGGATACAGAGATGATAAGTTTCACACAGTCAATAACTCGACAAATAAACTACTACTGTAGCACATCGACTTCGTTTCTAGCCTAGTGACTCACACCACTATTACCTCAGGCTTGCAGTGGAAAATTAGATGTGCCCCATCGACTATCGAGAGCCTCCTCCAAGTACACCGATAATTCTCGTAAAGTATGTCCTAGATCATGATGCCACCATGCAAGACTCGACTCCGCGATCATCACTGTAAGTACTGGTATTTGCTGGTGTGTGGACCGTGACTGAAAGTGGTTAGAAGCGGCATCACAACGAGTCTAATCCGAATGATCGGTGAGCCTAATTAGGAAGCTCGAACTTTGAAGCTGGTCTCCCGGACTGGCACTCGTGCCTTGTCTGTTGACATACGTCTGTTGACATAAGACCTTGGGATGCCCTGCTGTCCTTATCCACTTTCTTGCCACTATCTGGCCTCTGGAAATACCAGGGATCTCTCCAGCAGGAATCATGAACTCCGAAGTTGAGGCAATGGTAGCACAGTGGGTGGAAACGATCCACACAGGGGCATATCCCATCATCGCCATATCTTGGCTGACGTTCTACGAATGGATGCTAACGTAGGTGAAGCTTGTTCTGTAAGTTAATTTGCTGAAATGTTAAAACGCGACATCTGGCCGTGGGTAGCGCGGGCCAAGAAGTCGACTTGGTTCGCAGTCATCAGCATCATGTTTGTCCCTTCTACTGATCCTGCTACGCCGTAGATCCACAATTCCAAGTGGAACTCGGTCAAGATCACGTATCTCCTGTGTCGATATTACCCTCTGGTTACATGGGCAGCCCTTTCGTGGGCGTATGTTGGCGATCACGACTCCAAAATCTGTCCAAAAGTCATCGTGCCTATGCAATCATCTCTACCACTTTTGGTGATTCTCCTCTGGCGTCGCTGTGGAAGGGGAAACTCATTTCTTCTTCTTTTCATAACACCACCAGCAAATATTTCCGCAAGGTTCTTTTTTCCATGTCGCTTGACATGATGCCAAAACATCCCACTAACTTTTCACCAGCTGTGATGATGATGAGGGCATATGCTTTCGGAGGAACAAAAAGATTCTCATCAGCATGTTACTGAGTTACGGCACACTCATCGGAATTAACTTTTGGGTGTTCGTTTCAGCTACCACTTTGCCCCCACCCAGCTTCTATGAGCTCATGGGGCGCACTGGGTGTTTTCCAGACTATAGTGTTGTGAACATGGGTGCTCGCATGGCTGTAAGTTACCACTGCTCATTGAAATTCAGCTGATGAATGTGTTTTAGTATTCCATGGTGTGTTGCGAGATAAGGCCCCATATCTCGCTGCTTTCTCATGGGGTCGCTTCACAGTTGACAGCAACATTGATAGACGGAGTCTCTTTTGCCATCATACTCGTGGCAAGCACACTCACTCTGTTGGCGGCCAGGTTATCGAGGCTAATGTTTTTTCTGCAGCATTGTTACCGAACACGAAGTGCAGAAGTTTCGCTGGGGCGATATTTCGTGTTACAGGGTGAGCATCCATTTTTCGTGTCAGATTCGACCCCCCCGCCCATTATTCATCTATTTTGAAGGCTTGTACGCCTTCCTAATCATGCTAGTGGTAAATGTTGCCACCGCCACCGTTTTCTTCCTGTATGTCGGATTATCACTGTGCCTGCTCTGTCACTACCATAACAGTTTACCATCAGACCTGGGCATCCACACATTGGTGTAGGACTTCCATTATTTCTCGTACTCCCGAACTTCATAGTAATGCACATCTCTTCCCTATTGTATTTTCACTTCATCTAACTAGATTGCAGGCTTGCCGATTGTAAGTCACTCCACTGGCTGGGCCTCGGAAGCGACTGCCCACTGACATATCTAAATTGTATCTTCTTCTTCCTTCCAGAGTGTTGCAGCTGCGGCGCAAGGTCTCTCCTACGGATTCGGAGATATCACGAAGAAACTCCGAAATCGTGAATGGTGCGCTTGCGGTCCATACTCGGCGTTCCTCCCAGTCAGATCCTTGGCTTCTAGAGGAATAGGTGTGAAAGATACTGCGCGGTGATAGGCAATATGCATAAACGTTAGAAAATTGTATACCATCAATCACATACTATACCATTCTTGCATACGCACGACTTATCAGGCGACGATGGGGGCGTGGTGTGGAGTTTCATGGTGTAGAGTATCACAGTGTGAGTGGGTTTCATATACATCTATAAACTTGAAGCACATGGGGACGGACCGCTTGCACGCTTGAACACATGATATTTTTTGATGGTGAGTCTATGTAACTCCATCTTCCGCCTTCATCTTTCACGCGACCCTCCGCCTCTCTCCGCCTCTCCAAAGGAATAGCATGCCCCATTCAAGGGGAGAGTGAAAACCGCTAACCACATACAAGTACAGGGATAAGGTCGACATATACATACAGTTTATGCACATTCCATAAATAGAAAAATACTTCAACTCGCACTCGGGTATACTGTAAACTGTTGAGGCAAGTGTAAATGTATAAATGTGGGGTACAGAGTTAGGAATGGAGCCCAGGGGTAACGCAATTATGAAATGCCAAGGACTATACTTTGAGATCAAGAAAAATAAGGCGACAGGGTATATGTCAAATCGAAACATACAACGTGGGACCTGGGAGTCTGTTGTCCCAGCACCCCTGCACCAGGACGTTTATCAGCACCACAAGAAAAAGGGGTGAAAAGATGCGGAAGGGATCGAGAAAAGGGGGATAGGAAAAGGGAGGACCGGCCCTTATTTTCTGAAGCGAATAGCGAATACAAAGAAGGGATTGGCGGGCGAACTGGGTGGAGCATTGGTGCAGAGGTACAACAACAGCAGGGGAATAAATTAACCAGACACCACGGAGGTACTGTCACAGTGTCGGACACAAGAGGAAGGTCGGTATCAACACCAGGGTGTAAAGCACGAGCAAAGATTATCCCTCTGCTGAGTCTACATCCCGCCATATGCTTCTTTGATATCGTACACCGTATCCCGGTTGTTCTTACCACTAGCTATTGTTGGTGTCGGCGTGGCATTTCTAACCACCAATGGCCCCACATCCCGCTGCACATCCGCATATACCACCTGGGGCTGAGGTTGGGGCTGCTGGTGGGACTGCATCGGCTGGCGGCTGAGGTAGGCATCCAGGGACCCAGACTGCGGCTCGGGGGACGACGGGCTAGCTGTAAGAGGCGAGGAAGTCGACCCGGGAGGGTTGGATGGGGCGGCGGCGGCAACATGTGCTGCCGCGATGGCTGCTGCTGGGGTAGTCGTCATGTTGGCGGAGAAGGGCCTGGGCAGGTCGCTAGGTACGCGTCTTGGATCAGGGGCAGGAGGTGCGGCTGTGTTCAGTGAGTGTTGGGCGTATTGTGGTTGCTGCTGCTGCGGTCCGTATCGTGCGTGCTGCTGGGGGTACTGCGGGTGTTGCTGCTGGGCTGCGTACGCTGCATAAGGGCCGTATGCACCCATGACTGCTGCACCCTCGCCACCGCGCGCGTACTGTTCCGCTGTGAACTGGGAATACTGTGCGTCGGCGATGTAAGGGTTATGGAGGCCGGCGTAGGCGTAATCGGCACCGCGGGCGGTGGTGGGCAGGGTGGGCGCGTAGGCAAGATGACGCTCGATCATGGTGGGCGGGCGTGGCCTCCTGGATTGCTCGTGCCCTGAGTCGCTGGAGCTGGTGTGGGCATGGGAGCTGGGGATGAATGGTTCGGAGGGTTCGTCGAGGAGGTGTGCGGAGCGCCGGAAGGTGGTAGCGTTGAAGGCGTCGCGTTCAAGAGATTTTTTGCGCATGTGACGCTGGGGTGGATTGTTAGCTTAATGATGTGCATTGCTTTGATTTCACCTACGACGATGAACGCTACGATGATCGCTAAAAGAATGACTCCGGCGATGCCTCCTCCAATGCCACCCACGAGAGCGCCAGTGCTGATCCCTTTGGAGGTGGGCTGGGCGGACTGGATGGCATCAGGTTGTAGGGCAGCCGGGGCAGTGGTTGTTACGAATGCGACGGTTGGTGACGAGGTGATGCTGGAGGAGGCGGTGGTGGAGGTGGAGGTGGTGGAGGAGGTGGAGGAGGGGGTGGTGGTGGAAGACTAGGCAGCGTCTGGTCAGTATGGAGATGAGGGAAGAAAGCAGGGCGTACAGAGCGGGTGGTGGATGTTGAAGTGGGAGCTGTGTTGGTATCAGAAGTGGTGCTAGAGCTGGTAGTGTCGCTAGTTGAGGTGTCTGTGGACGAATCCGCTGTTGTTCTCGTTCGCGTTACTTCAGGTGTTGGGTGGGTCCTTGTTCGCGTCACCCTTGTCAGGACCTCTGGAGGTATCACTGCTGCATAAATCAGCAGGACGTTGGAATGTCATCGCAGGTAATATACGGACGGGGAAAGAAAGGATCGTCTTCGTCTGCTCGTATGACGTGCCCTCCATCTCTTCCACGGTGATGTACAGCTCGTTTGTGCATTATCAGAGCGAAATAACAAAACAGAAAAAGGATTGTGGGTGACAAGGAGAGAAGCCTCGACCGACCCAGCCGGCTGGACTTTTTGAAAATATTAGTATTTCCAGCTGGTTGGAAGGACAACGTCCACGCTTTTGTGGCACCGTCGTTATGTAGTCACGCGTTCCACCAACATCAATACATCACCCAGGCCCATGGCACCACCACCGTGCCACCCTTCCTATCAGGTCTTCGATACTGTACACCTCAAGAGAAGCCCAATTGCAAGATATCGTCACATTGGGTTGTGTCTGATAACTTTTCGCTCCTTGCGATGAGGTCAGTCAACCCCACCTGGCCAGTGGGAAGTTAGTCACGTGACTTGTTGGACATCTGAACATTCATCAAAGTCTACTCTTCCACTCGTCTAGCGATCATGGAATTGTTTCTTCAGGCTCATTGAGTAGAACTCGCCCGAAAAGTAGTATCCTTCCACCAGTTGTTGTGCACAGAGGTCAAATCCAGACAGCAGCAGCTTCGCCGTCTCGCCCTTTCACCTGAATGTACTGCGGGGCTTCGGACACTAAAGATGCGCAGGGGCAACGCAAGGAGTCCTTGATCATATTGCCGCATGGCCCTCACACATGGCTTCCTTCCTACCGAAGTGTTTCACTTTGCGTTATCACACGCGGTTGAGTTGGCAAAGGCAGCTGAAAGGCTTGAACAAAAAAGGATTGGTATACTTTGTTAATCCTACTTTGTTGAGGTGCATGCAATCACAATTCTTCAGGTTATCTGTTTTGTACCGACTCGGACTCACGACTTGCAGCTGATGTTAGTCAATACGCTTTGCAGAGTATGTCTGTTTTAAGGATCTAGAAAGTGACAGTATACCAGGGATTCGTCTTGCACTTGACAACGTGATTATCTCTTCCAACAAGGACCTTGTTCCATCTATTCAATCACGGCTCTTGTCATATACCTCGTCAGTATGTATATCAAACGGACACCTCATTAGTTTGGCCAGGTCACCTGAACTGTGGGCCACATGTGCTCCGACGTGTTTTGCTGGCATTCTCATTGTCGCAATTTTGAATTGTTGATACAAATCTCGGGAAGCGTTGCGAGGCGTTTGGAGGACCCATGTTAATCGGTGGTCAGTGCTGCTTTGGTGGTTTCCTGCCCATTGTACGGTTTTCATTTTTCAGTCGAGGTGACACGCTGACCACAACTGTTCAGGCCAACATGCCACAGGTTGTGAAATCAACTGTTAATAGTCTTGCTGCAGATGACACTAACAGGAATATAAACACTGGTTTCTGCTGAGAATGCTTCCAACTCTCCTTTCGGTGGGGTAAGTGGCGTTTACCACTGGAATTGAAAATCTATATAATGCTGCTGTGCTGTCGTAGACTGACCGAAGCAAATATCTTTGAACTTGTTCGCTCAAGTTCTCGCATTCCTGGTCTGTTATCTCTTTTAGTCATTCTTCGTGTCCCCCTGACTGGTCGAGATTTCACCTATTTTACGTGGCACTTTCTACTCTTCTCAACTGTTTCCCTTCAGCAGTTGTTTTCTTCAGCACAGTCCGGGCTAGGCTCTCTAGTCGAGTATTTAGGGCCCTCCTTACTTCACGAAACCTGAATGATCAATATATTTTCTTGGCAGGCTTGGAGTGTATGAACCCAGCTTCGTGATCTGGCAACTCACCAGGTATACCCGCCGTATCAGAGGCGTGGGAGGTTGAGTGGGTGATGCAGTTATTGGAATCCCCTGATCTTCTCATTCAGAGGACAGTGAGTGTTTGTTATTTATTCAATGAACAATGTTCTGACCACGTGTAGACGCTCAGACTTTTGAACTGAGTCGATTCAAATATTGTCGTCCTGTATTATTCTCAAGTCCTCCGGACTGCGGTGACCTCATCCATCATCGGCAAAATGGACCATGTAGTGCGGATGCTGAACCTTCTCGAGGCCATATCAGTGGATGAATGGCGAGCGTTGTGCCCAAGAGTCTTGCCATATCTTCGCGATGGTGTGTCAACTCATTGCTTCTCAACTGACTCCACCTCGAGTTCCGGGTTCAATGCTCTACTGCACTGTTGGTATCCGCTTTGGAGTCCGAATTACATTTTCCACAGACGCTGATGGTCATCGTTACCGCGGAATATTGCGGCAAAGTGTCAATATCGCCTTTAGACATGCTTCAAGGGCAGCGAGACTGCGATCATACATTCGTGGGCGATAACCTCCATAGCCCGATATATCTAAAACTCCCTTAGCATCAGTCCAGGACGCTTACCATTACAATCGAACGACCCTTGCCCAAATTACCTACCGTAAGCAAACTCTGATATCGAGCATATGATACGCCGTCGCCTGTGCCCAAGTTGCGAGCCGCAGTCGGCAGCAGATGATAGCCGCGCAGGCTCGGATTCACCGATAGATGCGATGTTCACAACCCTGACAGCAGGGGAGTTGACACTGGCGTCAGGAACGGAGCAGTTGGAGTTGATGTCAAAGGTAATTGCCACAAAGGTAATTGCCACATAAATCAGATATATCTTAATGTGATATTTCATATAGTTATTACACACATCGCTTTCACCTCTGTCATTGAACCTGTCATCGGATAATGATGTATGTTCACTTGCTTCTCACTGACGGAATATTGGCTGATTCCAGGAATAGACCTATCATAAAGACCTGATTGCGTTTGACTCAGCTATCATGCCGGAAATACACGCGCTCGCCTATGCTGCGCCGGGAACAGACTTTGAAAAGTTGTGAACTTTGGTTGAGAATCTTATACGCGGCGCACGAGGGTGGTGTGAAGCCAGCGTGGCTAGGTTAACATACCGTCGGGTAGATGTGACATTTTAGGCCATGTGCTTATGTTACAACTACTTTACATGCTTAAGTATGCTAGAAACCCTGCAGCTGATGCTAGTACGTACAGGCTTAAGCGCTTCGGACAATCTCGAGTTGGATGTTCGTCAATATCGGCACGTGATGTCATTGTAAACTTCCATGTGCCACTGGCAAACGACTCGGAGTCGGACTGCACTTAGATGGCGTCCACCGTGCAGTTATCCCAAATAGACCAGATATTTCAAGGCCTTAAGAACAAGAATGCGGAAGCTCGATTGCAGTCCGCCCAAGAGTTGCGACGCTATGTGATTCATTCATTTGCCTTAGATTGACGCGACCTGTTAACGACGTATTCAGCTGTCGACAGCTGTGGCCGAGATGTCGGCAGACGCAGCAGCGAAGTTATGGGATGATAACATCAACCGGAGACTGTTTGAGCTGACTCACAGTCAAATTTCAGCGGAAGCTTATGGAGGTCTGGTGGCTATCGGTGAGGGCTTTGAATCACGAAGTAAATATATCACTAACCAAAAGTCACAGACCATCTTCTAGACATCGAGAGAGAGGAAAACATTGATGCAAAGAAAAACCTCTTTCGCATCTGGAATTACGTGAAGCATCTTCTGCCTAATCATGATGTCAATCTCATGGTTACAGCCTCCAAAACTCTTGGGAAAATCGCTGAAATCGGGGGTGCCGCATTTGGGGAGCGATTCATGGACAAAGAAGTCCCTGCTGCGATAGGATTGATGGAACCTGACAAACAAGAGTCTTCTCCGAGTCGGTATGCCGGCGTGCTCATCCTTAAGGAACTCGCACGGAATAGCCCAACGTACTTTCACTCTCATATCTCCATCGTCTTTGACAACGTTCTCGTTCCTCTGCGAGATCCACGCGTGATAGTGAGAGAGGGAGCTGCCGAACTACTGGCCGCATGTTTAGAGATCATCACGCAGAGAGAACGCCATGCACGCAGTTCTCATTTGTTTAGATTATTACAGGATGCACAGATGGGCTTGAAGCAGTCTAACCCTGAGGTCATTCATGGCTCTTTGCTGACGTACCTCGAACTGTTACTTCACGCTGGGATGGTGAGTGTGGGACTGCATCTTCGGGACCATTTCCGGCACTCACATAATTATTCCTAGTTCATGAAAGACGCATTCCTGGACACTGCTGACCAGGTACTCCGCTTTAAGTCTCATCGCGACCATACCGTCCGCAAGATGGTCATCACAATGATCCCTTCACTTGCCGCATATGACATCCAGACATTTAGGGAACACTTTCTGCACAAGGCCATGGCCCATTTATTAATGCAACTCGACAAGCCAAATGAGCGTGACATTGGTGTGCAATTGCTGGGATCCATCCTTTAGAAGCAGCTGATTTCCTTTCCAGTGTTCGTCGCGATCGGGCATACCGCCGCCGCAGTTGGGAGTGACATGATACCTTTCCTGGATTCTATCATGATGAGCATCAAGCAGGGACTCCAAGGCCGAGGGTAAGTTGTCGCCATCCCAGCAGTGTCATCATCCCTCACATTTTATTTCCCTAGACGAAAGAACGTTCCTTCTGCGGAACCAATATTTCAATGCATTGGAATGCTTGCGGCAGCAGTTGGTCCAAATCTCACCAAGCTATTACATGACCAGCTGGACCTCATGTTGGCTTGCGGCTTGAGTGAGCCTTTGCGACACGCGCTCGTGGATATTGGTCGATACATTCCTCCATTGCTGAAAACAATTCAAGGTCAAGTGTTATCTCTTTCCTATTTGTTGTCTCTCACGTTACTCAGATCGCCTCCTTGACTTGCTCTCGCATATCTTGAGTGGCCAACCGTATAAGGCTCTTGGCGCTCCCCCATCCCTTGGACGCCCTGAGATGGCTGCAATGACAAGAGATCTGAATGCCACTCAAGTAGCTATGCTGTGAATATCCACAGATAAAGCGTGTTACTGACAGGCATAAATCAAAGGTTACAGCAGATGGAACAGATCATGGATTGATCACATTAGCACTATCAACTCTAGGGTCGTTTGACTTCAGCGGTAGGGCGAATCCGCGAGCTGTTGATATGTTCTTTCCTGAATTTCTTTTTTGCAGGGCATGTTCTGAATGAATTCGTGCGCAGCTGCGCACTTCCTTATCTTGAAGACGACAATACTGATATCCGCCGCGAGGCTGCATTCACTTGTTGTCGCCTATTCGTGCGAGATCCCATCTGTTACCAAGCCAGCAGTCATGCCACTGAGATCATCAGTGATGTTCTAGATAAACTGTTAACAGTAGGCATCGCTGACCCAGGTGACTCATGTGCGTATATTGTGGATGGACCACTGACAATCAACCCCAATCAGATCCTAGTATACGACACGCTGTTTTGTCCTCTCTCCATGAGCGATTTGACAAACATCTGGCGCAGGCCGAAAATGTTCGCTCGCTGTTCATTGCCCTCAACGATGAAAGTTTCCAGAACAGGGAAACCGCTATTGGATTGATTGGCCGTTTAGCTAAACACAATCCGGCCTATGTAGTGCCTTCCCTTCGGAAGACCCTGATTCAGCTGTTGACCGAGTTGGAATATTCCACTGTATTGTGCGTTTTTTTTACCATCTCCCGCAATCGCCAGTCTGACATGGTGCTGTAGGCGAAATCGGGAAGAGAGCACACGGTTGCTCATGCTTCTAGTCAGCGCAACCCAGCGGTTGATTAAACCGTACGCTCTGCCCATGTTGCGAGTACTCCTGCAAAAAGCCAACGACGTTAATCCCACTGTTGCCGCGAACGTTCTCATGTGTCTAGGAGAACTTGCATGCGTCGGAGGCGAGGATGCGATGCCACATGTCCCCGAACTCATGCAGGTGATTTTATCGCGGTTATCAGATCCATCGCTTATCAAACGAGACGCTGCCCTGCACACTCTTGGTCAAGTTTGCGCAAGCACGGGATACGTAATTGCGCCTCTTACCGATTACCCACAACTCCTGCCACTTCTCGGCAGGATCCTTCGAACAGAGAACAATCAACCTGTGCGTCGGGAGGTTGTAAAAGTTCTAGGGATCCTTGGCGCATTGGATCCTTACAAGCGCAAGGTATTTGTTGGGTACCAAAATGAAGCGCGCCGCATTTGCTTAATAATGGGATCATTCAGATCAGGCCCGATGAAGAAACAAACGAGACCACAGCCACTGTAGGGGACAAGATACCAATCGTTCAGCATACATCTTCGGCGGCATCGGACGATTACTTTCAGATCGTAGTCGTTACTGCCCTCCTTGCGATACTGAAGGACCATTCGCTCAACAACCACCACCCCACCGTTATTGAGGCAATTATGTCGATATTCAAGACACAGGGCCTTAAATGCATAACTTTTCTCCCTCAAGTAAGGGTTACCTCTCAGTGTTCTTGATATCGATATTGAGTGAGTGACACAGATCATTCCTGCGTTCGCTGCCGTTGCTCGAGGCTCTACCGCTCGGCTTGGCTTTTATCTAGAGCAACTTGCTATCCTTGTCAGCATCGTCAAGCAACATATCCGGAACTTTATGCCGGACGTCTTCAGTCTGGTGGCGGAACTTTGGGAAAACTCTACACTTCAGCTCCCCATCGTTGCACTGATTGAAGCGCTTGGAAAAGCGCTCGATTCTGAATTCAAACCGTTCTTGCCTACTGTTCTGCCACTTATACTGAAGGTGTTCGATGAAGAATTAACCGAGAAGAGAATGAGCACTCAGATCAAGATTTTCGATGCATTTTTGACGTTTGGAACTAACATTGAGGAATATCTTCACCTTGTCATTCCGATTATAGTGAAATCGTACGAACGACAAGATAGTATCGGGATCACGACCACGCCATTGCGAAAGAGGGCAATCCAGACAATAGATGGCCTATCCAGGCGTGTCAACTTCTCTGACCATGCTTCCCGTATTATACATCCTCTGGTGAGGGTTCTGGAAATGTCCAACAACGAGCTTCGAATGGCGGTGATGGACACACTATGTTCTCTAGTTATTCAGCTGGGATCCGACTTTGCCATCTTCATTCCGACGATCAACAAGGTGATCCAAAATAAATTTTCGATCTGTAATTACTCACCCCTCTGTCAGTGCCTTCTTCGAAATCGCATTCCCCATCCAAAATATGAGAATCTTATCTACAAACTGCTCAATGGCGAACGTTTACCACAAGAAGCCAGTGTTCTGGACCTTCTGTTCGTAGATTTATACTCTTTGCTGTGTCTATACTCACATAAATCGCGCATAGTCTGAATGAAAGCACAAAAGCCCCTGAATTCTCAGCACCAGCGGAAGCTACCAAGATGATCGTGAATCAACAGCACCTCAAGCAAGCCTGGGATGTTTCACAGGTCACCACCAGAGAGGACTGGGGCGAGTGGATGCACCGTCTTGGGGTGGAATTCATGAAGGAATCTCCATCCCACGCTCTTCGCGCTTGCATGAGTCTCGTCGAGATCCACCCTCCGCTTGCCAAAGAACTCTTCAATGCTGCATTTTTATCGTGCTGGAGTGAGCTCTATGACCAATATCAGGTTTGCTTATTATTTCTATGGGATGATGCTCCATCAATGTCCTTTACAGGAGGATCTGATTCGATCGATCGAGGCTGCAATTATGTCACCGGCCGCCCCCTCTGAGTTGGTTCATCGATTATTGAACCTCGCTGAGTTCATGGAGCACGAGGAGAAACCCTTGTCAATTGAGTATCGAACACTGGGAGAATATGCGATGAAATACATGGCGTACGCGAAGGCGCTTCACTACAAGGAGCTTGAATTCTTTTCCGACTCTTCGGCAACAGTAATCGAGTCACTCATCTCCATCAACACACGCCTTCAGCAACATGATGCCGCCTGGGGCACACTGCTCACTGCCCAGCAGCAGTACAATGTCAGGAAGCATGAAGAATGGTATGAAAAGTTGGGGCGATGGCAGGAGGCTTTGCAAGCTTATGACCGAAGAGCAGAACACGATCCAGAAGACAAGGCCGTGCAACTAGGGCGTATGAAATGCTTCCATGCTCTCGGTGAATGGGACCAGCTGGCTGCACAAGTAGACGAGACATGGCCTAATGCAACTCCCGAATTTCGGCGAGAAATCGCTCCTATGGCGACAGCAGCTGCGTGGTCTCTTAATGAATGGGACTCTATGGATGATTACATTGCTACCATGAAGGCAGATTCACCAGATCGTGCATTCTATCGAGCCATTCTGTCGGTCCACCAAAACCAGTTTCCTAAAGCACTAGTCCACATCGCAAAAGCCCGTGACCTCTTAGATCCCGAGTTAAGCTCGTTCGTTGGTGAAGGGTACGGGCGCTCGTACAAGTTTGTCGTTCTTTATATAATCAAATATGTTCTTGCTTATGGTGGATCTGTAGTGTTATGGTTCGAGCTCAAATGCTTTCCGAATTGGAGGAAATTATCTCTTTCAAGCAATGTGCTGATCAGCCTGAACGTCAACAAGCCATGAGGAAAACATGGATGAAACGGTATGTTGCATATGCTTAGTAGCCTGGTGCCCACATAACGTTCTTCGGTACGCAACAGTCTCAAAGGCAGCCAACCAGATGTAGAAGTCTGGCAACGCATTCTCCAAGTCAGAACGTTAGTTCTCAATCCTGAGGATGACCCGGTCATGTGGATAAAATTTGCCAATTTGTGTCGCAAATCTGACCGAATGGCGCTGGCCGAAAAGACAATCAACTCGCTGCTATCACCCGAGCGGGTACGTTTGATAGTAGTGATTCTTGAATTCACCTTGATTTTTAGCTTAGAACCGCTTGCATGAGCAACACAGAAAGGCTCCTCCGGATGTAGTTTATGCCCAATTGAAATATATGTGGGCCACTGGTGCAAGGGAAGAAAGTCTTAATTTCCTTCGTCAATTCTCCTCCACCTTGTCCAGAGATCTTCAAGCAGAGGCGGGAGAAGTGCCACCACATTCTGGTGTTCCTAAACACAAACTGTCGGAATTGTCAGCGCTGCTAGCCCGCTGTTATTTCAAAATGGGCGAATGGCAGGTCGAACTTGCGGACAATTGGGGATCGGTGAGTATTTTTGGTGCTCTCCATTTTCACAAATTAGTTGACATTTACTTCGCAGCGAAACGTGGAAGACATCCTACATTCATATTATCTTTCCACGCACTTCGACCCAACCTGGTATAAAGCATGGCATACCTGGGCCTTTGCTAATTTTGACGTCGTCGGCTATATGGAGACGCAAAACCAGAATCGATCATCGGATGTGCACAGGAATGGTCTTGCTGCGCACGTTGTGCAGGCGATTGAAGGTAATAGATATTTCTCGATCCAAGGCCGATCCATGTCTTGACCGACCATTCACAGGTTTCTTCCGCTCAATATCGCTTCGTAGTGAAGAAGCGCTACAAGATACGCTTCGCCTACTAACCCTTTGGTTCAAGTATGGATCTCATGTTGATGTGAATCACGCGATAGGTAATGGCTTCACAACCGTCGAGATTGATACATGGTTAGAAGTGATCCCTCAAGTATTTATGAACTCCTGTTGTTTTTCATCGATGCTGATTATATATCCAGATTATTGCTCGAATTCAAACCCCCCATGTCAATATTCGGCGAAATATCAACAATCTTCTGTCGGAAGTCGGAAAACATCACCCACAAGCACTGATATACCCTCTTACTGTGGCTTCCAAGTCTTCCAGTGCCTCGCGTCGCAATGCTGCCCTCACCATCATGGACAGAATGCGGGAGCATAGTCCCACAATTGTCTCGCAGGTACGTGTGGATGTTCTGGAGTAGCTTGTGGTTATCAACAGTTGACCTTTGTTTTCAGGCCCAAGTCGTCAGTCGAGAGCTTATTCGCGTCGCAATTCTTTGGCACGAGCTTTGGCACGAAGGCCTAGAGGAAGCTTCGCGACATTTCTTCATCGATAAAAATGCAGATGCAATGATTTTAACCCTGGACCCCTTACATGACATGCTTGAAGCTGTAAGGTATCTGAATAAACTAACTGGGTGCAAATGCTTATGATGAAACCAGGGTCCTATGACTGCACGTGAAACGTCATTCGCTCAAGTATTTGGAAGGGAACTACACGAAGCTCGAGAAGCTTGTCGTCGATGGCGTATGTACGCCGACACAAAGGAGTTGGACAAAGCTTGGGATATTTACCATGGCGTATGTTATCTTGTTACTTTTAAAGTGCCTCGTTAACTTTCGGTTTATCAGGTATTCAAAAAAGTGGAGAAACAATTGCCTCAGTTGACTACCCTTGACCTTCAATATGTATCGCCAAATCTTCTCAAAGCCCGACATCTGGATTTAGCTGTTCCAGGTTGCATTTAGCTCCCCCTGCCTGTATAACTTTGCTGACAACTCGCAATCAGGCACTTACCAGAGCGGGCGACCCATTGTTAGAATTGCGAATTTTACAACGAAACTCACAATAATAGCGTCGAAACAACGACCACGCCGTCTTTCATTGAAGGGGAGCGATGGGAAGGATTACCACTTCCTCCTGAAAGGTGTGTAATAGTGAGAGTCAACTGAATTAGTGATTGTTACAGTTTGGTTAGGTCACGAAGATCTACGGCAAGACGAAAGAGTCATGCAGCTCTTTGGCCTTGTGAATACGCTCCTTTCTGTGGACACTGACAGTTTCAAGCGCCGTCTGCACATCCAACGGTACCCTGTCATACCATTAGCCCCCAATGCGGGTCTGGTCGGCATGCTTCGAGATATCGATACTTTGCATGTCCTCATTCGTGACTACCGTGACTCAAGAAAAGTCCTTCTGAACATTGAATATCGCTTAATGCTACAGGTATGCAACATATGGGCTTCATTTGACATTTCACTCAATAGAGCTACGGCAGATGGCACCTGACTATGAGAATTTGACATTGCTTCAGAAAGTAGAAGTCTTCGAATATGCACTGGAGAACACCACTGGCCAAGATCTATACCGAGTGCTTTGGCTGAAGAGTGTGAATTCGGAGCATTGGTTGGAGCGTCGTGCAACTTATACACGCTCACTTGCCGTGAACAGTATGGTTGGACATATCCTGGGTCTAGGTGACCGCCACCCATCGAATTTACTCCTTGAACGTAGCACCGGAAAGGTGATACATATCGACTTTGGCGATTGCTTCGAAGTCGCTATGCATCGTGAAAAGTTCCCTGAAACAATTCCCTTCCGACTCACAAGGATGTCGACACACGCGATGGAAGTAAGTTTCAATGTTTGACGCTGTGTATCCCCAGTCATGTTGCTTCCAGGTCAGTGGCATCGAAGGTAGTTTCAGGAAAACATGCGAGATCACCATGCAAGTTTTACGGGACAACAAAGAATCATTGATGGCGGTTTTGGAAGCTTTCGTGTACGATCCATTGATCAATTGGAGGCTTATGAAGACAGAGGTCGAAGTTCGACGGGTGGAAGGTTCGAGTATCTTTCGGATCAGAATCAAGTTGTTATTCTAACTCGTCCCTCGCAGAGTCCGAGATAGCGCCTGAACGCGCCGCCGAGTTGGCGAAGGTGGCAGTTTTTCCCCAGGGTCCTAAACGAAAGTTGAAGGCGGACGAGAATCATATCTTCAACGGCATGTTCTTGAACTCTGGTTCGGGTTTTGTCTGATTCACTTGGCCTTCTTTAGAAGCCGAAGGGCAACCGGGCGCCCAAGAAGTTCGCAACGAGCGTGCCCTGTCCGTATACAATCGTGTCCAACATAAACTAACTGGTGAGACCGCCGTAGTCCTTTTTGCCACCTTACGGCTTGTTGAACTACCTACCACATTTCCAGGTCGCGATTTCAATCCGGAGGTCGCGCTCAGTGTTAAGGTGCAGGTAGACCGATTAATTGAACAGGCCACTTCTGTCGAAAATCTTGCTCAATGCTTTTCTGGATGGTGCGCATTTTGGTAGGAACACTGTATAAAATAGTTCGGGAAACATTTCATATCACAAAGTTGTATGCATATATGCAAACTTCAAATACGCATGGCAGCACACTGCATTGCCCACCACATGACGCGACATTGAGACACCAGTCCCAATCACTCCGGCTCCTTTCGTGACGTGTGATCATCCTATGCTAGGCAAGGACACTCCGAAGATGCAACTTATCCTCAGAATATTCCAGTCTGAGATATCGAAACGGTTCAAATCAGCTCATCAACCTCAAAGCAACCGGTTTCTGATGTCGAAACGGCCCAGTGATTGAGACGGTACCAAAACACATCTATATTGCAAAACATATCTATTCTACAGGGCTTATTCGCATGGTTCTATCCATTGCTGGCATCCACACAAACTCGCTGTCGGGCAAAAGTTATTTCTAGGCATAATCCTTCCTGTGGTGTTGCTGCCCCCCCCCCCCTTCTTTAACCTCTACCCTCTTTCGAACACGACCGACATGTCCTCCTAGAGCATATTCGAATGGTTCATGGAGAGGTCCACTTCCGCTCACCAATTCAATACGCATGCAGGACAAGGCACAGGCGCTACAATTTTCTGACTTCAGCGGCTGTGCCAGCTTACGCGAGTTCTTGCCGCTGATAGGGAAGAACAGTGGGAGACTCCATTACCGAAGGCCACTTCTTCGCATCGATCTGCTCTTCGAACAGTCCGAACTTATTGACCTCCATCATACGCTGTACCCGAATACCGCCCCCGACTTCTCTCTCTTCTCGCAAGAGGCTACGTGGACCATGAGCCCTTCTGAATCCATGACGCTTTTTCTCTCACGAAGGTACAGTACTATGACTGTAAACACTGTAGGCCATTGGACAACGACGCTATTCGGCGGGTATAACGGGAAGAGCTGGAAGGCGCGCAAAAGGGAATCGACGGGGCCCTTGACTTCTTTGAACATGCAATGACCAAAATGGGCAGGGGAGGTACAAAGCATGATGCTGCGAGGAAAGATAGAGGTCTGAGGAAAAGAGGTTGTCGTCCGCAGTTATCCAACTTTGCACGAGGACTGTCACATGCATAGAGAGCCGTGGAAGACGATTGGTGTGAAATTGATATAATTGGCCCCAGATTGACCTGTTCAATGATTTATTCGAGGTGTTGTTTCTTCGTTATATGATGGTGCTGGGTGACGATTTCTCATCTTCAAACGGAAAGTACTAACCACCTTGCCATTAAGCCACCAGCACGACTGTGTCCTAACGCTGTAAGTCTAAGATCCGTTTCTTTTGAACACTTGTAATATACTTACCACTCGTATTCTTAACGCAGCACACCATGGGGGACTGCCTACATATTATGGCGGGGGCAGGTGTACTCGAAGGCTGGTCGCACTACATCTGGCATTATGTAACGAAGGAACTTGGCCACAGTAGACGTTGAGTGTTCCATAATGCACCAGCCTTCAGTTTTTACCTTTATTGTTGTATCAACTTATCATCTTACTTTTGCATCGGGTTTCGAGACCAAATATGCATTGGATAACAAGCAATGCACATCTCCCCACACTGGTGGCGGTAGCAAGCAAGGAGGTGGAACTTACCTCTCCAATTACAATGGTCCAGCTTCAAGCTTCAAGTCTCACTGCAGTGTTCCAACCTAACATTGAAATTCAAAACGCGCCCCGGCACCGGGGAACCTGTAATGAGTGGCACACGTGTAAGTACGTGACGAGTACTGACACTGAATATATCCAGGCAGTATGATACAGCGGTGAGTCGATTTGATGCCAATGTGTTAAACCTGTTCGCCCTTGTACAGCCTTGGTACAGCCACTGCGATTCATACTTAGATGGACATGTATCTCAATGGTTTCAACTTTATCACTGCGACAGCTCACACTAACGTTACTCCATTGTGTGTAGTTCAATTTACTTATATGGTTACATTATGCTTACCATTTTTTCTTCAAGCAACCTCGAGCAATGTCAGCCGGTGTCCGCCGTCTCATGAATCGATTCTTCCCAAAGAACAACTATTCTGTGACCATTGCTGGTCTTGCTTATGGTGGTAAAACCACTCTCCTGTGCTTGCTCAAGCTTGGGAAGGTTATCGAAACCATGCCCACATTCGGTACTAAAGTCGAAATTATTGAGACTTCCACGGCAAGTGGCAAGACTCTCAAGTTTATAGGCTGGGATGTTGGAATTGGCTGCGCTAGTCCCCGGTCTACGATTAGCTTATACACGTCCCATCGGGATGCGATGATCTGGGTCGTCGACAGCAGTAACCGAGAGAACCTTCGCGAAGACGTTGAAGTCTTGAAGTCCGTCCTTGAAGATGTTGATTCCCAGAAAATGGTGATGGGGGCTGACAATGTGTGGCCTCAGAAAGATTATCCTGTTCTGATGTACTAATCCTTTCCCATTTCACTGTTGCCTGTGTATCTCACCCGCCGTTCCGTAGACTTGCAAATAAACAAGATCTTCCGGGGGTCATGTCAATTGATGAAATTCGGAGAGCCTTTGCGCCGGCATTATCTGGTCGTACTGCATCGATATTCAAGACATCCCTAACCCAGAATACCGGGCTTCCTGATGCCTTTGAGTGGCTTCTCTTCGCTCTAAATAATGCTTCGGCTGGAAAGGCCACGCTGCTGAAGGCTCAGCCTACATTAGGTCCTAGCGCTAGCACTCTAGCGGAGAAGTTCAGTTCCTAGTTAGGCCGCGCTGAGGATGATTCGGATCCACAAGAGTTCATCGAGCAATTCCAATCACTCTCCCTCCCTGCTTGGGATCATTATACCCATATTCGTATTGCTTTGGTTCTTCTGACTACATATGGCCGTCAAAAAGGTCAGTGCATGTCTAGTCTAGTTGCCCTGAAATCTGGACTCATGTTCAACTCAGGGAAAGATATGATATTTGACGGCATTAAGAAATACATTGCCGAGAGTCCTCAGACACAAGATCGAAAATTCCATGTCACCATGACTTACTTTTGGATTCAGATCGTGCATCTCGGTATCCGTGGTATCATGGCGTTGGAGCCCTCAAGTGCTTCTACCTCGCTGACAACGTCTCCTTATGCTTCCGCGAAGCAATTCCCTGCATTTCTTCTGCTCAACCCATATGTTGCGGACGGGAACCTATGGGCAGATTACTACTCCAAAGAGGTGATGATGAGCCCTGCAGCAGAAACAGGGATGGTGTTACCTGACAAGAAGCCTTTACCGAACCTTCTCATTCGAGATGCTATTCAAAGCGCTGTAGCTGTGACAGAAGAATCCATTTGAATTGCCCAGTATACCACACAAACATACCTACGGGACCGTGGATGGTAGGGCTGTCCACGGGTTTCATGGCGTTAAGCACGATTGTCCTCTCCACGTCCCTTGACTCCACTCTGAACCTATGGGATGTGTATCTCGTCCCTCCCAGCCCATTCTCGTCCAGTATAGATGAACGAAGAGCAGTAGGGAAGAAATGCACCGCTCACACGGAAGCCAGCGCTGCAAATCGCAAAGACGAACTAGAACTGCGGACTGCAAATCGGGAGGTTTGGACGGGTAAGGCTTCGATGCACTGCTTCCCTGCACCGTCCCCATTCTCGGGTTCCCTTACAGGATTGAAGAGTTGAAGCAGGAGTCCCGAAAGAGTGTAATGCTATCGTCAGACGATATGGATAATGAATAGTTGTCCCACGCACTGAAGCCCCTTTCCCCCATAAGCCTGTCTTGTTATCAACCCTTTCACAAATAAATTTACTGAGCTCGATGATTTATTCAATGAACATTGAAGTCACAGTCACAAAGTCCGAGTTGTAGACAACTTTTGTATACAAACATCATTCTTCCTCATAATGGATCCAGGTGTTCCCATTGTCGTAGATAATGGAACTGGAGCAAGTCCTTTGCCTCTCCTAATTTTCCACAATCTCACCCAAACACACAGTTCGTCAAAGTTGGCTACGCAGGTTCCAATTTCCCCGAACATGGTGCGTACCACCCAATCGTCATAATCTCGACAAATGCAGACACATACTCTCCCAGTCTTCCCCTCCATCGTCGGACGTCCAATCCTTCGTGCCGAAGAACGCGTCGGGTCTGCCGTCATAAAAGACATCATGATCGGGGATGAGGCTACTGCCAACCGGAATTACTTGCAGGTAACGCAGCCGATGGAGCATGGAATCGTGAAGAACTGGGAAGACATGAAACATCTATGGGATTATACCTTTGATGAAAAGCTACGACTTGATCCGCAGGGGCGGAAGGTGCTACTGACGGAGCCGCCGATGAACCCCAAGGCCAACAGGACGAGGATGTGCCAAGTTATGTTTGAGGAGTATGGATTTGATGGTGTATATGTGGCCATTCAGGCGGTGTTGACGCTGTACGCGCAGGGTGCGAGTTCTCTGTTGTTATTGTTGTTGTTTTTTGGCTGATGGTCGAGACTTTTTGTTGTAGGTCTGACGACTGGCGTGGTGGTGGACTCTGGGGACGGGGTTACGCATATCGTGCCGGTGTATGATGGGTTTTCTCTACCACACTTGACTCGTCGTTTGGATATCGCAGGGCGGGATGTGACGCGGTACCTGATCAAACTTCTCCTGTTGCGCGGGTATGCATTCAATCGGACAGCTGATTTCGAGACCGTGCGCGAGATCAAGGAGAAGTTGTGCTACGTCAGGTTCGAAGAGCAGCGCATGGTCTTTGTGTTGTAATTGATCAGCTACCCAGCTACGATCTTGACCTTGACACACGGCTGTCGGAGGAGACGACGGTTTTGGTGGAGAGTTACACAGTATCTATCTCATCGATTTCTCTTCAAGGTACCTACTACTAACCTCCAGGTCCGATCCAGCTCCCAGATGGTCGCACGATCAAAGTTGGTTCCGAACGATTCGAGGCGCCCGAATGTATGTTCCAACCACATCTTGTAGACGTCGAGCAGCCCGGTGTGGCAGGTCCGATTTTCCTCCCTTCTCTTCCCTTGCTTCCTCCTCTCATCTTCTTTTATCTAGAAATGCTCTTCCAAACAATTCAAACCGCAGCCCTTGATATCCGTAGTGAGTTGTACAAGCACATCGTCCTCTCTGGTGGTTCCAGCATGTACCCTGGCCTTCCAAGTCGCTTGGAGAAGGAGATGAAGCAGCTCTATCTCACCACCGTTCTCAACGGCGATCCCACACGTCTGAACGTATGCTCCACCTTTATCGTCTTTCCTCGAATTTGTCTCATCTACTATCTATAGAAATTCAAGATAAAGATAGAAGACCCGCCACGCAGAAAGCACATGGTGTTCCTCGGGGGTGCTGTCTTGGCGGATATCATGAAGAACCGGCAGGAATTCTGGGTGTCAAGAGCAGAGTGGTACGAGCAGGGTGAACGATCGCTGGAGAAGTTGAATCGTAAAGGGGATTAATGACATGGCCTGCGCTGCGAGATGTATCATAACGATGAACCCGTTTATTCTGTATCACCTTTATAACGAGTAAGTATAGCTTGTAAGTGTAAGATATTAGGGTGTCTGTTTCATCTCGTTCCGTTCTAAGTCAGAAAACCCGTGCACTAGCGGGCAATCTATTCCCAAAAGCCTGTCCAGAGCTCCATCTTTCTAAGTTCCAGCACTTGGGTGCCTCTAATGATATCCTGACTCTGAATGAGCCGTAGCTCCCGCCCCCTCATACGCCGGATCTTCCTCAACGGCACTTTCACATCCTCCTCGTCATCGGTAGGCAGCCTGTCCTCCTCTGGGAGCGCCTGCGAATACTGGTGCGTCACGCTCAGCACAGCGTGAGTCTTGGTGAGCGCCCACGATGCTGCCCGCGATACAGGGGTCTCCCCGTCCGTGCAAGGAGTGTCAACGTGGAAATGGGCGAGGAGGAGGGAGGAGAAGAGGTCCCCGACCCCGGAGAAGTATCCGGGGATGAGTGGAACGGATTGTGCGTGGACAGTGGATGATGCTCCGGTGGAGCAGATGCAGAGGAGGGAGGGAGTGGAGGGGGGCTGGGATAGGTTGATTGAGGGTGGGGTGACGTCCGCGAGCCAGGGCTTGAATGGGATGGAGGAAATGACGACGTTGGGGACGTGGTATTCGTCGTGCAAGATCTTCAAAGCGCGTTTGAGGGACGCGTGGTCTTTGAGCTCGACCTTGGTGAGCGTTCTTTTTGGCCATGGTGTCAGATGATAGGTGTAGGGGGGGGGGAGGAAAGGGAGCTCACTCTACTTCGAACCAGTTGGGGGTTATTACTGTTGCGAGGGGGAGCATTTCGCGGTATACGGGTATGACGTCCTCTGCTACATAGAGACGGCCTGCGTCACCCATCACGGCTGCATTTTGGAAGAAGAAAAAAAAAAAAAGATGAGTCGGGAGGAGTTGTTTAGTGGAAGGGAATCGTACGGTCTAATAGGTAGACTAGACCCGGCTTCTCCTGCTTCAGCTTTCGCACTAGATTGGCGATAGCAGAAAGGCTCTCTGCACCGGGTATGTAACCTAGGAAAATATTAATTTCGGAGGGTAAAAAAAAAAGAAAGTCCTGTCGAGACGAACCTGTGAGCAGTCTGGTGGGTACCAGCATCTCATTGGTCTCCAAAATGCCGAATATAGCATTCAATTCATCTGCACTAGCTTTCGTTCCGCCTCGGCTGGCATATCCTAGTTGTCAAAAAAAGTGGGGGGGAGGGGCCTTTGTCAGTTACATTACCCGCACACAAGAACCCTTCGTACCTGAATGGTTGGAGAAATGGACGGTGTTCACTACCTTGTTTAAAGAGGAGCGTTCGGACCATACAAGTAATCAAGGAGGAAAACAGCAAGAGAGCTTACATCGACGTCGTACCCGAGACACTGGAGGGGGAAGACAGCTGCTTTTCCACCTACGTAGCCGAATACCACATGAGATTGGATGCTTAACACTCGTTCGCAGGTGGATGCCATGCCAGTGCCAGTGCCAGCAGTGCTACTTGGTTGGGTGCTGACAACTCGACGAGACGGAACATCCGAGTCCGAATAACCCGGATATTCCCTGTGGATACCCGAGGGCCGAGTCGCCCGCCAGACTTTGCCAGTTTTAGTAGGGGGGGCCACAGAACCCGTAAAAAAAAAAAAAGAATTTGGGTCTGGCGTGACGTTTCTAAAATAAGAACTCTCGCTTGGTATTCATATACATTGCTACAAGTACATTTTATACTATTGTGGCGGGTTGCTGTCGTATCACCACATAATCCAACTCGACACCTCAAATCCTCAGTATGGGTCGTGGATAGTCACTTCACAATGTCGCCTTCCTAATGATAAAATCCAAGGCCTCGAAGATGTCGACAGCCCCGCTCACATTTCGGTTTGGTTGTAAAAATCAAACTCTCAGCCTGAAACTCCAGCTCATCAGCGGCAACTCGACCGACAATTCGACCCTGCTTTCGCCAGCGCCGCACACACCCAGGTCGCCCCACCGTGCAGGGACTCGGAGATGGCGAGAGGGAGAATAATGGTCAAGATGTGTCTCATTGATTGGTATCATCATGACCAAGTCTCGTTTGACGACGTCCCCAAGGCCTGGCGCGTCTTGTGGTTGCTACCTATAAGTCGGTTGTTTTTATGCCATGTGGTGACGCGGTATCGTTTCTGAGGAGAAATTACGTTCCAGCAAGGAGAGGGCCGTACAATTTACGGGCAGTTCACCAGCCGTAGGCTGCATGCGGTTGTAAATTACTGCGGGGAGCATGTTCGAGTTAAGAGAACACCATAGATAACTAAAGACTGTACTTTGCATGTCTCGAATCCCAAACGCAGCGTGGTTAATCGAACCATTCTCCTCTTCTGTAGAGAGGGCATACAAGTGTAAAAAGGTCATATTTCTTTCAACGAGGTCGTGAAGCGACGGATCTACAGCTCCTCATCAGTGATTTTTGTCATTGGACGGGAATAACGGGACAAACAGAGGAAGGGTGTCCCAATCCCACGTGAAGGATGGGTATCTTCAGAAGAGTATAGTTAGGGGAGTCATGGGTGATATAGTTCAATGCCCTGGTACGGGTAGATTGACGCGCCAGTGGGAGTGAGAGTCGTTCTCACCAGAGTCACCACAAGTCAACATGATAAAGCATCTAGTAACAGTGCCTCCTGAATCGGACCCTCTACCACCACCTAACATAAGGTTGTCCGAGTCGCGCGCCTCGCTTAAAAATCAGAGATGTCGTCCATCATTCAGTGCGATTGAGCAGTCCTCTTCCTTTTTTTGTTTTTTTTTTTAATCGACGGCCGATTGAATATTGTTGGATGCGTCGTGGGGTGATGGCGCCTTGACAACCCCCCAGGTGGTAACTGTCTGTAAGGGTCCGGCTCCAACATGAACTTGAAGTTCCCAGGACACGTACACGCTGAGGTACGCCCCCAGGGCCGACGAACTCGGGGGACAAATATGGCGAGGTCGGTCTATGTAATTCGGAAACATAGAACATCAGTATATGGAACCCAGGTTAAACGACTTGTCAGTTGTTGTATACCAATTCACCCCAGACTCGGACCACGACTCCGGAAAACCCGTTTGGCGAAGTTGCTTCAAGTTGGGGCGCCTGGGCGATTGATGGATGTCACGGTGATCATCGAAATGTCATTCTGAACATCATGTCCAACCGTTTACCAACGTGATGGTAAGATTTGAACTGGAACTTTTGACTCGAGGAAGTCGAAAATGAATTACTAGTCTTTCAACCTATCGTACGGTACTATGTAGCATATAACCATGAAGAGTTCTGCCTTATGTTTTTTGCCTGCCTGCCGAACACCACGGTCCGATGGTTTGATTGTTGAAACCTGGAGCCGTTGATCCGACGGTGTCTGATCTAAGGGGGGGCGTGCCTGGATATTTCTCTTCAATTCATACAGTAAACTTGAACTTACACAATGAACTGGTCATCGCGATACCAAGGAAGGCACCAATTTTACTGGAAGGGGCAGTGCGCCATGCATGCAAATCACACGTCCGAGGATCTAGAGGTCCTGTGTCTACTACTCGAAGGAGTTGTCTAATTCTGCAGGTGTATAAGTATGAAGGAAGAGGTGCTCGTGGCAGTTTCGTCCACTCAACCTGTCATCCTCGTTTAATTGCTTATTCATGCATTCTTTTAGAATATACAGAGTTGCCCTATCGTGTTTACTCCTCTCCTTATCTCTATGTCGCGCTGTGGTCGTTCCAGCTCCCTCGAGTACTATTAAATACGATTTCGTCATTGTCGGAGGTGAGTCTTTTACTAATTTCTTCTGAAAGAAATCATGGTATAAGAGTGCCAGGTGGTACCGCCGGCAACGTGCTCGCAAACCGTCTCTCAGAGAATTCGAATTGGAATGTCCTCGTTCTTGAAGCCGGGCCAAAGCAAGTATATTTCCTTTCCCATGTCAAGAATGGGATTGATTGACTTGCGGAATTTTTCCAACTTCAGCAATGACGGTGTCCTTGACGTCGCCATCCCCTTCCTGTGCACGGACCTTACACCCAATACGCCATGGGACTGGAATTACACCACAACACCCCAGGCAGGATTCCGTGGACGATCCATTCCATACGCCCGAGGTCATATCCTAGGTGGTTCCAGCTCCGTTAGTAAGTCTCTTCTTTATTTCTTTCCCTCCCCCCCTTTTAGATCGCTCGCTCATCTGCTTCAACCAGACTTTCTAGTCTACACTCGTGGCTCAAGAGATGACTGGGATCGGTATGCCTCTGTCTCAGGAGACAAAGGCTGGTCATGGAATAGCATGCAAGCCTATTTCAAGAAACACGAGCGCTTTCAACCACCTGTCGACGGTCACAATACCACTGGACAATTCGATCCTACTGTTCATGGATTCAACGGCATGACAGCCAACACTCTCCCTGGCTTCCCTACGTCTATCGATGGCCGCGTCATTGATGCGATTGGCCAGTTGGGAGGTGTCCAGTCATTTGTCCTTGACCACAATAGTGGAAATGGACTTGGTATCGGTGAGTTGTGTGTCGGTGCATGACTCGGATGTCCTGAATCCTGACAGACTTTCCATTCGTGAGGGTGGTTACAGCAAACCGCAAACGGACCAAGCAGGGATAGCTCCGCAACGTCGTACCTTGCTCCCAAGTTCCGCAATAGGTCAAACCTCCACATCGTTCTCGGTGCCGAAGTCTCCCGCATCTTGCAAACCAGTCCTTCAGCTGCCTCACATACCTTCAAAACTGTTCAGTACCGCATCGGGAGCGGAGGTAAGTCAATTCCCGACCGTCCCCACGGGCTTATATATTCATAATGTCGACCAACACAGCACTCCAAACCGTGTCAGCCACAAAGGAAGTAATTCTGTCCGCGGGATCAGTCGGCACGCCCCACATCCTGTTGAACTCTGGCATCGGTCCTTCTACGCAGCTCCAGTCTGTCGGTGTCACGCCCATCGTCGATCATCCCGGCGTAGGCGCCAACATGTCCGACCATCCATTCCTTCTGAACGCTTTCAGTGTCAACGGTAACGGCACTTTCGACGAGTTTGAGCGGAATACGACACTCCAGCAGCAGGAAATCGCCATTTGGCAGAAAACAGGCAAAGGACTCCTGACTGACATCGTTGCCTCACATATCGGCTTCATGAGGCTCCCAGACAACGACCCAATCTTCAAGACAGTAAAGGACCCGTCAGCAGGCCCAAACTCTGGGCATCACGAGTTCCTAGTATCTGTGAGTTTTTTCCATGTTTTTTTTTTTTCAAGTTTCACCGCTTGATGTTTATGCCGTGTTGTCTTATACGTTACCAGAACGGCATCGCCGCTCCCACCCCAGCTGGGAATTTCCTGGGTCTGAGCACAATCGTCGTATCTCCTGCGGCACGCGGGTCCGTCAAATTGGCCTCCTCTGACCCCTTTGCTGCGCCCCTCATCGACCCTGGACTCCTTAATTCCGATTTCGACAGGAAGGTGATGCGCGAAGCTGTCAAGCTTGCTGTGCACTTCACGACTGCACCTGCATGGGCAGGGTACGTCACCGGCCCTGTAGGTGCCCTGGCGACCGCGCTGAATTCGACAAATGTGGATGACGCGCTGGATACGTACATCGCGGCGAACACGAATGTGATCTGGCACCCTGTTGGGACGTCGAGCATGTCGCCAAAGGGAGCGTCGACTGGCGTTGTGGATCCGGATTTGAGGATGAAAAAGGTGGTTGGTGTGAGGATCGTCGATGCCTCTGTGTTCGTGAGTCTGGACTAACCCCCCCCCCCCCCTCCTTTGTTGATGAATTGACAATACAATTCCTTAGCCGTATGTGCCTAGCATGCATACACAGGTGCCTACATACGTGCTGGCGGAGAGGGCATCTGACCTCATCAAGGCTGCGTACTCGCACTAATTGTGATTCGTTCCTTCCGTCGTAAACTCTACTTACTACATCACTACTTACTTTCTACTCCCAAAACTTACTCTTCTTCGGTTGTTATGTGTACATTATTAATATTCTCGTTTATCTCGGACACTTTTATCGGCTAGAGGGGTGGCTGTTTAACGTTTCCAACTCGGATTTTCGTTACCTTAATTCGCTCAATCTTTATTCCTCGACATGTTGACATTTGTTACACCGCTGATGGACGGTTTGAAAGGGTTTCTGGTGCGCCTCCAGATCTGCTCTCGATCCTACTGGGGATGAGCACCGCGGACCAGAGTATAAACAGCCATCAGCATCAACGATTTATGTAGATTTATTTGAGTGCCTGCACAGAAAAGGGAAGGACACCGAGAACAGCCGACGGTACATCCTGGATGTCGTATGGCAGGCCACAGTTGGTTATAGTCAATGACGTAAGCCAGCACATGCGGTGCGGGGTACTTACCGGCGGCATCCTCGGGTTTCGGGCCGGTCCCATCTGAAGGTTGTTGGGCTGTTGGAAGAGGAGGGGGAAGAGGAAGAGGAAGAGGAAGAGTGGTGGGGTGGAAGCTGGACACTGGGGTTGAAAGAGCTGCTGGTAGTAGGTACATTAGCGGTCCGATTCGCTTCTCCCACTGAGGTCCGGGGGCGGGGTAACAACAACTCGTCCGAGTCATCAAGCTGAGGCCTGAGATCTTGAGAGGGTGATTGTCAGACGGCTCGTTATGTGCTTGTTGTACCTGATGATCCATGATCCTTGTTAGAGGCTGTTAGAGGTGGAATTCGAAGAAAAAGAGGAACCTAAACACCTGATGGAAGATTGGGCCATGGCTCTTCTCAATGTGCCCTGGTACAAAGTAAATTATAGCAGTGGAAGTAGAGCACCATAAACTGAATCCGAGCCTCGCTCTTCCTTTCCTACTCCAAGACGGCTGCTACTTGAGAATACAGTGGTACAAGTAAAGCAAAAGACTTCAAAAACTGTTTTGGGCCAAGTTTGACATCACTGACGGAACCTGAACCGCAGGTCCGAGTCACGCCACCGACGCGCTGTTGACTTGCTCCGAGAGTCTTTTTGCTTCTGCTCCACTCTCATCCTCGGCAGCGACGAAATCACGTTTATTTTTACGAATAATTATTCCCTAAGAAATGTCAGATGGCTCCAGGTGAATATACCCTTTCTACTGTGGCTCTCGTTACTCAAAAAAACTTTCCTCATACAAGACTGCGACAATCATGGTCCGCCGCACTGAACGACGCTGAAGCACAATTTCGCCAGCTTCTCACCTCTCCTTCGACAGAATGGAAGCGGATATCGAATATTGTCGAAACTTTGCCTAGCAAGAAAGGGAAAGCACGGGTTGCTGTCATGCCAGAATTGTCTGATGTCGTGGTTCATCGCAAGTTGAGCAAGGTCGGGAATGAAATATACAGGCTCGTCTTGGATATTCCAACAGCAGAGGAATTTGTGACCTTGGAGCCTTGGAAGGCGGTCTTGTCGACACCAGAGCTCAGACAGGAATGGGATCCGGCCGTGGAGGAGGCTCATTTGTTGGAGATGTTTGATCATACCACTCGCATATCCAAGACAAAATTTTCTCTGGGTTGGCCTGCAAAGTGAGCTCCTGCTGTCCTTTGTGTGTATTGAGACTTGACTGTACCACAGCCCTCGAGATGCTGTCACTATATCCCGTTTGATCCATGACCCTTCGACCGTTATTGACATTACCACATCCCTACCTCGTTCGCCGGATGAGCCAGCGTACCTGCGGCCCTCTCCCCCGTTTGTCAGGTCCCACGTCACGCGTTCGTATTTTGGTTTTTTAAAATTTTTTTTTTACGCATCTCAGACTTGTTCTGACCCCTCTACGACAGTGTTCGCGTGGTGTATACAATATGTACGACCGCAATCACCTTCATCCGCACCTGGAGAGCTGTCCAAAAGAAAGAACCCTTCAGGTGGTAGGATAAGAACGACCTGTTTCTGGCAACACGATTTGAAAGCTCTTTTTAACTTTGGGTCGACATCTGGGTTGGCCCAACAGCTCTCTACCATGACAATAGGACTGCTGAAAACCGTGAAGAAGAGAGCAAGCCGCATACCGAAGCTAACAGGGTACGGTTACGGTGTCAGCCTAGGGCGTATTCGATTTGAGATTGATCGTGAAGCCCTTACCGTGGAATATTCGATCATCCCTGAAGATGACGAACGCACCACCCCAAACGAAACTGTTCATGGGATGGATGAAGTGCATGCCCTTCGCGAACAACGTCGACTGACGCGTTCCGTAGAATGTGTCCTGCCGTCATCTGAGGGATGGGACGTCCAAATAACTACGAAAGGTTCTTCTGAAGAAGTAGAACAACTCCCTTGGTCCGCTCGTGCCATTCGAAGTAGCTCTACCCCATCTTCGCCTCAACCTTCGTCTAATCCTCCGAATCAAATTGTACTCCGACTCACTCATGCTGCATTAATTGATGATCATTCAGTCCTGAAAGTTAGAGTCGTAATCGAGATTTCTGGCCCCTCTAGTGGGCTGCGTCTCAATGGTCTTCCTCATGCTATTCAGGATGTAGAAGACCGAGATCCCTCGTCATCCTTCAGCGCGGAGCAGATTCTTCAGGATGTTTCGAGTATCGACCTCAGCCTCCACACATCATCGTCATTGGGAACAGTCCAGAGCACAGTTTCTACCTCTCCTTCAATCCAAACAATTGTTCGTCCAACTGAACGTTCTGCCGCGGCCGATAAGTCTGTTCTGTCTAGAGTGCGGAGAAACTACATATACTTTTCGTCGCTTCTACAAGAACCAGAAGCTAAATGGAGACGAAGTATGTACACCCCACTCCTTTGCTAACCTTTGCCTTACCTCTTTGTTTCGGAGCTACGGACGCTCGGGGAGTTTCTATTACGCAACTCGACTCTATTGATCCCACTCTCGTCGTTTACCGGGCAGAAGCGACTTTCGTGGGCGTCGGACTCTGGGACTTGTACGGAGCAATTGCATCGCCCGGAGCCAGGTCCTATTGGGATAAACAACACGAAGATGCTGTACTACTGGAGGACGTTAACGAGCTTACCGAACTTTGGCATTACAAGACTAAACCGGCTTGGCCTGTCAAGTAAGTGCCTAATTAGAAATCAGATGCACAAGTATATTGATGCCATTACCCAGTGGCCGTGATTCTGTCCTCCTAAAGACCGTCTATAAATCCCCGACGACCATTCACGTATTCTCATTCTCTGCAGATGACCCACATCTCTTCCCGAACATCCCACAAGCGGAACCTAACGTTATTCGTACTCAAGTTGATTTGCAGGGCTGGGCCATCGAAGCCCTCTCGCCAACTACGACGCTCCTGACGCTCCTTGAACAATCTGACCCCAAGGGATGGGCAAACAAGACCGCCATACCTACGCAGATGATAAACTCGTTAGCAGGCATCGGTGAATTTGTAATCAAATGTGGCGGTCCTCCCGTCATCACTCGGCTAGCAGGTGCGAAGACCAACGAACTACGTTACGATCACGAACGAGCGAGTTTTAGGATTGAATACGAAGCCTCTGCCAGCCGACGGACGTCAGGTGCGAGTTCTGACGAGTGTGGTATATCAGCCTCACCTGTTATTGAATGTGAGATTCGGTGCGATATCGACACTTGGGCTTATTCCCTGGATATTGTGGTGGATCCTCCGCCGCAGACTATCTCCTGTCTTCGTCGACATCGATTATCTACAGAAGGCGGGGGGTTATGGATTTCCCTGGCGCATGAAGCTATGTTCGTGGACGACGACCGACTCTTAACAATTGTTCGACGTGCACCCGGGAAGGAGAAAGGTCTGGTGATGGTGAATGGGGCAAAGGTGGTCGTTGATGCAGAAGAACTTCCGGAGCACGAGATCAAATCACTCGCGAAGCAGAAGCGAGTGAAACCACTTCGGATCCCACTCGATCAGCCTCCTGTGATGGGTGTCATACGACGACGAAGAGCAGAGTGGGATGAGGATTCCGTGGCTACAAGTTCGGACGCTCCCATCCAGATAAATACAACAGGCACTTGGGCTTCAGCGCCAAAGATTTCAAGTCCGCTGGTCAGATTTTTCAGCTACGCTGTGGATCAAGCGACTTCTACTACGCAACAGGCTGTCGCGGCGATATCTCCTGCGACTGTAGCGGGTGGCACGGCGGTACCTTCTCCATTGAAACACCCAATGCAATACGCTTTGGACGCCCTCGCATGGACGCAGGAGGTGCACGCGACCTTCTCGTCTGCAGGCTGGGACTTTCTCTCCGACAAGGGGCTGCCGATGCATAGGAAACTTGCGCCGGAGATCTCACCCGTCATTCCTGTGCATAAGGGGATGAAGGTCATTGAAGGCGTTTCAGCGGAGGAGCTTGCCACGGTCATCGTGGAGGCGAATTGTAGGAAGAAGTGGGATGATAGACATGACTCTGCGCATGTCCTTGAATCATTTGGTGGAGAGTCAAAGACCGCGTTTGTCGTCTGTAAAACTGGTTTCCCATGGCGCGACCGGGGGTTTTACTTGGCTTCTGTGATGGCGCGGGCTTATACACCTCCCACGTTCTCAAGGAAAAGCACTGAGTCTGGAGAAGTGGCAGAACGGTCCAACGGTGTCAAAAATGCAATATTCTACGTCTCTGCCTCTTTCAGCCCTGACTCTGCTGCGATGTTCTCGTCTGCAAAATACAATCCGTATTTACTACCTGTGGGCCGTGTGTATGTGGATGCTTGGATACTGGAGACTCTAGATCCGTACACGAAGGAGAAATATGCAATTCCCTCGACGAGATGTACGAGGCTAGTTGCTGTGGATTATGCTGGTGCTATCCCTGCTGCGGTCAATTCGATGATCAATGCCACGCTCCCCCGAGCCATTCTGGGTGTAGAGTCATTTATTAAAGGCTCTTCTCCTTTGCCCACCACCCGATTACCCGCCCCGGGACTGATCATCACGGATAAGAAGATGGATGAACATCATTTGACGACGACTGGATGGAAGCTAAGAAAACGAGATGAAAGTCGGGTGCTGGTTTATACGAAGTATACTCCGGAAGACCGGGTATATGTTTCTACTATTTTTGTCACTCTTCCGCCACACATGGTTTCCCCTCCTTCTCCCCCCCAGTCGCCTAATGGTGGCCCTATTACTGGTACAGACCAGATGACGCCACGTGCAAACAGGCGAGCTCTCAGCTCCAGCCCACCCACTCACCTGTTCGCCGATGATTCGGCTCAATCCTCTAGCGCACCAAGCTCTCTTGGTAATGATACCATTTTACCGCACCCCTCGCCCCCTGAACCTTCTTCACCTGTTCTTGCACCTTCACCTCTCCGACGTCGAACCCCATCTTCAACAAGTACCTCTGCACCTGACGGTGTGCCAGACACTTCGTTGCGAGGTCGTGCGTCCTCGTCTGCATTTACCCTGAAGGGAGAGGTGCGCCCGTCAATGGACTTGCTAGTTGCAGAGCTTGTGGTTGATTCGAAGCTCTACCCTGATGGGTGCGATGTCATTTTGAACTCGAGGATGCGAGCAAAATGTAAAACCGGGCACGCCGAGAGAGAAACATGTATCCCGTTGAACTCAGCATCTCCTTCTTCATCTGGGACCGAGGAGTCTGCTGGCACTATCCTTCCATTTTCATGCAAGATTTACACAGTCCCATCGTCACCTCTGCATTCATCGGGGCTGAATGAAGGCCAAAACCCTACCAGGCATCTGCTAAAACTGACTCTTCCGACTGCACAGTACCAGATGTCCACTGTGAGAGATCCGTTGACAGGAGAGATGCGTGGCGCACCACCACGTCCTGGTTGGTTAATAGAGATGCAGGAGGGGGGTGTGGTTGTGGATGTTGAGGTGAGACCTCTTGACGGTGAAGAGGGGAACGGGGGGCGGTGGAGGGCCAGGGTAGATGGGAAAGAAGTGGGAGTTGTCGGAGAGAAAGAGTCATTAACTAGTCTTGGGAGAGAAGAGCTGTTGGATAATAGGGTTTCGAAGATGGGTGTGCTTTCAAGGTTGGTTTGTACTTCGGTTTCCGTTGTTGGGGTACTTATATTGCCATTCTTACCAGGACAATGACTGACGCAGAACCCCTGCCGGATGAACTCAAGGCACCGGTAGCTATTGCAAATGATTTTCTGGACCCTACTATCGTGGTTTCCGCCACGGCAAATGCATCTACGCAAATCAAAGAGTGTGATTCTATAACAGAAACTAAAGAGGATGAACCGCGTCTGGTGAGCTTACATTTAAGTATATTTTTGATCGTGTTCTTACTTTTCGACAGACGAGCGACCAACATGAACCCTCATCAACGTCATCATCTCCGATACTGACACCTGGCACGCATGTAGCTTCTGGGGGAGGCTTCCTTGGCTTCTTGCAAGCCTACAATAACCCGTTGACACGGTTCACGACGCCCAACACAACCGCAACCACTGTGACCGACGCTTCCACTACCACGACGGAAACTGACACGCCAACAGCAGATTCTGCGTCTTCCCCGACAACAAACACGGCTTCGTGGAAGCTACCCGGAGGTTTTGGGGATATCGATGCTGCAGGAATATTCCTTAATACTCCTAATGAGAATGCGGGCACGAAGCGACTGTATCCCATGTCGACGGTGCTGGCCGCGGCGCTAATAGCTTTCTTGATTGGGTCTTTGCTGAGATCGCTACTGTCACCTGCGGATTTTATTTACGTTGTTACTGATCTGCGGGAGGCGGAGGAGTCAGGCAGCGTGGCTGGATGGAGAGAGATTCGACGGCTCCTGGAGGTGAAGTATGTTGCGGGTGGATGGGACTTTCAGGTTGCAGTGGTGCGACGGCATTGAGTGGGGTAGTCGGGGCTGCTCATCAGATAATTTTAATGTAGTATATTGAGTATAGTATGGTGGGCGCCCTAGTGTAATCTGCTCGTGTTTCATTGACTGACCCAGCCGTAATGATCCTAGTCCTATCACTGATAACAAATTTAAAGTCATGGGGAAAAAAGTAACATATCTGGGACGTTCTCCAAAAATACACTTAGGGTTACAAAAGAAAGAAATGCCTAGAATACTCTGGCTTTCACATGAGCATGTAGATGCTTCCCGCGGTGGATGGGCACGAAATACTCCCTAAAACTGATATCCTGAACTCTAATCAGGTATGTCAAGCAATCAGCTTCCATCATTATACATGTCCCATTTAGAGAAAACCTACGTCGTCCCATCTTCGACAGTCAACACCAACTTCCTGTACAAATTCGCGAAGATAAGGTAAAGCTCGCACCATGCAAGGCTATAAGGCCAATATTGGCAACATATTATGTGACCACAAAACCAATGAATGAACGCACTTTATACCGAGGCAACTTCTAGGCCCTTTCGAAAAGGCCACTAAATATTTATCGAGCTCGTGTGAATCTTTTTGAAGCCAGCGCTTGGGCGAAAAGGTGTAGGGATTCGGGAAAATATCTGGATTAAGATGAACGACTGTGGCACCCATGGAAACCACAGTCTAGTCACAGACGCATCAGACAAGTGAGAAATGCATGTCAAGAAAACCAATCTCCGAAAAAAAAAAAAAAACTCACTCCGGGTGGAATATCCTCGCCAGATATTTCGGCTGCCATGGGTCCAACAATTCTAGGCAATGGTGTTACTACCCCGTGGGCCATCCTCAAGGACTCCTTGATTACAGCAGTCTAGAATTGATCCATAAGTTCCTGGTGCTGAAATATAACGGACGTGACAAACGAGGAATGGCAATTTCTCGAGAGTGTCATATCCAACAGCAGAATCTTTATCAATCCACGCTTCTTTCAGCTCTTTCACAAGCATTCTGTGTACGCTAGTGTCGCTGAGAACGTAATATGTTCCAACGGTGCAAACGTTTCCAACAGTATCGCTACCAGCAAAACGCATATAAAGGCCTTCGTCTAGAAGCCACGTTCGAGATACGGGTGGTAAGCGCTGATTGTCGGGTTGTGGGGTTAAAAGATGATGATATATCGTCTCGTGTTCGACGTTCTCCAAAGAAGAAGGATTTCGTAGGAGCTCGTCAATTTGAGCACCCATTTGCTGTCGTTGTTCTAGAATGCCTATAGTGCCCGGTTTCAGATACGCCGCCATCGATTCTGGAACGCTCAGCATGAAGTTTTTGATCCAGGGGAAATATTTGAACACCCAGATCATGGGGAGTGTCGCATCCATTGCAAGAAGAACGTCATTCTGAAAACCTTTGCAACCGTCCGGATCAGGCATGACACCGAAGCAGTACGAAGTGATGACCTCCAAACTTGTAGTTCGAAATGCGAGAGCTAGGTTGGCAGGCTTTTCCGATGCCTGATAAGCGAGCAGGCGGGAAATGAGGTTGTCGACCTGATCACAATTTGAATAACGGATAGTAAAACATATTTCGCGGATCTAACCTGGGATTGCACCACATTCTCGAGTTTCATAATCGCCCTCCTGGAGAAAAATGGGCCGATGAGGTTCCTCCTTTGCGTGGCCTCATGAAGGTCAGTCAAGGAGAAGACTGAGAGGTCTGTGGCGAAGCAACTGTATAGGTGATGGTGCTTAGCGAATTTCGTGCCCATGCCATAGATATCATTATACGAGCGAGGATCACTGAAGTGAAGCTACAAATGGTATGAATCAGGTCTTTCTTCAATTATGGTTATACATACCTCGTTTGGTGCAACTCTGACAATAGTGCCTAAAATCTATGGTCAGTAAAACCCCGAATATTTTGAAGGATACTAATCACCGTATCTAGCATGCAAAATGTTGAGATGCTCAGCCCAACCACCGTCCATGACGATGTCGAAAAATGCTTTATACCATAGAGTCAAAGCTGCAAGGGGGGGACCAGGGAAGCGTTTAAGTGGATGGAAAAACAATCGCCTGCCGCCCTCTATCATGATGTAGGCCAGGATAGAGCAAGAAGTAACTACAAGGGCTTTCGGCGAATAAAACAGTGCCATCAAAGCAAGGGGGGCCGGGTGTCGCGAGGAGAGGACCAGAAGGCTTTCTCTCTCCTTATAGCATCTTATTGCGGGGTCTGGGTTATTATTTAAATAGGCTCATACTGGTGTAGAACTGGTGCTCCAAGTTTGGGTCCTTGGGTGAGGTACAGCGAGCATCCGCCACCAATATGGTCCCCAGTCAAGTGAGCGCGCCAGACAAGGACTAAGTCTTCCGCCTCCATTGATGGAGTAAGATCAACTGCCAGCGGAAGACTCGAAATATATCCCAAGCACCTGAAATTCCGGCTGATTTACCCATTCGAGGATTAGAGAATGGCCCCCAAAAAAAAGTGGACAAGTTTGAGTAACCGACAAAGAATGTAGATCGGAATGTGCTTCTTTCGGTGTTTTATTCCAGAGCTTGTCTCCGAGTCGGCAACTTGAAAGTCAAGGCTAGTACTTGCGCCGGCCTTTCAGGTACCGATCTCCTATCGTCTGGTTTTCCAGCAAGACAACATAAAAAATACTGACAGCCACTGTCAAGACCCAGCTTGAAAAGAATCATGGTCACGGTGCTGCTGGAGAATCGATACGCTAGCGTGAACTCGGATGGGGCCCCTTAGTAAAAGACGTCTTCCCAGCAAAGCGGCCCTCGAGTTATCCATTTTAACGCTCTGTCCGAACTTGAACTTGAACATAGCGCCTCATGTTGGAAACTTGGCAAGACTGGCAGTGCATTTGGCAGTGTTTGACTAATCTGCCAAAATCTTTTTTTATGTAAATTTAATCCGGCAACTTGCCAGTCTACCTATTTCTCGTTAGTGAAATATGCTCATGAGTCATCTGGGCCAACCTGTTCATTTTGGGCACCAAAATTCCAAATGTGCTTTTGTCTCCTATACCCCTCCAGCACCTGGCCCCTAAAAATTAGTGAAATGAAGAGCGTCATGATTCCACTTGGATTACACATCTCCTCCAGGAATGTGGGCGCCCATGGCTCTACACTGATTAGTGTTTGTGAACAGATGTTGTTCGAGTCCGAAATGAGGTTATCAAGTCGCGATTTATGGTTCTGTACTGCGGCCACTAAGTTAGTGGCGCGGCTTGGGCAATCCACGGTAAAGCGTTCCGCAAACCCCCTTTCCTTACTGAACGACGATCGCCCGCTAACTTGGGCTAGGCACAAAGGTAATTTCCGGAATCATATGGACCAGGCATGCTGGGATCTGTAAAAGTGGTTGACATGAGTACGGTGGGCTCACGCATACCCGGTTTTCTTTTCGAAACCGCTACCTCGCATCATGAATTCAAGGAACTGGCAGGTTAAACCCGGGCCCCTTCCTTTGAATTTCATGGGTTACCTGTCCCGCATCGCCAGTCTTCGCGTTACAATCGGCGACATCAAGATTCGGCTGGATGCATACCACGCAGAACATGAAATTATGTCACAAACAAAGTTGGCGAAAACGATCAGTTGACATCACAGTTCGGAAATGAACTCAAGCTATCTGTACCGTTAGCCACAAAATCAGGCGGATCCAAACTGAGGCTCTGGAATCACGAGGTGAGTGAGATGCACACTGTGGCGCCAACCTGTTAGTATTAGTCCAAATTGGCGATCGTTCGTTAAAGCTGAGAGTAGGGTAGGAGGAATTGGAGAATATTGAAGGCTGGACTATGTGAATCATAGAATGGTGTTTCTAGTTGGCGAAGGGTCTGGTGCCAGTGACAGTCTCTTGTCGATACGTACAAATCTAAGTACACTCAGGCTTTCAAGGCAAGGGACATCGATCACCCATCTTGCTGCAGAGCCTGCTACTCAGAGTTGTGATTTCAATCGAGGTGGTTCCGCTGCTAGATGTTTAAGTCTAATGTACAGACACCAATGCAGAAATAGTTACCCCACCAGTCTATAGAACGATAGCAGTAGAATGCAAAGCGTAGCAGCGCAAAATACCTAATCTCACGAGGCCAGATCGACAGAAGAAGTAGCAGTAGCATGATCAGACGGCGGATCGCCAGCCATCTTCCGCCGCCTCTCCCCTACCTTCCAAATAACATCTTTCAATTCCTGGACAACTTCGCCTCCAGGCCCCCATTTTTCCACACCACCAACACCACCATTCTCTGAGAGACCCGTCACAAGCCCTACCCCGAAGACACCCCCGCCGCTCTCTCTTCTCGCCTTCGCGAGGCTTATACGCTCTTCTCTCGTTAGCTTCGATTTCTCCCTCGAGAACTTCACGACACCGTCAGTATCAGCTTCAAACACTTGCTCAATACCAGGTGGGGGAAGATGTCGGGTCGATGCCGTGAGTAGCAGGTGAGACGTAGCGTCATCTACAGAACCTTCTGCACCCTCTACATCCACCACAGTATACCCGCTGGCCCGCTCTGGTTCAGCTTCCTCGTCAAAGGGAAAAGTTGGATCAGGCTTGTCCGAATCATCGCTCGCGTCGTGCCCTAGCCCCGGAACGTCGTCTCCAGAATCGTCCTCTCCATTTTCATCACCATACAGATCAGGAGGATAGACAACATCGAGTAACCTTTCCCTCCCCCGTTCGCACTCTCGAAGCGCAAGACCAAGTTCACGCCGCAGACGTTCGTAGGCCTGTAAAGCATGCGGTTCCCCTTCTGCATCTGCACTCGAGAAAGGTCGCGATGGACGCTTGCGATTGGCCCAAACGGTGAGATCGTCCTGCCCCTGGCGTAATGACCCCACGCATTCCCTTAGATGGTCCTGCGCATCATCTAAAGCAGTCGTGATAGCCTCTACATGGGCCGCAAACCGTGAGAAATGGCTAGGCAACGGCGCAAACGAGATATTCGATGACCGCTCTCTGTGTTCTTTCAATCTCGAGACTCCAATTTCGTTGCCGAGCTTCCCTTCGCCTTCGGAAACCCGGGGAGAAGTGGCCAGGGATGGTGTTGGGGTCTGATCCCTCAATTTTTCCCTCTCTGCATGTTCTAGCGCCTCTGTTAGTCTCGTCGAGGCATCGACAAGCGTGCTAGTCAACAATCCCATCACACTTCTGACATCCTCCCAATATCCTTCATCCTCTTCGTCTGCAAAACGCAAGGCGAGTAGATGCGAACAAGCGTATCGCTTTGATGCCATAGCCCTATGCACATAATGTTTTAATGCTGCAATAGAGAGATGATGTCGCGGCGATTGGATTGGGGTGTATCTAGCACCAGGTGATGGGGATACCATTGCATTGTGCGGTAGAGATGGGGGCGGAGAGGCATTGAAGTAACTCGGAGGTGGCGATTTGAACGCCTCCATGCCCGCACTTTTACGCGACCGATGCAGCTCGAGTGCAGCAGCGCCGAACATATGGTGTCCCTGAGCAGCGGGGGCGTCGTTCTCACTATGGTGGACATTATCTTCCTCGTTGACGAGAGAAAGACTGCTTGTATCGATTGGAGTAACAGGAGCACTAACGGCTTTTAAAGGTGGTGATCTCAATAAGATGGCCGATAGATCTGAACGGCGCTTGTTTCGATGCCTGAGAAACGGAGTTGGACTGTCGAGTGGGACAAGCGTGTGCTGAGAGCCACTCCAAGTTGATCGTTTGTTTTGTGGGCTATCCGGGAGTATGGAAAAGTTCCGTTGGCTTCCAGGCGGCGAAAGAGGGCGTCGGCTTGTCTCATGCGAGAGAAAGGATGAATTCATGGGTGATGGAGGTGCATACATTTCGGAGAGCTGTGCAAGTTCCGAGGGCGAGGTTAGGGCAGAGAAAAGGTGTCGGATGTTATCACATTGTGTTTCCGTAGTGTATAAGGAGGTCTGAAGAGCTAATCGGAGAGAGGAAGATGAGGAAGATGAGGGGAAGCTATATGGTGCACTGCAAGTAAGATGTCAATCTCGGATAACCGAAAGAATACGAATGACCGACTTTTGTTCGTCATGTTCGAGAGTACTGATGGCTTCTTGGACCACCGACTCCCATTCATTACTGGATACAATTAAATCATTCAAAGATTCTAGAGCCTTGTAGGGAGTCGATCAATCGAATGATCAGGAGGCAAGAATGGGACATACAGGTGATGTGTCATCTTTTGAAGCTTCCCCTGCCGTTCTAGAAATATATACAGTTGCTCCTAGAGTAGTGATAGCAAATAGAGTGCATCCTGCGCTGAGAAATATAACAACGAGAGCGGATAATGAGGGTATCAGATAAGATGAGTCTGGCGAAATGATGTGCAGAGCAGCAGGATGTGGAATTTCGGCACTTGGTGTCCTGCTGTGCGTCAAATGGCCGGGTATAGGGGGTCTGGAGGTGCGTCCGTGAGTAGATGGAAGGGAAACTGCCAGAAGGGATGAGGAAATGATGTCGTATTTGAACCGTTCGGCAAATGGACTGCGGTGATTTGATGTATTTAAGGATGATATCGCAGCCGATAGCATCTATGAATGGGATGATGAGTTACCGATAAAGCATCAAGATTAATGAAAGACGGACTTCGGATAACTGAATTAAAAAGAGAGGGCGCCATTCCAGGTTTTCAAGGTGGGCAATGTCATCTGAGTCCATGTCGCACAAAGGTTCAAGCTCAAGCTCAAGCTCGGCCGAACTACCTGGTATGAGCTCTGGTGTTTCCCCTGCACCTGAACAGATAAGAGGGGTGTGTAAGAGGCATTCATGCGTGACAGTTGTGAGAATCTAGTACTTCGCAGATATTCCCCCAAGGGATGATCGTCAAATAGAGCCTGGGCCATCATACGCTCGTGAAGTGAAAGTTGAATTCCGTGTTATCGTTAAATGTCGTGAGATGAGTATGCGATGATACTCTAGCTTAAGAGAAACCAGAGGAAAAGAGCAACCAGCGACAGCGAGTGGCATGAGCTCCCAAAATTCATGAAACCATTACGTAATGCCGTCCACCATGCGCTCCGACGCGGACACCCATACTCAAACGTACCATAGGTTTGAGAGTTGCTATGTTAGTGTGTAGTACATAGCAACTCTCGGGCCCGGGATTCTTCTTCGCTCCCTGCTAATGTCCCCTAACCGATATGGCCGGCTTGATATCACCTCCCAAATTCAAAGGAAAAATGAGATCTGACCAACAACAATTTGATGGGAGCAAAAAAATTCCGTCTAGCTGGAGGGCCAGAGGGGGTCAAACCAGCTCAGTGAAAAGAACGGAGTGCCAGCGCTTGACGTCGTTTCCGACTATCTCAAACACGTCGTCAGCGGTCCGCCCTCACTAGAGAGGGACGTCGATGCACCTTCAAGTTGCATGGCATACCGGCAGGGACACGCCCTGGATGTGGTCTTGGCGTTGCTAGGCACGCCGTTCGATCCAATTGTTTCCGCAGGAAAAGGGGGGCAAGAACACGGATGCACATCGATGATGCCATTGTTCTCATCAATTTTCGTTGCAGATCACGACCACGGGCGTCGGGATGGTGGCTGGACTTAGTTCATGCATCGTGTTAAGACAGTCTGGCTAAGTAGGGAATCTACAGTAGCATAGAGTGCCTACTGCTAACATGGAGTTTGGGGCTCTACGACTGATTACATACTTAGATGCTGTAGGTGAAAATTGTAAACAATCTTATCTATACTACTTATTCGAAGTAGCAAATTAACACACGATAGATGATCATGAAGATTTGGTAGGCGGTAGACATTGATGCTAGATTGGGTATCCAGCTATGGATAGGCACCGCCTTCCTGTACTGTCAAACTGCCCGAGAGCAGTTTTGACAACAACAGCTATAGCACCCCAACTTGGCAATCCAAAGAAGACTCAGTAAAGACCACACCTGGGAAGCTAGGTACGTGTTCCAAGTATTGACGCTGGGGACTGAAGCGTCTCTTTCAATAAGCGCATTGACAGAACGAACCATCGGAAACCCGGCGCCGTATTGAGTAATCGGAGAGCGTGTATGACCAGGTTAGGGCGGGTTGGGAGGAGTTGTCCCTTTGCCCATCGTAGCTGGATCGGTGGCGGTATCCGGTTTTGTATCCAGATTCAACATCAAGTCGGATTTTTCATTAGGCACCTCCCCAAGTAACAGAGTCTTCCGTATGCTGACCCTTTCTACTCGGTCAAAGAATCGTGGTTCCAGGAATCCCAGCTCATTACCAGGGGTGAGCACGACTCCGTTACTAGAGAGGTAAAATTTGATGCCGGCATCAAGTGCCTTCTCAAGGTTGATATATATGAGGATCTGCGACGAACTACGCATGCCTGATGGAATCCGAGGAGGTAAGGCAAGTAGGCGGCAGAGGATACAATGGAAGCGCACCACTAAGGATGTCAGCACCTGCCACTCCCTGAGCTAGATGTATATGATTCCTCCCCATTGTTGACAATCCCTGCTTAGCTGGGCGCAAGATTCATAAACAAAACGGGAAGAAAAGCACGTATACTCACAGATCAGTTCCCATGCACGTAAAGTTGTTCCGTGGACAGCCATTCCTACTTGGTTGGGATTGGATACCACTACAAAGTCTAAATCTATCTCCTTGAAGGGCAAAAAAGATCCAGCGGCGTCAAACATAAAAGGCAGAGTAACTTACCCTCAGAGAGTGTCCCTGATTGGCACGTATCCACCAAACATCTGTTCGAGACGACGATCCGGGGAGATACTGAGCTTGGGAGTCGTACACGAGATTAAACCTATTCTTTGAGTCCTCCTTTACGACCTTCTCTAGCGTGAACACATCGACACCCCGCAGTAGACGATGATTGAGCTAACCTCACGCCAAAAAAGTCATTGCACGTTCAATACACAGAATAAAGCTCCTGAGCTTACGAGGTCCGTTACAGCAACGTACCCATCCGTTCGCATCCGCAACCCTTCGCCTTTGCCACCGTGACGGAGGAGGAACGAAATGGACTTGGAAATCCTTGTCTGAGCAGTCTCCATTCTTTTGTTCCGTTTTGACCCTGGCAATTTTCGAAATGTTTCATCTGGCGGGGAATAAGCATGATATTCCCTTGTGTTGGTATGAAGGTGAGAGGTAACCAATCGTTGTGCATCGAACAGTCGCTGCACTACGCCACGACGAAGAGAAAGCATCGGCTGCTCCGACTTCGAGTACTACTAATATTTGCTACCAGTGATGTGACACGGAGACTATCTTCTCTTTCTACTTATCAACCACCATCACCTGTGCTAATAGGGCTTTTAAAAGTTTTCTGCTTCTTCTTTCTCGGGGTGTGACTTAGTGAGGTTCATGTCAAAATACAGCATGCCCCCCTCCCCCCCAACCTGTCCTTTTGTTATTAAGTTCAACTTATAGTGGGATTGAACCCAACCTTCCCACAATACATTACACAAGCTTCTGAAGCATGCCTCGGGTGCTCTGGTTGTTTTGCTTGCATCACTCCTACAGCTGCTTGTCAGGGGGCTGCACCCCCAAACCCCCAAACCTGTTTGTGTCTTTACTCATCTTGACAACACAGGTGTTGAATTACAAATTCCACTGCTCCATCATGTGACTCTGTAGATCAGTAGATCACATGTGCTCTTATTTACAAATGGTCTGTGCGTGTCCTTACATAGGTATATAAACCTGCTGTACTCGACTATAAACAATAAGAGCTGTTTCACTCTTACCACCACCTTCGTAGTTAACAGTAAGCCTAACCATCTCAATGGTGAGTAGTGAGAGGAGTTCCACTACATAGAATAGTATGCTCGCAACAGGTTATGGGCCCTGGGGGCATGATAGCTGGCTGACACTCTGCACCCTAATGGGCTGCAACTGTTGCCTCACAAAGCTATCAGCTTCTCTGCTCTACCACCATTTTGTGCTGCAAATAGTTCCATGCTGCTATAAGTGTGGGAACTGCCTGTGCACTGCATGTTCTCTACACGTACTCTCAAGGAGTGCTGAGAATTTTGACCAATTAAAGTTTGAGAACATGTGCTGACTTCGTGTCACAGTTCAACATGTCCTCAACTTTGTCATCTGTTCCGATCCTTGCCAGATCCAATTACAATGCCTGGGCTGAATCAATGAAAGCCTATCTCCAGTCCCAGGGCTTGTGGCAGATCACTGCTGGGCAAGTCCCTTACCTGAAAGATCTGACAGTCACCATGAGGACAGACTCTACTGGTGCCCAAATCACTTCTGCGTCTACCCTCACGGCTGACCAGAAGAAGGAGCTGCGGATAGAGATCGCCAAATGGGCCAACAAGAACGATCAGGCTGCAGGGTCAATAGGCATGTGCCTATCCCCATCAATGCGCCATCTTCTCTCTGACACCATGATGGCAAACCAATGCTGGAAGGAGTTGGAGAACACCTTCGGGAAGGAGGGCCCTTCCCAGATTTTCTCTGATTTTAAAGCTGCAGTTTCTATGCACTTATTGGTTTCCAATCCGCAACTGGAGATTTCCAGGATGGCTGAGTGCTTTTCTCGCCTAGCGGCAAACAAAGTTGTAATCCCGGAAGTGGTGCAGGCAATGATTTTACTCAATGCCCTGCCATGCGAGTATGATGCCCTCGCGTCAACAGTTCTGCAAACCAACCCAGACACAGGGGACCTGATGTTCCTAGTTGTCCAAGAAGCAGTTATCGCTGAAAGCAAAAGGTGATCTTCTGCAAAGCCTGCCAAACCAGAAATGGCCAACAAGCTGTCAGCCATCAAATGCAAGGGCGCCAACCCAAAATGGCAGCCCAAGCAAGACAATGCTGGTCAGTCCCAGCCGGGCACTTCTGAGAGCGCTTCAAAGAGGGGTAAGTGGGGAGGAAAAGCGAAAAAGGAAAGAAAGGAGACCACTAAACTGGTTCACCTGGCCTCTATGGCCATGGACTTTCCACTGCTTGTGACTACCATCACTGGAAGTGGGACAGTCATCCCTCCAGCTGCACAAGCACTGACTCCTAGTTTTAAGATCTGAGGAAGCATCCTGCTCCTCAATCGCACTTGGGTGCCATAATTGGCACAATGTCAGTGTTCCCTGAGTATCAAAAGGCGTGAGACTTGCTTGCTGCCAAAAATCTCACACCTGACATGGAGAACCTGGAAAAAGCTGAGCTCTGCCTGGCTAGGCATGAGGAGAAATGGCGAAGGGTCTCTCCAGTTGACCCAGATCCACCGGTCCCTTTTGTGCAATTTGAAGAAGTCCTGGTCAATTCTGACGAGGTTTCTTTAGGATCCACTCCTTCACCCCCTCCAGCTTCTGATGAGGCTGTTTGGGACGCTGTAGATGATAGTTTACAACAGCGTAAAGAAGCCGAGTACTTGAAGATTTATGGAGGACCCCAGGATCACAAGTACATCACTGATCAATCTTCACACATTAAAGCTCATTTGGATCACCCAGTGACATTTTTATGTAATGGGTTGGTGACTAGCATGCCTGTAAATAAGAATTCTTATGTACACGCTTTAAGTGCCCAGGAGGCACCAAATAAAATTCATTCATGTGTAAATGAAGAGTGTGACAACTGCCTAAATGGTCAGAATCCTGACGATTTAGGGGAACACACTGCTCTCTGGCTGATGGACAGCGGCGCCTCTCAGCACTTTACGAATAATCTGAATGATTTTTCATCCTTTGAGTACTTAGAAATGCAGCCTGAAATATCCACTGCTTCCAATAATGTGACAGCCCGCATTGAAGGCAAGGGGGATGTATTTCTAAAATTTGAGTTAGGAGACAAGTCATGTACTATCTGCTGATACGCCTTAGGAAATTCTAAGCGGCGATCGCGGGAGAATTGTCAAGAAAAACTTAGGAAAATTCTCAAGAACATATAGGAACTCACAGAATAATTGAGCACCAAAGGACGAGCATTAGTATGGGGAAGCGGGACTGTGGGACTTAGGAAGCGTCGAGCATGCGTTGAGCGTCCAATCCCCAGCCGTTTTGATGCCAGGTGTTGATGCGACGTACATATTAATCGACGGATCAGGGCGGACAGGCACAGCCACCCGACCGACACCTTAGGAGCCCATAGCAATGGCGGATCAGCTTAGAAAATCAAGCATCAAGATCAAAAGATCGACATCGTACCTGATTGATGGCGGTGCAGAACGCCATAGGAGGTGAAGGCCGAGCAATACAGGGTGTTATCTAACATAAGTCGGCGAGATTTCCTTTTATACCATTTTTCTATCTCATTTAACAGACCATGCGGACAGGGCAATATCACCCCATCGCGATGTGATTCTATCTTCTAGGGTAGCTCCACTGAGCTATTTCTAACATACCATATAAAGGACAGTTTCATTATCTATTTCATATTTTGTACTTGTACAAATACTAGGAGTAGTGTAGCTGCACAGTAGAGAAGTTCAGACCCTAGAATATACCTCTCTCACAAATCTCACATCTTGCTCATCGCGTGACATGGCAAGCACGCTCAAAGTTGTGTAAAGACTCGGAACCAAGGACTAGGACATAGGAAATCGGGCGTGGGAAGTTTCTCCCTTGCGCGTCAAAGTTGTTGAAAGCTCAGTGCTGTTGACAACGTCAGGCTCATCGAGCTTACTAAGGATAAAGGATTAGGAAACCAAGGATCTAAGGAATAAAGGAACGAAGTTTAGGATCTTCGGACTTAGGGTCGAAGATTGGGAAACTGAGGCACAAGGACAAGGATTTGAACTAAGGATTAGGAATTCTAAAGGACGTAGGAACAAGACTTAGGGAAAGCTTAGGAAACTCTTAGGAAATCGGACTTAGGAAACCCTTAGGAAATTGACGGGAAAACAGAAAGACATTAGACAGGATCTTTGGAAGGATCTAAGGATATCAAGAATATTCTAAGGAAGAGGCGAGCTTAGGAAGGAACCTTAGGAACTAAAGGCTTGGCAATAAGTTCTGCAAGGGAACTCTTTGGCCCACTCGCAACCATTCAGATAGTGCATTGGTGTGTGTGTTTTGTGTTGGTTAGGATATAGGATCTCAGTGTCAGACGCACACCACGGGTTTCACCGCTTGTACCCAGTCTTCTACTCATCCCATTTGAGCAGGTGACTTCTCTCAATGGGAAATTTCCTTCGGACCGGAAACACCATCTATGGTCATAAAGATGGTATTGAGGTCTGGAGTCGCAACAATCAACTGACTATGAAATGTACACCATTGAGTGATGCCACTTCCCTTTATGGACTGTGGGCTCTGGTAACAAACACTTTTGTACTCAGTGCGGTCCTCAATGTCGACACAATTTATTCTGCCGATTATCAAGTTTGGCATCAGTGCTTAGGGCATCCTAGTGATGCTGTCATGCACAGATTTCCAACTTCCAGTACCGGACTCCTGGGAATAACAATCCCACGATCAACTCCTATTTGTCCAGGGTGTGCAAAAGGAAAAATGGCCTCACGGCCTTTCCTGGACTCAAACACCCGTGCGACTGAGGTCTTTGAATTAATCCATATGGATCTCAAAGAATTTCCCACACTGTCATACCACAAGGAGAAATACTTTATTGTATTTGTAGATGATAAGTCTTCTGCTATGTGGGCACATTGCATGACCAAAAAGTCAGATGCACTTGACACCGTAAAAGGCCTTGTTGCATTAGCAAACAACCACTATGGAAAGCCCATCATATGGATGCTGGGGGGGAACTCAAGAGCAAGAACTCATGCAGTTTCTGCATGGTCAGGGGATCAAGATTCAAACATCTGCTCCCTACCAGCACCAGCAACAGAATGGCTGTGCTGAGTGTGCCATTCAAACAATTACCGAGAAGGCACAAGCACTGCAGTTTAATGCATGTCTACCTCCTTCCTGGTGGAGTTTCTGTGTGTACCATGCTGTCTTCCTGATTAATCATACTCCGGTTAACTGGACTAAATGGGTTTCCCCATACAAATTTATCGAAGGCAAGAAGCCGGACCTGTCTAACATCAGGGTCTTTGGCTGTGGTGCCTATGTGTACCTTCCTAAAGAGAAGCACCAAAAAACATTGGCTGCACACTCGGAGCTCATGACCTTTTTGGGTTATGATGTGGAAGATGGAATCAAGGGGTATTTGTTCATGCGTCCAAAGAACATGCTGTTCATCGGCACAACTGCAGTGTTTGACAAAGAACTTTTCCCCAGATGTCCAAAAGCTAGTACCCCCTATTCTACACTGTTTGGTGGGACTAGAAGGCCTGATCATGACCAGGATGATCATGACCATCAGCATGGAACAGATGAAGGTGATGATGATGATAATCCACCTTCTAACCACCCCTTCTCTAAGTCAGGTCCTTCAGGACCTTCGACGTCGAACATACCAAGTGATTTGGAAGTGTGGGATACTGCTGCTGAGAATCCTCCTACATTGCCCCCAGTAAGCCCACAGGACTTTACACCTAGGGCCGATGATCAGAATGAGTGGAGAAATCTCTCTCAGTGATCTGGCAGAAGTAGGATCATTCCATCTCATCCAGGTAACATGTATGGAGAAAATTGTGCTCCCTTGGATATAGAGCAAGACATCCGATGTGACCATTATTGGAAGAAGACAGTGGACTCTGATCAACTGGGTAGCTCCCAGGTTCGGCCACAAATTCTTCATGGAGACAGGCATACTGGGCCTCATGCTCTGGCACCACAGCAACCAGCTGTGCCACCTTCCAATAACAGGGGGACTGAAACAGTTCAAGCCCCTGAGCCCCTGGTCAAACATGATTATCATCCTATGGACAAAGACACATGGCTCACCAAAAGTGTCAGGGAAGGAGGAAATAATCTTACCCACATACTGCTCAAGAAAGCAGTGTCTCCATTGGACAGTGGAAAAGACCAAGTTCCAAACCAATATCACAATCTCATGTGCCTATCTAAACGGCTGCAAGCTGATTGGAAACAAGCCTGTCAGAAAGAGTTGGTAGCTCTCTCCAAAAGGCAAGTTTACGATCTCATGGATCTTCCACCGAATCACAAAGCGATCCAGAACCGATGGGTTTTCTCTGTCAAAGAAGATGGCAGAAAACATGCCAGACTCATGGCCAAAGGCCATTCACAGGTTGAAGGCATTGACTTTGATGAGGTATTCTCACCCACTGTCTGCTATGAGTCAATTTGTCTGATGTTTGCTTTAGTGGCTCTAGATGGCATGTATATGACTGGTCTAGATGTAAAGACCGCTTTTCTCTATGGCAAATTAGATGAGGAGATTTACGTGCTCCAACCTCAAGGCTTTGCAGTCAAAGGCCAAGAGAAGAAGGTCCTGTGCCTTAAATGGGTGATTTACAGCCTTAAACAAGCAGCTTTAGCTTGGTGGTGCAAACTTGAAGCATTTATGAAAACCCAAGGGTTTAGACGCATGAGTTCAGATGCCGGAATTTTTATCCATAAAGCAAGGAGTGGCTCGATTGTTATCGCCCTTGTGTACATCAATGACAGCATTTTTATGTCATGAGACAAACAACTTGCAGATAAAAAGAAACAAGCTTGCTTGAAATGCTGGGAATGTTGTGACACTGGCAAAGTCACGAGCTTCTTGGGCATGCATGTAACCAAATCCACTGCAAAAATCATGATTGATCAGCAATCGTATCTGAAAAAGGTACTTGATCACTTTAACATGACAAATGCCAAGAGTGCTCCCACTCCACTACTGTCAGGGTATCAACCATCAGTAAACACTGATCAAGTTGACTCCACATGCCATCAGAAGTACCAGCAAGTCATTGGATCACTTCTATATCTGATGCTCAGAATGCGACCTGACATTGCTTATGCAGTCATTAAAATGTCGCAATTCTTGGCTAATCCTAGCCAACAACATCTAGACAAAGCGATGTACATAATGCGCTATCTAGTAGGCACACAAACCTACCAAATTGTCTATGATGGTGAGAAATCCGAGGGATTAATCGGGTTTACAGACTCCAATTGGGCAGCTGACACTGTCAAGTGCCAATCCACCACTGGCTTCTTTGCCAAACTTGCTAGCAGCATTGTATGCTGGCAATTGTGCCTACAAAAAACAGTCGCGTTAAGCTCCACTGAGGCAGAGTATATGGCATTGTCCGACTCTTGCCAACAAATCATGTGGATTCAGTCCCTATTTCACAAACTTGGATATGACCTGGCGCCTACTACATTATGTGGTGACAATCAAGGGTCCATATTCATCGGATCAAATCCGGTTCAAGAAAGAAGGACAAAACACATTGACATTCGCTATCATTACATATGCAAATGCATCGAGAATGACAAAGTCTCTGTTGTGTTCCTCGAGAGAAAGGATAACCCTGCAGACATGTTCATGAAGAACCTAGTTGTGGTACCATTCCTCAAATGCAGAGAGCTTCTTGGAATTGAATTTCCAAAGGACAAGTAGAATGCAGCTGCAGAAGTGGCGCACTACTTGTGGGGGGGTGTTGAATTACAAATTCCACTGCTCCATCATGTGACTCTGTAGATCATTAGATCACATGTGCTCTTATTTACAAATGGTCTGTGCGCATCCTTACATAGGTATATAAACATGCTGTATGTCATATCCCATGCAAGCCTGCGACGGATCTCCGGCGGATCACCGACGGAGCCGCCGTCATATCAAAAGACTATTTCAAATTGTATTTCAAATTACTCCTGTTTTGTTTATATCACATATCTATCATTGCTGATCATCTTACTTACTGCGTACTCGGTACTCCGTTGATCCCGCCGTAGTTACCCCAGTTACTTACTTACTATAAAACTTAGTATAACGTCACTTGTAACTTCAGTTTGATAATTGTATTGTTATCTCCACAACTCTCTCACATCTAAAGTCCTCGCTCTCTCTTAAACTTCCGGAACTCCGCCGGACCTCCGCTCTCATTACCGTCACCTTGTAAATTGGACATTGGGCGTAGAGAAGGGCGCAATCCCTTTTAGATTGAAGCCAAGTCCAGTGCCACCACGGATCTCTGTCGGAACTCCGTCGTAACCCCGCCTACGAGATCAGTTCGTAACAGTATTATCAAACTCACACTTCTTACGCCCATTTTCACGAACCTATTAACATCTTATGTCAAGTTCACAAACAGTCACTATGCGTACACGCTCTACTACCAATTCGCAACGCGCGGGTCTCCGCAGCGGATTGCAAGCAGTGCGCAGATCCCGACTTTCCTCACCAACCCTCCACCGACCTTTGTCAACCTTCGGTACTACACCGCGACCTTCGAACATCTTTCCTGGCCTGGGCGCAAACCCAGAAAACCCCGACGAACCACCTCCAACAACACCGCCAGTTCCCCGCGGTACTCCGGTCGACAACCAACCTAGTCATGGCTATCCTGATGGGCCTGATGACCCTGATGGTGACGACAATGACCCGGAAGGTGATGACCATCAATCCATTCCCGAGTCGGAGCCCCGCAACGACCGGTTATTCCTACACGTACTACAAGAGTTATCGGACAGCATCCGTTCCTCCCGCCAACCCCGTAATGAAAAGGTCAAAGTATGCGAACCTGACACGTTCAACGGAACGGACCCGCGGAAGCTCCGTGATTTTCTAATCTCTTGTAACCTTCACTTCCGTGACCGTCCTACTCTTTTTGCATCTGATGAGAAAAAGATTCTATTCATTCTTTCTTATCTGAAGGGAGCAGCACTTGGTTGGTTTGAACCAGGGCTGATGGACAACACCAATAGTGCCAATTGGATTTGGGACTTTGAAGCCTTTATCAACGAGCTCGAGACCAACTTCGGCCCGCACGACCCCGTCGGAGATGCCGAAAAGTCTCTCTACACACTCAAAATGAAGGAATCAGCACACATCGTCAAGTACAATGTCGAATTTTGGAAGTTGGCAGCCCGAGTTGATTGGAACGACTCGGCACTCCGCGAAGCGTACTTCCGCGGACTCCTGCTACGGATCCGTGTAGAAGTCCTCCGAGGAGGCAAGCCTACAACATTACCAACATTACGTCTCAAGGCCCAAGAAGCCGATGAAGTCTACTGGATGCAGAAGGACGAGGCAGCGCTTGAAACCCGCCCCGCCAAGTCTAACAACAACAACAACAAAACTGACGACGCTTCCACCTCCGGCGGTAAATCCGCAAACTCCGCCGGTAAATCCAAGAACTCTAACAAGTCCAACTCCGGTAACAACTCCAACACTTCCAACAATGCTAGCGGCTCCAGCAACAACAAAACAAAGCCCTCAATAGCCGACAAGTTAGGGAAGGATGGTAAGCTCACCGGAGATGAACGGGCCCGCCGCTTGAAAGAAGGGTTATGCCTTTATTGCGGAATAGCGGGTCACGAGGCAAAGGATTGTAGGAAGGCAGCTAATCCTAAAGGCAGAGCAGCGACAACGGAAACCGCCACACCGGCGGCCCCCGCGGCGACCTCCGCCGATTCAAAAAAATAGTCAGCAACCCTCTAGTTGCCTCCGCACGGGCTGGGGGTTGCGTTGACACCGACCGTGCACCAAAGGAGGTCCGCCTCAACGCTGCCGCTCTTTTCGACCCTAAATCTTTTCAAATTGCTTTAACATCTATTTATGACCCTACTATGATTACTCTTTTAGACAGCGGTTCAACTCATTGTTTCATAGATTCGTCGTTTGTATCAAGTCACAGTATTCAGACGACAACTATACCACCGATACGGCTCCGCCTTTTTGATGGAACGTCCAATACATGGATAACGCAACAAGTACAGTTGCTAGTTTCATTTCCTACTGGTGAGTCATTCGACATATTGTTTTACGTTACCCCGCTCGACTCTAGCAACTCTGCCGTACTTGGACTAAATTGGCTTAGGCAAATCAATCCGTTGATTGACTGGACCTATGGCCAAGTCACTTTCCGGATGGCTGGGTACAGAGGTCCCGCACCGTCGACATCCTCAGGTGAAGCAATTCCCTTGCCAGAACCTAACAAATCTCCCCTAGAACCGTGTCTACCCGACGCGTCGACGGATTCTCCGATATCCGCCGCCGTCACCAAACCCATCAACATTTCGATCATCAATGCCGCCGCTTACGCTCGTGCTGTTCACCTTCCTGGCTCCCAGACTTTCTCGGTCTCCCTCTCTGACGACGGAGTCTTCGGCAAAGCCGCCGCGCCTGTCGCGGAGGACGCGCCAGACTTATCCAAAGTCCCTGAGGAGTACCATGAGTTTGCGGACGTCTTCAGCAAAGGAAAGGCCGACACACTCCCACCACACCGACCTTACGACCTCAAAATTGAACTCGAGGAAGGGGCGGAACCTCCGCCGGGTCGTATGTACTCCTTGTCCGCCTCAGAGCTTAACGCTCTCCGCGCGTTCATTGAGGAAAACGTCCGGATAGGTTTCATACGGCCATCTAAATCCCCGCACGGAGCCCCGATCCTTTTTGTTCGCAAGAAGGGCGGTGAACTCCGGTTATGCGTCGATTATCGTGGGCTTAACAAGCTTACGAGAAAAGATTGCTATCCGCTACCCCTCATCTCCGACCTACTCGACACCCCGCGCAACACCCGCATCTACACCAAAATCAACCTACGACATGCTTATCATCTGGTACGTATCGCCGACGGCGAGGAATGGAAAACTACATTTCGTACCCGTTATGGTTCCTTTGTATGGCGATGTAGCTCCTCTTGGCTTCTTGCCTTGTGATGTCCTGGCCTCATGATGTTGCCATCATCCACACCGGGCATAAATCGTGCATTGCCTGCAATGCCTGACATCCCGAAGCGCGATTGTCTCTGTCGCCAGGCCACATCGTCGGGGTTCCCTCTCCCCTGCATCATAAACATATCCGAAATACCCCTTCCCTCCTCCTGATACTCCTCCATGCCAGGTAACCGCTCCAGCCCGACGCTCTCACTAGACGATGGGACGTCTACCGCAAAGGGGGAAATAGCGATTCCATCACGGATAATCCGCATAACCTCCGCCCGGTATTTTCCAAAGAACAACTCACTGCGTCATTACGAGCTACTTACCTCGCTGAACCAATATTACGCAGCGCTGTAGCCCTCGACATAGAAAGTTTGCACACGGACATCCGTGCGGCACTTCCGTCGGACCCCGCTATAGCTTCGCACCTTACTACACCTTCCGCACCCTGGTCAATTGGGGATGACGGACTTCTTCGTCTCAATGATCGCATTTACGTCCCGGACTCCGCGGACCTCCGACTACGTGTTCTCCAATACAAACACGATCATATCCTTTCAGGCCACTTCGGCCAAAATAAAACATTACAACTGGTACGCCGAGAATATGTTTGGCCTAAACTCAGAACATTTGTAAAGGATTATTGCAATACGTGCACTTCGTGTAAACGCGCCAAGTCACCGCGGCATAAGCCGTACGGACTATTGAAGCAACTACCGATCCCGGAGAAGCCGTGGAACTCCATCTCTATGGATTTCATTGAACACTTACCCCCATCCCTCGGTTATACCTCCGTTTTGGTCGTCGTTGACCGACTTTCTAAACAGGGCATATTCATCCCTACAGTTGACGAAATCGACTCCCCGGAGCTTGCCCGGCTCTTCATCCTTCACGTATTTTCTAAACACGGAGTTCCGTCGCACGTCACTTGTGACCGCGGTTCTGAATTCGTCTCTAGGTTTTTCCAGTCACTAGGTAAAGCCCTCGACATGAAGATCTACTTCACTTCGGGTTACCACCCGGAGGCCGACGGACAAACCGAACGACTTAACCAGACATTAGAACAGTACCTGCGCATCTTTTGCAACTATCAGCAGGATAACTGGTCGGAACTCCTTCCCCTCGCCGAGTTCACTTACAACAACGCGCCTAGCGCTACTACCGGTATATCACCGTTCTACGCTAACAAAGGCTACGACCCTAACATCACCGTCTACCCTGAACGCGAGCTGGCTTCCCAGAAGGCTAGGTCTTTCGTCGTGGACCTTGACGAACTACATACGGAACTCCGCCGGCAAAACAAACTTGCCCAAGAGCATTATCAAGTTCCCGCAGACCGCCGCCGGCACCCCGCTCCACCGTTTAAAGTTGGTGATCAGGTCTACCTTAATGCTGAAAACATCCGCACTACTAGGCCTTCAAAAAAGTTGTCAGAAAAGAACCTTGGTCCCTTTGAAATCATCGCCCAAGCTGGCACACACTCCTTCACCCTTCGCCTTCCGGACCACCTCCGCGCATTACATCCGGTCTTTCACGTATCACAAATTGAACCCGCACCCGTCAATACCATTCCTAACCGGATTCAGCCGCCGCCTCCGCCGATTACTATCGACAACGAAATTGAATACGAGATTGCAGAAATCTTGGACTCCAAACTCGATAAGCGGCGGCGGTGTCCATTGTTATACTTGGTGCGCTGGTCAGGTTACGAGAATACTGACTTGGAACAGTCCTGGTTGCTTGCCAAAGAACTCGAGCATGCCCAGGAAGCCGTAGCGGACTTCCACGCACGGTACCCCGACAAACCCGGTCCATAATAACTTCACCCTACATCAATAAAACAAAGTCACTTCAAAATCAATAAAGCCATTTCATTTTTTCTTATACCGTACTATTACTTACTGAAAACAAAGCCATCAGATACCGTCACCCTACGTACAACAAAACAAACAAAGTCAACATTACCTATCAAACACCGTCATTACTTACAAGAAAAACAAAGCTATTTCATTACAATTCAAAAAACCGTCATCTTACTTACAACATTACTTATCAGATCACTCCTTACTTACAAAACAAAAACAAAGTCAAAACAAAACATTACAAACCAATCTATCTACATACAAACCAAAGTATTTACATTTTACGGTCCCCGTCGGACCTCCGTACGTACTATGTTACTTGTACTTTCTTTTTTCTACTAGTCATCCTCCATTCCTAACTCCTCCTCCTCCTCGCTCCAGTTTGAGACCCCGTCGGTCTCCGTCGGATCCCGCTCCGCTTGCCACGCCTTGAACGTGGCGTACTCCCCTTCTTCCACCTCCAGTCGCTCCAACTCCCGCTCCACTTCCACTTCTTCTCCCGGGTACAACAACTCCTCCAACCAATCGACATCCCCCTGCTCAGTTTCCCCGCCCCACTTCTGGAACTCGCTCAGTTCCGTCATCACCGCCGTCAACTCCGACAGCCCCTTCGATATCGTCGTGAGCCACCCCACTAGTTGGTCTCGCTGGCCTACCTCCGCCGTTCCCGCCATCCCCGCCGTCGTCACCCTCGCCCCTTGTCGCACCCCGCCTTCGCACTTCTGCTTCAGCTTGAAGCAGTGGTCACAGGCGAGGCGTCGGGTCCCGCCGGACCTCACGCACACCTGACCCGCATATCGACACCTAAAACAAATCAACTAAAAAACAATAGAGTGGTGACAAACACCACTCACCTGTTGCAACGGGCCTCCGTCAACGGCCCCGCAGTCTCTCCGCTACCAGCGGCCTCACTTGCCACCACCTTGGTTTTCTTCTTCTTGGGCGGCTTCGCGACCACACCTTCGTCGTCCTCGGCGGCGGACTCCACGGCCTTCCGCTTTTCTGCGCGGCGTGCCTCGCGACGACGCGCTTTTTCTTCTCTGCGTTGTCTCTTCTCTTCGGCGGCCTCCTTTTCCGCCTCCTCCGCGGCAGTCTTCTTCGCGGCCTCTTCCTGCGCGGCGAGTTCTTCGAGACGCACCATCAGTTTAGCGCGTTCCTCAGCGGCGGACAACAGGGGGGCGGGTAGGGATGTGTTTTGCGAGTTGGACATGATGGTTGGATGTTGAAGAACTGCGGATGTCAAAAATTCCTAAATACGGAATCCGAACATCACATGACCTCGAAGGCTCGGTCCTAAGGGGGGGATACTGTCATATCCCATGCAAGCCTGCGACGGATCTCCGGCGGATCACCGACGGAGCCGCCGTCATATCAAAAGACTATTTCAAATTGTATTTCAAATTACTCCTGTTTTGTTTATATCACATATCTATCATTGCTGATCATCTTACTTACTGCGTACTCGGTACTCCGTTGATCCCGCCGTAGTTACCCCGGTTACTTACTTACTATAAAACTTAGTATAACGTCACTTGTAACTTCAGTTTGATAATTGTATTGTTATCTCCACAACTCTCTCACATCTAAAGTCCTCGCTCTCTCTTAAACTTCCGGAACTCCGCCGGACCTCCGCTCTCATTACCGTCACCTTGTAAATTGGACATTGGGCGTAGAGAAGGGCGCAATCCCTTTTAGATTGAAGCCAAGTCCAGTGCCGCCACGGATCTCCATCGGAACTCCGTCGTAACCCCGCCTACGAGATCAGTTCGTAACACTGTACTCGACTATAAATAATAAGAGCTGTTTCACTCTTACCACCACCTTCATAGTTAACAGTAAGCCTAACCATCTCAATGGTGAGTAGCGAGAGGAGTTCCACTATGTAGAATAGTATGCTTGCAACAACAGGGAGGGGCTGAAGGCCCCTCCCTGTGTGAAGGAGGTGTCATTGAAAATCCCAGTGTAAAGGAGCTGTCATAGTAAATTAATAGACAGAATTAGTAGCTATGTAGCTTTGTGCTTTCAAACCTACAGTTAAAACTATTTTTACATCAATATATTAATCTAATAGTACTTCATTATAAACAATATTCTTCATGATACATACCATTTTTACTTTCACCACCCCATATGGCCATGATGTTATGCACAGACTTTACCCAAGACACTGCCACATAAAAGTGCCCATGTGTGAACACTGCACTTCTGAAATCCAGTCCCACATGCCACACTGACTGTCCCTGTGATTTGTCAATCAATATGGAGAAGCAGAGTTGAACTGGAAACTGGAACTGATTCATCCTAAAAGGCAGCTATCCCTCCATTGGCTGAAGTCACATCTGAGAGATAGATATATTAGGGTGTTTCAAACATGGCCAACTCGATGCCAACTCATGCCTAAAACTTGCCTCAAACCTTGCCTCAACTTGAGCCTCAACTTCAAAGTCAGAACTTCCTGATTAGGGAATTCTGTGAAGTTGAGGTCAAAGTTGAGGCTAATGCAAATTGGCCTTTTGAAATTGGCCTCAGGAGCTCGATTTGCAAGTCCCAGCTTCTGCCTCAACTTAGCACTTCAACTTGGTTCCCCAACTCACTGCATTAGGCCAGATTTTGTTAAGTAGATGCAGCCATCCATAGAGCATGAGAAAATCCCCCCTCCTCTCTCACCTCATGCCCCGTGTATGGAAGAGTCATGCAAAAGCGAAGGAGGATGTTGACCCCAATGCTCCTAAACCCAAATGTTTCCCTGACATTCAGTGGGTTAAAAACCCTAACTGGACATACACCCTGATTGCATACCTTGGCGACCATCCTATGTTCTGCCTCCAATTGTTTTCTGATTCAACAGCAGATGCATCTAAAGCAGGCTGACAGAAGCTTATGGCAAAGGATGGCAAAGTTCAACAGTATGGTGTTCTCGTGAAGTATATCTTTGCCAAAGAGCCTGGTCAAAGCAAGCTCTACCTCCAAAACCCTGGCAGGTATGGTACAGCAGTTGAAACCTGACTCTGATGGTATGATCTCTATTATCCATGTATTATACCTGCTAACATGTTTTATAAGCCTCAAATCTGAGTACATGGCTCATCTAAAGGACCTTGGAAGCACTGGAGCAGGACTTGATCCCACCGCTATCACCAAAGGGAGTCCGATTGCAAACATTATAGGTAATCATCAACCTTACTGCTACGTGGATCAAACTAAGCCTCATTATACAGCTGGCATCCGAAATGAGTGGCCATGGTGGGATGATCTTCATGCATTCTGGCGTGAACTTCCCAACTACAATCCATAGGGCATACAATCATCAGAACCTGGGACAATGCATGCTTTGGATGTGGCTGCACTTTTTGCCACTCACAATGAAGATGAAGGCATCAGGGATGGTGATATAGATGGGGGAGGTGGAGATGACTTGGATGTCAATGACTTGGATTCCAGGGGAGGATTGCCAGTTGGCAAGGATAAAGATTTGATCCCAGTAAGGTTTCTTCTTTTGCGAAAGGAAAATGCTACTAATATGCTTTTAGTGGGACAAGACTCCACCATTTACCCATCAACATGCCCCTTCCCTCTCACTGCTGCCATTTACTCAAACTCGACATGCCTCTTCCCTCTTGCTGCCACCATTTACTCAACCTCAATGCAATGCTTCCCTCTTGCTACCACCACCCACTCAACCCCATCATGCAGATTCCTCCTGTTCAGTCAGACAGGGGACTCAGGCCTTGCAACATGGAAAGCAAATTACAGCGAAGAAAACAGTTGTCGACCAGTTCAATGATAGTCGCCAAGAAGAGACCCACCATCTTGATCTGAAGCAGAAGATGGAAAACAATGAGAAAATGGCATCAATGCATTTGAAAAAGCACAAGTATGATCTTCAATATAGATCCTCACCTCAGACACCAGAGGCCTCCATAGTGGCTCCTCAGACCATGGAGGACAAGCAAATTGAGATCCTTCATCTTCAGATAAGACTTGCAGAACTGACAAGAGATAACTCTGCCCATACCTCATCATCTCAAATGTCACATCACCCCCTCAAAGAGATGTTGACTCCAAGCAGTGGCATGTCAGGTCTTTCCTTTTTGGGGAGTCATAGCCAGGGCTCTGCTAACAACAACTATCTGCCTTCTGAGAGTTACGTTGTTCCTGATTGTGAAGCATAATCTTCCACCTCTGCTGTCAGAGCAGATGTGATGGGCTTCAATTTTTCAACCTAGAATATCTTAGGTAGCCTTTCACATATATACTAACAAAAACTTGTCATATGTATAGGCTCTCAAACAACATCCTCTTGAGCTCAGTGCGCTTCCTCTGGCCATCGGTCTCTCACTGTATGTCAGATGGTCCACTGTCTGCTTGTTGTATATGATCACCTGGTGCATCTGTCCCTTCTTGCACCAGTTCAGCAATGAACTATTTGTCCTCATCTCCCTGTTCAACAAAACTGACAAGTGTGTGGATGATGATACAGGTTTTCACCCATGCCAACACATGCTTGTGGTCTGTTGCATTGTCAATCTGCTGATGTAGCCCTCGGAGGGAGCTAAACCAACCTTTGAGATAACCCATTGCATGTTCAGACTTGATGTGGACCTGTTTGAGATCAGTTAGAAGATTTCCAAATGGGGTCAAGGCCAACACACCCAGGATAGATGATAATTAAATGTTTTGTTTTCAGCCAATGCAGCATGGGGCTTCTTGTATGGTGTAATGCACTGGCTATCCAGTGCATATGCTGAGTCAGCCCACATCCATTCATTTTCGTTGAACAGAGTGTGGCTGTTCTGATATGTTCTCAAATCATGAAAGACCATCAAATCATGTGCACTTCCACAATCCCCAATCACATAGTTGATTATACAGAGATTTGGAAGGGTAACGAGCTGTCATAATTAGCAAATGCACATGAAAAAAAAAGGGTAAAACTTACCTGGAGATTCAAGGAGTAATTACTTTTCCGGTCAAAATACACCTTGCCATGATACCCTGGCTTCTAAAAGAAAACAACAGGTGTTCTGTCAACCATGCAGTAACCATCTCGCCATGCAAAGCATGAGATGACCTTTACCCACTCCTTCAATTCTTCCTTCTCTTGGCCAACAAATGGCAGAGTCATGAAGTGCAAGAAATGCAATCATCACTCTACACATGCAATTTACCATACTGCTGGCACTGACCCCCAACCACTGTGCAATTGCTTCAACAGAAGGTGCATTTACATCATGGCCAAACCAAAACATCGCAATTGCTAGTTGCATGCTTACTGGACTCTGTGAGACAATCACATCATTTGAGAAAATCGGGTGCATTTCTATCATTTCCAGCAGTCTGTCAAACATGCTCAATGAGAGTTGTAGGTTGCATCAAAACCATTTTGGGTCATAAACCTTGAAGTCAACAAGGACTAAAACCATTTGGGAACACTTGAAAACTACGTGGGGGTTGAGAACACGTGTCTGCATGATTAACTCCAATAGGTCTGCAGTCATACCCATGGTAATACTGCGCTCTTCATCTGTGTCTGTGCCATCAACTGACATGGCTGAGCTGGAGGAGCTGGACTTGGAGCTGGAGGAGCTGGAGGATGAGGAGGATGAAGGCGACTTGGAGTCAGACTCCTGCTCAGACCGTGATGAATCACATGACTCTGGGTCATCAATAGGTTCTCTGTCAAGGGCCATCCTTGAGAAGTAAGATGTGTCTTCATTGGCTGCTCGTATAATTTCTTGAATTGAGCATTGGAAGTAAAATTACGATAATAAATCTGGCCATCTTTACCAAGTGCTCTTGCTCGGCTGCTGAAGTTGGGGTTGGGTTGAGATCTACACAGTGTAATATATAACAACACCAACCAAAATCCTTTGCAACTCAATTTACTATGATTTGATTTACTAGTGTTCAAGTTTTTGTTTTACCTATGAATAATGTCATCAGACTCATGTAGATATGAAGATGGCAAATAGTATTCCTGTGATGCATCTCAGGTCAGAGTAGCAGATTGAACCTCAGGTTAGGGTTCTTTTAGAAATATTTGTCCATGCTTATTTCTCAGTTGGGTTGAGATCTACACAGCATAATGAAAGTGGGCATTCAAACATTGAGCCCCAACTTGAACCCCAACTCTGGTCAAGTTGGGATCAAGTTGGGGCAGAGTTGTGCCACGAGTTGAAGGTCAAGTTGGCCATGTTTGAAACACCCTATTCTCTCCAGCATGATCTCCAGTGATCAGCCATACCTCCAACACCCTGTTCTTCATTCCTGTCACAATTGCTCAAGTCCCATTGCATACCTCCCTCCAAATTCAGGTTCTGCAGCACCATCACACACCTTTAGAGCCAAGTGTGCCATTGGTAGGCCTGAGAAATTCAGAGAGTTGAGGTATTCTGTAGGGCACAACAGCTCATCATCCCCATCATTGATGATTGTTAAAGTAGGTAATCTAGTTAGTACCAGACTCACCACATGGGCAGTTTAGCCAGTAACCATACTTGTCATTTACATACTTACAATGACATCACCAGTAGCTGGAGCCCACAATGTCATCACATAGCTGATGACATCATGCACTCCACAAGTCCATGACATCGTAATTATATTTAGCACACCTTTATGTATATAAGTAGATGTAACTGGAGACTTAATCTCCAGTTACAAAGACTCCTTATACACTGGTTAATGCTCTTGCACATTAAGCTGCCTCTGCCATCTTGACTGATGCCTCATTATATTCAACAATGATGGAATCCATACTGTGAAGCACTTGCTCCTGTCCAGGAAACTTCTGAAGCACAGTATGGTTCAAGTCATCCACATCATTGTTGTGGCAGGCCAAGTGTTTCAAGGTCTGGTCTGGTCCATTTTTTTTGCCTTTTCTGACAGTAACTGAGACCATAACCAGTTATAAAATTTCTACTTTACAAAGGTACCATAACTGGACCCTGCAGGACCAGTTACAGTCAGTTATCCATCAGTTTACAGACTGGTCACCTTGCAGTTGAGACCAGCCATTTACAGGTCTACATATTCTAAGTAGATATATAATTACAATGCCCCCCCATGCACTCACATGCAAGAGGGGAGGCAGAACTGGTGTTGTTGACAAGACAAAAAAATATAACAATATATATATACAAGTTAGGATTTCAGGGGGGCCTTGGCATGAGGGGGAAGTTGTAGCATTAGGTTAGCATTGTTGTGGGGGGGGAGAGCTTGGCACAAGGGGGAGGTGGTCCCATCAGGGGAGGTGGGGGGGGGTTGGCATAGAGTTGGGGGGTGGCCATTGATGCATTCCTAGCATTCCTAACTGTGAAGAAATGCTAGAAACAAGTAAAGGGGAGGAGTTAGCCTCAAAGGGTCCCAGAACCATCCTTCTTATACAAGGGAGGAGGTCTGCAATATAATTTAACAATGACACAAGCTCTAGATTAGGTGCAAAGAATGTGAAGTCAGTAGAAAAGGTCAGCAAAATGTTGCAATAAAGTAACCAAGAATTCACAATCTAATCACACAGTATGACACAAGAGTACTTACTGTACGTAATCAGGTACCAGATCACACATAGCAACAGGTCAAATGCTATTATTTCTTGAACCGCTAGGTATTTTCGCAAGGGGTTTCTTGTGAACATTGTGGCAATATACACTAGAATGCAATGGTAGAATGACACAATGGTTGCCAAAATGGATCCATTTTGAGATTGGTATCATTTGGTGGAAGTCTCAATTTTTGCACTTCCAGCTACCGAGACAGGTGCTATGTTTTCCTGCAGATGCATTCTATGGGGGTAAGTGGTGTTCCAAATCCTTGCTATATACCAAAGGGTCATTTGTGTGCAATCATGAGCCCAGTAATTGATGACTGACACTACTGGACAAGGAAAATGAACCAGAGTTCAGGCCATTTTTCAGCAAAAAGACACAAGAAAGTCTGGAAATATCCTAGCATAATAACAATGTATAATTGTCATTTACACATCCTAGTCCAATATACCTATGCATTCAATCCATGGCAGATTTATTGGCATTTTTCCTGCCACTGTGTCGATGATGATATGCGATCTAAAGTTGGGCCTGGGCGATAATGTGTCAACAAACCCAAACAGCGGGTCACCATAATCAGCAGCGCACTACTCGTGCTGGAGGGCATAGATGATAATAATAATGAGAAATCAATATTCACAGAAGGGTAATATGCATCCCCGCAAGATGGTATGCATTTTATTCAATTGATAAAAGCACTCGGACCAACTGACAGAGTAATTAGCATGATCGAGCAATTAGTGTGATCAAGCATCCCTGACAAAATATACGCCACTTACGAGAGTGCAAAAACTCTGTTTTTACTCTCAGCTGTGCCACGTTGTCACTTGCCCACTATGTGCAGAAAACCCTCAGCCAACATTGATCCTCTCAACCTTGAGAATTGCACATCCGAGCAGCGGATAGGGATGGCAATCAAGGCCATCCAAAAACAAGGATTGAAGCCTAACGGAAACCCACATTACTCATTTCGTGAGGCTGCCAAAACATTCAGTGTTCCCAAAACAACACTAACCGAGCGCTTCAAGGGTCGACCCAGAAGTCAAAGCAAGGTGGACAATGGGTCTCGAGCAGTGCCGTGCACAAGCGCTGAACCAGATAGTTGTGGCCGGGCTCTATGATATCGCTTGAGAACTCATCGAACGGTATGAGATCACAGAGGAGAACTTGTACAATGTGGACGAGAAAGGATGCCAGCAGGGAGTAGGCAGGAGGGTCCTTGCACTAGTGGATCAGGACCAGAAGAATGTCCAGTTGGTTGAGGATGGGAATCGAGAGCTGATTACAGTCATTGAGTGTATCTGTGCAGATGGTAGTGCACTTCCTCCAGCAATTGTCTACAAGGGTATGCGCAGGGACTTGGAGTGGGGTAGAGACAATCCCTGTCTAGCAAGGTTTGTAATCCCATACTAGTTTTGCAGTTGTGAGGGCTTAACACAAATTCATAGCATATCACACTCACCAAATGGCTGGACTGATCAAGAGCTTGGCTCTGCGTGGCTCAAAAGAGATTTTGAACCTCATATGTGAGAAAAGGCCAAGGGCGGTTATCAGCTACTCATTTTGGATGGCCGCAACTCACATATGACGTATAAGTTCTGCAGCTTCGCCGAAAAACACAAAATCATTGTCCTTTGCCTTCCTCCCCACACCACCCATCATCTCCAGCCTTGTGATGTTGGGGTTTTGGGGCCACTTAACGCAACATGGAAATCAACAGTGAACAATGCTTCTCGAGACAACATCCCCATCCACAAGTCAAACTTCCTCCGATATTACTCAATTGCAAGGGAGAAGGCATTCACGTTGAAGACCATTAAAAGTGCATGGCGTAAGACTGGCTATAATGCCATAGAGCCATCAGTATATGCACTATCACTGAATATGACCACAAAAGCTGCGATGCTTGTTAATCCAGCTATTCCCAAAATCCTTGTCCCAGTGACACCCGGCCGCCCAGCACACAAACAAGGCCTCTTGAAATCCTCCATCACAGGAGGTATCGCAAGGTGTGCACCCCGTATGATACTGGCGGATGGTGGACCAAGCAATGCTGTTACGATTTCTTTCCTTTTACATCTATTTCCTTCTTCGTCGCGGCAGTGCTTACCATTGACTCATTCTCTTATCTCTGACTCGTCAGGCAGCGCCCATATTCCCTTTTCTATTAGACACCGAGTAGATAGCTGTCCGTTAACCTTGTGCTCTACAGCTTTGCATCCATAGTTAGTTTACTGACTCTTACAATATGTGTAGACACATATTTGACACGTAGCCACGTAAATATCTATATAAACTGTAGTAGACAAAGGTCAAGGCTCCTTAGCTTGACCTTAGGCAATATACAACCTTAGAACTGCTCTCGAATGCGTGACTCGACCTAAGTCAGAAAGCCTCTGACTTAGCGTGATATAACTTAGCGACGAAAGCCTTGTTGTTAACGAACTCGATACTTGTACTGAGTAGTTGAGGCCTTCGCCTTAACAAATTCCCTTGGACATGCCTGCGATTGTCCAAACCAGGCTGGGCTCCTTTTGTATCCTCCCAATATCACTAGGGTGACTTTACATACTGCATCGGTGCCTGTTCAGGAGGATTCTGTCAAGGATTCCACAGGCCCAGAGAACCCACCCACCTTTGGTAATTCAGTCCCTACATCACCAACAACTGAGCCCACAGCACCGTCTGTCAAGCCCTATACAGCAGGACTTCCCTCCCCAGAACCCACTGTGCCACCTGCGGATGCACCAACCCTCTCCGATGACAACATCAGAAATGTTCTCCAAAGCATACCGAAGTTTCGCATCACAGGTATTCCACCGCGTCTGCATGGTAATGCATCACGGGCATTGGTAATTCAAGAGAATCTCCTCTTGTGCGAGTTGTTAGACAAGGCCGCATACCAAATGAGCCGTGATTACGCCATACAAAAGCTGATGGAGAGGGAAAATGAGCGGTTATGACAATGGCTTTTTATGAAGGCAAACAAACCAAAAAAGAAATCGATGAATGTCTACGCAAGGCATATGACATCAAAAGAATGTCTAGCAGCACTGTCTCGAGAGGTCTGGGAGTCGAGGATGAAGGAAATTTTCAAGAGCATGGAGTGGAAGGAACACAAGAAGAAGTTTGCGGACATGATGAAACGGGTAGTCAATGAACAGAAGGAGAAGGAACGAGAAGCCGAGAAGGCATGAAAGGATGCTGATGGGGCAGAGAAAGAGGCCGAACGACAGGAAAAAGCCAGGGAGAAAGCGGCAGAGAAGGCTAAGAAGGTGGCAGAGCAGGAACAATGGGCACAGCAGAAAGAAGCAGAGAAGGCTGCAAAAGCGGCAGCGGTGGCAGCTCGTCGCGAGAAGGGAATAGCGAAAGCCAAGGCTACCTGTTGGGATTATGTATACAAGAGTATACAGGCAAGCCAAGGCAGTTAACATGCCTAGGGAATATTGCCAGAATATGCTAAGTCATATTAACACATGTTTAACAGAGGTTAACACATGCAGAGACATATAGGGGAATCCACAGTTAACACATGCTACAGGATTAATCATCCTGCAGCATGTCTATCATAGGATAGGCAAGATATAGCCATGTCTATCATAGGCTATCAGAGACAGAGCCTTGGATAGAGTGTCTATGACACACCCTGCAGGAAGTCTAGGACTTACCAAGCCATGATATCATATGTCACTATTATTGACACTGTTATAGGGGATATGACATAGTTATTCCATTATTAACTGGTACAGGGGTCTATTACAGAATACCTCCTTTATATATTAAAGGAGTGCATTACACTATACCTCCTAACTGTGTAGTATAAATATTGCACATCTTGTAGGAGATGATAATAACATTCCTCCCTGTTGCAGACTCCCTCACTCACTAGCCTTTGAGATTAACTTCATCTTCTAACCTTGTCCTTAATTCTTCCTGTCACTGTTCACCACTCCATTCCCAACACTACCAGTGCTGAAAAGGCTGCAAAGGCGAAATTGACCAGAGAGGCAAGGGCAGAACGGGCTAAGGCGATGCGATGAGCTAAAGCCAATGCTGAAAACTGCATGGAAGAGCTACTAAAGGAGTTGGGGCAGGAAGAAGACCTATCCATCAGTATGGGCACTCTCAGCAAATGAAATAACAAAAGTGTACCACACCTGACAGCTGAAACTACTTCACCTCTTCCACCTCGTCCCCGTCCTCGTCCTCAACCAATCTTGAAGAAGGTCACCCAAGAATATGCTGAAACGGGCCCAGTAGCATCACACCCAACAGCTGAAACTACTTTGCCTCATCTGCCTTGCCCCCGTTGTGGAAGGGAATTCTGCCCTCTGAAGGTCAGTGTTGTTGGGTCGTCACGTCGCGCTGTAAAAGGTAAGTCTGAATGGGGAAATTACGTGACAGAAGCATCTACCGCGTTGTCGGTGTAAAATGGAAACGGAACGAGGAGTTCTCGAAAAGATCGAAGACTCGAGAACGGAGGAGTAGAGAAAAGGCACATCCGTGAACAATGCGTCGCGATCGACTTGATCATTGAGCAAAGCTCGTGGGAAAAAGGACGGGAAACGGTCAACAGAAATGTAACTCAAGTCTTAAGAGACTCGAGTAGACAACTCGTGCGTTGTCGAGGAGTAAATGTGAACAAGTTCGTTGACTCAAATGGCAACAGAAGCAGAACGAGCCTTTTTGAGGCTATTAAACACAAAACTTAGTCACTTAACAAAATTCTACACTGAAATGTGTAGTCAACTTGAAGAACTCTTGAGTCATCGAGAGGAGACTTTTACAGAGAGTGAGAAAACCGGGGAGAAGAACTGTCCCATTCGATAGGTGGGGAGACACCTTAAATACAGAATGCAAGTACTGCCTATAGAATCATGTGAAAGCGCGCGTACTCTTGCACCAATCAGTCCATTGGGGATGCTCAACAAAATAAAGAAAAGTCCAAAAAAAGAAATTTGGGATCTCGTACCAAAATTGGCTACGTCATGATGTCTAAAGATAAACGGTTGTCGGTCCGGTGTCGTCACGTCCGCCTCTCAGAACGTTACTTGTCAGGAATTGCTCGGGGAGAGAACTAACGTCGAAGGGCTCTATTGACGATACGTCGCTTGGGTCCCCAACAAGCGTGGAGCACCTTCAAACGCGTCCTCTCGACCCTACTCGTCTGACAGTTCCGTCTGTCGAATTGTAAGCGACTAGCCGTGGAAAGGGGTAAGCGTCAGTCCATCAATTAACTACAGAAATTTGAGAAAAGTGATGAAAATAAGAAAATAAAAGAAAAAATGGCCTTCTCCCATAAAGATCCATTGAGGTGAGGTTGTCTTCTCCAAGGGGAATCGAGGAAAAAGCATGAAATAGTAAGAACACTTGAGTTGAACACGTCGAATGATAATTTTGAGTTCAGGGCCGTCTTAATTGATTCTGTGAAGATCTAAGAATTTAAAATAAATTGTCAATGGTCAGCTGCCAAGCTAAAGGACATGGAAATCAGGGGAAAAGGGCAGGAGGGAATATCATGGCTCGCAATGGGGTTACTAAATAAAAAGACCTGGAAGGGGAGAGTCAACGGGTATGTCACCCTTCCCTTCCACACCGTCCTTGTCCTAGGCCAGTCCTGAGGGTCACTGAAGAACTTGCTGAAATGGGCCCAGTAAGAACATTGTGTCGAAGGAGCTAATTGAAACAGGTCTTGAAGCAAGTTTTCTATGAAGTGAAGGTGTTTTATTGATGCAGGTTACATGAATATGACACTGGAAACGATGCAAGAAACGTTGTCGAACAGATCGCTATCGTTGTTTAATTGTTTACATGTATTTACTCAGATGACCCATTGCTATGCTATTGTCCAGTTCCGACACCCTCTCGCAAAATATTCACCACTTGATGGTGAGGCCTTCATATCTCGAGAAAACTTTATCAGGACCTCGACAATATGATATTTTAGGTCTATGCACAACCTTTTAGGCAGCAGGTAAGATTTGCTCTTGCTGTTGCAAAATTACGTCAAAATGACCCAGTACCTGATTATGTACAGTAACTAATGAACTAAATTTGTTCCAGTCCCAGTCACAGTGACAATAATTGAATAAGTTGGCAAATTGACTTTGCAGTTAAACATAAGAGGAGACAAGGTTTGAAATATTAACACTAGAGAGAAGGGGAGAAGGGATCTCTGTTTCTAATATCTTACATGGACCTTTTTATACAAACTAGAGAAAAGTGGATACTATGCAAAATATAGAAATTGCAAATTGCCCATGTCCATTGCTAATGGACTGCCTACACTAACTACTTACAGGTAACCCAGGTAAATATGGAAGTGAATCACTTTGCAAAGTCCACAACATACATACAAAGCAAGATAAAGGTGTTTGTGATTAGTGGGCATTTTCATGTCTTTGGACAGAAATAGGAAGAAATGGGATGAAGGAGAGGATCACCCTGCAACCCTAGAACTCTGCAAAATGTGTTTTTGTTGCCTATACCTGGTAAAGACCTATTGGTTGGCATCATCTGGGAATCATCATGTGACATGGGCCCTCAAGAGGTGAGGCCATGAGGTCAAAGGGGGGTCCAGCATCAAGGGGGGGTTGCCAGAGTGGGAGGGAGGAGGCTGTTGATGTGTTCCTAGTGTTCCTAACTGAAAAGAAACACTAGAAAAGAATAAAGGAGGAGTTAGCTTCAAAGGGTCCCAGAACTGTCCTTCTTATACAAGGGATTAGGCCTGCAATATCTGTTGACAGCAATGCAAAGTCTACACAAAATGAAAAGAATGCAAAGTGGGTAGAGATGGTCAGCAAAACATTACAATATAGTAATCAAGAATTCACAATCTAATAATGCAATATGATGCAAAAGAGTACTTCATCAATGAACTAGATTTGTTCCTGTTCTAGTTGCAGTGACACAGTAGTTAAACATGAGAGGGGATGAGACTTGAATTCTGAAGCCTAGAGAGAGAGGAGAAGGGATCTCTATTTCTAGTATTTTACATGGACCTTTTATACAAAATAAAGAAAAGTAGATACATGTGAAATAAGGAAAATGTCCATGTCCATTGCTAATGGACTGCCTATACTAACTATTTATGGGTAACCCAGGTAATAGTGAAGTGGGTCACATTGTGAAGTCAGGAAAGTACCTGTGAAATCCATGAAGTCTGTAGAAGGCAACTTAAAGACTTGTGTAGTTCATTGTGGGCATTCATGTCTCTTTGGACAGAAATGGGAAGGAATAGAAAGAATGAGATGATCACTCTGCAACCCTAGAACTCTGAAAAAAGTGTTTTCTTTGCCCATACCTGTTGAGAATGTATCATCTCCTCCTGACTTGAGAAGGAGGCAATCCTTGGCCTCCAAGGGACCAATCTACCATCTCATTGAAGTCATTCCATGATCTCCCATGCGAGGGAGCATATTGTGATGTGCCAAGATAATGATAGTAAACTGGACATTTGCTATTCCATGTACTGAATGCTCACAATAGTATAGGACCTGTAAAGAGGTTGTGGTATTCACCTTCATATGAGTTTCAAGGGGTCAGAGCTGTGAATGTGATTGTGGGGACACAGAGTGTATCAGAGGACATAGAAGCACTGGTTTGTTCAGTATTATAGTGAGTCAGGGGTCATCAAGAACATGAATAATGTATATTGTTCATATCAATGATAGTAGTAAGTATGTTACATTTTTTAGTAGTCAACTGGCCTTAAATAGGCTGGTCAAAGCTAAAGTCCTTATAATAAAATATATAATATCTGGGATATTACCCAGATCACTACACCCTCCCCCTTAGGTTCCCACTAGGGGAACCATTTTTGGTTGACAAACAAGATGATCCAAGGATTGTCTAATCATGCAGAAGGCAGCTTGGGCATGGACAGCACTGAGACTGGTTGCTCATGTTCAGGCACAGGTGATAGTTTACCATCCTTGCATGAAAGCAGATGGATTTGGGAGATGGGTGTTACAGGGCCTAGTCTCTGCATGGAGCCTTCAGTGGGCTGGACAGGCATGCTGGTCCCCACTTGCTTGTCTCTGGTGAACTCATCATCAGAGTCCATGTTGTCTGAGCTGTTGCTCTCCAGCCTGGCTTGCTTTCTCTTCTTTGTGATGATTTCACAAAAACATTGAAGTAGTTAGAGCTGTGGCCCCCTCCAAATCCCTTCCAAGGAATGCCAGCCTCAGCCCTCCTCTTTTTTTTCAGCATGCATTTTTTGGCACTGGTAAGATGCTTTGCATATGGGAAGTCCCATCAGGCAGGGGGGTCAGTCTCAAGGGCAGGGGGCCCTAGGGGGGGTAGAGGTCCTGAGCCAGTGGCTGGGTTACTGCTACCCAGTGTGGGTTGTGCTAGCATGGGGGGTTCATCCATATGCATGAAATCAGTCATCCCTTCTGCACAAACAGGGGAGAGATACTGAGGTGGGGGCAGGCCTGCATGGCCAGGGCCAGTGGGCCAAGGCACTCCACCTCTAACTGGAACAATTTCCTCACACTTTCTGAGGTCATTACTCCCCCCCCCTCCACTTCCTAGATAGCATAAATGGAATAGAAATTCTCTGTATTAGTCCTAGTCCATTCCTGATCCATTCCTAGTCCTGCCAGGAAAGCCAGATATATTCCTTAGGAATGATCCCAGTCCATTCCAGACTGTTAGCATCAATATATTAAATATTTATATTGCACCATCAAGGATTGAACCCAGGTTTTAGAAGATGATTACTCATCACAGAGGGTGGTGATATAACTGTTATACTAAACAGCTGATATTTGTTAGGTAATCTAAGCAAATATGTTATGTCCCAAGCCTCACAGCCATGTTGGCACATGTATCATCACATGTTGGTTGGAAATGCATGCACCTGATCTTCCCACAAACCCAGTATTATAATAGTGGGTGATCTGGTGCCTCACCCACTATTATAATAGTCAATTCCATCAAAACCTGACACCAGCATTATTTCCTTCCCCAGTGTGTATATAGACTTATGTATTTAAGTTCCCTCAGCCTGTTTTGGTAGGTATACACATACATAGCGCCCTCCCACCTATCCTTCCACATCAAGAGCTCTTCCCACACTGGCAACACATCATCCATCATCGTAAACATACCACTATGCTTTCCATGCTGCCCAGCAACGTGTCAACACATTGTCTGTCATTGTATACACTTCCCACGCTGCCATCAACACTCTCCACATCGTCAAACTCGATGCTGAGCACTTCTTGCTAGCCTCCTCTCGTGATCTCATGATCATCTGGCCATCAGACTCATCATCAATATTGCCGAACATGGGCTTGTCGTCGCTCCCATACTCCCTGGCAACACATCATCAATGTCAACACCATCAAACTCAACGCCAGTGCTTCCCACTCTTCTCATACTCTCTAGCAATCCTCCCATTGTTCTCCACATCATTCTGGCAAGCATCATCAACACCCCCAAACTTGGCTCTTTCCCACACTGCCCAATGACACGTCATCAACATTAACCTTGTTGAACTCGATGCCGAGTGCTTCCCACTGGCCTTTTCTCATATTCACAGTGGTGCTCAATGCTCTCAACACTATTTCAAACATATACTGACCATAAATTCAATCATAGATACATACTAAGAACATAATGTGGGTAGATAACGTGATATAAAATGATCATAATTTGGGACAGGGCCCAGCGGCCATGAGCGCATCAAAGGATGGCCTAGGTGCAACTGCCTGTGATAGCAGCTGGTGAGGCAGATGGAAGACCTGTGGTGTTGTCAGTGTGGGTTGGATAGCGGTAGGGACAGTGGGCACATCTGGAGTGGTAGGAGGGACGGTGAGCACATCTGGAATAGTAGGAGGGATGGTGGGCACAACTGGCAGATTGGCAGGTGCAGGGTGGGAGCATGTGTCTGCAGGAGCAGCTGATGGATTGTCATGATCCTTTCCCACTGTCTCCTCCTCATCAGCACTCATATCAGTTGTAGTTACTCGTCTGGCAGACTTGCGGTGCTTTTTTTGTATGCAAACTCCTTCCCCATCTAATTCTTCTTCGCTATCTTCTGCATCAGAGATTACCTTCCTGGACTTCTTATTTTTTTTCTGTGTACTAGAACCTGTAGTGTTAGATCAAGAACACTTTTTACCAAAATCAGAGCAGCGGTGTCAAGGTGCTGGTGCCTCCACTTCTCCCTGCTTGATTTGATGGTCACATCGAAAATCTAACTCTTGCAACTCTTGGGCCGAAAGCTTTTTCCAATAGATTCCACTGCAAGACCACTTTCGGTGCAGTGTCTTGAGGTTGCTCAGTGAGTTTGAGGATTCACTGAGATTATGAAAGGGTATATTGTCTGGCCAACCCTTGATGATCACTTGATATCGCTTGACAACATTTTGCCACTAGTTTTTCCACTCCATGTGCACACTTTTGTCACCTGTCATCTCTCCTGCAGGGAATGCTTAGTACAATACATTATTGTGTTCATTAGCTACCCACTGAGGTTCTGAGTGATAATATAATGGATATCTGCACACATCGCTGAAATTCATTGCTTGTGATTTTGTGCTGCTCCTGTAATAGAATATTAGGAAGAGTTGGGTTCACAAAAAAAGAAATTATACCTTGAATGCCCTGAACTGCAAACCCTTCCATTTTCCTCAATAAGTCTTGGGTATCAGTCCTCATCACACCTTCAAGAAAGTTCTCAACACCAGATGTCATAAAAAAGGCACCTCTCATTGGCATATCTGTAGTACCACGGGTAGCAAAAAGCATGGAGTCAACACCAGTGCGCAATCTCAAAGTGTTAAGCTAGTTATGTAGAGTTAGTAGCTGCAATTAATGTAAGCATCAGGATATACCTCGTTTTCAATGGCAGCCAGAGTGTGAGTTGCATCATTAATTCTGGACTTTGTTGAGACACGTAGTGCCTTCATTTGCATAGCCTTATACTCTTCAAATTCACGGACTAACTCTTTCCATTCTTGTTTGGAGAGAAGATTGTATTCCTCTTGAGAACTGACCAACCCTTGCAATACTGCTTTACCACTTAGAGAGGATATATCTGGATCTAGTGATGACCACAATTTTTATTAGAATAAGGTTATGATACAATACATTCAAACTAACACACCATTTTCCTTATCCTGTGATTTTTTCCAAGTGAATGCATTCCAAACGCTGGTTTTTTTTCGTTCCTTGCATGCTAGTTCATGTCCCATGTGAAGCTTGGACTGCACATGCTGGACACTCTTGTGATGCAAAGTGGCAAGCTCTTGTGTCAACTTGTCAATAGTAGTCCAAGTCTCACCAAGTGCATTTTTGTAGTTCTGCAAAGCTTGTTGTCATCGAGCCAGGAGAGCAGCATGAGCATCAGCGCTCAAATTTGGGTGATTGATCTTGCGCTTGACATCAAGGTTGGTTTGGGTAGCTCTTGTCGATGTGTGGTAGAAACGAGTCCTCATGGATAGCATATGTCAGTGAATTGAGAAATTACATGCAGTTCAGAAGTCAATGAATAATATTGGCATGAATAAAATAAAATAATACAGCTCAATGTTTACACATCAGGTCCAAAGGCACCATAGTATAGTCCACACTCTAAGATTCCAGCTAAATTAGTGTAGGGCCATTGACAGAGCCAATGCATGTCCCAGGGTTTCCTCCAAGATTCAAACTAAATTAGTGTAGGGCCAAGCAGATCCACATTATGGGCTGATGGTTGAGCTGATGCACATCCCTGGGTTTCCAACTTTACACTAGAAGCAATGTTGTTAAGTAATATATCCAGGCTCATATAGCAGCGCTTGACACATATGGACAATCAAGTGTGGACAAGCGATGTTGGATACAGGGTATAAATTTTGCACTGGAACCGAATCTGCATGTAGAAAAGAACCAATTAGATTGTAGATTGGGTGGAAAGCGCAAATCAAGAAATCAAAAGTAGGTCACATAAAAAATGAAAAAAGGGGCAGGGGGGAAACCAAGGCATATGTCTATACTAGGAAGCCACAAGTATCAAGGTCTTCAAGCAGATTAAAGGCTAAAGCACATATACAGCGATAAATGCAGAAATCACTATGAACATTAAAGAAACAAGAAGCTTGAGCCCTGCGGTTGTAGAACTCTAGACCAAAGTAGCTCAGCACTACAGAATATGGATTTGTCGAGACAAAGAACAAACCTGTATCTGTTGAGTTTGTCCACTCTTGATGTCAGCTAGCATAGCCCTGGATAAGTTTGAGGCTTGTTCATAAGTCAGGCCCCAATGTGAAGTCCTGAGTACTGCCTCTCAGTGGGTGCTACAAATGTTTTTGGTCAGAACACATAGACAAGGTACCAGTAAATTGTCAAGCTGAAATCGATCCAGAATATTGTCAGTATTGGGTCCAAGACTAATGATAACACCTTCAAAACCATCAGCAGCACTATTGCGGGGTGCTTTAGATTTTTTTTTCATTCTCAGACTAGCCTGACATCATGGTTAAACAACTTACTGCTGACAGGGAGATCATCATATTTGGCTGTGATAGCAGCTGCTGATTCCCACCAAGCCTCATCCTTGATCACGAATTTGGGACTATCATTGGCAACCAGAGTCTTGGAATCAGGGGCTGACGTCAGAAGGGATGTTGGCTGCATGGAATGGATGGCTATGTCATGAAGATATGTCCCAGCTGCACAACATTGAGCATGGATATGGGGACTATTCTTCACAACAGGCAGTGGGAGATATGAGGTACCATCTAGCTGAAGTTGATTACCAGGAGCTAGACAACCAACATTAACATATAAATAAAAGCGAGCTTGCTTCAACATACCAGGTGCAGAGGGCAGCTGTACACCCTCCAGGACACAACGTGCTTGAAAATGATCCAGGTGGGCTATGGCAAGTTCTGCACCAAACACCTGGATTAACAATGCTACCTGTTTACTCATCTCTTTTCTGCCTTCCTTGAGTTCATGAGGAGAAACATAGGTATCAACAGTGATCTTCTCAGCTTTCATGGCTCCCTCTATCTTGAATCCAGGGCAACGGAGGAGGACTGTGAGGCCTCCATCAATATGATCAAGTGCAGCAATCTACTATTCAAGAGTTGTAGAACTTAAATGAATAAAAGTTTCAAGAACTCACAGCGTCAAATACATCATCAAGGGAATCCTTTTGAAACCCTTTAATTTCTTTCTGTTCCTCCAGCGAGTGGTTTCCATGTCCATTGACACTAATATAAAACAGATGCAAGCTGTGCACAGTTCTGCTTGAAAAATGATCTTTTGCGTGCAATTGATGGCATACAGCTGCGCGAGAGGCTGCATGTCGTCCAGGTGGTGACAAGGTAGTGCCATGAGTAGAGATATAAACAGCTGCAACAGCTGCTGGGCAATACTGTGATGAGGGGTCGTCTAAATAGCTGTGGGATGTAGGCATCTGGAAAGTGTAGGCTGATTTGATTGATGCCAGTGCAAACTTCAATGATATATAATAATATGGACAAAGATTTGATTAGTAACTTGAAGTACGTCATCAAATTGATATGATCTACTATGGTCAGAAATAGAATGCATTCAAGTTTAATGAAATTGACTATGAATCAACTACTACCTTTGGTCCTGCAGGAGTGTGCACTGATGGATAATGGATTTGAAGCATACTTGCTACCACCTATTCATTGGCTACCTGCTTGCATTCAAGATCTGGGACATGATCTTGACGAGTCCATAATTCCAATCCATGCCATCCTAATCTACTGGCCACATTTTTTGAACATATTAGTGTTCTAGTTAAACTTGAAGCAACTTCTATTATTGCAGTGTTACTGGTATATGATGACAAAGAGGTTGTGCTAAGGCTAGTATGCATGGTATGCTAGTGCAAATTCAAATACACACTTGAATTCAAGTTCGGACACTCAAACGATGCCACAATGCAGCCATTCCTTGAGCTTGTTAATCTCTAGCTGACATGTAAGTCTATCATATTCTAGAATTTATCCCTAATGCTAGTGCATGTCTTGGATTCCAAAGGGTTCATTAGGCAATTAAACTTTCACTGGCAAGTGAAACTGATGAAATTGTTGCATACTCAAAATCAGTTGAACAACCTTAAGCACTTCTTTTATTTAAACAGCACAGACGATGGTTACTGTGCACATAAAATATAAGCTCCATTTATTTAGTTAGTCTGTGAGCGTTAAAACAAAATCTGTAATTTTCCTGAGCTCATCACTTCCTTCTTCAACTTGTAGTGCCTCCTCAATATCACCTGCTTCAACTAGCCCATCCTCCACATTGACACTTCCTTTGTTTACAGATGTGCATTGTTCCATGTCCATTGCAGTATCAGTGGTCATGTTTGATGCTAGATAGAGTGATCTTGCAGACTTCTCAACAGCATCAAGATGTTGGAGGTGGAGTCTATTGACTGCATTCCAGAGTTGCCACACATGATGTAACTCTGTAGCTAATGACAGATTTGATGAAGAAAGCTGAGAAATAACCTTCTCATAGTGAGTAGCTTCATGTTGAATAGAAGCCTGCAGCCATCGGATTTCAACATCGAGCCATGTGATCTCTTCCTGTGCACAACACAATTTGAAATACTTTGATGTAGCTTTACAATGGGCAGTGTGGGTCCATGGCTGGTTACGAATGTCTGCTCAAGCATGTCATAAAGCATCAAATTCACTGATGAAACTGTTGATGATTTCTTTTCAAGTAAGTGTGGGATGTGGGGGATTGAGTTTTGCAGCTTGTGTGTTGTTGTACCGATTAAGTGCATTCCTGATGGCCTCTGAACGGCATTGCAAAGCTCTCCCAATCTGCTTGTGAAGCTTGTAACCTTGTGAAGCAAAGGCTGAATCTTACATTAATTTTGCATTAAAAATAAGATACCAGTTCCCGATGTACTCATTTTCATGAGCTCAAATAATTGCATAACTCCTAATTGTTCCAGTTTGTCAAGGGCTCTCTCATAATTTGTCTGGACATTGGATTGGTGATATGTTTGGTACTCAGCTGAGGCTGCAGTCCATCTTTCTGCAATGTTGAGGCTGTTCTCAAGGGTCTCAACATAGGACTCAGCATTTTGAAGTTTTGAGTAAGCTGTGTCAACTCAGCACTGAACCTGGTTGATCGCCATATTGATCTGTGCTGAAGCAACAGATGTGAATATTTGGTTTGCAGCACTCTGAGCAGCAGTCCATTCCTGTCTATTTGTTGTGGGTAAGTACCTGAGGGATTTTTAGTATCAGTGAAGTCGCACCTGCATTGGGAAAGATTGAGCAGCGCGCTGACATATTGTGATTTCAGGGTTGTCGTGGGAAATGGTTCCATGAGGTCTTGAAAATACTTTTTCTCTGATGCAAGGTACTGAGTAAATGCTTTGTTGGTAATTCTGAGTTGGCTATGCAAGATTATGAGCTCATCCTCTAGAGACCAGACAGCCTGAATTGCTTCTCGATAATGATTTTGAATGAAGTGACCTGTCGGCACAATGGAAATTTTGTCATGTGAATGCCTCAGGAATGAATCAAATGATCTTACTTAAATTGGCATACTTATCTTGATCCCAGAACATGAAGTGTTCCTCGATAGCTTGATGGCAATGGAAGTGGCTAGCATGACATGTTCCACGAGCAAGATCATTTGATGATGCAAACACATGTTCACACTCCTCACCATCACTATGACGGTATGACCTGTCCCTTTGATATAGAGAGGATGCCATTCCAGTTGGCAGGCTCGGTTGTGAGCATGGCCATGGAACGCACTGACCATCAGGCAGAATAATGCATCTTTTACCTTCTCAAAAAGACTACTGCACTCTAGCATTTTCAAGAAAACACATCCAATGTCGTAAGCACAACCAATTTTGCCGCCAATAATGTTGATCAGGTGATCAACAATTGCAAGCGCATATTTTGCACTTAGTTGTGAATTAGTACAAGATTCATTGAGATTGATATATGACATACAGTTCCCTGCTTTTCACCATGTTGCATACAAGCAAAACCAGCCGATGACAGCATGATGCAATAAAAATACTGGCTTCTTCAAACATCGCAAACATTTTTTTCCACTCCTTGGGACCAGTGTTTCACCATCGATCAATACAGGGTAGGCCAGGTCTTTGATTGACATCCTCCCAATCATCTTGAAGATCAACATCCTCATCCGAAGTGTTGTTAGACTGATTGACTCATTAGCACACCAGTAAATATATATTATGTGTGATTCTTACTCAAGATTTGACTTCATCCTTGAATCGGTTTACCTCTTCATTGGTCAACCAATAATCGGAGACAATAGTGCGAGAGTCTAGACGGTCATTTGTTTGGCAAACAGTAGCGCCAAGGCGTTTCAACAAATTATTTCTGTCAATAGAAACCAAGCATGAGAACTCTAATTCCGGTTCATCTTTTTGTTTATTGAAGCAACAAGGGCAGGCTTGTTTGAGGTGCGAAATTGCAGTATTGAATCAGAGAGCAGTTTTGATTTGATGACCAACTTGTTGGCAGATATCAAGATACGCGTCATAAGCTGCCGAAAATTACATGGAGAGGTAAGGGGCGTAAGGTACCTGGAAACAACCATAAGAACAAGATCAATATATGTAGGAATGTACATACATTGTGCATGTAGCTTAACATTTTACACTGCGCTTTGATACTAAATTGTGGACATGCTTGGTGGGACTGGCGATAAGCGGCTAGGGTCCTAAGGGAGATAGCTAACATGGGGTGCACCAGAGAACAGCCAATGTAACCATGGCACAATAGTTTCATTTGGAAATACATCACCCAGATAGAGCGAGAAGATTGCTTCATGATGAACTGCAAAAAAGGTTAGCTATGGAATTAGGGTAGAGTATGAGACATACAGAAGATATCAATGACCAGCATACTGATTGGAGGGGCAACAGACAGATCTGATAGTTGATCGGACATCTTGGGCATACCTTCACCATCGTTGCGAGTATGAGCATCGAGGTATGCATCAAGTAGTTTTGACATCTGAACACCCCATTGGTGTATTTGATTTTCTACATGATTGCGGCGGGTATGGTCATCAACACGATGGCTGGTCATCCAGGCTCATGAGTGATACAGTGTTCAATGTTAATTTCACTTACTATCCACCTGATTGAGCAAGCGTCTCTACAAGGTCCTCAAAAACTTCATGTTCCCCACCTTCATGGCTGATATCCAAACCCTCCTTGCCAGGTGGAGCAATATGCGAGACAGTGGCAGTATCTTCAATGGAATGGCCAGCATCAAGATCCATGTTCTCCACTGCATCGTGGTCTGCATGAGACAGTTCTAAGGGATTCAAAGTGTCAGTAATGGAGTGCCTTGACAGCAATGCATACCCTGAATAGCACTTCGCCTCTCTTGAATTTGAGCTGCTCATTGCTCAGCCTGCTTGCCAGCATGCAGGATTTTTGTTTGACATTGCTGGCCATATTGAAAGCCATGGCAAAGAATGGCTTTGGAAAGGCCACTATGTCTTGACCTTTGGGGCATTCAGAAACACTGTGAGGTGCTGCTTGAAAGAGAGATATTGTGCAAATATCACGGACATTGGACAGATATCGGATGTATTGTGGGCAAGCCAAAGAGGTGATCTAAGTAATCATAGCTTCCCTGAGGTGAGCAAAGTTGTCCAATGGGCGAGGTTACAACAGAGATTCTCACAAATGGGAGGAAAGATAGCATAAATGATGCCTTTGGCAACCCTTAGGATCAGCTAGAAGGGTCAATAATCATTTTGGAAACTCAAGGTACACCGATGGTTGTTATGGATATTTAGGGTTAAGGCTAACCGCAGCTGGGGCTAACCCTAACTGTGACTTCAACCTCCCAGGCCAAAGGCTGAACTTGAACTTGAACAAAGTTCAACTTGAAGTTTGCCCTCTTGAACTGTCACCATTGCTGGTCTGCGAGGTGGGAGAGGTGGGTGTACAAAAAACAATGTAGGGTAATGGATAACACTAGAAAGAGTGAATAAAAAGTACAGAGGAGGGCTAAAGCACAACTCTTACCTAGGGGAGAGAAGCAGAGAGGTCCTGAGACATGTCTCTGAAGCTCCTCTACCCTAGGAAAAGGTGTCTGAGTGTAAGACAGACTCAGAAATAGAATAGCCCAGCAGGGCTCATGGCACAAGTGGTGCAGTAAACGGTTCAGTGCAAACTATACAGTTGCATGCAGGCAAGGGTCATTGTGATGATGTGGGTAAGCTCTCGCCATTGGACTTGTGTAAACAGGCTTTAAACTCAATCTATGTATGTATGGGAACTGTAAACACAACAATTTGAACTGTATAGATACAAAATACAATGTCCTATGGGTAAATGAACAACAGAAGATATGAAGCAGCCTGGGAATGTGCACAATCATACTATCATCATACTATACCCACCCCATGCGATCTCCTGATGTGCCTATATCCTCATAACAACTAATGAGTACCTTCACAACAGTATTGAGGAGAGCTGATGAGAACCAAGGAGTTTGCGAAGGAGGTGATCAAAGCAAAGGTGCTGTGGTCTCAACTACATGCCTGTTAGCTAGCAAAACGACATGTCTCACATGAAAACAATACCTTGACTGGTACTAGTGGCACCTGCAGCTCCATAAATGACACCAATAGCATAGCATTAAATTGTTTCTGAGCAACAATTGTTTGGGGAGGATGGAACAGTGCAGACAGAATATTATTGAACATGATAAGGAGCATGAGACGTTGCAAAGATGTCGAGGTGTTTAGGATCAACATGAATATGAGAAGAGGCCAGTGGGAAGCACTTGGTGTTGAGATCAACGAGGTTAATGTTGATGACATGTTACGGGAAAGAGCTGAGTTTATCTGTGATGAATTTATGGTCAGTATATGTTTGAAATAGTGTTGAGAGCATTGAGCACCACTGTGAATATGAGAAAAGGCTGGTGGGAAGCACTTGGCATCGAGTTCAACAAGGTTAATGTTGATGACGTGTCATTGGGCAGTGTGGGAAAGAGCCAAGTTTGGAGCACTGGCGTTGAGTTTGATGGTGTTGACATTGATGATGTGTTGCCAGGGAGTATGGGAGCGACGACAAGCCCATGTTTGGCAATATTGATGATGAGTATGATGGCCAGATGATCATGAGATCACAAGAGGAGGCTAGCAAGAAGTGCTCAGCATCAAGTTTGACGATGTGGAGAATGTTGATGGCAGCGTGGGAAGTGTATACAATGACGGACGACATGTTGACGTGTTGCTGGGCAGCATGGAAAGCGTAGTGGTATGTTTACAATGATAGATGATGCATTGCCAGTGTGGGAAGAGCTCTTGATGCAGAAGGATAGGTGAGAGGGTGCTATGTATACATATACCTACCAAAATGGGCCGAGGGAACTTAAATACATAAGTCTATATATGCACTGGGGGAGGAAATAATGCTGGTGTGGGGTTTTGATGGAATTGACTATTATAATAGTGGGTGAGGCACCAGATCACCCACTATTATAATACTGGGTTTGTGGGAAGATCAGGTGAATGCATGGTCATGTGTGACCATTTTGTTTATCAGTGACATGCACTGCCACCACCACCAACATTGACTGTCACTGCTGCCTCCACCTCCCTCACACCTCAACTGCCACCACCTCTGTCCACAACTACCACCACCACTTGCACTCACCCAAGATGACCAATGTGCAACAATGATCCCAACACACTGGTAAGCCCCTCCCCCCCCACCCCAACATGCCACATCACTGACCCCCCCCCATCCACCAGGCAATGCCCCTGTGACCTGGAATGATGACCCCAGCACCTGCCACCACCTGGTAAGCTCCTTGCCCCCCCCCCCCCCCCCCACCTCACATGCCATGTCACTGACACCACCTCTCCTGTTGGAATATCAAGCATGACTCACCTGAACAGGTAACACCACCTACCTGCATTTTTACCTACTTTTCCGGATCTTATTCGCAGCTATGCACCACTATGCCGACTCCATGGTATGTTTGTATTACTTGCAAATTCCTTTCATATTACTACATTGCTATTGCTCTCATCGAGAGCCTTTACTTTTGTTCTCTCATTGTAGTTTTGCTTACTTTACAAGTATTTACACTCCCCCCCCATTCCTTGTGGAATCCTGGTTCATTCCTGGTTCATTCCTCACATTCCTAGGAATCCTGGTCCATTCCTAGCCATTCCTAGACCATTCCTAGACCATTCCTAGCCACCATTCCTGGAGGTACGAGGTCATTATTTCAAATATTAAATGCATTTATTACTATTTATGGAAACATCAATACTAACAAAAAATACTAACAAAAAGTGTAAAAACACCCCAACTCACTACAAGGCAGGGGGGAGATATTATTTATTAATATAATACAAGACTAAATTAAACTAATTAAAATCCCCTCGTGTCTCTCAGAGCAGGGGCGGCGGGGGGCTTAGTGATCACGTCATGTTGTGGTGACCTGCCCCTCACATAGCACCCCGTTCCACCCCATGAGCAATGGCTTGTGGTAGCAGTTGGGGATGCTGGCGTGGGGGGCTGGGGCCCGCTCGGTGCTGCTGTCGCCCCACCCGCACTCCACCCCATGAGCAGTGGCTTGTGAGACTGGGCCAGGTGGTGTTATTCGGGCTGCTGGGCCCTCCCATCATGTCCCCCTCAGCCATTGGGGCCTGCTGTCATGTCCTGCTGGGTCCTAGGCCCTTGTGTCGCATCCCCTGGCCTCCAGACATGTCCTCTGGCCTCCAGACATGTCCTCTGGCCTCCAGACGCGTCCCCTCAGCTCCAGTCATGTCCCGTCAATGGCCTGTCACATCCTGTCGCGTCCCTGGGTGTCCCCTCTGTTGTCTAGCATCCCCCCCATCATCTGGTGTCCCCCCAGCCAGCAAGTGCGTCCCCCCTTCTGGGTTGGTCGTATCTGGTTGCCCCATCACGTCGAGATGTGTCCCCTGGGTGCTGGGGGGCATCCTGTCCAGTGGTGATGTGGTGGGTCATGGGTGACCTTCCTTGGCCAAAGATAAAGCCCCCTGCCCACCCTGCAAGCAGGGGCTTGCTGGGCTGCTTGGGGGGCTGTCAGGGGGCTGTTAGAAGGGGGGGGGTGGCCGTTAGTGACGTGGCAGTGGGGTGGGATCCATTTGGCGCATACCTCGCAGGTACCCTACTCCGCAGGCCTCCCAGCACCTCCCTCGGGCCGTTCTATCAGCCATCAAGCCCCTACCTCCCAGCTGAGTGGGGAGGAGGGGCAGCACACAGTGGGAAGCTCGTTGTTGAGTATAGATAGAAAAACTGAATAAAAAAAATGATATCAGCATTTAAAAAAAAGAATAAGAAAAAAAGATACCCCCTCACATCCCAGTTGAGTGGGGAGGAGGGGCGGCACATGGGGCACAAGGGGCGCCCATTGTTACAAGTAGAAAACAAATTTGTTAGCTTAAAAAATAATTCCAAAGATTAAAAATACTTAACATGGGGGCCTGAGGGCCCCATGGATGGGTAGTGGAGGAGGAAAGGGGGGGAGGCAGAGAGGGGGGGAGGCAGAGAGGGGGGGGAGGCTGGGGGGGGAGGTGGTGTCAGTGACATGGCATGCGAGGTGGGGGGGCAAGGGGCTTACCAGGCAGTGGCTGGTGCTGGGGTCATCATTCCAGGTTGCAGGGGCGTTGCCTCATGGATGGGGGGTCAGTGACACAGCACATCAGGGTGGGGGGGGCTTACCAGTGTGGGCAGGCTGTCATCGTGCATTGGTCATCTTGTGCCAGTGCAAATGGCGGTGGCAGTTGTGGACAGAGGTGGTGGCAGTTGCGGTGTGAGGGAGGCGGAGGTGGCAGTGGCGCAGTCGATGTTGGTGATGGTGGTAGCATGTGTCACCAATAAACAAAATGGTCACACACAACCACGTGTTTCCAACCAACACATGACCAAACATGTGCCAAGTGGCTGTGAGGGTTGGGACATAACATATTTGCTTAGCTTACCTAAAAAATATCAGCTGTTTAGTCTAATGGTTATATTGCCATGTTTGTGCTGAGTAATCATCTCCCGAAACCTGGGTTCGATCCTTGATGGTACAATACAAATATTTAATATATTAATACTAATAGCCCGGAATGGACTGGGACCATTCCTAAGGAATATTCCTGGCATTCCTGGCATGACTAGGAATGAACTAGGAATGGATCAGGAATAGACTAGGATTAATACAGGGAATTTCTATTCCATTTACACTATCTAGGATTCCTGGTTCATTCCTGGGATTCCTAGGAATCCTAGGAATGGACCAGGAAGTGGGGAGGGGAGAGTAAAGACCTCTTACTTTACTATTTGCTACAAGTACTGTTGTGTAGACTTGTCTCCCCTCAGTCATTTGGCTACTGCTCGTGCATACAAACACTGAGGTGAGATCACTACTTACTATGCTTATCTTTTCGTACTCACCATTGTACTTCTAGCTCTATTATTAGGTGAATATATCAGTCATTTGGCCACTGCTTGCACATACACACACTGAGCTCTATTATTAGTACAGCTTAGGTCTACATTCGTTACAGGTTATTGGGCCCTCCGCTTATCAAGTACCTCTGCTATGTCTACCACTGCTCTCACCACTACTGACATCCTTCCTTCTTCAGTTCCAAAGCTTCTCATGACTGGCTTAAATTAGACCGTGTTTTCCATGCACTTCGAGGATGCCATCAAAGCAAAAGGCCTGTGGGGCCATTTTGACGGTTCTGTTGCCATGCCTACAGTGAGCTCGCCACCAACCACTACTGAAGATGCTGCTCTCACTCAGTGGAACAAGGATGATCTTACTGCTAAGGCTTTACTCACTCACTGAATCCCCAACTCTACATTGATCCATGTCCATGGCAAACCATTGTTGAAGGACCAATGGGATCTGATCTCAAATGAGTACATGTTGAAGGGCTTCTTTGCATAGGCTGACCTCCATTCTCATTTCATGGAGTCAAAGTACCCTGATAAGGGCAGTGTCCAAGAATTCTTGGATGGGCTGCAAGTGAAGAAAGAGGAATTAGCAACATATGGTGTTGTGATCACAGACAAGGATTACTGTTCCACCATCACTTCCCTTCCCCATCATCTCTCAAACTTTGCATCAAATCTACTTGCAGGTGCAAGGCTGTACAGTTCCACAAAGACAATTGACCCTGATGAGCTCATCACATTGATCTTGGAGGAATTCGAATGCAACATGGCTTCACGTTCCCGTTGCTCAGGTACAAAGTCTTCGAAGGGAGATGACAAGGATGAAGCCATGTCTGTGTCATCAAATGGGAAAGGCAAGCGCTTCAAGCGCAAGCCATGTGGTGTTTGCTGGAATTGCGGAGAGAAAGGTCACTTCAAGGACAAATGCCCTAAGCCTGTAAAAGAAAAGAAAGACAACTCACTGAAGAAGACTGGCTCTGCGAATGCCGCCATTGAATCTGATTCCGAAGATAAGGCAGCCTTTTTTGCTGAACTGTGGGATTCTGATTCTGACTCTGATTTGGATCTTGAGCTTGAAGGGGATAGTGATGGGGACTGGTTTTCTGAGATCAGTGATATTTTGGACAGTGATGAGGATACCAAGGAGTTATTTGGGACTGACAGAAGCGAGTGCAGCTCACTTGTCAGTGTTGACCTAAACTCAGTTGCCATTGATCTGGATGAGGTTGCAGCCCATGTTGAGTCTAGCAACAAAGCTGAAAACTCACCTCATGTGGAAGTCTATGATTCCGGGTGCACGAGGCACATTACCCCATATTGCGATGCTGTTGTCAACTTCATCAAGATTTCCCCAAAATCTTTCTGGGCTGCCAATAAACTTGATTTTACTGCAGTCGGAATGGGTGAGATGACAGTCAACATACCTAATGGTGTTGATATCTCCCAACTGAGACTTACTGAGGTGATGTATTCACCTGAAGTCGGCTACACCCTGGTATCTGTCAGCCATCTTGATGAGAGTGGATTTTCAGTGACATTTGCTAATGGCAAGTGTACAATCCAAGGGCCAAAGGGGGAGTGCATTGGTGCAATCCCAAAGATGGGTCATGGCTTGTATCAAGTTGCACATGAGCCTGAAATGGCTAACGTTGCAACAGAAGTCCTTACCCTGGACCAGTTCCATCGTCGAATGGGGCATATTTCTACTGAAGTGGTGCAAAAGCTCGTCAACAAGGGTTTTGTGACTGGCATGAGATTGGAAACCATGCCATCTGGTGAACCACACTTTTGCAAGTCTTGCATGTATGCAAAGGCTATGCATAAACCTGTTGCCAAGTCTCAAGAGGGCGAGCGTGCCACAGAATTTGGTGGAGAGGTTCACAGTGACTTGTGGGGACCTGCCCCAGTTGTGACAAAAGCAGGAAAATGTTATTACATTACATTTACGGACGACAAGACTCATCTAACACACTTGTACCTTTTTGGAACAAGAGCAATGCCTTCACATCCTATAAAGAGTACGAGGCATGGGCCAACACCCACTTAGATGCTCATGTGAAGATCCTACACTTGGATCACGACGGGAGTACTTAGGCAAGGAATTCACTGTCTACTTGAAATTGAAGGGTACAGCACAGAAACTTACTGTGCACGACACTCCCCAGCATAATGGTGTTGCAGAACATCGTAACTGCACCATCATTGAGCAGATCCGTGCATTACTGCATGTGAGTGGACTCCCAAAGACCCTTTGGGGTGAAGCTGTGCATCACGTTGTCTGGTTACTAAACTGCATGACAACCAAGGCTGTTGATGGGAAACCCCTTACAAGGCTGCTTTTGGGAAGAAGCCTGATTTGTGGCATGTATGAGAATGGGGTGAAAAGGTGTGGGTGCATATCGAGGGTGGAAACAAGTTGGGTGGATGGGTAAAGGAGGGTTGTTGGCTGGGTGTTGACAAGCAGAGCAAGGGATTCCGAGTTTACTGGCTGGATAAGAGGACGGTATTGACAGAGCACAATGTCTATCATGACAAAACATGTGCATTAGTTGATTGTCTTGAGGGGGAGGATTGGGAGTTTGTTGAAACAACAACTGACTTACCTAAATCTTTGACACCCACTAATCCCACTCCAGCTCAACCCACTGTGTCACAAGCTGTCTCTTCTCCTACTGTTTCCCATGCCCCAAGTCCAAGCCCATCTGACCACCAGGATCTTCATGAGTCTGTCCCTGCAAAACGCATCAGGAAACCAAGTCAACGTGTTTGAGACCTTATTGAAGGCCATGGCACCAAATCTGCACGTCCATCTGACCCTATCATTTCCACAGGAATACAGCTTCCTCCTGTTGTTGAAGAAGCCCCAAATTATGTGCTTGAGGGGGAGGGATTAGCGGACTGGATGATGTTGGCTGATTTTAAGGAAGAGTATGTGATGGCTGCTGAGATTAGTGAAGTTGAGGCTTTGGAGCCAAGGTCATTGGCAGAGGCAAAGTGTTATCCTGATTGGCTGCTTTGGGAGAAGGCTATCCATGAGGAGTTAGCCCTTTTACAAGAAACTGGCACTTGGGAACTCACTGATCCGCCTGCTGGAGCCAACATTGTAGGCTCGAAATGGGTTTACTGCACAAAGAAAGATGCCACTGGAAATGTTATCTACTACAAGGCATGTCTTGTTGCCTAAGGATTCTCTCAAGTACCTGATGCTGACTACTTTGACACTTTTGCCCCCATCGCAAAGCTTGCATTGATTCGAGCCATTCTGGCTATGGCTGCTGCTGAGGACATGGAACTCCATCAGATCGACATCAAGGGGGCATATCTCAATGTAGAACTCACCGAACAAGAGAAGATCTTCATGCAACAACCTCCTGGCTATCATGCTCCAAACTCCTCTGGCAAAGTGTGCCATCTTCAAAAGACCTTGTATGGTTTGAAGCAGTCAGGAAGGTGCTGGTATCAAAGGCTAGTCAAGATCATGGTTCAGCACCTGGGATTCTTGTGTTGTGATGTCAACCAGGCTGTCTTCTTTTGGCAAGAAGGGCAAATGATAAATGTTGTCCTTGTGCATGTTGATGACTGCACAATTGTGGTGATGGCAATCATGTTGATTGAGCATTTCAAAAAGCAAATCGCCAAACATGTCGAGATAACTGATCTAGGAGAACTCCACTGGTTGTTAGGAATTGAGATCAGTTGTGACCAGGAGAAACATACCATTCACCTCTCCCAATGTTTGTATATTGACTCTATTCTCTGTTGTTATAACCTCCATCCATCTCTCAACATCCCAGTCGCCTGCTACCACTGCCAAATTCGCTCAAATGCACAATGTGCCATATCATGAGGCTGTTTGCTCGTTGATGTATGCATAACTCGGAACATGCCCAGATATTTTGTTTGCTGTTCAGACCATCTCACGTTTCTCCACAAAACCCAGACTTATTCATTGGGATGCCATAAAGCGGATTTTTCAGTACTTGAAGGGTACAAAGGATCTTTGGTTGTCATTTGGGCATGCAAAGATTGATTTGGCTGGATATGCTGATGCTGATGGGAGTATGGCTGAGGATAGACACACTATTTCTGGGTATGGATTTATTGTTCATGGAGGAGCCATTTCTTGGAGTGCTAAATGTCAGGAAATTGTCTCATTGCTGCCATTGCCCTCTTGAAGGATCATCAGTATCACACCCATACCAAACACATTGACATCCGATTCCATTTCATCTGCTGGATTATTCAACAAGGTTCTATCTGTCTCATTTATTGTCCTACTGACAACATGATAGCAGACATGCTCACAAAGGCTCTTCCATCTGTGAAGGTCAAACATTTTGCTTCCAAGCTCAGGCTATCGACAGCTTGAGGGGGAGTGTTGGAATATCAAGTGTGACTCACCCAAATGGGTAACATTGCCTACCTGCATTTCTACCTACTTTTCCAGATCTTATTGCACAGCTATGAGCCACTATGCTGACTCCATGGTATGTTTGTATTACTTTCAAATTCCTTTCATATTACTACATTGCTATTGCTCTCATCGAGAGCCTTTCCTTTTGTTCTCTCATTGTAGTTTAGCTTACTTTACTATTTGCTACAAGTACTGTTGCATGGACTTGTCTCCCCCTCAGTCATTTGGCTACTGCTCATGCATACAAACACTGAGGTGAGATCACTACTTACTATGCTTATCTTTTCATACTCACCATTGTACTTCTAGCTCTATTATTAGGTGAATATATCAGTCATTTGCCTACCACTCGCATGTACAAACACTGAGCTCTATTATTAGTATGGCTTAGGTCTATGTTCATTACATCTCCCACCAGCTGCCTCCCCCCCCTCTCTGCCTCCCCCACCTGTCTGCCTCTCCTCCCTTCCTCCTCCACAGCCCATTCATGGGGGCCTCAGGCCCCCATGTTAAGTATTTTTAGAATAACATTTTAAGCTAACAAATTTATTTTCTACTTGTAACAATGGATGCCCCTTGCGCCCCTTGCACTGCCCCTCCTCTCCACTCAACTGGGATGTGAGGGAGTATCTTTTTTTCTTATTCTTTTTTTAAAGCTAATATCATTTTTTTTTAAATTCAGTTTTTGCTATTTATACATCAACAATGAGCTCCCCACCACATCCCGCCCCTCCTCTCTACTCAGCTGGGAGGTAGGGGCTTGATGGCTAATAGGATGGCCCAAGGGAGGTGCCAGGAGGCCTGTGGAGCAGGGTACCCATGAGGTATATGCACCAAATATACCCCACCCCACTGCCATGTCACTAACAGCCACTTCCCCTCCCTCTGACAGCCTCCCAACAGCCCCCCAAACAGCCCAGTGAGCCCCTGCTTGCAGGGTGGGCAGGGGGCTTGATCTTTAGCTGAGGAAGGCCACCTGCTATCTGCCATGTCACCACCAGACAGGATGCCCCCCAGTGCCTAGGGGACACATCTCGACATGATAGGGCACCCAGACATGACCAACCTAGAAGGGGGGATGCACCTGCTGGCTGGAGGGGAAACCAGATGATAGGAGGGATGCCAGATGATGGGGGGGATGCTCAGGGACATGCCTGAAGCCCATAGGATGTGACTGGCCACTGGCTTAACCCAGATAAGCTGAGGGGATTAGTGAATGGCAGGGGTAACCCATGGGTATTTTTTTGCTACCCTTACCCTTACCCTCCAAAACCCTTACCCTTGAGCAAGGGTAAGGGTTTTGGAGGGTAAGGGTAAGGGTAGTCAAGGGTATGAGGGTATGCAAAACCCTTAAGGAAATGATGCAAGAGCTCATTGAAAAGTATGTCTCTATGATTGCAAAAGATAATTTCCTACATTATTGATGTATATTTCTGCTTCTGGTATATTAAAAAACAGAAGGCAGTAGTGTAGTCAATCTAGTTTAGTGCTAGTATTAATAAGACAACTTGTAAAAAGCTGTTCAACAGACTGGGAGCATCATAGAAATGATCCCAGTTCAATGATTAAGTCATCTATCCAATATTCAAGGGTTATTATGCTTTTCAGATTCTAACTCTGTATACCCTTATACCCTCCTCAGGGGTAAGGGTATATGGAGGGTATGGAAATTCATACCCTTACCCTTACCCTCACATACCCTTGGCCTATACCCCTAGGGGTTTGTAAACCCTTGCCATTCACTAGAGGGGATATGACTGGAGCTGAGCAGGACACAATGCAAGGGCCCAGGACCCAGCAGGATGTGATGGCAGGCCCCAATGACTGAGGGGGATGTAGGCCCCAATAGCCCAGGGGGATACAACAGGAGGGCTCAGCAGCCCAAATAACACCATCCAGCCTAGCCTCATGAGCCACTGCTCATAGGGTGGAGCACAGGTGGGGTGATGGCAATGCTGAGCAAGCCCCAGCACCCCATGCCAGCACCCCCAACTGCTACCATGAGCCATCACTTGTGGGGTGGAACAGGGTGCTATGTGAGGGGCAGGTCACCATGACATGATGCAATTGCTAAGCCCCCTGCCATCTGAGAGATGGAGGGGGATTTTATTTAGTTTAATTTAGTCATGTATTATATTAATAAATAATATCTCCCCCCTGCCTTGTAGTGAGTTAGGGGGTTTTTACACTTTTTGTTAGTATTTTTTGTTAGTATTGATGTTTCCATAATGGTAATAAATGCATTTATTATTTAAAATAATGACCTAGTACCTCCAGGAATAGTGGCTAGGAATGGTCTAGAAATGGCTAGAAATGGACCAGGATTCCCAGGAATGTGAGGAATGAATCAGGAATGAACCAGGAATGAACCAGGAATGAACCAGGATTCCACAAGGAGTGTAAATACTTGAGGCCATAAGAAATCTTTGTGTTTCACATCTAGGACTTTGTGATGATCATCTGTATAATGTCCTGTTGGGATAAATAGTGGAGGATTTGGGTCAAGTGCTGGCATATTGGCCAATGGATCACCTAAAATGTTTCACACTATGCGATATCGTTCTGGTAGTTTGGCCACAATGGAGTGAACTTTCTGTGCAACTGGCTTGTACTTCTTCTTCATCACAACTCCTTTCTTCTTGGGAATAGCATCTATGAAAGTTGATAGTGGTGAAATTGAGATTGTTGAGGATGGGCGCAATATTTGTGAAGTGTTGGAGGAATGTATAGGAGAGAATAATAGGTCTATGCTTGATTCTATGCTGTTTGGGCAATTGCAAGCCGATAAACAGGATCTAGAAACAATTGAGTCTGTGAGAGTCAGTGAAGCCAAATGAGGAAGAAGGGCATAAGCATATATGGAGGCTGAATCTTGAAGTAAATTGAAGTCTATTAGGATTGCAGTTGCTCCTTGATCTTTGATCAATTCCTCAAAAGTGTGTGAAAATTTCCATCTGGGCCTTTCTGTCAAAACCCCATGTGTTTAGGCTTCCCTCTAAAGATTGTGGGGATGGTGCTGACTTGTCCCAAATTTGGATCTATGATCATTATCATCTGGTCTTTGCTCTTGTAGTTCTTGACTGTACTATCAAAGGTCACCTACTTGGCCATCCTGGGTACTCGGCCATTTCAGTATTTAGTGGCTAGACAACAAACCACTTACCACAGTGTATGCTTAAATTTGAAGGTGTACATACAGGAAGTTATTGAGATGACTCCAAATTTGGCAAGGATCACTTAATTCGAGATATGATTGGTTGATAGGTGGCCATGTTGTGTTTTGGAATGTTTTCTAAGACCCCGACCCCCCGATATGGCAATGCCTCACCCAGCATCAATATTCTGACTCTTGGCTTGAAACTTGCTCATGTTGTAGATACTGGTAGTCTTTTGTAGAATTGCACCCATCTTTGATGTTTTAACTCATATTAGCCCTATGCTCCTCTGATTGGCCGAGTTCTTAGGTTTGCTCAATTTCCCACCCTTTGTCAGAGAATCCCAATAAGGCTGCAAGGTTGATTCAAAAATCGTAGTGAGTATCTCAAGTCCTTACTAATATAGGTGCCAAACATCTGACTAAAGCTTGAGATATGTAAGTATTGTAATTCATTGTTATTCCACCAGGAATCCTTAGGTGGTCAAGTACCCAACCTTTCATAGTACTTTCAGTTAATACATCAAATCCAATGAGGATGTTGTAGGTGGGGTTGTGAATTACATGAATTTGAAAGTATAAGGTGACTTTGCCAATGGTACATGAAATGTTTCTTGCTAACCCAAGTGAGTGATCTATTTAGCTGTTTATAGATTGGATGTTGAGTTGTATCATTGGGTCAAAATGCAGGCCAAGATTGTAACAGACAGCCTCTGACATCACAATGATTTGCAAACCAGGATCAATAATTGCCTCAATATGCTCCTGGTTATCAACTAGCATCATGATTGAGTAAAGGGCATGCAATTCCTTTGCAATGGTTATAGTCTTTCATTCTTTGCTGGGTTGTAGGTTGCTTAAATAGGTATCATATACATCTTGAACTACAAATGCATCAGATGGAAGGGGTATTCCATTAGTGCCATGTGAACTGAATTCCTTGTCAGGTTCCAGCAGTGGTAGCTTGTCTTGGAAGTGTGTGGCAACTGTGTCCAAAACGTTCTCTATCTCTGTTGGATATACACATTTGGGGGTGACTGCATCATGCATCTTCTGGTGATATTCAGGTGAAATAGAGAGTAGTTCCTCTGGTAATAGAGTAACAAATGGTACTTTCATCATGTGGCTGGATACTTCTTCAGTGAATTTTGAGTTGTAAATTGGTGCAATAGTCCTATAGGCTGGTTCTTTAGATGGTTTCTCTTTTTCAGGTGCTGCAAAGTGAAGCTGGTGGTGTATATTGTGCTTCTGGAATGTTTCTGAAAGGGTGCACTGGTGGTTTTGCTATAGCTGGTACAGGTTGTGCATGTCCATTGCTAATGGACTGCCTACACTAACTACTTATGGGTAACCCAGGTAAATATAAAGTGGGTCACTTTGTGAACTCTAAGAAGTACTTGCAAAGTGCGTGAAGTCCATAGAAGGTGAGATATCAGTGAGTGTAGTTACCAGTGGGCATTTGCATGTCTTTCAAAAGGGAATGGAGGGGAATGGAGTGAAGGGAAAGATCACCCTGTACTTTACACTCCCCCACCTAGTCCACGCGGACTCCCAGCTGTCCGCGCGGATTCCTAGTAAAGTCCGAGTAGTCTGCACGGACAGCTCGGACATCATGCGGACTGAAGAATTGGGCCAAGTCCAAGCATCTTGAAACTGTAAGAAGTCCTAATGATGTCTGAGTTGTCCTAGCTGGTCCGAGTAATGTCCGAGTAAATAAAGACTTGGTGAATTTTTTCATGAGAGTAAGATCAAAATATTGGTGTATCTGGCAGGGTTTGAACCCAAGGCACTTTGATCAAGATTACACAAACTGGGCACAATTAACCACTGTGCCAAATGGGCACACAATATTTATATTATTACTACTATTTATTATCTATTCCAAATCCATGCTAGCAATTAAAAAAAGTTACCGTTGCTCATTGAGCAACGGCACTCAAAGGGCATTGTTGCCCCCCCCCTGTCCCCCATTCCCGCCCCTTCCCCGTGCCCTTCCGTCACCCTTGCCTATTGCACCCCCTCCACCCTGCGAGCAGTCGCTCGCAGCAGTGGTGAGGGGTGCTCTGTCGTGCTGGCTGTCATGTGGTCAGGCGTCTGGCACGTCCCCTCGCTCTGACAGACTAGTACTTATATTGATTAAAATAGAGTATAAATAAAATAAATATGTACGAAATAAAATTAAAGGGGAGGGGGGGGAGTGAGGTGCGGCATGTCGCCATCATTGCCCCCCTTCCCTGCCCCCCCCTTCCCCGTGCCTATCCCCCCGCAGTGGTGGTGGGGGTGCTCTATCGTGCTGGGTGTCGCACCTGGCGCATCCCCCCTCCCTCCCATGGCGTCCCCCCGTCCCCCGTCCCCCGGCGCGTCCCCTCCCTCCCATGGCATCCCCCCATCCCCCCCACGCGTCCCCCCTCCCTCCTGGCGCGTCCCCCTCCATCCTGGCTCGTCCCCCTCGGTCCTGGCTCGTCCATCTCCCTCCCAACGCGTCCCCCTCAGTCCCAGTGCGTCCCCCTCGGCCCTGGCACATCCCCCTGTCCCCCGGTGCATCCCGTCATCCCTGGCGCGTCCTGTGCGTCGGTGGGGGTTGTCCCCGGCTGCTGGAGGCCGCTGGATTGGTGGGCGGTGACGTGGCTGCGCTGCTGCGACGGGTGCTGGATCGGTGGGTGGTGGTGACGTGGCGGCGGCAAGTGCTGGGTCGGTGGGGGTTGTGGCTGGGGGAGGGTGCTGATTCGGTGGGCGGTGGGCGGTGACGTGGCGGCGGGTGTTGGGTCAGTGGGTGTGACATGGCGGTGGCGGTAGGTGCTCGGTCGGAAGGGAGGTGGCGCTGGGGTGACGTGGCAGCGCTGGGCTAGGGATGGGGCGGCAGAGGGGAGGCAGCACTGGTCGTTGTCATTGTTGGGCGCATCTGGGAGGTCCCTGGCACCTTCCCTCACCCCATGAAGCCCCCCACCTCCCAGCTAAGTGGGGAGGAGGGGCAGCGCGTCGTTGCATACAGAAAGAAAAACTGAAAGAGAAAAAAACATTTTAAATAAGAATGAAATAGATTTTAAAATACTTAACATGGGGGCCTTAGGCCCCCATCTTGCGCTAGAGGGAGGGAGGGGGGACGGAGGGAGGGGTGGAGAGGAGAGGGAGGCCGTCATCATGATGGTGGGTGGCAACATGTGAGTTGGCAGTCACAGGGTGACGCATACCGACGTTGTGAAGACGGTGCCCAGTAAATAGGCATATGTTGCCCAGGCTCATACAGCCTGGTAGCACAGTCGTTATATTACTTACCTGTCACACTCACGTGGCCACAAGGTCCTGGGTTCAAACCCTTCCATTACATTACCTTTTAAATAGTGACTTGCTAGGACAGTCTGTGTGGAATCCGTGCTAGGAATTCCTAGTCCGCACGTACAAAACTCAGACAAGACTCAGACAAAACTCAGACTAGGAATGGAGATTTGGCAGTGACCTTCTGCCAAAAAAATTCCTAGTAAAGTCCGAGCGGACAACTCGGACTCCATGTGGACAGCTCAGATTAGGTGGGGGACAGTAAAGACCTCAGATCACCCCATGACCCTAGGATGTTGTGAAATGTGATTTTGTTACCCATACCTGGTGAAAGCCTATCATTGGGGATGGGTGGAACTTGTTATGAACTGATCTTGTAGGGCAGAGTTACAGCAGTGTCCAACGGAGTTCCAATGCAGCAATGGACTTGGCTTCATTCTATAAGAGATTGTGCCCTTCTCTATGCCCATTGTCCAATTTACAAGAAGATGATAATAAGAGCAGAGGTCTGGTGGAGTTCCAGAAGTAAGAGGCAAAGGGGACTTAGAGTTAAGATAGTTGGAGAGATAACAATGCAATAATCAAACTGAAGTTACAAGTGATGGTATCTAGGTTTTATAGTAACTAAGTGACCAAGGTAAACTATGGTAGAGCCTGCAGAGTACTGAGTACACAGTAAGTAAGATAATCAATCAGTGATATGTGATACAAACAAAACAGCAGAGTATATGAAATAGAATTTGAAATGGTTATTTGAAATAGCAGTGGCTCTGTCAGTGATCTGCTGGAGATACATTGCAGGCTTGCATGGGATATGACAGAACTCCAGAGTGTCTGATAGTAATGCAATTTAGCATTTCTAGACTGTGGACTAGTCTTAGTCCTTTGCCATCTTTCTTCAAGACACAGAACCATCTCATGCAATAGGATGAGTTTAAAGCTTTGTAGATGCTAGCTGCAATTTTTTTGTGAATGATAGCAGACTCTATCATATATTCCTGGTGGTATGGGGATGTTCTTCTTAATGAATGGTATATGTGGGACAGTGGGGATATCAATTGGGGGAAAGAAGTCAGGGCAAAAGCTTCCTTGTTTGGAGTCATCCCATGTGCAGGCTTCATTCTGTTTACACATGAGGTCATGCATTCAATCTTGCTTGCAAGGCCATGAGAAATCTTTGTGTTTTGCATCCAAGGCTTTATGATGATCATCTGTATAATGTCCTGTGGGAATAAATGGTGGAGGATTTGGGTCAAGTGCTGGCATATTGGCCAATGGATCACCTCAAATGTTTCGCACTATGCAATATCATTCCAGTAGTTCAGCCACTACTAAGCAAACTTTCTGTGTGACTGGCTTGTATTTCTTCTTTGTCATAACTCCTTTCTTCTTGGGAATAGCATCTATAAAAGTTGATAATGGTGATATTGAGGTCATTGAGGATTTGTAAGGGGAGTGCAATATTTGTGAAGTGTTGGAGGAATGTAGGGAAAATGATAGATTGAGGCATTTTATGCTACAGTGACTTCCAAAATTGTCCCAATGTTTTGCACTTTTGGAATGTTTAAGGAATAACTCTTCACCAAGGTGGAATAATGCCAAAGGTGTCAGCCAGTACATTACACATCACTGTCTTGGCTATCGATTCGCTCTCACAATCATGTGACCAAAGTCAATATATATGGATATATAAGTGATGTAATCGGATGACTCATTGGGACAATTATGGAAGTATGTAATGAAAATGCAACTAATCAAATTCTGACACACCTCTGGCTCTATATTCTCCCACACCTCTGCTACCCTTTCCCAAATCTCCCAAACCCCCTTAGCTTGTCTTGGATCCTTGGCAAGCTCCTTCTTGATATGATCCCAAAGATGTTCAATTGGATTAAGGTCTGGGGATTGTGGAGGTCAGTCTAGAAGAGTGATTTGATTGTCTTCCATCCAAGTTTTGGCTTTTTTGGAGGTATGCTTTGGATCATTGTCCTGCTGAAAGTATTCCTCAATGGAGAGTGAATATTCCTCTATGCTGGGCAATAGATTCTCCTGCAAAATGTCCACATACTGGTTAGCACCCATCCTCCCCTCAACCTCTGCAAGTCTTCCAACACCCTCCCAGCTCATACACTCCCACACCATAATGTTTCCACCACCAAACTTGACTGTACTCTGCACCTCTCTTTGAATCAGTCCCTGGCCAACTTCTTTCCACACCCACTGCTTGCCATCTGACCCAATTCTATTGATTTTAGTCTCATCTGACCAAAATACCCTCTGCCAGTCCTCTTCAGTCCAGTTTTGGTGCTTTAAAGCAAATGCCAGTCTCAGCTTCCTGTGCCTTACAGTAAGCAAGGGCTTTTCTTCTTTGTAACAGCCTTGAATGAATGTTTCTTGAGGACTCTCCTAACAGTTTGTGTGGAGACAGGTTTAGGAATGATGGAATTGATGTGGTGAGTGGCCTGAACAGCATTAGCAGCTTTGCCAGTAGTGATTTGTGTCAGAATAGAGTGTTGGGAGGTAGCAGACAGTTTAGAAGGCCAGCCAGAAGAGGGGATAGATCGATGGGGAAGAAGATCCTGGAGTACTCTGAATACTGTAGACTTGCTAATGTTGAATTACAAATTCCACTGCTCTATCATGTGACTCTGTAGATCAGTAGATCACATGTGCTCTTATTTACAAATGGTCTGTGCGTGTCCCTAGATAGGTATATAAACCCGCTGTACTCGACTATAAACAATAAGAGCTGTTTCACTCTTACCACCACCTTCAGTAGTTAACAGTAAGCCTAACCATCTCAATGGTGAGTAGTGAGAGGACTTCCACTATGTAGAATAGTATGCTCGCAACAGGTTATGGGCATTGATAGCTGGCAGACACTCTGCGCCCTAATAGGCTGTGACCGTCGCCTCTCACAGCTATCAACCTCTCTGCTCTACCACCGTTTGGCACTGCACTTAGTTCCACGCTGCTGATAGCGCGGGAACTGCCTGCACGCTGCATGTTCTCTACATGTACTCTCAAGGAGTGCTGAGAATTTTGACACTAAAATGTTTGAAAACATGTGCTGACTACGTGTCACAGTTCAACATGTCTTCTACATTGTCATCTGTTCCGATCCTTGCCAGATCCAACTACAATGCCTGGGCTGAATTGATGAAAGCCTATCTCCGGTCCCAAGGCCTATGGCAGATCACTGCCAGCCAGGTACCTTACCCAACTAATCCGACAATCACCACGAGGACTGACTCATCCGGCGCCATGATTCGTTCTGCATCTACCTTAATGGCTGACCAGAGAAAGGATCTCCAGATTGATATCACCGACTGGGCTGATAAGAACAATCGGGCTGCAGGGTCGATTGGCATGTACCTATCCCCATCTATGTGCCACCTGCTCACCAACACCATGACAGCAGTTCAATGCTGGAAGGAGTTGGAGAACACCTTCGGGAAGGTGGGACCTTCCCAAATCTTCTCCGATTTTAAAGCTGCAGTATCAATGCGCTTATCAGTTTCCAACCCACAACTGGAGATTTCCAGGATGGCTGAGTGTTTCTTGCACCTCATGGCAAACAAAGTCGTAATCCTGGAAGTGGTACAGGCAATGATTTTACTCAACACCCTGCCACGCAAGTACGACACTCTCACATCTACAGTTCTGCAAACCAACCCGGACACAACGGACCTTACGTTTGTGGTAGTCCAAGAAGCAGTTATCACTGAAAGTAAAAGGTGATCTTCTGTGAAGCCTGCAAAACTGGAAACGGCTAACAAGCTGTCAGCTGTCAAACGCAAGGGTGCTAACCCCAAGTGGAAGCCCAAGCAAGACAACACTGGTCAATCCCAACTGGGGACTTCCAACAGTGCTTCTAAGAGGGGTAAGTGGGGAGGAAAAGCAAAGAAGGAAAGAAAGAATACCGCTAAACCGGTTCACTTGGCCTCTATGGTCAGGGACTTTCCTCCGCTTGTGACCACCATCACTGGTAGCAGGTCAGTCATCCCTCTGGCTGCTCAAGCGCCAACTCCATCTACAAAAGATCCAAGGAAGCGTCCTGCTCTTCAATCATACTCGGGTGCCGTAATTGGCATGACGTTAGTGTTTTCAGAGTATCAACAAGCATGAGACATCATTGCTGCTGAAAAACTCACACCTGACATGGAGAACCTTAAAAAATCCGAACTCTGCCTTGCTAGGCGTGAGGAGAAATGGTGAAGGGTCTCTCCAGTCGACCCAGATCCACCGGTCCCTTTCGTACGATTTGAAGAAGTCCCTCTCGATTCTGACGAGGTTTCTTTAGGATCCACTCCTTCACCCCCTCCAGCTTCTGTCGAGGCTGTTTGGGACGCTGTAGACAATGCTCTACAACAGCGTAAAGAAGAAGAGTATTTGGAGATTTACGGAGGACCCCAGGAGAACAAGTACATCACCAATCAATCTTCTCACACTAAAGCTCATGTGAATTACCCAGTGAGTTATTCATCTAATGGGTTGGCAGCTAAAGCGCCTGTAAAATTAGTTCATCATGTACATGCTTTAAGTGCCCGTGAGGCACCAAATAAAATTAATTTGTGTGTGAATGAAGAGTGTGACAACTGCCAAAATTGTCAAAATGAAGACGATTTTGGGGAACACGCCATTCTCTGGCTGATGGACAGTGGCACTTCTCAACACTTTATGAATAATCTTAATGATTTTTCGTCCTTTGAGTACTTAGAAACACAGCCTGAAATATCCACTGCCTCAAACAATGTGACAGCCAGCATTGAAGGCAAGGGGGCTGTATTTCTACAATATGAGTTAGCAGACAAGTCACATACTATCTGCTTGTACCCTGTCTACTACTCATCCCAATTGAGTGGGTGACTTCTCTCAATGGGTAATTTAATTCTGGCCAGAAATACTGTCTATGGTCATAAAGATGGTATTTTTTGGACTGTGGGCACATGTCACAAACACTCTCGTACTCAGACAAGTCTGCGATATCAAGACAATTTACGTCGCCGATTATTGTGTTTGGCATCAGCACTTAGGCCATCCCAGTGATGCCGTTATGTGCAAGTTTCCAACTTCCAGTACCAGACTCCCGGGAATAACGATCCCATGATCGACTCCCATTTGTCCAGGGTGTGCCAAGGGTAAAATGGCCTCATGGCCCTTCCCAGACTCAAACACCCGTGTGACTGAGATCTTTGAGTTAATCCATATGGATCTCAAAGAGTTTCCCACACTGTCATGCCACAAAGAGAAATACTTTATTGTATTCATGGATGACATGTCTTCTGCCATGTGGACGCTTTGCTTGACCAAAAAGTCAGGCGCACTTGAGGCTGTAAAAAGCCTTGTTGCTTTAGTGAACAACCACTATGGCAAGCCCATAAAAAGTGTCCGTATGGATGCTGGGGGGGAACTCAAGAGCAAAGAACTCATGCAGTTTCTGCATGGTCAAGGGATCAGGATCCAAACATCTGCTCCCTACCAACACCAGCAGAACAGCCGCGCTGAGCGCGCCATTTGGACAATTACCAAGAAGGCACAAGCACTGCACTTTAACATGTGTTTACCCCCTTCCTGGTGGAGTTTTTGTGTCTACCACTCTGTCTTCTTGATCAATCGAACTCCGGTGAACCAGACTAAATGGGTTTCCCCATTCGAGATCATCAAAGGCAGAAAGCCAGACTTCTCAATGATAAAGGTCTTTGGCTGTGGTGCATATGTGTACCTTCCAAAAGAGAAGCGCCAAAATAGACTAGCTGCACACTCGGAACTCATGACCTTTTTAGGTTTTGATGAGGAAGAAGGAACCAAAGGGTATCTGTTCATGCGTCCTAACAACACGCTGTTTATCGGCACGACTGCAGTGTTTGACAAAGAACTTTTCCCTAGATGTCCAAAAGCTAGTACCCCCCATTCTACACTGTTTGGTGGGACTAGAAGACATGATCATGACAAAGATGATCACAACCATCAGCATGGAACAGATGAAGGTGATGATGACAATAATCCACCTTCTAACCGACCCTTCTCTAAGTCGGGTCCCTCGGGACCTTCGACGTTGAATGTGCCAAGTGATTCAGAAGCGCGGGATACTGCTGCTGAGAATCCTCCTACATCGCCCCCAGTTGGCCCACAGGACTTTACACCTAGGGCAGATGATCAGAATGAGTGGAGAAATCTCCCTCAGCGATCTGGCAGAAGTAGGAACATTGCAACTCGTCCAGGTAACGTGTATGGAGAAAATCGTGCTCCCTCGGATATAGAGCGAGACATCCGACGTGACCGTTATTGGAAAAAGAAAGTGGATTCTGATCAACTGGGTAGCTCCCGTGTCCAGCCACAAATTCTTACTGGAGACAGGCATACTGGGCCTCGTACTCCGGCGCTACAGCAACCAGCTGTGCCACCTTCCAATAACAGGGGGACTGAAACAGTTCAAGCCCCTGAACCCCCAGTCAAACGCGATTACAATCCCATGGACGAAGACACATGGCTCACCAAAAGTGTCAGGGAAGGAGGAAACAATCTCACCCACATTCTGCTCAAAAAAGCAGTGTCACCATCAGACAGTGGGAAAGATGAAGTTCCAAACCAGTATCACGATCTCATGTGCCTATCTAAACAGCTGCAAGCTGATTGGAAATGAGCCTGTCAGGAAGAGTTGGTAGCTCTCTCCAAAAGGCAAGTTTATGATCTCATAGATCTTCCACCGAATCGCAAAGCGATCTGGAATCGATGGGTTTTCTCTGTCAAAGAAGATGGACGAAAATGTGCCAGACTCGTGGCCAAAGGCCATTCACAGGTCGAAGGCATTGACTTCGATGAGATTTTCTCACCCATTGTCTACTACAAGTCAATTCGTCTTATGTTTGCTTTAGCGGCTCTAGACGGCATGTACATGACTGGCCTAGATGTAAAGACTGCTTTTCTCTATGGCAAATTAGATGAGGAGATATATATGCTCCAACCTCAAGGCTTTGCAGTCAAAGGCCAAGAGAAGAAGGTCCTGCGCCTCAAAAGGGCGATTTACAGCCTTAAACAAGCAGCTTTAGCTTGGTGGTGCAAACTTGAAGCATTCATGAAAACCCAAGGGTTCAGACGTGCGAGTTCAGATGCCAGCATTTTTATCCATAAAGCAAGGAGCAGCTCGATTGTTATTGCCCTCATGTACATTGACGATGGCATTTTTATGTCATGAGACAAACAACTTGCAGATAAAAAGAAACAAGCTTGCTTGAAACATTGGGAATGTCATGACACTGGCAAAGTCACGAGCTTCTTAGGCATGTGCTCCCACTCCACTTCCATCAGGGTATCAACCAAGTGTAAACACTCATCAAGTTGACTCCACATGCCGTCAGAAGTACCCACAGGTCATCAGATCACTTCTATATCTGATGCTCAGAATGCGACCTGACATTGCTTATGCTGTCATTAAAATGTCGCAATTCTCGGCTAATCCAAGCCAAGAACATCTAGACAAAGTGATGTACATAATGCGCTATTTAGTAGGAACTCAAACCTACCAAATTGTCTATGATGGAGAGAAATGCGAGGGATTAATTGGGTTCATGGACTCTGATTGGGCAGCTGATACAATCAAGCGCCGATCCACCATGGGCTTCTTTGCAAACTTGCTAGTGGCATTGTATGCTGGCAATCACGCCTACAAAAAACGGTCATGTTGAGTTCCACTGAGGCAGAGTACATGGCATTGTCTGACTCTTGCCGGCAAATCATGTGGATCCAGTCCCTATTTCAAGAACTTGGATATGACCTGGCGCCTACTACCCTGTGTGGCAACAATCAAGGGTCTATATTCATCAGATCAAATCTGGTTCAAGAAAGAAGGACAAAACACATTGACATTCACTATCATTACATACGCGAATGCATCGAGAATGACAAAGTCTCCATCGTGTTCCTTGAGGGGAAGGATAACCCTGCAGACATGTTCACAAAGAACTTAGTTGTGGTACCATTCCTCAAATGCAGTGAGCTCCTTGGAATTGAATTTCCAAAGGACAAGTAGAATGCAGCTGCAGAAGCGGCGCACTACTTGTGGGGGGGTGTTGAATTACAAATTCCACCGCTCTATCATGTGACTCTGTAGATCAGTAGATCACATGTGCTCTTATTTACAAATGGTCTGTGCGCGTCCCTAGATAGGTATATAAACCCGCTGTACTTGACTATAAACAATAAGAGCTGTTTCATTCTTACCACCACCTTCAGTAGTTAACAGTAAGCCTAACCATCTCAACAGTGAGTAGTGAGAGGACTTCCACTACATAGAATAGTATGCTCACAACAGCTAACACCAGGTTTAGAGGCCATAGTATGAATTGAAGCCTTGTTAGAGGCCAGAGAGATGATGTTGTCCTTATCAGCAGACGAGATGGGATGCATGGTGGAATTACAAACTCTTAGTGCATTTCCTGAGGTTATATAGCTTATTTTAAGGCACCATCAAGGGAAAGATGTTCCTTACTAGCATCTGTCAAGGGTCCATTCCTGTCAGACTAGTATAACATCAGATTCTGATATTTCTAAAAGACACTTCCATAATTGTCCCAATGAGTCATCAGATTATATCACTTATATATCCATATATATTTACTTTGGTCACATGAATGTGAGAGCAAATCGATAGCCAAGACATGATGTTTAATTTACTAACTGACACCATTGGTATTATTCCACCTTTGTGAAGAGTTATTCCTTAAACATTCCAAAAGTGCAAAACATTGGGACAATTTTGGAAGTCACTGTATTTGGGCAATTGCAAGCAGATAAATGGGATCTAGAAACAATTGAATCCATGAGGGTCAGTAAAGTCAAATAAGGAAGAAGGGCATAAGTATATATGGAGGCTAAATCTTGAAACCAATTGGAATCTATAAGGATTGCAGTTGCTTCTTGATCTTTGATCAATTCTTTGAAAGTATTCAAAAATTTCCATCTGGGCCTTTCTGTTGAAATCCAATGTGTCTAGGCTTTCTTCTAGAGATTGTGGGGATGGTGCTGACCCACCCTGAATTTGGATCTATGATGGTTATTGTCTGGTTTTCATTCTTGTAGTTCTTGACTGTGCTTTTGGTTAATACAGTAAATGGTCATTGAGGTCTTTACACTCCCCCATATATTCTGTATGGATCTGCATGGATCTGCACAGATTTTCATGGACTCTGAGTCAGTCCATACAGACTTTTGAGAAATTCATTTGGCTTGAGGTCCTGATTGATTCCAGATTTTGAGTCTGCATGGATTCATAGGTTTGTCCTGGATGGGAAGGGAAGGGGCCCATTGACAGAACAGGTCCAGGGGCAAGGAGCTGCAGCAGTGGGGGAGGTCTGCTGACTGCAAGGGAATGCCAATGTCATCAGCCACCCTCAAGAGGAGGGTGAGCGACTGAGCAATGTCAGGCACCCTCTCAAGCAGAAAGGATGGGTCAATGCCCTGGAGGGCAAGGTTGCTGAAAGCTGCAGCATCCCTGGAGAGAAATTCAACAGCCACACTCACTTCGAGTTCAGTGATGTTGCCTTTCTCAGACATATACTTGTCCTCCTCCCCCTCCCACCTGGGAGAGTTGGGGTTCGAGTGGGTAGTGCTCGAGGGTCCAGCAGGGCAGATGGTTGAGGCACAAGATGCTGCTTGCGATGCACTTGAGATGCAAGGCACACGGGGAGTTTCCTGGCCAATGTTGTAGGGCGACAGCAAAGGAGACAAGTGAGGAGTGCAGACAGGGCCAACCTTGGAAGGGATGGGGGGCCTTGCTGTGCTACGAGTAACAACAGGAGACCCCAAAGCAAGGGGGTCTTTGCTGGGGGTTGGCGGCTCAATACGAGGGGGGTTGCCCCTGATTGGGCCACCTAATCTGTTACGATTCCATCGTATATGCTATATTTACTTTCTCACATGCGCTCACTTGACAGCTGGCGCATCTTTACTTATGAAACGACTCCTTAAAAGACCTGAGTAGATAGCTACTATACTTACTAGCCAATCGCTATATAGACCAGGGTAATCATTAGTCTATATAAGCTGTAGTAGATAGTCGGTCAAGGCCTCAGCTTGACCTAAAGATATAAACTCTTTAAACTGCTCACAGAGAACTCGACCTGAGGAAGTACCTCAGAGTCTAAACGACGAACTCGACACAAGGAAGCACCTTGTTGTCTCGAACTTGCTGAGTAGTTAAGAGACAATCTTAACATAATCCTTGAGTGGACTTGGATGTTGATGACATTGAGCACTAGTGCAGTGGAAAGGACCAGGTCATGGAGATCAGAGACACGTATGGTGCCACAAGACAGACAAAATGATGAGGAGCAGTAGAGGTGTGGCTGTGCATGTCGTGGTAAGAAGTCAAGAAGTGATGTCCTGTACCCTTCATCTTCATCATCTGAGATACTGGTAAGTCTGGTGTGCTTATGTGATTTATTAAGTTGCGACTGGGCTGGTGCATTGGGTCACTGAGCCATTCCAGAAGAGAGAGACTCCCTTGTGATGTGCCCTTGTAGTCCGGCTCCATCCCTGAAGTGGTTGGAGTTGTCAAGCATCTCGAAGTAGGTGCTGAAAGCCTTGACAAGAGTGTCTTTGTCAAGTGTCTCTGGGAAGGCACTGCATAGCTGGAGCACCACTTGGGCCTTTGATATTGCCCCTGCCCTGTATTCTTGTATGACTGCAAAGCAAGTATCTGTAACCCCTTTTTCCGACCCTTGAAAGCCTTCTTCTTCACCATCTTGACTCTGGGTTGGCTGTGTGAGGCTATTCAACATGTCTGTGTGACTTTGAGTGGGGCCATGTTGTGTCTCAGACATTGAAGCACTTGTAGTGAGTCGCAAAGTAAGGATGTTATAGAAATAAGTGATAAAAAGTACACTGTAACTATGGCACAACAAATCAGCAGAAAAAGAGGCAGACAGAGAGGGAACTTACCACAGGCACAAGAACAGCTGGAAAAGAGGAAGCTGTCTTGAAGCCCATTGGTGAATCAAAAGGGGTCTGAGAGGTCTCAGAAAAAGTCACCTGGCTGCACTGAAAAGGTGCACAGAGGCACACAGATCAGTGGCAAGGTCACAGAAGTGAGAGTGGGTGACATCCTCAGAAAGGGGGCATTGAGCCCAGGACGCACAGAGCATACACAGACTGAGATGAATAGTGGTGAAGCATGCAGCCTCACAATGATTAGACTCAAGTAAACAAGTTTAAATTTGATTAAACTGCAGAAATATATTTACCAAAAAGGTTAACTATAGCTTCATCTATAATTAGACAAAATTATACATCATCAGACTTGAAATTTGAAGCTGAGTTCAGATATATACCTGATTTGATCATGTGACCTACTCAAAGTGTGGGAAAACATCTTAACATATACATTTTGTATATAATGCTGCTTAAAAGCCAAGTCTCCAACATTTATATGGTGCAGTGTGCTTAGTCACCACCACTTTTGGACAGCAGCGGAATTGTTGGGCGAAAAAAAAAAAGTTGATATCATGGGGTAGCACGTTGTCAAGGAGATGCAGCATAGAGTACAATTTGAAATTGAAAATAATATGCATAATTTCCTAGGATAATCAATGGCTCGGCCTCAAATCTCAACAGTCTGCTGTTGCACGAGCTCAAGCTGCAAAGGCTGCAAAAAAAACCACCAGTGGCCCTCCTGAAATGGATTCGGACACAATCAGCAAGCATTCAGCATCGGAAAACGAAGTGAGTGACCTTGAATGTACTGGGTGGTCTGGGGGAGTCAACCACATCCCATCAGACTCTGAGGATGACGAGGATTGGGTTGATACCGACTCTGATGTGAGGTCCAGCAATGAGGGTGACTCAGATAACGACGATCTTGATCTTGAAGAGCTTGGAGGACAGGATCTTGTTGAAGGTATGCAGAGGAAATGGGAGCTTCAACAGGAGTTGGAAAACCTTGCGAAACCAACACCTTATGAGGATATCCTGCAAAAGAAGTCAATGAGGGACTGGAAAACAGCTGAAGCAAGGCAAGGGTTTGGATATAACGGCTTATCAGATCAAAGGCAGAGGGAGATAAGCCAACAACTGCGGGAAAAGGAGGAGACTGATAAGGAAATGCAAAAATCATGAGCACCACAAACCAAAGAACTTCAGGACATACTGTTGACAATGCATGCCAGCAAACAAGCAGCACAATTCTGCTCTTTCTTCACTATGAAACCTCAGACCGAAGGGCCACCAACCCCAATTGATGCGAGTGTTATGCGCTCTGCGACCAACTTGCAATCACAGGCACTGCCTTGTCATGGAGATTTGACTGTTCGTGTGCTGGGCCACAACTCAGATTTGGTTGATAACGACAACACGATCTGTTGTGGATACCTGTCAGATATGTCCAGCAGCTCAGATGGAACTGTCAATGAATGGGGAGATAGTGAGGACTCACAAGAACCTGACTTCACCCCAATCCATCCCATGTCCTCTTTTGGCATCCACCCACCACCCCCTCCAAAACGACATAAGCTTAATGTTCCAGCCCATGAGGCTCGAAAGTTGGGGCTCGAGACTCTGCGAAGTGTTTTGCATGACATTGAGAAACTCATTGCCTCGAAGAAGACGAATTTTGACGCTGGCCAACATGGGCTCTAAGCATACCATGCACGTTCAATTCAAAGTTGCTTGGATATGATCATGAACAATGGTCGTGGTTTGATGGATGCCTCCCAGATCTCCACCGAGAGCCAAGGTTTTGCTCAAAAATGGGGGAGACACATGGTGAGGCGCTGGACCAACCGCTGGGTCAAATTGCGTGAGCTGCCCAATTCTGAAAGGGGTTGCCACAAGAAAGTCTTCTCGTTGCTGGATGACCCTCAAGTGGTAACTGAACTTCATTCATACCTGCAAACAAGTACTTGAACCACATTACCAAGAATGAAATGCCTGCTGGCCTCAAGAAATATGTTGAACTTGAGCTCTTTCCACGCATCCAAATGAAGGTTGGGAAGGGTATATCTCTTTGAACAGCTTGTTGATGGCTCCACAAGGAGGGGTTCTGGTATACTGCACACAAGAAGTCACTGTACTATGATGGCCATGAGCATGAAGATGTGATTGAATACTGACAAAACGTGTTTCTTCCTGCAATGAAGCAATACGAGTCGAGGCTGGTTGGTTTTGAGGTGGGAAATGTTGAGAAGGAAGTTAAATCGACACTCGCACCTGGCGAAAGGCATGTCGTGATTGTTGCCCATGATGAAATGACTGCACAATCAAATGATGGAAAGTCAATGTCATGGGTTTGGCATGGCGAGCAACCACTGAAGAAGAAGGGTGTTGGGCGTGGTTTGCATCAATCAGATGTGATCTGTTCAACAAAGGGCTGGCTGAGAGAAACAAGTCAAACCCTCGAGTATGGGAAAAATTATGATGGATACTGGAATGGTGAACTGTTCGTCAAACAGGTCAGGTCATATCTTTGTGACATCTCCACCCATCAAACATAACTTTCTTGCAGTTGGTTGAGAAAATCATTCCTGCTTTTGAATGAGCACATGGTCCATTATATCAAGCACTCATAATAGTGGACAACTCTCAAGGCCACTCGGCATATTCTGTGGATGCCCTTCTCACATCTCGGATGAATCTGAGACCAGGTGAGAAGCAAGCAAAGATGCGAAATGGATGGTACATCAGGGATGGCCAGCAAGTGACTCAACCAATGTGTTTTTCTGCAGATCATCCTGAATTTCCTGGGCAGCCCAAGGGTATGCGACAGGTCCTGATGGAACATGGACTTTGGCGAGATGGACTGGTCATGCAATGCAAATCAAAGAAGGGTGCAAATGGGTCAAGTGGCAAGTGTCTGGCCAGTGCAACTGACTGCTGTGCAAAGCGCATTCTCAACCTGCAGCCTGACTTCCAGGAACAGAAGTCTCTTGTTCAGGAAGTCATTGAGTCCGCTGGTCATCTTTGCATCTTCCTCCCAAAATTCCACTGTGAGCTTAACTTTATTGAATTCTTTTGGGGTGCAGTGAAGAAATATCTCTGAGAACATTGTGATTACAGCTTCACAACATTGAAGGAGAACATGCCAAAAGCATTGGAGTCAGTTCCTGTTTCAACTATCCGGAAATGGGAACATTGGATGAAACGTTGGATGGATGCATACTGAAGTGGTCTTGGGGCAAAGGAAGCTCAAATTCAAGTAAGAAAGTTCAGTTCAAAGCGTTATTCTTTGCATAGAAGGGTTCCAGAGCGTCTCGCTGCTTGCTTTGATGCATAATTACCTTGTATGGATATAGCAGCAGAATCAAGGGAGGAAAAAAAAAATCTCCATCAGTTTTATGAATTTTGACAAACTGTCTTGGGGTTTTGTTTCCCTCATCAAAATAAGCATTTTGCCAAGACGGATAAGAAAATGGACGATTTCCTGAGGCGGAGTTTTGGCTGTACAAAGTTGGTGGTGACTAAGTGCACTGCACCATACATCAGTTATATTCAATATCTATATTTGTTATACTTAAATACAATATATTATATGCTTGAACAGTTGGAATAAGCATACAAACATATAAATTTTCTTTGTTTACATCTATTTACATTTATTAATACAACTGACCCATAGGTATAGTCATTCAAACAAGTTAGATTATCATAACTAGTTCAAAACTGATCTAGTTACTCTAATTAGCCATATCAATAAGACCAGAGCCTTGTGATAGCATAGTTAGAGTCTTGGAGTGGCAGCAGACATATTTATCTCCTACAGCCTGCCAGAGTACTTAATAAGTTAATTGACTGCAGACCTGCAAATTTAGATTTGGATGGTTTGAATCTGGGTTGAAGCAAACTGTTCACACTTACTATTTTCTTGTGGGTATCTAGTTAATATTATTCACCAGCACAGAATTGTAGATCACTAAATTATCACCTCCAACTTGTCAAACTCATGTCCCCAGGGCCCACATTGTATTTTTTTGGTAGCCTATTTTGCAGTAAATTCATGAATTTCATATTAAAATGGTCCTATATACCTCTGCTGTACTCAGAAATGTAGTGCTCCAGCCAGGCTCCAGTCTGAGCAGAGGAAATGGGAAAGAATTTCCATATTGAGCCTGAAATATGAGTGGTAGTTTCTACGATTATGTAGCGATAGCAGCTGCTATCTAATCATTATGTAATGATAGCAGCTGCTATCAAGGTGCAACAGGACCCCTGAAATCTTACTCATATGCCTGATCCCAAAATTGGCCATTTTCGCAATTTTTATCCGGACAGGTTTTGGCTGATTCTTATCTGGAAGTTGACTCAGGCCCCCAAAATAGGTGATTTTTATCCGGAAAACGGCTCAGGCCTAAGCATTATTCTCAAAAATTCTCCTGCTGCACGGAAAACGGCTCCTGGTGTCTATGCATCCTTTCTCTGTGACTACGAGACTCAGTTTCCACGATAATATACGTATTTTTCAATCCTCGTCATCACCAACCTGAACCACAGACTTTTTTGTGTGTTTATTGAACGTCTCAATCGCCTTGATAATACTTGAGGAACCATCCTTCAACAACTTGAAATGGTTTCAGTCCTGCTGAGAGATCCTCAAGCTGTGGCCATCGTTGATAACTGTTGGAGTGGAACCTTAGTAAGGGTGCAGAGGAACGAAAGTGATGGAAGCAAGCAAAATCTCTTGACATGGAAGGTAGCTCCTGCATGGTGAGCTCGGAATTGAATGCCAATAAAGTGTTCAAACAATTGAATGGGGATGTTTGACACAGCAGCAATATTTGACGCGTCCGACACCAGACTGTGCTTTCCTGACTTGCCTGCAGATTTTGAATAGATAGCCAAAACTACAAAATAGAACACCAAATAAATACATACACGTAGAAAAAATGAGTACACGCACCTTTCGCGAGCATGATCTGCTTGTTAATAATAACAAACTCAAAACCAGAGCTGTTCACCGAATTCGCCACACATAATGGGGCAATCTTACTGATATGAGCTTTGCCAACTTCCTGTGGGGCACCAAATTTGTTGAAAGTTTCTCTCCGACGTTTGAGGACCTGATTCCAAACAATCGAGTCCAGCTCATCCGAAACTTAAGTCATCACTCACTGCTGCTGCTGATGCAGTTGCCACTGCAGCCGCATTGGCAGAGTTGCCTGCTATTGGCTTATCAGTAGCATCGCCGCCCTGTATCTTTCCTTCTGTTCCCGAATGTTTGCCTGTCCAACGCACTGCATGCTCGACCCCGGTCCCTGCACCAATATCTCCCTGCTCTTTTGCAACAGCATCTAATTCTCGGATAAGATGTTGTCGTAAGCTGAGCTCCTTCTGCTTCTCTGACTGTGTATGACTGGAAGATTTGCATATTCCAGAGAATGCTTGTTTTGTTTGATGTGATAGTCGAAGTGCCACAAGTTGACTCAGATCGATAGATGAGACATCAAGTATGGCAGATTGGAACGGATTACTTGGTTGATCAGTGTTGGGAGGGGGAAGTGATTGTGCAAGAACTTCGGCAATGCAGGCTGTGTCATCCGAAAGGGCCTCAATGTAATCGTTGTTATCAAGTTCTGGGAGCTGGGCTCTATAGGATAGATGTCATCAGAATCAAGCCTGGTCATCAAGAATGATTTCATGCACATTTCCATCTGCTCATCCATGGACAATGCAATAGTTGCATAACGGTATCTGTTCAACTTCTTCTGTTGCAAGATACCTATGGATGAATCCTCTAGTGAATCAATGACGGCTTGATAGTCTTTGTAATTGCTCTCATCTTCTTCATCGCAAAGAATGTCAGAATCATTGGTATCCTCCACCAAGTCTGGAACAGAGTGGTCATCCAACACCCAGCTCTGGATACCAGGAAGGATTGTCGAAGATGCATGAAGCTCCCCAGATGAAACACCAAGAAACCCAAACAATGACTCAGCTTCTCCATATGCCCAAACAGCAGCCTCGTCGATGTCTCTATTCATTGGATACAATGAGAGAGCAGTCATGTTGATGCCACGTCCATCAGTATATGTATGACTGTAACCACTGGCACACACCTTCCCATCTGTCACATGTGCCGTGAAGATTGCCTGTCGTATCTTGATGAATAACTTTGGCTCCATGTCTCTGAAGTCCTTCTCTGTGAAGTCTTTCACGATTTGTCTGCAAAGACCAAAAACATGTTCGATGACTTCTGTGCAGAGAAGCCAAGGCAACAGAGGGGGACTTCCTTTGACATGATCACGATAGATAACGACAAGCTTGACAAAGCCCATACTTAATGTGTGTGCAGCTGCACACTGTGAAGAAATGAAGTGCTTGGATTTTGGATACCTTGCCTTCACCAGAAATTCCTCCCACATCTCCAGAAAGAAATACGCTCGCAGTACAATCTGTATGCGTTCAGTGATCGATATTGACCGGTTTTGGTATGCGTCAATCAGGTCTCCAAAAACAAAGAGATAAATGACAAGCGCGGAAAATTAAGGACCATGACTCTCCAACCACTGAAGAGAGGCAGCACAGAAAAGCCGTGTTGCTGCATTGTCATCCTGCCGGTCAAGCTTCTCAACATCTCGACGAAATAAGGGAGATTCTGTGTTAAATGCCATTTCGCGCACTTGGCTGAACATGGCGACTCCATTTGGGAATGTCAGAAGTTGAGCACCCGAATAGAGGTTGTTTCGAAAGGTCTTGAGGAGATGCTTGGAATCCTGGAGATTGGCAATCGGAATGAGGAAGGGATGACTACCAAAGAATGGCAATTCAATGCATATGTCAGGATGGCCATCACTGGGATGTTTGATGCGTATTGTAATTGTCTTTGTGGCATGCTGTTCAAGAAGCTGTTGAACGTTGCACTCGACATTGCTGCCATCAGCTGCATATGAAGTAACTTGGATTTTCCGATCAATAAGTCCAGAAACGATGTGCCAAAGATCGGGGAAAAGGTCATCCACAGAGACATCATTGGGAATGCCTTTTGCAGCAACAATCAGTGGGGCAACTTTAGGAAGTGGGACTTGCAAGCACCATAGGCAAAGCTGTTCAAGTGTGTGCATTAGAAGGCAGGGTGAATGTTGTGATAGAACTTCATGGGTCATACCTTTGTGGCCTTCTCGAGACTATGGCTGGTTGTCACTTCTCTGAAGGTCTCAATGTTGGCAATTTGGTAGGGTTCACCAACATGGCCAACAAGATAATATCCACCAAGGTCGTGGTCATAATATGGATGGAAGGACGGCAATAGCTTGGTATCATCACAGCTCAAAGCCACTGGTCCGTCATAGTCGAGCAATTTTAGTCAATCTTCAATCAGCTGGAATGTCCGTTCCTGAATACCAATTGGTAGGCAAGGCTGACAAGTGTGCTGTATCCTGAGGGAGAGTTGAAAACCCATGTTGAAAAATTCTGATATGAGACACACTTGATGGTCCGTGGATTAGGCACTGGCAAATGCTCTCTGAGGAAGTCATATGCTGTTGGACTGTGGCTCTGGATGATGTGGGCAAACTCAAGAAGATTAGGCACATATTTGAAATTTTGCATCCTGACACCCCTCTCTTGCTTGTCCTGCTTGAGAACCACAGCTTGCAATATTGCTGTGAAAAGGTTATCCCCATGGTATCTCCCAGCTAATACACCTTTAACATATGCCACCATGGGTATTTCAGTAGCGCTCTGAACAAATAGAGGTCAGAATAAATTTATTTATAAGCACAAACACTTACCTCCACTTCCATGATACCACGCAGGTCAGTGCATTTCCCATACAAAAGAGTGAGTGCTTTATTCTGATATTCATGATTGACGTACTTGTAGTTCTCATCAGGGGGAGTAGGCACATGAAGCGCATTTTTAAACTGCTTATTTTTGAGGAGTGCCAAACAATGCATGCAAGCCTCAGGCTTGCCCAAATGACATGCAGCCTTGGCCAGGCAAGATGTTGAAAACACCCGTCCCATATCGGCATCATTCTTCCAGGCCCAGTCCTGTTTTTGAGCGATCTTGACCTGGGCCTTTTGAGATTTTGAAAGCTGTCAGTATTTTTTCCCATAGAGCTTGTGAGCTATGACAGACACAGATGATGCACCACCTCCAAGTGTGCCTGTGCGCTCCAGATAAGCCTTGATGTCGGAAAAGTTTGAATCACTAAGTCCAGGACATGGCAGATGATGTTTAGACTGCACGTTTGGTTGTGATTGGAAATAAATGCTAATTGATCTCATCCCACCTCCTGGGAGCTTTGAGGACTTCAGTGGCCCTGAGCAGTTTTGAACGTGGGTCTTGAAGTTGAGCGTGCTGTATGCGTATTTCATTTGTAGGTGTTTTCCACAAAGGGAGTGCCGGACTACTTTTCCATGAATAACCTCTGCATGTGAATCGATTGCCAGGATCTTTGTGGTGAAACCAACCAGCTGCCCATTTTTCTTGGAGAGGCTTTCTTCAGTATGTTTCTCATTCTGCAAATGCTCCCATACTGCTGAGCTTGACTGACCACCCCTACTTTTGGACTTTCTTCCCACCTTTCTGGTGTCATCAACCACTGAGAGCGCCTGCTTCCTCCCACTTATTTCCACTTTAACTGGTTTCTCCAGACGCTCCCTTCGCAACATTGAAAATGCATCCTTCAATCCTGCTTGTTTCTGGGTTGCCAATTTGTTTTCGACATCCGTCATTTCCACTGCACCAATATCAACACCCATCCTTTCACCACCTGCCTCGCTTTCTCTGGGACATTGAAAAGATGGGGGGTTGGCAGGCAAATCAATTTCTGTACAGGAATCGGTGTTCAGAGGGATAGGATTTAGGAGCTGGGCTAGCGAAATGGACTGGGGAGTGTTTGTCTGACCAATGGGGAGTATGTTTGCAGGTCCAACAGTTTGGGAATGTTCCGATCGTGCAATGGTGCATGATGTATTGACACGTACATCATTGACATGAGCGGTGCACAACGTGTGGAACCAATTGACATGCTCAATGTTCTTTTGGTTGCTCGTCCATAAGGCATCATGAAACACCTCTTGTGCAGCAGTGTTTGCAGTGACTATCCCACATTCTGTTGCATCATCCTGGTGACCATGCTCGAGAGTGTCTCCACAGTTTGTAAATGGTCCACAAAAAGCCACCATTGCAGTTTTTTGATTGCCTCCTTTGGAGCTGGCATCTCACGATGTGATAGTGAGTCCCCTGGTGCTAGTGAGTATTCACAACTATCATAATTAATGATGACCTACCATAGGAAACTGCTCTGTCTGCAAAGTCAATCTTGAAAGCTAGCCAGTGGTTCATCGCCTTCAGAAAGACCGGGAATATCAGAACAACAGACCTGGTGTTCTGGATACGATCCTCCAGTCGCTTCAAAAATGTGGTAAGAGGCTTGTTATGATCATTTTCAGAAGCTGCTTTCTTGATGTCATGGATGAATCGTAGGTTTTCGATGATCACGAAACCATCTAGTGCAGTGTCCTGTTTGGCGCAGTCAGACAAATGACTGAACATCATATCAACAAGGCCATCATCAATCCAATCATTTGAGAGGAGGCACGTGAAGACCCTCATTGTTGCCCCCGTAGGTGAGCCTGGTATATCCACTTGTTCGTTCCATTGCAAGGACAGGAGCTGATGCCGTGCAGTAGTGAGGAATTTGGTATCCGCATGCTTCATTGCTTCAATTTATGTCAAGGATTTCCTCCACTCTGCCTGTGCATTGATGACCTTGAGCATTTCACCCCAGAACTGAATACTCCAAAGTGGTAAACACGATCCTTGGAAATTTGGATCCTCAACTAAGATGTTGCCATCCAAGATGGCCTGGCCAAATACACCTTTTAATCTCTCAACAAATCTTTGGCTTGGAATTGGTCGCGTCAAGAGGCAGTGGGCATCTTGGTTTGGAACAAGTTTTATAAAACATCAGTCAGGTTGTATGTGAACCACACTGAACGACACCTTTGGAAGCTTCAATGCAAGAAATGCCTCAACCCCAATATTATTATCTGGAAAGGCTTCTTCTGCAAACTCAGTTGGAATCACGAGCAAGGCTTTACAGTATGATGCCACCTCCCATGGCACTTCGACAGGATTTTTTGGGTATGTTCTCCCCCTTCCTACCCACTTGTCCTTCTCGAATAGGGGTGTATCACTGGCGAGATCGATTACCTCATGTTTGGTCATGACCAGTTTGGCAGGTGGGAGATGAATTAGGGAAATAGTGTCTGAATGATAGACTCAGATATTAATTTTTTTGTGCGATATAGAACAGTTGTGATAGACGAGGTACATCAATGCCAGACATGACTAGTGATGTGCAGGGCCTGGCTCGGCTCGAAAGCCCAGGCTTGGGCTCGGCTTGACCAGGCTCAGGCTTACAGTGGTGTTGAGCCGAGCCTTTGCACAAGGCTCGGCTCGGCTCAGGCTCGGCTCGGCTCAGGCTTGGCTCAGCTCAGGCTCGGCTCAGCTCAGGCTCGGCTCGGGCTCAGGCCCGGGCTCGCAGGAGAAAGATCATTCATTTCTATGCTATATCCCTATGCTACATCTTGCACATATACATCGTCGTCGTCATGATCCACAAAGCCCTCATCATCAGCAAGATCAGAAATCAATTCATCCCAACCCACCTTTTCTGCATCACCCTGAACACCGTCTTCATACTCATCTAATTCCACCTCGAGCTCAGTACTAGGTTCTTCATGGAATAGGAGGTCGTGGCGATAGATACACTTGAGGAATTGTAAAGCCTCGACAATGTCCGGTTTTAGATGGTTACGGTGCTTGCTGATGGTGATTCCTGCGGATTGAGAACGCACGTTCGCTGGAAACTGATGATGCCATGATCGGGAGTACATCGCGTGTGAGGGATGCCCAGACTTCATATCGGTTACAGTTCCACTACACCATAATCAGCCTAATCATGTAATGATGGGGAAGAAATACATACTCCCCACCACTCAACAATTGTCTATGTCAGCACCCGCCTTGAGCAAAGTGGCGCTGATAGAATGATGTTTGTTGCCATCGGACGTAATAGAGAGATGGCGCACAACAGTATCCTTGTTATTGGGCGATACCTTCTTTTTTTGTTGGTTTTGATGGTGGCTGAAGAACTGTACAGGACCACCATAGATTGATCTGGGAGATTGTTTATAGTCATGTGATCATTTTCTGGCTAGACAAATATATTGTATATCCCGAACTGAAGCCACGGCTTGGGGGCTTGGCTCAGGCTTTGTTGAGCTTGAGCTGAGCCCTGAGCCCCACAAGCCCCCTTCAAAAGGCCTGGCTCAGCTCGGGCTTCTAGGGCTCGGCAGCCTGGGCTTCAGGGCTTTGAGCCGGGCCTTGCACATCACTAGACATGACAGGTTAGTGTAATGGTTAATGAATCATATACATTGACCTTGGCCACCTTGACCTGGTGTGTTCGAGTCCCCACTGATGCATTGATTTTTATCTGGTATCTGATCAGGCGTTTGGTGATTATAGGTAGGGAATAGCACGGGTTTCGTAACCCGTGCGGGTTACGGGTACGGGTAGGTATGGGTACGGGTACGGGTCGTGGAGTGGTTACCCGCTACCCATGCCTACCCGTCACCAAGAGGGAGGCGACAGGGGGTGGGGAACACAATATATTAAATAATTTACATAAAGTCACATAACTACATATTAAAAAATAAATAGGTGGGGCGAGCCCAGCTGAAAACTTCGAAATGGGAGGGTTTATATACTCCTGGCATGCGCACGGGCCATTTGGCCTTGTGTGGACAAAGTAATCGCGTTTTCGTTGATTGTTCACGCATTATTTACCTATGTTTTTTTTACTACACAGCCGCTTGCACAACCGCCTGCCTCCCTCATTCGTCCTCCCTTTCCCCTCCTCCCTCGTCCACTCCATCATTGTGGGGCCACAGGGCCCCAATATTAAGTATTTTCATTTCATTTCTATGTTTTTAAACTAATACACTATTTTTTTTCACACTCGCGTCACCATCAGTCACCACGCGTCACCACGCGTCGTGACTGCCAGCTCACCATTCACCACCACCACCACTCACGACGACGCCGCCTCCCTCCCTCTCCCTCCATCCTGTGGCCCTATGGTAAGGATTTTTATTTAACTTATCAATTTTGTTTCAAAAGTAATAAATTTTATTTTTCAGTTTCTCATTTTCAACAACGACGGCCGCCCCCCTCACAGCGCCCCCCCCCCCTCCTATATCCTTCCCCCCCTCTTGTACTCCAACTCTATGGGAGCCACAGGCCCCATTGTAAGTTGTTTTTACGTTATCAATTCTTTTTTAGCTAACAAAAAAGAAATTCAGCCTTTCTATTTGTAACTACAAACGCCAGGCGTGCCGCCCCTCCTCCCCACTCAAATGGGATGTGAGGGGCCCAAAGGGGAACTGGACGGCCCCAGGGAGGTGCCGGGAGGCCCGAGAGCGGGGTACCCGCGAGGTGCGCCCCGAATCGCAGCCCTCCTGTTGCCACATCACTGACGCCCCCCCCCCGCGCTCCCCCCTCCTTCCCCCCTCCCTCTAGCAGCCTCAAACAGCCCCTCACGCAGCCCTGTGAGCCCCTGCTCGCGGGGTGGGCGGGGGGCTTGGTTTTCGACCGAGGGGACTCCCACCCGACCTGCCACGCGGCACCCGGCCCAGATGACAGCGGGGTGAAGGATGATGATGGGACGCGATGGGGACATGCCGGGCCACGTCACCAGCCAAGGGGAAGCGACGGGAGCCCCCCAGGGCCCTGGGGACACCCCCTGGACACGACTGGACGCGACGGGAGGCCCCAATGGGCGCCAGGGCGCACCAGGAACCCAGGGGATGCGAAGGCAGGTCCCGACAGCCGAGGGGACATGGCGGGAGGGCCCAGGAGCCCCACTGACACCACCCGGCCCAGCCTCACGAGCCACTGCTCGTGGGGTGGAGCGCGGGTGGGGTGACGCAGCGACAAGCGGGCCACATTCTTTTTTCCATTTTTCTTCTCCTTTCTTCTTTTCTTTTCTTCTTTTCCTTTTTTCTTTTCTTTTTTTGTTTCGTTGGGCCCACCGGCGACCCCATGCCTACGAGCACCTGCTCGTAGGGTGGTTTTATAATTGTAGTTAAATATATAATTAGATAAATGTATTTTTGTTACTGCAACCCCTGACGAAACCCGTACCCGCCGTGACCCGTGCCTCGTGACCCGCGGGTTGCGGGTACGGGTAGACACGGGTACGGGTAGACACGGGTATGGGTACGGGTCAGCAAAAAATGACCCGCGGGTTACCCGTGCCAATGCCTAATTATAGGATTTTTATCCGGAAGTTAAACCAGGGTTTTGGACCCAAAATTTAGGGTTTTTATCCAGACAAACCTGAGGCATTTTCGTGTTTTGGACCCAATTTTTATCCGGTGATTCCTCAGGCATATAAGGGAGATTTCAGGGGTCCTGGTGCAACTACTGTACTAATACAACCAACTCTTCATGCCTTGTGACATGTGACCAATTTCAATGACTGACCAACTCTTCAAGGTTGGGAAAAAATTGTGACAAATGTAAAATCTCTTCAAAATTTGGCCAAAAAACAGCTGATTTTGGTGATTTTTATGCACTTGCAAGAGGCCAAATTTTTGTCACACTCTTCAAAACTCATGGTGACCTGTGACAAGGCCCATATCTATTCACTTCAAAGAGGCTTGTGACATGTGACTGAAGAGTTGGTCGTATTAGTACAGTATATTGACTGGGCACAAGAACTCGTAATGGCTTCAACCACTGGCGCGGCGGGCCAGCTACCTGACGTTCGCAATGAAATTGAGGCACTATTTTCTTGGAACCCTCCTCGTCTAATTCCCGTTTCTGCCAAGAATAAGCTATCCTCCACCCGGCCACCTTCATTTTATGATAAACATTTTTCTCAGAACTTGATCCTTCAGCGGGTAGAGCGTTTTCCATCTCTGGTCCCTGCTCTCGCGAACAATGTCGATAAAGCTCTTCACGCCGCTTCAAGCACCCTTCCCCCCCCGAATGGTTTCATTACAGCCCAACGACGGACAGAGGATTTAGGGAATCTTGATGTGAGGGTGGAAGACGAGAAAGCAGTTGCCGACTTTTACAATCAAACCACTGCTAAATACTGTTCGCCCTTGGCTTCTACGCTCGCTTTGCACCCCACCGCTTCATTTTCGCAATGGACCAGTCTCTTGTTCTGGACGCAATCGGTTCGTTCCTCGGGTTATGCGATTATGGACGGGGTGCTTCGTTTCTTTGGAGAAAGTGGTCTTCAGACGATAGAAACGATACGAGCTAACATTGTGAAGGGAATGGAGAGCGATAAACGTCGCATCTTTGAGAAGATGAGGGAGTCTGGCTCGCCTTTGTCTACGTGGGAGATAAAGCGCCTCAGTGCAGGCCTCATTGAAGTAATGACCGCGGTTCCTAATCTGGGAAAGTTTTCTTGGACGATCTGCAAGGTTCCAACTTGCCTCATGGAGTCTAGGCATAAGAAAGCGATCGAGAGAGCCGAGAAGGCGTTCGTTGGCCCTGACGCCAAGGCTCCCCTGTGGCGCATCCCTGTATGTTTATACCACTTAAATTGCGAGGAATAGTACTCATCATACTATAGGACGACTCTTCAGATAGTCACCTTGATCCAGGAACTCGCGACGAGGAAATCGACACGCAACCACTCACATCTCATGTCAAGAGTTCCTCTGCGACCTTACGGATAACTGGAACAGTCACTGGGCCGGCTGTGGAGCCAGGTTCTTCGACGCTTCCTCAACCACCACCGAGTTCATTAGAACATGACTCCCTGACGAAGGATAAAGGCAAGAAACGCAAGTGGGCGGATGACGATGACGACAACGACGACGACGACGAAGCTTATCAAGATCGGCATGACGTTACTACGCACAGTCTGGTGCAACAGGTGACGAGCAACACAACGCCGGTCAAAACAAGGCTGACATGATGACTACGCAGGCATGGGCACAAGCCGTACGAGTCGATGGGACTATCATCATCCTTCACTCCGGCAACCACGAGCTCGTGTGTGTCCGCCATCGAGGCTCTCAGACGCTTTACGTTTCAGACGTCATCGAACCGCCCACGTGCGTTAACCCTGGCTATGGGAAACTCCATGTTGGCATCTATGTTGCCGCCATCCAAGACATGATGGACCGCAAGCAGCAGCAACTATCCAATGTAACCCACCCAGAGCCTTCTGGTGACGCCGGGGACCTTATCAGTGGTGACGATGACCAAAACGACCGAGAGCGTAATCTGGGTTCTGGAAGTGGCCACAAGGGCAGCCATGGACGTCGAGGGGGTAGACGTGCACGTAGAGGTGGGTACGAAAGGGGAGAGGGTGGCAGATTTCAAGGCTCTGGAAAAAAGAAGGATCCTACTGTTGATGGAGTTGCAGCCGTCGAGGTATGTCGGCGTGGACTATGCCAACCTTCTGATGAGCCTGTTCAGCACCAGAAAGCAATACAGGTGGCTAGCAACCGTAATGTGGTCCTCCTCTACCTGCAGTACGACATATACGACTCCCCAATACCTGCGTTGTTCCTTCGCGCTGCCCCGTCAATTATCACACATACCAGATGTCCGACTCCTCCGTTATCTCCACGATCCATCCACACTTACGGACCAGAAGAATGTCTGACCGTTGTTCTTACGTCGGAAATTGGGCAGGGGGCAACAGGTACTGTCCACCGTGGCACACTTAAGCCAGGAATATCGGATGGCACTATGCCACTGGATGTTGTCGTCAAACTTGCTTTCGATGTTGAACAGCGAGATGCCCTCAAGAGTGAATACAATGTCTATTACTGTTTAAGGTCAAAAGGAATTCTTCGAGGTATCACGACACCACTGGGGTTCTTTGACGACTCCGAAGGTGGTGCTTGTGCTCTTGTCATGCTTTATGCAGGTGTTCCACTCATCGCAGTGCCGCGGCGCAATTTGTCGATCTCGGACTGGTAAGTTTCTTCACTATTGACTCGTTCGACTTGCCATACTGATTGTCCATTGGTAATTAGCAAATCTGCGCTTTCAACATTAGAATCTATTCATCGAGCGGGGATACTCCATGGAGACATCCGTCGGGAGAATGTTCTTGTCGGTGACTCAGGACTTACAGTCATTGACTTTGGGCATTCGAAACAATGCCATGATCAAGGAGCCAAAGACGAAGAACTTGCATGCCTTCGTCATCTCCTTGGTTTGTCACGCAAAACCACTAGAGAATGATGATTATTAGGATGGGCGGTACTACTGTACCTGCCAAATAAACAGCTTGGCAAATGTGCAGAGATTGTGTTCCCTGCCTATCTATATTATCACGCCAGTGGATGGGCCAGTGAAAAGCTAGTGGAGATATCGGCCTCACTGTGTGCCTACTGTTTCTGTATTCCTTTTTCTCTGTGTGATGGTCTTCCGAGTATTTTCTGGTTCGTGCCATATCATATCACATTTTTCGCAAGCAATCCAGGCATCCAACTGCCATTCTCATCCTGTCACTCGATAAAACCGGTTTTACGACCGGTTTTAAATATTCTAATATTGTAGTACAACCGTGACGACCATGACCGTTCCGAACCATGACCGTGACCGATGGTCCGGTTAAATCGGTTATGGTTCAGTCCGATTTCCGGTCTTTTTCGGTCATGGTGACTGGACCTTAAAGCTCTCACACCAGGGAGTTCAAGTTTTCGGCTTGACTGAAAACTTTGCCGAAATTAGAAGTTTCAGCAAAAGTTTTAGGACACCAGCAATTGTTGTTTTAAATTAGTAATATTAGCAACTCCAAATTTTTTGATGGAACATGAAATTTCAGGGTTATTTTCAGAATCATGTCTCAAATCTATTGGGCAAGGTATACTAATATTCTAACCTGAGACTCAAATTTTGGTATAAAGTTTAAAGGCTCTAGAGTAAAGATATTGTATATGCTGAAATTACTTCCGAAATGTCAAATTTTAACACCTTTTTTGGACCAACCTATATGGGAGATTCAGGCAGTGACTTCAGGAGTCCTGGAATGACAGCTGAAAACTACTAAATTCCATCAGGTGTTCAAGGATGTTTTGATATTGGTTTATAATGTCCAAGCAGAAGAAGAACAATATTTTATCTAATTATTGTGGATGACTTTATATAGTCAGATATACATAGGATTGGTTGGTGGAATAGTAGGAGTTTGACAACACACTCATCCATAGTGAGTATTTGAGTGCGACAGCAGCCAGTAAACCAGATAGCAGTGCTCTAAGCTGCCAAGGGTACAAATGGTTACAAAGCAAGATTATGCTAGGAAAGATTGCTGATGTTCTCAAAAGATCATCGTAAAAGCGGGTTCTGAGGGTAAGGAGCTTTTTTGTAGGCCTCTGCACCTCATCAAATCCAAGTCAGCAAAAGGCCTCGCCATTTGTCAGAGCACCGCTCATTTTTCTGAGCACCACTCTCTTTTTGGTAGTGAGCTCCACTTATCTCTGACCTCCTCTTGCTGTCTTCAGTTTGGTGCTATAGTTCTTAGTGGAAGCCATGCCGAGGTGGGAACCAGCATTAGGGGGTCAAAAACTATATTCCTCCTTCCACCATGGTAAGTGCCCTGTCCTTACCTACTTCACCCACTCTCACCCAACTTCAGTTGACCTACTACTTAGCCCTGCTGCTCATCCTAGTTTATCAAGGTCAACGTCAGTTGGTGTGAGTCTCACTCTCACACCCCTCAAAAAAGCCACTGACACATCCTTTAGATTCAACAGCATTTGAGTGACCTCTAATCTGTTGAATCTATAGTAGGGATTCATAGCTCTTTTCCTCAAGGTTCTCACCAAGCATTGAATAGGCTTTCTCATTTGAAAAACTCAGAAGCCTCTTTTCTTGCACTCCCCTATTCAACCATCTCTTCATTCCTCTCTCATCATCATGTTCTCATATCTCAATGAGAGATGAAATTCCTGCAACCTCTCAACCAGGCTCTCATAGTCTGGAGCTTATTCAATCCATCACAAACAAGTGTCAATGACCCATCGACCAGGCTGCTGTGGGATTCATTACAAAAGCTCAGTTCCTTGAATGCATCAAGGAGTTGGGAGCATCAGCCGATGAAGTGAAAGATTATGTCAAACAACTTTCTCAGCATCTTCAACAACCCATTTTGGATGGTTCTAGGGACCCCTCTCCAATCCAGGATGCCCCCTCTTTGCAATGTGAACCAACCCCAGATGGCTTGGAGGGACAACCCCTGGACAACTTTTGAGCATGACAGGAGGCTATCTTATCCACCGGTGTGGAAGGGGAAGACAACATACCCATCAATGTCCCACTTCCAACGCTCTTCCTATGGGATCCTCAAGATGGCTGAATATCCTCAAGTGTTTCTATTATTTCCTTATCTCCTTATTTCATTGTTTATTCATTTATCTGATCAACCTCTTCCCCAATTCTGAGACACAGGTAGAATGCCATGACACTCCTGAAGACCTCCTGACCCATTTAGCATGTCAATTATGCAAACTTGTCACATTTCTCAGGCCCTCAAGAATTCTAGCAAGCTTCTCACCTATGGCTCAAAGAGTTGTGTCTGAGTGTGACAGGTAAGCAATATAACCACTGCACTACCATGCTGTATAATCCTGGGCAACAGATGCCTATTTACTGGGCACTGTCATCACTATGTCACTATGTGTCACCCTGTGACTGCCAGCTCACCACTCCTCACCACTATCACCCACAATGCCACCTCCTTTCTCCCTCATCCCTCTCCCTCCTCCCTTCTCCACTCCACCAATAGGGGGCTCTGTGGCCCCCATATCAAGTTTTTTTGTATTCTAATCTATTTTTATTTGGCTAATTTCTTTTCCCAGTGGTTTTTACTGTACTTATATGGGATGATGGCCATCCCCATCACCCTCCTCCCTCCTCCTCCTCCCTCCTCCTCCTCCTCCCTCCTCCTCCTTCCCTCCTCAACTCCACCAATAGGGGGCCCAAAGGGCCCCCACATTAAGTTTTCTTTTTTGTTTAGATTATTTTTTATTAAGCTAACTAACTTTTTTTTAGTGCCTCTATTATACATGCAATGACAGCTCCCCAACAGTGTGCTGGCCCTCCTCCCTACTAAGCTGGGAGGGGGGGGGGGGCTGAAGGTGGATAGGACAGCCCTAGGGAGATGCTGGAAGGCCCATAAAGCGGGCACCTGCTAGGTACACACCCTGATGTGATTAAATGCACCATGTCACCACTAACCCCCCACACCCCTCTGGACAGCTGCAACACCAGCAGCGATGCCAATGAATGACAACCAATGCAGCACCTGCCTCCACACCTGTGAGCAACTGCTCATGGGGTGGAATGTGGGTGTGGATCTTAATGCCAACCAGCCACCTGCCCTAGGGGATGGAATGTGATGCAACAAGGGGATGCCAGATGATGGGGGGGACACCCACACAACTGGAGTCTTGCCAGAGGAGGGTGGGATGTAACTGATACCCACACAATGCCAAGGGACCCACACTACATGACTGGGACTCCACACAATGTGACCAGTGACCACACAATACAATAGGACACCCCCCAGGACCCATGTGATGTGCCTGGAGCCCAAGAGATGCAAGGTGACACCCTGGACATGGCCAACACCCCCTAATCCAGCCTCACAAGCTACTGCTCATGGGGTGGAGTGCAGGGAGAGTGGTGAGGGTCCAGACAGGGCCAGATGACCAGGGGGGATGTCTGGCAGTGGGGGGGGGGGGACATGCCTGACCACAGGTGGAATGTGCCTGACCACAGGAGGGATGCCTAACCATGGGGGATACACCTAGGATACCCCTGGACAGGCCAGAACTCAACAGGAGTGTGGGGGGGAGTGGCAAGGGTAGGGGGGCATGACAACTGACCACCTGGCCCTAGCCTCATGAGGCACTGCTTGTGGGGTGGGGTGCAGGTGGAGTGATGATGATGCTAGGCCCTCAGTAACCCCAGTAGAGATGCAGCCCAGTGATGCAGGCCCATGTCATCTGAAAGGATGGCAGGAGCATCATTGTATATATATAATTTATGTACCATATTATGCCACTCTGTTGCTCAAACTGAGCAACAGAGTGGTTTTTTTCATGTATATTGTAAAGTAAATACATAATAAATAGTAATATTATATTCTATTGGTTGAAAAGAGTGATAAATAAGTAAAAATATGATATATAGCAGTATTAATATGTCACTTGATCAGACTCTGTAGAGTCTGTGTGGATCCATGCAGACTAACTTGGACTTTGCATAAAAAGTGTTTAGGATTTCCTTTTTGGGAACCCAATGGTCAGAGTCCACACAGTCTGCACAGAGTCCACAGAGTCCACACAGATCCATGTGGATCTGCACAGAATATATGGGGGAGTGTAAACTACAGTGGTCATCCAATGAGAATGTCATATGTGGGTTGCAAATAGCATGAATCTAGAAGTATAAGGTGACTTCACTGATGATACATGAAATGTTTCTTGCTAATCCAAGTGAGTAATCTATTTTGCCATTTGTGGATTTCATACTGAGTTGTATCATTGGGTCAAAATGCAGGCCAAGATTGTAACAGATGGCCTCTGACATTGCTATGATTTGCAAACCAGGATCAATTATCACCTCAATATGCTCCTGGTTATCAACTAGCATCATTACTGAGTAAAGGGCATATGATTCCTTTGCAATGGTTATTGTCTTTCATTCTTCACCAGGTTGTAGATTGCTCAAATAGGTGTCATATGTGTCTTGAACTACTAGAGTGTCAGATGGGAGGGGTATCCTGTTGGTGCCATGTGAACTGGATTCTTTGTCAGGTTCTAGTTTTGGCAACTCATCTTGGAAATGCATGGCAACTGTGTCCAAAACCTTTTCTATCTCCATTGGATATACACATTTGGGGGTGACTGCTTCACACATCTTCTGGCAATACTTGGGCAAAATGGATAGTAGTTCCTCTGGCAAAAGAGTAACAAATGGTGCTTTCATGTTATGGGTATACACTTCATCAGCCAACTTCAAGCTGTACATTGGTGTGATAGTCCTATAGTCTGGTTCTCTGGATGGTTTCTCTTTCTCAGGTGCAGTGAAGGTTCATGAAGTCAGTGGTGTATATTGTGCTTCTGGTAGAACCGTATGATTGCAAAAGGCTGGACTGGTGGTTTTGCTATGGCTGGCACAGGTTGTGCAGCTGTATCTGATGGTTGTACATTTGTCTGTGAGGCTTAGGAAGGGGGTTGCAAAGTTGTAGATGGTTTGGCCAATGGTGCTGTGTTGTCACCTTCTGTTGCACAATTTGGAGGTCCTCTACAAACCCATGGTACTTTGACCCCATTGAATATAGGCTTTGTGCAAAGTGCAAGGAGTTTGTGTTCAAGTGCATTGATATGTTCTTCTGTGGAAATGTGTGTAGTGGTTTCTGTGGCCACTACCTTGGGTTCAGGCAAAGAGGGGACATGGTCATAAATCATTGTAGATGTTGTGGGTGATATAGAGAGTGATTTGACCATAACTTGTCCAGGATTCAACCTGTAGTATTTGTCCAGTCTATCTGCTAAGAACTTCCTGATGATCACAAGGGGAAGGAAAGATCCTAAAGGGAAAATAACTTGGCCTTCAGCATTTTGCTTGTATTTCCCCAATGAGATGTACAATGTCAATTTTGTACACTGCAAAATGAAGTGACCTTGTCACCACAGAAGTTGCAGTTTCCTGAGTTCAGAGGGCAATTGTCCTGTGAAGACCTATCTCCTGTTTTCACATTGACTGCTACAATAATCATTTGTGCAAGTTTTTCAAACATGGTGTTCAGATCTTTGATCTTTATACCAGTTGCAGGAGGTGGAGATGACAAAGAATTGTAAGAAGGGGAAGAATGTTGTGAAGTTAAATTGTGAGCTGGGAAATAACTGCTGTGAAAATTAGGTGATTCTGCAGTTAGGATGTAGACCACTGCATTTTATAGCTGTGTGAGGGTATAGCCTTGATTTGCAGCTTGGTCTGTATGCATAATCATCAGCCTCATCAACATCATTTCCCAGAGGTGATGAGGTATTCCTCAAATGAAGGTGCAACTCTGTTCATTCACTGAGATCCTAGTTTGATCTATAAGAAACTTTGAAATGGTGTAAAATTGCCTGTAGTAGTCTGTGAGATCTTCTAGGGTTTTGATTCCTAGTTGTGATTGCTCACCAACTACTTTGTCTAGATCTGCTTCTGTCCAATGATTGGTGCTGCTTGTTCCAGGGTACAACTTTAAGATCACAGCCTTCCAGAGAGCATAGGTAACTGTCACATCAATTCTGATAAAGCTTCCCAGAGTTCTGCCATCTCAATTGTGACATATCAACATGCATGTAGTTTCTTCTGATCATCAGCCATTATCTGGCATGACCTGAACAACAGTTCTAGCTCTGTGAAGTATTGTCTGAGTTTGCAAGGTTTGTCTTGTGTAAACTTCAGTGCACCTGGATGTCCTCTGGTTGACATATTAGGTGTTGGTGTAGCCATAATTAGTGGTGTAATGGGGTTTGGTGGTTGCAAAGTAAGTAGTGAAGTGTTTGGAGATGATTCTTATGAGTATGACATGTTCGGTGTCTGTTCTACAAAGGTTGCTGGGTGCAGTAGAAATGCTTGGTTGAATATTGCACTAAGTGCTTGTGAGGGTCAAAGTGGGTCAGTTGGAAATCAGCAATGGTAAGTGGATTCAAATGTATGGCAGACTGAGCCAAGTGGATTGGATTGAAATCCCTCATTTGTTGAAGGTCATTCCAATGAAATCTTTAAAGAAAACCCCTTGCAGTGGGCTCCAAAATTGATGTGTTCCTGGCATTCCTAGCTGCAAAGAAGCACCAGAAAACTGATAAAGGGAGGAGTTAGTTTAAAGAGTCCCAGAACCAGCCTTCTTTTACAAGGGAGGAGGTCTGCAATATCTGATATCAACAACATGAGGTCTAAAAGAATGTGAAGTTAGTAGAAAAGGTCAGAAAAATGTCAAAATAAAAGTAGTTGAAAGTTCATGATCTAGTAAGATAATATCATAAGAGAGTACTTCACCAATGAACTAGATTTGCTCCAGTTCTTGGTTGCAGTAATGCAGTGAATAAGTTGTGAATTGACTTCACAGTTAAACACAAGTAGGGACAAGGGTTGAAATCTTAGCACTGAAGAAGGGGAGAAGAATTCTCTCTTTCTAATAGTTTACATGAACCTTTTATACGAACTAGAGCAAGGTGGATGCTATGTGAAATGTGGAAACTGTCCATGTCCATCACTAATGGACTGCCTACACTAACTACTTACAGATGACCCAGGTAAATTTAAAGTGGGTCACTTTGCAAAGTCTGCAAAGTACTTGTGAAATGTTCAAAGTCTGTAGAGAGTGAGATAACATTGTGTGGTTAGTGGTGGGCATTCACATGTCTTTCAGAAGGAAATGAAGAGGAATAGAGTAAAAGAGAAGATTGCCCTGCAACCCTTAAATACTGCAAAACACAGTTTCCTCACCCACACCTGATGAAGGCCTATCACCATAAGCACCAGGTAAGCATCCAGAGCTGCAAGTTCATTGCCATTCACTAACAGTTCCCAAGTGGTGTCACCTAGACTTCACTTTACCTCAAATCCCACTGCTCTCCATTTTCAACAGTGAGTAGAGATGCTTTCAATGAACCATTCAGCCTCATCTGGTGTGCCAAAATTGTACACATCTGGCAGATGGCAGATGCCTGCTGGGAAATAGTGCATCATCATTGGCATAATGTGGCCTCAGCAGGCTTACATGAAAATGTTGGTGTAGATACTGACATTTTAGTTCAGAGGGAAGGTCCAACTCATAGTTGAAACTATCAGAAAATGCCTGTAGGACCTTGTAAGGTCCAAGGAACTTGGGCAGTAGCTTACTTGCCCATCCTTTAGGGAGGGCAAGATTCTTAGTAGAGAGGTATACAAGTTCACCAACTCATATATCAGGCTCATCACCCCTATTTGTTGGGAGAGTGTTGCAGGAAGCTTAGGAGAGGCTTTTAGACGAAGGGGGGCATCCCTCTGAGTGTCTCTGAGGTCAAGGAGTTATTGTCTCATGTACACAATTACATGTAGTATATACTACAGAATGTTAAAGTCTCAGTAATTAATATAAATATTATTACTGTCTTGGATGTAGCTCTAGGCTTGCTATCCCAATGCTCCCCCTCAAGCCTAGGCAGCTGTTTGAGGAATAGTTTAGAAATCATTACTCCCCCTGAAATCTAGGGTGGAATAGTTATTATTTCTTCCAGGTGCATTAAAACCTCTGTATGATGTAAAACCCAATGGGAAAAAACAATTCACACTTGAGGAAAGCTACTGGGTTATTTCTGACTGAATTCCCATCTCTTCCCTATGTTGTGAAAACTTTGGCTTTGGCAAAGCCTTTGTTAATATGTCCGCTGTTTGTTCCAGATCATGACAGTTTTGAATATCAATAATCTTGTTGGTGACTAGATCTTGGACCCAATGATGCCGTATAGTGATATGTTTTGATCTCTGATGAAATCGAGGGTTATGTGTTAAAATTACTGACCCTTCATTATCACCTTTAATTATTGTTGGATTTTCTTGGGTATATCCAAGTTCGCCAGACAAATTTCTTAGCCATGTGGCCTTGCATCCAGCTTCAGATAGTGCCACATATTCAGCTTCCATTGAGGGTAATGCAATAATTGTGTGTTTCTTTGATTTCCAAGTTATTGATCCCCCTGCTGTCAGGAAAATATATCCTGTGGTGGATTTGAGGTCCTCAGAATTTGCAAAAGATGCATCAGCATATCCATGGAAGAGGTTATTGTTTTCAGTCTCATCTTATGATTTTCTATAAATAATTCCAAGAGTTTTCATACCTGCTAAGTACCATAGTATCCACTTTATTGCAGCATGGTGTTGTAAGCCTGGGTTTGCAGTATATGCTGCCAGTTTATTGATGGTGAAGCTGATATCAGGTCATGTGGAGTTTGCAATAAATTGTAGACATCCCAGTAATTTGGTGTATGAATTACTCCAATTTGGCTCATTGTAATCTGGGTTGTCAATTATTTGGATCCATTGGCATTCCAACAGGGTTTGGATCAATCATGCCTTCTTTATGAAGGACATTCTCGATATAGTTTTCTTGAGATATTTTGATGCCATCATTGGTGCATGTAATTTCTATGCCCACAATTTTACTAGGCTCTCCTAGGTCAGTAACATCCCATTCTGATGTTAATGCATTTTTCATATGCTCCATCATTTTGTCTGCTGATGCAAAGAGTAGGGTGTCATCTACCCATACCGTTATGATGCCTATGTCTTTTCCATTCCATCGAATATATGCACAAGGATCTGCAATTAATTGTCCATAATCATGAATTTTAAGTTTACCATCAAATTCATTATTCCACTCGCGGCCTGCCTGCTTTAATCTATAAAGCAGTTTTATTAGCTTGCATACTTGGCCTGTTCCATCTTCACATCCTTCAGGTTGTTTCATATATATAGTCTCTTGTAGCGTGCCATTGAGGTATGCACCCTTTACATCCATCTGTTGTATTTTTAGACCTTTCTCTGATGCAAGTGTTAAAATTGCTCAGAGTGTGTCCATTCGAACAACTGGTGAAAAGGTCTCTGTGAAATCATAACCAGGTCTTTGTGCATACCCTTTTGCAACTAGCTGTGCTCTATATCGTACAATTTCCCCTTCTTTATTTCTTGTGCAAATAAATACCCATTTATTTAAGATCGAAATGGCATCTGGAGGTTTTTCAACAAGTTCCCAAGTACCTTTTTCTTTGAGCAAGTCTAATTCAATTTTCATTGAATCTTTCCATTCTGTCCATTCCAAGGATTGTTCTGCATCTTTGAGACTATTTAATTCATCTCCGGCTATTATTGCATAGGCTTGAATTTTATCACTGTAATTTTCGACTTTTTCTTCTTCTGTAAGGTGTAATAGAGGTTTATAATCAGTACGAACTCCACATGTTCTATGTGGTTCATTGTCTTTCATTGCATGCATTGTGTGCAGTTTGTTAATATCAATGCAATCTTCGGGATCATTAATTCCATCTTGTTTCTGCTTCTGAGATTGCTTCTTCAGAGGTGTTTTGATCAGTGCTTCCTCTGTGATCGGTATGATCGGTGCTTCTTTTGTGATTTGTGGGCTTATGATTGGTGCTTCCTCACTATCTGTATTATCCATCAGTGATGTGTCTCTGTCAGACTCCCCCTCATGCATCAAGGGTATTAAAGTTACATCTTTGGATGGTTTGGGACTTACTTTGCTAGTCATTAGTTTGAAGTTCCGTGAAGTTAGAACATTATGTGTTTCAGCATTGTAATATTTGACTGTGTTGGCACCATTGTCATATCTGAGATAAGCATGCCACTTCGATTTTGGGAGTAATTTTCTTTCCCTCTTTTGCCCTTGTAATAATATCCAAACTGGCACACCAAATTCATGCAGGTGCGATACATCTGGTTTTTGATTATGTCATCCCTGATAGGGAGTTAATTTCTGAAGGTGCTTTGTATATGATTGGTTATGGAGATATGCAGCATGCATTATTGTGTACTCCCAGAGATATTCTGGCAGTGAGCTTGCAGATAACATTGCACACAATAATTCCACTAGTGTCCTATTCATTCTGCAACACCATTTTGTGATGTGGAGTATGGCGCAGATAATCTGATTTGTATTCCATGCTGTTTAGAATATTTTCATTGATAAATTCCTTTCCCCAATCTATTTGAATTCCTTTTGGATTTTGGCCTTGAGTTTTTAAATAGGCCAAGTAATTCATTACACCCTGTGCCACATCACTTTTCTCTTTCAGACATTTGATGGTGACATACCTTTTAGCATCATCAACAAAAAATAAATAATAATGTTTTCCATTGATGGATTTGACAGAATATTTTCCCCATAAATCTATATGTGTCAATTCTCCAGATTCAGTTTTTCAGTTGACTGATTTTGGAAATGGTTCAATGTGTTGTTTTGTGGCTACACATGCCTTGCAATCTGGTTTTGGAGTATCCAGATCAACATTAAAACCTTTTACCATTTTTCCGTCAAGTAATAACTGTAATCCAGTATATCCGACATGTCCAAAACATCAATGCCATGTTTCCCAACTAGGTAACTTTTCATTTCCACTGAAAGTTATATTATTCCCAGCATTGTTGGAAGTGTCGCTTGGGTTTCTAATAATCATTTCCATTTATAGAGATGATTATTGGTTTTATTCCCATGTGCAATGGCTTTACCATCTTTATTAATTCCCCTTTTTCTCCAATATATTTTCCTCCTGCTGCATCCCATCTCCCTAACAAAATTAAATTATTTCGTGTACCGGGAACATGTAAAACATTTTGGAGATGTATAATATATTTTCCTCCATTGCATGTCAAAATTAAATCGACAGTTCCTTGTCCTGTCACATTCACCTCTTTTCCACCCACACCAGTTACAGAAATATTTTTCCTTGGTGTGTAGGAAGTAAATGCATTTCTTTGATGCATTACATATGAAGTTGTTGCTGAGTTGGCCAACCAATCATAATAGATCAGATGCTCATCAATTATGGCATCATTATTACATGCATCAATATTATAACCTTCTTCATCTGTTGAGAATGTTATATGTTCTTCTATCATATTAGATGAGTCCCTGGGCTTCTTCTCTTTCATCTTTTCTTTTCTCTTCCTCCAGCAATTTTTGGGTAGGTGACCGAATTTCCTGCAATTACAGCATTTGTTCCCGTCAAACTTTTGGCATTTACTAGTCCAATGTCCAGCACACTTACAATGATCACAATATGATTTTATAGAGGATTTTCTTTCAGTGATATGATTTTCCAGGGATTTACTAGGACTGGTGGCTTTCTGGGTTTTCACCCGATTTATGCTTCCACCAGCACCATTATTATTCCCATTTCTGTTCAGCTGAAGTTTATACTCCTCCTGTAATAATCCTATAAATGCATCCGATGACAGTTGGTGCTTGGGGTCCATGTTGTTGGGATCATTAGCATTGCCATTATATGGTTCCACATAAGTTTGCCAGGACAATGATAGAGATGCTGATATTATAGATTTGAATTGGGTGTCAGAGATATGGAATTCCATATTAGGAAATTTATTGATGCAGTCTTGGTAAGACTTGAGAATGTCCATATGCTTTAGGAGGTCATCAGTAACATCAGCCTTAGTTTCATATAATAGGCACTGTATATGGTTTACAGTTTGGTGTGCCTTATTTTCATAGGTGACCAATAATGCAGAATACATTGCTTCTGCCATTGTGGTAGGGTCAGTTGTCCTACTGGTCAACTTACCCTTTCCAGGGAATTTATTCCAGTCCTGCTGCCAGCACCGAAAATCAAGAGCTATCACATAATTTTTCATTTATTATACTTTTTGTTAAGGCGAGAGCCTCAACTACTCAGTACAAGTATCGAGTTTGTTAACGACGAGGCTTTCGTCGCTAAGTTGTATCACGCTAAGTCAGAGGCTTTCTGGCTTAGGTCAAGTCATGCATTCAAGAGCAGTTGTAAGGCTGTATATTGCCTAAGGTCAAGCTGAGGAGCCTTGACCTTCGTCTACTACAGTTTATATAGGTACTTTCGTGTCTACATGTATTGTAAGAGTCAGTAAGCTATCTATAGGCGTAAAGCTGTAGAGTACGAGGTAAGCGTATGGCTATCTACTCGGTGTCTAATAGAAAAGGAAGTATGGGCGCTGCCCGATGAGTCAGAGATAAGAAGATGAGTTACAGAAATGAGTCATGGTAAGCACTGCCGCGACGAAGAAGGAAATAGATGTAAAAGGAAAATTGTAACACTTTTATTAATATTTTGAGTTACTAATTCCATTTAGCTATTTTCTAGTTTACAGGTTGATTCCCCTATTGACAGTGTCAGGCCCTGAGAAGGATTGGATTGGGACAACTTCAATTCATTTTTCTTTTATTGATTGTTCTATTTATATCCCCTTACTACAACAATCTGCCACATCCAAATTGATGGGCCAATCTGTTGGACGTAAGGTCGAGCAGTTCTATTCAGGTGCTCTCCACACTTGATAGAGGACAGGCAACATAACATCAATAGAAGGCCCTGATGATGAACTTCTCCCCAAGCCATTGCTAGCAGAGGAAACCCCAAGACAAGGATCTGAAGATAAGTTTCTTTATTAGTTCATCTAATTTTCTTTATTCCTTTGATCTGGCTTATTATGTAGTTCATATTTCTTGTTGCTGGGAGTACAATTTTCAGAGACAATTAAAAACTATTATTTTCTTTGACATGATGACACTTTTATGTACATACTTTAGGCGCAAGGTCCTTATGATCAAGCACATGGCAAAGGGTAGGTACAACACACTGTACACACATGGCTGGCACACAGCACGATCAGACTCATGGTAGGCACATGTGGGGCTGTGCACCTCACGCTGTAGGCATGGGATGCTGTGCCTGCTGACGACTCATGGTCTAAGCATGCCCGCAGTAACACATGGTTACCTCATGTAAAGTAGTATATATACTCCAATAAAACACTTAGAGACTCTAGTCGAGTTCTCTTAGGTAATCCACTAATACTAGTGTGACCGCCTTGTGACTACAAAACTACCTCTTTCATTTCTTGTTGTTAGTATTCTCAAGGGAGCCATCGTTAGTGCCTTAGGGTATTAGTGACGTCCTAACAGTTGCTTGGTCTGACTGGTGCAAGAGAATGTACATGGCCCGATTTTCCCTATCTTACACTGCTCATTTGTACTTAAGGTGTCTCCCCACCTTTCAAATGGGACAATTCAGACTTTACTTGCTCTTGACATTTCTTTCTTAAGTTTCTCTCAGTGTTGTTATACTCGATGGCCCCATTTTCATTCACTTTTCCTTGATCTCACTTACCCCACTCTTTGTGACGTGATGACCTCGTCAACAATTCACCAACAGACCATTGACCCTGCCTCACTGTTGTTTTTGATCCAACATGATTCATTTGCAAAGAGGTGACGTTATGTATAATAACTTGTTGTGCCCAGGTGTCATTTTTGTCCCAATTACGCCCCCCCTCAAGATCCCTGGATTCATTTGGGCATTTTACAGCCCCATTAATATATTCAGTTATATCACAATTAATAAATACCCTTTTCATCCTTTCTCTCCACTTGTGCCAATTTTAGTTGGTAAGATGATCCCGATCTGAGATTTTATTGACATTGGAATATTCCTTGGTACAGATGAGGAGGATTGTGGGTTTTTTATGTTTAGAGGTAATTTTTGTCTTGGGCACACTGGGGACATTGGGCATGGGTGGCTGTGCTTTTTCTCTACTGGAGGCAGTTGGTGACAGCCCAAATAATCAGCTAAATCCTGATCATGTTCTGGGATGTAGAGGTCTTCATCTTCACTGTCCGGAACGAATTCTTCATTGTTATATATTGGTTGAGACATGTTGTAGAATATGTTTGGATTGTTTTAAATAAGGCCAGGGCCCATAACCTGTTGGGAGAGTGTTGCAGGAAGCTTAGGAGAGGCTTTTAGATGAAGGGGGGCATCCCTCTGAGTGTCTCAGAGGTCAAGGAGTTATTGTCTCATGTACACAATTACATGTAGTATATATACAACAGAATGTTAAAGTCTCAGTAATTAATATAAATATTATTACTGTCTTGGATGTAGCTCCAGGCTTGCTATCCCAATACTATGTTTATTTGTGTAGAAGTATTAAAAAACATGCTCAGTTGTGAACCTGTCATGTGCCATCACCATGTTCCAGAGAGCATTCATGGCAAATGTCCAAACCCTAGGAGGGCAATGCTTGGTCACCAGTAAGTCTATTATCATATGGGGTACAAACCCATGGTTAATCTCAAATGGGGCCATCTCCATTGCTCTGTCAATGGCAGAGTTTATAGCAAATTCTACCAATGGTAGAAACCTGACCCAATCCATTTGGTTGGATGTAATGAAACTGTGCAGGATTTGTGCTATCGAATGATTTGGTTATTCCACCCATTTGCAGATAGGACAAAGTGGACATAAGTAGTTTTACATCCAGGATTCTGTGAACTTCACACCACCATTTGGACATGAACTTGGAGTCTCAATTTCAGACAATCAAAGCATTTCAGACAATAAAGAAAGAATTAATTTCTGCATGTGATTACCTTTCAATAGGCTTAAAGCTGATCAGGCTGTGAAAATAATTCCTTCAGCCCATTGAAAGGTGATCACATGCAGAAATTGATTCTTTCATTATTCTGAAATATAGCTAGAAAGTAAAGCTTTCCAATGTGATTTCTGAAGGTCTTTCAGGTAATAGATAGTTGAAAATTTCCTCTGGATGAAATATCCTCAATGCAGAGCCTGAAAGCACATGTGAAATTCAATGAGAAATATTGGCTTTTAGAGTGTATTTCTAACCACTTAATTTCTAAGTTTCTGGTTGCAGAAATTTATTCTTAAATAAAATATTTCACAACATATTTATATTTATATTTCACCAAGGAGAGATTTTAGATCTGACCATGTGCCACCACTCCATCCACCTATGTCTCAAATGGCAACATCCTCATTGCCTGGGAAAACAGAAGATAACAGAAAAGAAAAGAAAAAGACAAGGTGAAGGGTAATGGCAGTAAAATAAACAATAAGGCAAAAGAAAAAAATTATGATGAAAGACAAATTCAACAAGGCTCAACATGAGGGAGTCCATCCCAAATCACAGAGAGCTCATGATAAGTTTGTGAGCTGGGGGTTGCCATCCCAGTCAAGTGTCATGCCAGGCAGTGGTGGTGCAGGAACACCAGAGGCTCAATGTTAGGCAGTGGAGACTGGAGGATGGGGAAACTTGGGAGGCTGTCTTGGCACTGTGGTCCTAAGTCAGGGGCATTGTTGATGTCATGTGCATTGTCAGATGGTCCCAAATGGCTTTGGGCAGCCTGATCTCAGACAGGAGAGATCTCATGGGGGGGCACTAGGAGTGATGGGCAGCAAGACAGCATCCTTGGCCCAATCAAAGCACATAAGAGGTGGAGGCATGTAGGCAGGAGCTGTCAGTGGCTGTTCAGATGGCAGTGGGGGCTGGGAAGGTGACTGGGAAGGTGGTACTGGCAGTGCTGGCCATCTGCAACTGAGCAGGAGTCAGGCAGGGTGAATGGGGGGCACTGGGAGCAAACAGGGAGTGATGGGAGGCCCAGAGGGGCTGGGGGCAACCAGCATCATCAAATGCAATATGGCAGAAGCAGCAGGTGGCAAGAGGCATGGCCTTGTGGCCATTCTAGGGGCAGTGGGTGGGTCCAGGGGTGCTGTAGACAGCTGTGGAGTAGGACTGGGTGTGCTAGGGCCCAGAGAGGGCAGCACAGCAGAGGATGGCAGTGGCAGCATGCATGATGTGGCACAGGCAGTGGAGTGTTCAACTTGTCAAACAGGGGATTCTGGGGGTGACTGGGGGCTGGTGGAAGTGCAAGATGTCATCCTCCAGATCCTGGAGGTAGCCCTGGGCATGCAGGGGATAATGGAAGGCTGTTCAGGTAGTGGAGGAGATAGTGATGCCATCTGGGGCATCAGCAATGTGGCACCAGCCTTGAGGGCCATGCTGGGAAAGCTGGGCATGTAGGAGGTATGTAGAGGGTATGCAGGGGGTTGGTGTTGGTGGGCACCATTATCCTGGGGTTGCCACAGGTGGCCTGGGGGTGGCTGTCAGTAGTGGGGACCAAAGCCTGAGTGCTATCAAAGTGCCAGGGCTTGTTGTGCTGCCTGAGGCAGAGCTGGGAAAGTGGCTGAAGGGCTGTGAGTTAGCCTGGGAGTATGCACTGTCATCTCAGAGTGATTGGGGGCAGTCTTGAGGCAGGGGGGGTGACGGTGGTGGTTGTTGTTGACCATGTTGGCATCATTGATGGCAGCTGTGCTGGTGTCATCACAGGTGACATGGTGGTGGGCTGGGAAGACTCAGGGCATGCAACAGAGATCTGGGGGGGTGTCCAAAGGTTGTCAGAGGCCTGTACAGCCATTTCACAGGTGGTGGAATACTCTATAGACATCCCCACATCACTCAGCAGATGCAGTGATTCAATGGATGCAGTTTGAAGGGCAGCAGAGCAGTGGGTGGGGCCAATATTCATCTGGGAAGCTGTCTGTGAGGTTGCAGGGGTTGCCTGAATATCAGTGTTGGTGGTGACTCAAATCAGAGAGGTCAACACCTCTGGAGAGGTGCAGAGGCCCTCACCATAGTTTAACACCTATCTGTCCCTCTCCTCCAAGCAGCTGCAGGTCTTCCCCTTCTCATACATGTCATCTCAGGCTTTTTGGTCCTCCTCTTTCTTCAGCTGCATGAAGATGTCATCTTTATGTTGGGCCTGGCTGTCCAGAAGCCCTTGAGAGTAGCCTTCATCATTTCCATAACTTCTGCTACTTTCAAAACCTTTCCTCTTTCCTTTTTCAAGTACCTCAAGTAGTACTTTACATAGTAAGTCACTGCATAAGATGGCAAATGATGTTGGGTTGGTGGGGTTGCAAAACCTGCTGATCTCACTGTTAGATACAAGGACTGGCCATGGGGTATGTAATGCATTCAATGCTGTAGTTGTAGTTCCATTTCTGGGTGACACAATGGCTGTGTCATCAGCAACACATCTCCTTTTTGAGGAGTTCTTCTGATTCCCAGGGCCTCTGAGCAGTGTTTGGCAGTTATATAGTTTATGGTTTATGGTTGCAGTTTTATGGTGGACAGTGGACAGTGGATGGTTTTATGGTGACAAAGAGACCCAAAGCTCAAAATAGACTGAAAAAAAATTAGAAAAGCCTGTGACAAGACCAAAAAAGCACAAGAGCCAGCAAACAAAGCAGTTGTGTGCTAAAGCATGAAACACACACTTATCATTAAGATGGAGATGGCCCAGCTGTCCTCCCTCACAAAGCCTAGTGAAGGGGATGGTATAGCAATGCTTGAGTGACTACAACATGTGACTGGCTACTGACTAGCTAGTCACATGACATCCTGGAAGGGTGCACCCACCACTCCAGTGTCTTGCTGTCAGACTTGTGGTCTGGCCTCTGTGTCCCCTGGTTAGGGTCTTGTCCCCCATGAGAGTGAGAATTTTGCCAATCCCTATGGTGAGTATCTTTATATCAGTCATGATCTCCCCTCTGAAGTTCCTTATCCAAGGACTTTGAGGGATCTGACCTCTTTTGATCATCCCTCACAGGCCAATCTCTGGAGTGGTTGGTGGGCCTCTCTGGTGAGAGGTCCTTGTTCTTACTCACTTTAGTCAAAGAGCTATTGCTCTTTGACTTGGTGGAGTCCAGGATATGCCTCTTTTCCTGGAAACATTTCCTCATCCTGGCAATCTCCTCCATCTGACAGGGAAAGTGCAAAATATCATCCATAGAGCTTGTCTCTGCAGTGCATCCTTTATCCAGTATAAAGGATATGATCAATAATAGCAGCCCAGTGACAAGCTGCATCTTGAAGGTGAAAGGATCTGGGGCCTGGATCATTTTTATAGCATAATGCTTCAGTTTGTGGTAGTAACTTGTAACACCTTCCTTGGCATCATATTCAACATGCCAGAACTTGTCTGTGGCATTGTGGGTTGCCATTCCATGGACAAACCAGTCGTATAGGCCAGTTATTACTTTCTTGAATGTCCAAGCAGCCTATTGGTGGTATGCACCATCAACATTATCCTCAAACCAGGTAGGCATAGTATTCTCAAGGAACATCACTGTAAACTCAATATGATCAGAATCACTCTCTGATCTGCAGATTTTGTTTACCTTTAACCACTGGAGGAGGGGCATATAGCCACCTCTCAAATCCTTCAGTGTCTTGTAATCCACCATAGTAGATTTGGGACTCTAGGTCTGTTCTTGCCACCAATGGCAGGATGACCACTCTTGACAGCAACCTTGCTATCACTCTGCTGGTGCAGCTTATCATGAATGCCCTTCAAGTATTTTGAAGGGCATCACACTCCCTTTTCTCAATAAGAATTAAGATGAGAGAGAAGGGTGCACATTGAACTATCAGACCTGGGATATCCAGACATCTGTCTGGGCCCATACAGGGTCAAGTTCTGTCCCTGGGGATGTAACTTTGTCTCACCTTCTCCATCCAAGCATGGGAGGTAGTCACTATCATCACTTGATGGCTATGCCATCAAGTAGTCACTACTATTGCCACCTCCAGGGCCATTTCCATGAGGGGCCCCTCCTTCTCTCATATGACTCAATACAGAGTTTTTGGTGCATCTTGAGGAATTGCTCTTGTAGCAACTTGTGTCCCTCAATGTCAACTTTAAATTCCAGGGGTAGCCATCTTAATCCCCTGGTTTGGGAGATTTGAATTCCTGCCCTCACAGATGTCACCATTCCAAAAGTGCTGGAGTGTGATACAGTCAGCATATTGTATTGTATCTTCTTTTTGAGGATACTGGGTTCCCTGTCATTTGTGGCAGGGATTTCAATTTTTATGCAGGACTAGTGTCCACCCTGCATGGGTGCCTGCTTGTAAGCTCTCAGCCAGTTCTCTCAACTGGTGTTGCATTGCCCTTGGGTCAAAGCTCATTGATTCCATGCTATGTGTCACAAGCTTGATCATGATCTGGGTGAAAAGCTCAGATCCTAATTCCTCATCTGACATATCCCCTTGAGGGGCATCCTTGTTGGCCCTCTTTTCTTCTTGTTGCAGGCCCCTGGCCCAGGAGCTCATTGGCAATTCCATCACTGAGGACTTCAAATGTTCTGACCTGGGTAGGTTAAGCCCATTCCATACTTCTGGGACCTCAGGAGTGAGCATGTCAAGAGAAGAGAGGGGAGTAAGACCAGGGGGGTTACCTTGGACCAGGGAAGTAACCCATTGGTTATTTGACAGGTGGGGTGAGGGTTGATTATTGTGGCTGCTGTCTGCATCCTTGATAGTGGCTCATCAGCTGGCTAAGCTGCCAAATGAGCTATTCTCTTGCCTGGGGGTCCCTATATGTGCCCCAATTGGTGACATCAGCCTCTGGCTCAGAGTTGACTGCTTCAATGTGCCTGTACATCAAAACTGAGGCTAGTGTCCTCTCACAAGGAGTGGCCAGGTGGTTCCTCAGCAAGTGCCTCTATGCTCTTGGCCCTAGTGGTCAGGACAATCTTATCTTTGTATGCAAACAGGGATGCAAGAGGGAAATTCCAGGTTAAACTTGCTAGAAATGCAGTGAGAAAATTTTCTTTCTTCTAAACTTGATGCAAGAGCATCAAGACATTGATGAAGATCAAAAAGAATAAATCTTTCAATGTGTCAGGAACACATTGAGAGTTTTGGGCCTTGCAGGAGAATTACTCTCAGTTGTTATGACAATCACTGATGAGTAGGGTTGTTCACAGTAGCCATTCTTCACTCATTTTCAGCTCATTTTCAAACTCATTTTTGGGCCATTTTCGTGTATTTGGCAGAGGAAAGCACAAAAGGGAACTGAAAATGAAATGAAAAATGATGTGAAAAATGGTTACCATGAACACCCTGGGAAGTGAAATTAAGGAAAATGATGCAAAAATGCATTTTACTTGCCAGGCACAGTGCCAAAAAGATGAAAAATGATCATTTTTCGGTTCCCTTTTTGCAAAAGCAAGGGTAGGGTTCCATTTTACATTCATTTTTTATTCATTCTCAGTTTCATTTTTGAGAAAAATGGAATCAAAATAAAATGGAAAATGATGACAAAATGAGTCAAAAATGAATGAAAAATGGCAACCGTGAACAACCCTAGTGATGTTGAGCACAAACTTTATATGAGCTTGAGTGTTCAAAAAAGTGTAGTGAGTCAGGAGCAAACTATACTTAAAGGGGGTCTTCATGAACATGAATAATTAGTGTTTAAAGGTCCGGTTTTTTGGCCTTTTCACCAGTTTTGAAGCTATTGCAAAACCATAAAAGTTGCCCCATGAAAGTGTGGCATGAAAACAAGTAATTTTTTCCAGTTTGAACTGGAAAAAAAACCGGACTTTTCAAAACAAAAGTTGTTTCAAGCCCCCATTTTCATGGGACAACTTTTACACCTCTGGACTAGCTCAAAAAAAGGTCAAATAGGTCAAAAAACCGGACCTTTAAACACTATGAATAATGTATATTGTTCATGTCAATGATGGGTAGTAAGTATGGTACATTTTTTAGTAGTCAACTGGCCTTAAATAGGCCAGTCAAAGCTGAAGTCCTTATAATAAAATATCCAGGATACTACCTATATCACTACATCCAGAGTACTAGTATGATGCAGATTTGCAATGTGTCAAAATCATTTACTGGACAAAACATTTTGTTAAATAATTGCTACAAACTCAAATCTTCAATAATTACAAAGTCAATCAAGGAAAACCTTAGAAGATATTTTCAACCATTTCCCTATCATGTTCCTTAGTGATCAGCATGTTATCACCAACCCCCTCCGGCCGCCAGACATCAATGCAGTTGATTGCAGAAGGATATCGTACTTCACCTTCCACCCCTCCCCAATCAAAGTCAATCAGCTTGATTTGTAATGTCTCACCCTCCCATACCAAAATATTGCTGTCCCGAAGATCACCATGGACAAGATTTTGTTCATGGAAGGAATGAACAAGGGTGGAGATAATGGGCCGAAGACGAGAAGAGAGTGACGCCTTGTCAAGTAACGGCAAAGGGTGGTAGTCAAGCATATCCTCCATTATGACCATGAACCAACCACCATCAAGGGCCTCAAAGCCCCAGAGAGGTGGAGCAGACTCCAAAGAAGAACAGTGGGAGTGTAAATCCTTAGAATAACTCCTTACAAACTTCGCAATGATCTGTGACCCATCATCAGTCAAACCCACATAAAGTAATTTGTCGCACAATGGCTGGGCCTTGAGTTTGAACATAGTAGGAATGCCAGTCTTCATGTGTGTAAAGGTGTTGGGATATGGGAATTGTAAACTGGCATGGGACAAGGGGCTTATGCAATTGGCTTGAAGTGTCACATAATAGTCCCTTAACTCTGTTGTAGTGTTTCTGAATGCCCCAAAGAGGCGGACCACTGCATCAAACATTTTCTTGTCATAACTAGAAGACCAAAGGGGGAAGACAGGGGAGAGCGGCTCGTAGTGCATGTGATCACTGCAAGCTGATCCTGCAAAGCCAAGAAAGGGTCCTGTCATTGGATTAAGCACTCATTAGGCCATAAACAAACACTTCTTACCAAAAAAGTACATATGCAGGCAAGGAAATCTACAATGTGGATATTTCTTCGCTTCTTTGTGTGCATGGTGATGGGCATAGAGGACGGATTGTATAGAGGGATCGATAGGAGTACTACCAATTTCATTCTTGCCTTGCACGTTCAGGTAGACATGGTATCCAACCGAAGCGTGACCATCACTGATATATTCTGTGCCTGCCACCTCAACAGCCTCCAATTTAATCAGAAAATGTTCCCAAATCAAACGGCGAACAAGTTGGATGCGAGTTTGTTCGTCCTTATGAAAGTCGCACATCAGTGAAGTAAGATTCGACACGAAGGCATTTGTTTCTCTGTCTGGAGTGTAGCGCTCGCAATCGTCGACGAATCTCCCAAAGGCGGGGTGTAGGAGTGTGACTGGAGTTGAGTGAACTGAACGTGGTCGGTTGCAAAAGGCTTGCAAGTCAGGCACCTGTTGTACAATTTTGGAAAACCGTAACGGTTGCCCCAGGAGAGACAAAGCCAAGTCGGGGAAGCGTTCGAAGTAGTCGTCCCGCTGTCGTTTGAACGACCGTTCATCAGCTGAGGGAGAATCGATCCGACGCTTTCCTTTCAGACCTGCTACAAGCAATGTCTCACTAAAGCATATTAGACGAGGACGTCCAGTGACACTCACGAGTAAAAGATTGAGAACAGATTGCATGCGGGAGATGAAGGACGGTGTCAATCCAAGGGAGAAAGCGGGATAGAGGAAAAGTGGGTGAGCACGGAGCAGTGAAATGCGGTTGCGATATGCATGAGTTCATCGAGACGGCGGGAGGTATTGAGAATGTGGTAATGTCGACGAACGTCGGGGAATTGCGCACGGAATAGAGGGGGAATGGTGAAAAACAATGCAATCGTGAGGGCAATTGGAACGGTAAGTGATTTTGAGCAAGAAACTATCAGCAGTGTTCAGCCATAGAAAAGCACCCTAACTCACCAATATCCGGTTTCCGTACAATGATATGCAAACAGTCGAGGCCGGGTTGATCTGGAAAGATGGTTGAGACCCGATCTGAAGAGTTTAGTTCTTCCCCAGATTCCCTGATAGACGCGAGACGTCCGGACAGAATCTGTTTCGGTTTCACGTTGACGGGATTGGTGTCTTTGGGCTAAGAGGACAGGGAAGTAAGCCATATTATCTGACATAGCGATTCATCGATAACACGCACCCTCCAGAGTACTAGGATGTGGGGGTCAATCCCGGCTAGTGAACCCCTTTCTCGCTCGTTTTGTATTTTCTTCTTCAAGTGGCCAATGGTGAACCAAGGATTGCGCCACAACGACCCTTGAACATCAACTCGAAACACCTCAGACTCGTCTTCGATAACGCAAAGAAGGTGAAGGTCGTCATCGCCGAGATACATCTGAGTGGGCTGGGTCAGGGGTGCTGAGAAGTCACGTGAGCACTGTCCGTCATATATATATTATATTTGTCATACTAGACATGTGCCGTTTTTTATTTGATTTACTGATGACTGTGTATGTGTACATGTGCCTTCTTCGACCTCTCACACAGTACCTCAAACAGATGTAAGAAGCACCTATTTAGACGGGGAGCCATTCACAAGATCCGCGAGCATAAGGAAAGTCATCCTGAAATCGGGACACCTCACGTCATCATAAAATTTAACCTGGCTGCGACATTGTTTCAAGGTCTTCTGCCCGGTCGGTCGCAGAAGTTGCCACGCGTAAAGAAATACCGCCTCTACAAGAAGGATGATACTGGCCGCCTCGACGGCAGTCTTCTAGCGCTATAACGTCAGAGTATCAACCGTAGGGGGAGGAGGCACAGCCATAGTACAATTTTGGAATATGAAATCAACGTCACCGCTGCCATTCAACAGGAAGATATCGGCGTTAGTGACGAAAGGAAGGTACACAGCAACTGGTAGAGATATGGATCGTTGACGGTGTTCGAGTAAAAAATCAAGTCGCGCTTGGTCAACTGCCGGTGGGAGTTCAGGGTGCGAATCCGAACAGAATGACGCTAAAGTCTATACAAAAAAAACTGGAGGGGGGGGGACGTCGGCTTGAGACCTTGCAGGTAGTTTGCAGTCAGAAAGTGGTGTAGGCGGCGTCCCTGCACATTTATCTGTATTCCACATGAGACCCACTGCTGGCAAGTACAAGCAGACGTTGCGGTGTTGCCGTCCTCATAGGATAGAAGTATCACTAGTAGAACAAAAAACGAATCAGCCTGAATGATGAACTTCGAAATCTTGTCCGTGGCACAAAAGTTGTATCTCAAACGAGACGACAGGAAGCGATGGCGTTCAACCCGGCTCGAGCGGAAATCGACAATCACCGACGGGGATGCTCCAGTATACGGCATTATCAAAACCGGATGATTAGCACCGAAGTCGACGTCGAAGAGGCGGCCCCGACTGACGTTACTTATTCCGGGAAAAGAAAAGAAAAAAAAACCACTGAAAATACCAGGACATAGCTAAAAGGAGACAAGCGCTTGATCGATCCAGTAATCATCGATAGTTTGCAATTGGGTGTCCGGGTGTTCAGAGGAGTATGCATATTTGAAAACAGCGAGTGAAAACGTCGAAGGTGGCACCGTAGATCGAAACTAGATTATGCTCGGAACAGGTGGATCGACGATTTTACGTAAATGACAAGTTAAGAACGACGTCGAGGTCGATGCAACCAAGACAGCCAAGACACGCACCTTCAACAAGTTCATCATGCCGCAGTTTCCAAGTCCGAGTCCCTTACTACTTCTCAACTTGATCATTACATTGTTCTCATCACTCTTGAAATCAAGAACAACACGTGATATCAATAATACCATGGGAAATGTTGTACGCCAGAATTTTCACTCTCAGTCGTACACCCCCCCCCCCAGGTTCAGCCTTCCCGCAACTACGACTTGGAGACCTCGACGTTCACGTCGTCGTCGACAACGACGAGCACCACATTCTTTTATCATAACCACTTTCATTTTTTTTTTTCTTGAAACAATCAAAAAAAAAAAAACACATTTAGGACGATATAGGACCGCATCATGACTCTCAACCTTCGTATGGCCACCCACCGCATTCTCAGAGCCCGCCAGAATGCAGATAGCAAAAGTAGTGATGTCCAAGTCTCCGGAAGCAGTGGAGGCGATACTAGTGGATCCAATACCGCAGTGCCAAAACCATCTCTAAATGGCCATTCAGCGGCAACCACTGGCTCAGGTATGATGTCGGTTCCCAGTACACGAACACCATGCTTATCTTGCGCCCCACCTTTAGACGGAAGCCTCTCGAGCTCTTTACCATCATCTACGCCTACCATTAAGACACCTGATCCCTCTAGCAATCTTACACCTTCGACGACAAGATCCTCCAACGCAGTCAACACATCCCCGGCCTTTGCCGCCAGCTCGTCCGCCAGTGACTCCACATCGTCCACCTCAACCACGAGCGCCTCCAGTATATCGTCGGTGTCGAGGACTTCCGCCACTACCACGTCAATCCCGGTGAGTGTGTTAGCACAATTCAAAACTCGGGGTCTTTTTTTGAACATAATTAACATAGGTTATCGCGACATCGACCAGACCTGGAGTAACCCAAACAAAGTTAAACGTCCCCAACACACTGTCGTCCACCCTTTCCGGCACCACCGTCAGTGCGTCCCCTACTGGCGGTGCCGCGAGTAGTGGAATAAGTACAGCAGCCATTGTCGGCAGCGTTGGAGGTGGCATTGCCGCGATGGTACTCATCGCCTTGATCATCGCATTTTTACTGGTACGCTTTTCTTACGCTCCTCTACTTGCTTGTCCAACATCTTTGGTCCATTCCAGCGTCGCTTCCGCCACCGCCGCAAGTTTGATCCGGATTTCAACCCGGCTGACTTTGTTACCCCTACTGCAGACACACCTCACCGCGTGAGCACTTTCGACCCTTCTCTTCCCGACATGACCCAACTTCACGGACACGGCGCCACGGCTTCCATAAGCAGCGGCGCCGGGATGGCGGGCCACGGAGCCTACCCATACGCAGGGGGGGCTGCCCACCATAACTATGCCTATGGTAATCAGTACGACAGTGGCGGGAGAGACGACTCGGCCAGCGACATTGTTGCCGGCGGCGCGTACAGCTCGCAGCCCCAACCGCAATCTGTTTATAATCCTGAGGCGTATGGGTCATATGCACATTCCCCGATTGAGCATCATGGCGACACGCAGCACCCATATCCGGCACAATCACAGTCGGGATTCGCGTATAGCGACGATAGGGCGCCAGCTCTGGTGCCCGGCGCGCACGCTGTCCCAGCGAACAGGAGCGCAAGGCCGATGGATCATGAGGACGCGTATGGCGGGTACTGAGGTGCCGTTCCCTTTGGTTTAGTGTGTATGTTCTTTGGCGGCTTCTGTTCTCGCATCTCTCGTCCCATATCTGTCGACTCCTTTCAGTTCTTGTGCATTACTTGAACATATATCTTTGTGTACCATGATACTATTAAGCGTACCTCACTCTCCTACCCTTCATCCTCGCACCTCCTTTCTCCCGCCGCCCTCCACACCGACATACGGAACCAGATATACCTACACCACTGCTATCACCACTATACTTCCTCTCGACCATGCTAGGCTATTTTTTCTTATTTCTTCCCATGGCCGTGACTTACGTGGACGCGTGTCCGTGGTGTGTTTTATTATCCCCCTAGTCTGTTTGTGCAAATTTTCCCTGGTTACCTATTTTTTCGATGATCTGGTCGTAATTTATATTCGTACGAGATGTTCCGAGAGGTTCATTTCTGATCCTTCCTTCTGGGAAGGAAGCCAATGTTGGTTGACTTGACAATGTTATCTTGCTTCGACGTTAACGTTGTGACTAAGAATCCAGTCTTTCGGGTTCTCGAGACTGATTTATGGTTGTTCATAATTATCGCTAGGGTATGCTAGATGATCGACAGGAAAAGAACTAAGTATGAAGTGGAGGTACAGGTACAATGCCATGCATTATAAAACGCTGATAGAATACAGTGAGTTCTCATAATCATGTCTGCGACTCCCCTTTCTCGTGGCCAACGCCTCGCTCTGAGGAAACATCCCTGTTCTTCAGTCTACGACGTCGCCAGCAGGTGTAACCCAGGACAGCAACAGCAGTGAGCCCGAAGCCGAGGCCTACCACGATGCCCACGCCTTCTGCCACTAACGTGTGCTCTGATGAAGCGTGTGAAGGCGTGGGCGTGGATGTTGATGTGATGCTTGATGCTGGAAACGACAGGGTCATAGATGAAGGCAGTGTTGCTGTGGGTAGGATAGTTGATGTCGCTGTTGCACTGCGTATCAAATTAATTAATTAACTGATCAATTTATTGCTTGGATACGGGAAGGGGAAGAACATACTTTTCCGGAACAGTTAATATCAGCGAGCTGATGTCGAGACGCGAAGGGAAAAAGGAGGGGATGAAGGTGAGTGATACGGTGGTAGTTTCGGATTCGGGGAGGTTGAGGATCGCGATGACGCCTACAGAGGAGTTGAAATCGGCAGAAATGGAGGATTGGTCAGCAGACACGGTGATGTTCGTGGTGGCATTGGAGAGTCGGGATGGATAAACAAACATGGCGAAGGCTTTGGTGAGAGGCGCGGAAGGAGGGGGCATAAGGAGTTGCTGCAATATGAACTTGTAGCAATTACCTTGAAAACGAACGAACATCTGTGGTATTATCAACCCTTGCTCGGTATCCGGACCATTGGTATAGATGACTGTTGTGCTGTCCAGGTCCATGATTTGCCTGCCATAATTGGGATGAAACACGTCCGAAGAATGGTCAAATGTGAATGAAGCTCACCATGCACCGTTACATGACCGTGGATCGGCATCCGCGGAGGCATTGCAGATGGAGGGTGTATAAACGATCTGGGGTGAAGTAATCGGGATGGAGACGTTGCGTTGGGAGGACGAGGTGGGCTCATCAGCGATGGCGACTTGCAGTAAAGTCAGGAGAAAAAGGAGAGGGAGGAACCAGTTGCGGCTATGTTGGTGTGAGTTGTACAGCGATTGGAACATCCAACAGCGACTCGGGGGAGAGCAAAGGTGGGTGGACCTCCGTCAGGGGAATTTTTTCATGGACGACGATAACAAGTATCCAGTATGTGGTGAACTTAATCTGGTGGTGTATGAAATCCCTTCTGAATCCGACGAAAAGAGAACATGAGGACAACCAAATATGGCACAAATTGACCTTGACGGAGGCCACCATTTGGGACCGGCGCTTATAAAGGGTAGTCAACACTCACCCACCCCCCATCATCTTTGTAATCAATCTTGTCGGCCCGATCTGTCCACCTGCGTCCACTGATTGCGACTGACAGCGTCCCCCGGGGGAATTTTCGGCAACATGACATCCATACTCTTCTCCTGTCCTAACTACCAACTGCGCATAACCTTACGCTGCAACGTAATGTTACTTGAGGCCTCACTTCCATGCACCCGGTGCTGCGCATCTATCCTCCAGTGATCATATCTAAGCTACATAGACCTATTTTTCTGTCTCCGCGACATGTGATAGGATAAAATTGCCAATCCTGGATTTTTGCACTAGATTTATCCGCTGAATACTTGTTTACCTTTGGCTTGATTTCTGCAGAGAGTCAGAGACTTGTATCGTACACAGAAAACCCGCCAAGCTCTCGCTTCGCGCGATCGGCGTGCTTGGAGGCTATATTCGTCTATCGGCCTTCGCTCGTCTGAAGTGGTTCCACTTGTGCAGGGAAGCTCGGAGCACCAAGGGATTCGATGCCCCTTGTGGCTGGCACTGCTTTTGCCCGGGGAGACAGTTACAATCAACGACTGCCCTGCTGAAACTCGGGTGTCATGTCGGCGTCAAAAGCAAATTGTATCGTAATCCTTCCATCACTTTGACCCGAATTACTCATATGGCTAGTGTCGTGTGCATTACATCTAGATCGCTTGGCGGAGGTGAACGACCATTAAACTCGGAGGTTTGAGGACCACGAGAAAACACGGAAGAACGAGCCTGGATTTATGTTCAGTCACAAAGGCCTGTTGATACATTCTTTCGCGACTTACGCCTCGGAGGAGCAATGATCAATTTCTGCACTCAGCGAGACTGTGGTAGAGTCTTTCACCTCTATCCATAAGTGTCAGTGCACCACACTGCTTCGTATACTGACCCCCTTCGGGCAACGGGGAGCCGAGGGGAGGAATCAGTACACAACATCAGTCAGCGCTTCAATCCATCCCCTTATCTATATTCTTTCCGCCTCCACCCCAGCTTGTTCTAAAGCTCGTGTAACTTTAACCTTCTCGTGGTGAGATCCATAATGCGGCCCGGATAAAAGTGAGTTCCTGTCGTTAGAGTCATTTGATATTACACACTTTATCATTATCACATCAAACACCGGTATTGGATCCTAAGGAACACCGTCAAAGATGAACATGTCTATCATTCACCTCGCAGTGTCCACCCAAGAAGGTCCCTGTAGAATATCACAAGTAAGTGCTTGGAAATAGCAAGCTGACGCTGACTTTCGAAAATTGTCAGGACGTGAAACATAGGTTAAGAAAATGAAATTACCGATGGTCATCCCAATTGCCACCTAGTAGCATTGCATGCACTCCTTAAAATGTGCCAAGAGCATGATAAAAACTTTGCCCCATCGGAACTCTGCCCTAGTAATTAAGTTTACTCCCGGGCCATTACCATCATGAATCATGATGAGACATGATAGACCATTAACAACGGAGGATTCAAAACGCGGCCCCAACGGCAAGTCGATCTGGGTTACATACTAAGCCAGGGCTGCTAGTAGTAGTCAAAGATCCGTTGTCTTCAATGTAATCAGAATGAAATAAGTATTCAAGTTGGATCCGCAGCTTGAAGTTGCACAATAGATTTCCAGGTCGTGCCAGATGATCTTTGTGCTGATGTGGCCTCCACTGGGACGTTTGGTGGAGGAAGTACCTTCATGCTACTAGTAGCTAAAGGCCTTATTCCCTCGACTACTTGAAGTGCTATTGGCACAAACTGATAACTACATTAATAATTTTTTTTTGCGTTCGAGATAAGGTCACGTACGGCCGCGGTCACCGTGGCACACATGTGTTCGTTACCGAAATTGCTTTCACGGTCATAGTCCGACGTTTCGCAGGTGGGTCATGGGAACGACGACATCCCCGCGGGGTTGTTTTGACTAGATCACTAGAGACGTGGTTAATGGCAGTTGCGAAATTGCGTTCTGTAAAGCATGCCAGTGCCGCAAACTTGTCAGTCGACGTTTCGGATAATTCAAGTTGTTGTTGAAGACTTGAAGTACTAACCGAACAAGGCGGTTTGGTTCAAGTTATAAATAGCCTTGGACGCAGACTTGGCGTGAAATTTCGTCAACCCCGTGAAACAACCAGAAATTGGGCTCGTTGACAGACCCCACACCCCCAATTGGCAGTCAACAATGGCACGATATCGTTTGGGGGAAGATCAAAATCCTCCAGTTCACTAGTAAGTAAGTACTAGTGCCAGTATTTTGTAATCACTTTCAAGTTGTCTCCAAACAGCTGTTTACACGTAACATTTTGTGTTGTCAACTTCAAGTCAACTTGAACTTCTTGAACTTGCCGGTGAACAAACTTGAAAGGGTCCACCCTCTGGGTCGGAGATGTCGAGGTCATCGGCAAATACGTTGAGCTTGAAGCAGATGGCACGTTTCGCATATGCTACCAGATCGACCTTCGTTCTATGCTAGTGGCGGCTCTGCTTAGTTGTTTCAGCCCACTCATTCTCAATTCATTATCAACTTGATGTACTCCTTTTGCCAGTGGGGGCATGATATAAACACCGCTGGTCTGCTCCTTGCACACTAGCAGGTCACTCCTTCACGTCCTTCCTTTGTTAAGCTCGCGGCTGGGCCCAGCGTTATGTCTGTTCAACTACCTTTGCGTACTTCTCTGACTCCAACGACTGGCTCGCTCGGAGATGCCCTTGCTGATTCGATAGTGAGCTCGGGCAAGGTCCAGAGCTTGTTAGACTGTCTATGTTTGACTTCGGCGCCTGCCATTTATTCTCCGGACACCTTACGACCTCCTCTGTGCCATAATGAACTACGTCATTTCGTATCAAAATTTTCACTTCCACACTCGGGTGGCCAGGGGCTAGGACCAAATGACCGTGTCATGGTCGTTCTTCCGGCAGGGCCAGAAAACGCGGTAGCCCTTCTTTCAGTGGCAAGCTATCACACTTGCGCACCCATAAACGTCACCTGTACTGCTTCCGAGTTGAGCGACGATGTCTTCCGGCTGAACGCCAAAGCAGTTTTGACAACTAAGGAAGCAGAAGATCGGCTCAAACTCCAGAGCCTTCGTAAACAGTTACGGTGTGAAATTGTCTATCTTGAGGCACGCACCGCTGGTCCCTCTGGTTTGTTTGATCTGTCCTTGATGGACGATGTACCCTCGCTACCACGCCGTTTTGCCTCCAAACTACATAAGCTATCTGACCAATCCCTTATCCTACACACTTCTGGGACCAGCGGAACAAAGAAGGTTGTCCCTTACCGACTTCTATCCCTCATAGTTGGCACATTGTCCGTCATCCATTCATGGGATCTTCGTCCGAGTGATGTCAACAGTACGTGACAGCTAATTTTATTTTTTGTCTGGTCTACTACTGATCGGGCGGGTTCAGTGAATATGATGCCTCTTTTTCACGTAGGTGGCATTGTGCGAAATCTTTTTGCACCTATCATGTCGGGTGGTAGCGCGGTTATGTGCTCTGGGTTCGATGCAATTGCATTTTGGAGCCTCTCCGTGAAATTCAAAGCCACGTGGTAGGTTGAAATCCTTTTTGTATCCCCAAGTAGGGCCCCTTACTACATTAAGTTAGGTATTATGCTGCGCCTACCATCCATCATGCGATTCTTGCGTCACGGCCGGATAACGTTGTTCCTTCTCGTGATATCTATATCCGCATGATTGGTAACGCTGCGGGAGGATTACTCCCCTCCCTTGCTGTCGAAATGAAGGGAATATTTAGCGGAGCGGTTATCCTGCCGTCGTACGGGATGACCGAGTGAGTGGCATTATTTATCGAGATTGCTCATATTTACACACAAGTGTAATGCAGATGTATGCCCATTGCAACCCCCCCGACGGACTATCAGCTTGACCGGCCAGGTTGCTCAGGTGTGGCATGTGGACCTCATTTGTCAATTCGCGACCCTGTGAATCTAGACCGAGAATTACCTCGTGGTAAAACTGGTGCGATTTCTGTGCGGGGCATTCCTACCTTCGATGGGTATGAGGTTTCGCCGGACATCAATGTCCCTTTAGACAGATCTGCATTCTCGAGTGAAGGATGGTTCAATTCGGGTGACGTCGGCTTCATGGACAATGATGGGTGAGTGTCGGTTATGCCTCCATCATCAGACTCAGTCACTGATAACCTTGATTAGATACCTGTACATCACAGGCCGATCGAAAGAAATTATCAACAAAGGCGGAGAAGTCATCTCTCCTTTTGAGGTGGAAGAGGCCATTATGATAGCGGCAAAGGATTGTGTGAAGGTCCAAAGCCTTCTTGTTCCTTTCTTGCATTTTACTTATCTATTTTCGAACCAGAATGCCCTGGCGTTTGCCATCGATCACGATGTTTTGCAAGAATGTATTGGCGTCGTCATTGTACCCGTGCCCGATCGGCCCCGTATCAGCCTCTTGCAATTGCAGAATTGCCTGAAGTGGGTCCCACAGGAGCCGACTGTTACCTCGATGCTACTGATAGCATTTTTTGACTAGAGAACACCTCCATCCTTCCAAGTGGCCCTTCGCTGTTGTGTACATGGATGATCTTCCGAAGAACAGGTAACCAGCTTCACAACCTCCGACGTAGATGGCCATTAATTTGCTAATAGCGCTGGTAAACCTTTACGCATCAAGCTGTCATCACGCTTGGGCATTGGTTGTCTCACAGACACGATGCCGGTGCTGTCTCGGCATTACAAAGCAGAGGCCCCTTCTTCCATGGCCGCTCTAACAGACCCTATCAACTGTTCCAAAGTTTCTGTAGATATGCATGGCATCGGGCGCGTTCTGGCAACTGTTACTGGGATTAACGACTTTGCCCTTCGGTTCGCTCAAGATGGGTCCATCGAGGCATTTTTGTCTGTGGATCCGAAGACACATGATTTGGAAGTCACCAAAAATATCTTGGCTCAGGGTCTTCATGGCTATAGCGTCCCGAACATGCTGCATGTCCTGGCAGGAGCGTCGTTGAAAAGAATTGGGAGTGGAGTCGATTTCCATGTTCTGGAGGAGGAGATTGCAAATCAACGACCGTCGAGCATGTCGGAATTGGAGCTCGTGGTACGCGATATTTTCGCTGACTTACTGTTGATCGATCCCGGGAAGGTAGCCACCGACTCTGATTTCTTTTTGCTCGGGGGAACCTCCCTGCTCCTGGGAAAACTCTCCTACCATATTCGCACGCAAACTGGAGCCAATATCGCGATTACAGCTCTTTTTAACAACAGTACAGTGAAAGGAATTGCATCCGTGATTGAAGTGACCGAAAAGGACGGAGCAGATACCTTCGAGAAAGAGAAATTGAACTTGAACGAGTCAGCTGCTTGTTCAGGAACCACGCTCGGTTATTATGAGTATGACTATGATCAAGATCTCGAGGACTTCGAACATGTCGCATCCCGGGACCAGGACAGCCCTCTTGTTCTGATGGTACAGGCCATGCCGATTATCTTTTTTTATCCCCTAAAGTCGGCCTTGACTTGTACGTGTTCGACTGAATTATGACGATTGGGTCGTCCTTTCTGATATCCCGCTTCACAGGGTCCCTACTCCTTTTTGTGTTGTCATTTTTGGCCAAACTCAATAACAGTAGCTACTGGCAACGTATGGCGGCCTTGCTTGGCGCGATATTCTTAGCCAGGATGGGCACCCGAATTGTCTGTCCCCTTGCTGCCATAGCGTTCAAATGGATTGTTATTGGCAAGTACAAGACAGGAACTCATCGCATGTAAGTCAGGAATTCCAAGTCACATGCTGTATGTTGACCTCAGCAACAGGTGGTCCACATACTATTTGAGGTGGTGGATCGTGAACCAGAGTCTCAGGTCTGCATTCATAGTTTGACCTAAAAAATCTCTTTGATATTTTCTCGCAGAATTGCTGGCAGGGGCATTTTTTCTTTGCATCCCTCTCTAGTAGTGCTGTATTACCGAATGCTCGGGGCTCGTATAGGAGAAAACGTTACGATCAATAAGAATGCAAGGCTAGGCGAATTCGATTTGCTTTGGTTGCAAGATGGCTGCCGGATCGACGCTTCCCAGATTCGTGGATTTTGTGTTGAGAGAGACGGATATTTCCGCCTTGATCGCATTACTATTGGACGTCGTGCCGTGGTCAATACTTACACCACAATTTCGCCCGGTGCTACTATTGCCGATGGAACTGTCTATGGTCCCCACGCATCGTCGCATGATGAGCCCTCTCCTCGATCTTATGCGGCTTACAACCGAACATTGATATCCGATCCGCACTGGTTTCTGCAATGTTTTGTGGCTTGGCCTATCATATTAACTGTCGTCTTTATCTCACGTCCGTTCTATTTCTATGGTTCCCAGTAGCAAACGTTGACATGCGTGATTAGATTTACCATGGTTTGCTGCCATTGGTCTGATGATCGATAAAACTGTTGTTTACAGCAATGGAGCTAATTCATTAGAATCCGTCATATTCTGGTTTGCTGCTCCACGTCGCATTCTTTTTCACGTGCTATCGCGTGTTGTTCGAGCTGTTTGCACACCTTTGCTTCAGCTTTTGTTCGGCATTATCGTAAAACGAGCTCTTGGACTGAACAGAGAATGTCCAACAGCGAGTGCTACTCGATTGACAGTCTTGCGACGGTATATCAACTCCGTTCTCCTCTCGCAACATGCTCTTAGAGAAGCCTTTCTGATTCTGGGTACTCACTACGAAATCGTCTCCGTAAGTTCACAGCCACTTACACGCGATATCTAGGCTCACGTTCAAAAAAAAAAAAGGTCGTTTATCGGGCAATGGGAGCAAAAATAGGTCGTCGGGTATATTGGCCTGGTTCAGGAATCTATTGTCTTGATCCCGAGCTGTTGGAAATAGGAGACGACGTTGTTTTCGGATCGCGATCGCAGCTCTTTACGACGGACCGAATTGGCACAGAGAAAATCATTGTAGGAGATGGCGGTAAGCCAGAAAAAAACACTCAGATATGCACTTGACATTCAGCTGGGACTTATTTTACTAGCAATGATCGCTGACCGCGTGATCCTCATGCCCGGGACCCGTATTGGACGGCGAACAGTAATGGGTTCAGGTGCGTTGGGCAAGCGGAACACGACATATCAAGATGGGACTACCTGGATGGGTAACGGTACGTTGTCCTTATAAAGTATATACCCGTTTCAATTGACGATTTGGGAATAGAACGTGGCGAGGCGATTTGCCTAAGCAAGGGACCGAAGGAGCCTGTCCCTACGCAAGAGTCTACCATAACGCCTTTTGGCAGAGCTTTCTACGAGGGTGGAGCGAACTATTTTGTCTTTCCGTATTCTCTTGTTTTGGCGATAAATGTTGTTGCCACAGCTCTCTCGGCAGCATATTGGTCTGTTAGCCCTGTAGTCGCAGCTCAAGTTCTTCAACAGGTACAAACACATTTCCACCAACTACACATCTTCGGACCGCGCCCATTCCGCTTGGGCGTCTTATACGGTTTGATTGCCTTGTGCTTCGTCGTCGTTCTCAACATACAAGCTTTTGTATCTCTATTGTGGGTTATCATCTCGAAGTGGATCATAATTGGAAGAAGACGCGATGGACAATACGAATGGGATAAGAGTAGCTATTGTCAACGCTGGCAACTGCATCTTGCTTTGTCTCGTGTCATTTATATGGGCTACGGAAACGGCGGTGTCCTAGCACCTCTCACAGGATCCTTGTACTTGGTTTGGTATTTTCGGGCCCTGGGAGCCAAGATCGGCCGAAACTGCTGCATCTTTGCAGGGGGAAAGGTTGGTTTGATGACAGAACCCGATCTAGTCGAGGTATGTTTGTTTCTCTTTCTATAGGCTATCCTAACAACTGGCGGTCAGCTTGGTGATGATGTCAATCTCGACGAGTGTTCTGTCGTGGCACACATAAACTCTCGAGGTAAATTTGCTCTTAACAACCTGAAGATTGCTAATGGGTATTTACATTATTAAATGAACATGACTAAGAGCTCATCATCTCTTCAGATGTGCAATGCGTGCTAGTTCAAGACTTCTCTCTGGTGCATGGATGGAGGATAGTAGTATGCTATGTGAACATACCTTGCTGGCGTCTGGAGAGGTCGCAGAATCTGACGCTGTCTATGTCGGATGGCCAGCAAGACGGATGTGGAATATCGGGAAGACATACAAAGAGCTTGGCACAGGACTAGCATCTGCCAAACTAATATGCCCACTGTGTCACCAATTCCCAAAGGATAGCACCATCACAGCTTGTGGTCACGTTTTCTGTGAAGCGTACGTTTTTTATTATTATGTTTCTTTTTTCTCTTTACAATTGTCACTGATTTGTATATCTTGACACAGATGCATAAATCGAGTGGCTGAAGCAAAAGAAAGATGCCCCATTTGTTCTGAGCGCATCTCTGCTCAAAAGCTTAGCAAAGCATATTTATCGTTCGCTGTATGAGTATATTTACTTTGGACACTCTCGATCTCGTTCACCATTTCGTAAGTACTTTTGGTTGGTAGTGCATGCTCATGCATTATGTCGCTAGATTAATTCGTTCTTAATCACAAGCAAATTCAATTTTCGGAATGCCATGCTCGTTGATCGGCATTTCTAACCCCACTCAGTTCACAGCTTCTCCTTCTCAGCTTTGATGGACCCGCCTGCAGGCCTCATCGTGCTCCGAAGCAAGCCTTAAGGACAACCTTTTGTCATGTGTGCTCATTCCTACTCTACTCCATCATCTGACTGGTGCCATAGCACTCACCTCCCGAGTCATATCTGTTCTTTTCTATGGGCAATCCCAAAGCAATGCAATGTAACCCCCCAGATAGTACGATTATCATGTATGTGGCTGTATGAGTTTGAATCTTTGTTATCTGACCTTTCCTCACTAGCTTGATGGGTCCCGCTGGGAGTGGAAAGAGCACTGTCAGAAACTTGGTCGACGTCCGATTGCGATGCTGATCTCTTCTTGGGCAGTTTATGCAATTCGCCGCTCTTCAGAATAACGACGCAAACCACGGATTGAAGTCAGGCAAGCCCGCTATTCGAGCGGCAGAAGTTCTCCATCCAAGTACAAGCGAGCCTTTGATTTTAGTCGATACTCCGGGATTAGATGACACAAAGCTCGATCTCGACGTTCTGAAACTGATGACTGCTTGGTTGCGAAAGTAGTGAGTCCTATGATTCTACAGGCTTACATGAATTAAGCACTTAGTACTTACTAGTCATAACAACTGCCGTGTGGCTGGTATCGTGTATATGCATCGAATTTCTGACAACCGCTGCCTTGGTTCCCCACAGAAGAACAAGTTGCTGTTTGACACCTTGTGTTGCAGCGACTCAAAAAAGAACGTTGTGATAGCTACGACTATGTGGAAACGAGTGAAAGAGAATGTTGCAAGAGGAAGGGAGGAAGAACTTGGAAAAAAACGCTGGCGCGAAATGCTCCTGAACGGATCACGAATTATGCGCTTCCATGATTCGTTCACGTCTGCCTGGGATATTATAGAAAATGTTTTGAAGACGCGAAATTTGTCGGCTGGGTCACCCGTTCCCCGGATCGAAGTCGACCTGGTGCACCGCCAACTGAAATTCGACGAGATTGAAGCAGGTAGTATCGATCAGCTACGGAAAATAAAGAGCTCGTATGTGGTTTTTTTTCGAATAGCGTCAACTGGATGACGATCTCCCCTTCATAAAAAAAAAGGAATCGCAATCGTTCTTCCACACGGCTGAAACAATTTGCATCGACGGATAATCTCCAAGAAAATAAGCGGCCGATGATATACATCTCAGAGACATCGTAAGTTTCGTGTTACATTAAAAATTTGGCTATCGATATATACCCAACGGATGCTACTACCAGTGACACAGGCCCAAAACGTCTGTCGGGAGGTGGGAGCGAGCCCAAAGTGCGGTCATCTCCTGGATTCTACTTACTGTCTACTAATAATCTCACCAGCGAGGTGGCACACACAATGGAACCACTGGGCCTTTCACGAGAAGAGATCAAGCTGTGGTCGTTCCGACAAGCATGGAAGATCTGTCGAAAGACCAGGTAGTCATCGCGTAAGCATTCGATACCTTATTTACACTGGATGATACCAACGTAGCCCTTGATAGTCTGATGGGCATGACTGGGGCGGGTAAGAGTTCCGTAAGTAGAAAGGAGATCACGGAAGAATCTGGCAGTCCCGCTTACAATTGGTTGCAGTTCATCGGAGCAGCGACCGGGTACAAAGATGGTATCGGTCACCAGTTGCAGTCGTGCACTCATGACGTAAAGCTCATCAAGTTCAAATGCCACGAGAGGAACAACGTCAACCTTGTGTTTGTTGATACACCTGCGCTCGATCACACGCACAGGTCATACTCTGATGTCCTACGAAGCATCGCCCAATGGTTGAAGGAACTGTGAGTCCGCTGTCTGATTGAAAGCAGCAACTTGTGCCCTGACTGTTACACCCTTCGACTCCAGCCAGCAGCGCAAGATCCCTCTAGCTGGGATCCTTTACTTTCACCGTATTTCCGACCCCCCAAGTCGAGATATGTGGTCAGATCTCGCTGTGTTTGAAGTGTTGTGCAGAAAGCAATCGCTCAAGAACATAATCTTCGTCACAACGATGTGGGATCAGGTCGACGAGGACAGAGGATCGCAAGTCGAGGAAGAGCTGAAAGAAAAGTACTTCAAGGGGATGATCAACCAGGGTGCGACCATTATGCGCTACGATGGCACATCGGACAATACCTGGGATATTATTGGAAAGTTGTATGCGAAGTGTTGATCATGACCTGGACTGCTGTGGTTACGTAATTACGATTCCACAAGCCTCAAGGACACCATGAAGCACTTATATCACATTCTCAATTCCCCCTCTTCTTTTCATCCCCATGCCTTCGAAAATAGTACAGGGTTACCCCCCTAAGAATCAGACCATTATCGTGTATGAGGTTCGAGTTCTTTTTAGGTGCTACATGTCTCTGATAATTATCATCGTTAGCTTGATGGGTCCCACTGGAAGCGGAAAAAGTAGAGTGAGGTAGCTTGGCTAATATGCACTCTATAAGTATTAACGTACGCCTTGCACAGTTTGTGGAGGTTGCAACGCACCAAACCCAGAGTAAAACAGTGGGCCACAGTCTGAAGCCTTGCACTACCAATATTCGAGCCACTACTTTCCCCCACCCTTCAACCAATCACCCTGTCGTCTTGGTAGATACCCCTGGCTTGGATGATACAAAGCTTGATGTCGACATCTTGTCAATGATTACTACGTGGTTGCGGAAGAGGTGAGGTCGGCCATGAAGTCCTGCATGCGGTAAATTAATGCCTATCTAGCTATGATGTTTCCACGATTGCTGGTATCGTCTACTTGCATCGTATCTCTGACAACCGCAGCGTCGGTTCGCCACAGAACAATATGGTGTTATTTGACACACTGTGTGGTGACGTTAAAAAGAACGTCGTAATCGCGATGACTATGTGGAAACAAGTGAGCCGTGCGGATGTCGGAGCACGAAGGGAGAATGGCTGGAAAGAACTCCTTCAGAGTGGATCTAGGATCCTGCGCTTTCATGACACGTTTTCATCTGCCTGGGACATCATTGATAGTGTCGTCAAATCAAGAAATTCCCTGACCGTTCCCCAACCGACTTTAGTTGGGTCCCAACAAGAATCCAACGAACTTACAGATGGGGTTCCACGCGGACAACTTTCCAGCTCAAAGACGTATGTTCTGCCACACACCACCGTCGCGATTTTCTGATGTTCAAGAAGGAATCGACACCGCGCGTTCTTGCAGGTCAGGCGTTTCCTTTCGATGGACAATCTTCTAGGAAGCAAACCTAGGGCAGCCACTGCAACAAGCATTTATGAGAAATCGTACGTTCCGAAATCCTGTCGGTCATCAATCCATTGACAAACCCACTCTAGGACTTCAGCACCTGATTCAGGTCTCAGCGTTCCGTCAGAAACCAAGCACGGGCTCAAAGTATGATGTATTCATCATTAATGGACTGTCGATAACTGTCACTATCAGCGACGGAGGAGCAGCAGTGACACTAGCGAACCCTCCAAACGACAGTCAAGGGCTCTGGATCAGACCATGGCCATCCCCGTCAACCTAGAAGACCTGTCAGAGGGGCAGAAAATTATCATGTAAGTCAGAACGCCCGCCTGCTGGCCACAGGAACTCAGATGTGTTTTAGTCTGATGGGATTGAGTGGGTCAGGCAAAAGCTCCGTAAGATTCTCACTCCAAGTTGTCCATGCCTTAGGCCTGATTGCTCATCCACTTGCAGTTCATCAACGCCGCAACAGGATGCGACGATGGCATCATCGGCCATAGTCTGGAAACATGCACCCGAGACGTTAAGCTGATCAAGTTTAGATCTCCCCAGAGGGAAAACATCAAATTTGTATTTGTTGACACTCCTGCCTTCAATTACAATAACAAGTCCTCTCGGGAAGTCCTCCAGACTGATGCACAACGTCTGAATGCGTTGTTCGTCCTCTCTTATTGGCGAATGAGATACTTCTTGGCCTGACTTTTACTTGCACAGTTTCGGAGCCCAAGTCACGTTGGCTGGCATTCTCTACCTCCATTCTATCTCTGAATACCCTACAAGTGAAGTTCGGTCGGATCTCGCGGTGTTCATGGAGCTGTGCAGGAAGCAATTACTTGACAATCAGATGGTGCATCCGCTCAGAAAACAGTTGCCAAAGAATCCGTACAAGAGTGTTGTCTTCGTCACCACGATGTGGGATCTAGTCGACGAGGAGCAAGGCTCGCTCCATGAGAAGGAACTTACGAATAAGTATTGGAAGGGGATGATCAACTTGGGGGCTACAACTGCGCGGTTTGACAGCAGTCCGGCCACCGCATGGGATATTATCGAACAGTGTACGAACGCATGACTCGGCGACAATCTCGCTTCCCTTATCTCCCTGGCTCATTATCACTACTACCGGCTGTGATCCCATATACGTATTAGTATTGAGTGGTTATCTCGCTTTGTCGACATATCATCCAAATGTCCGAGCCATAGGCTGCATCGTGGATCAGGCGTGTACATCAAGTTGGCGCGTACCATTATCAGCGCAAGTTAGCATCAATGAACTCCCCTACAAGCGATCGTTGCGCCAAGCCAACTCGAAGTTGCTGTTCCTAGTGGGGATGGATGCCTCCTGAGTGAAGCATATATGCATACTTGACTGGTGGATGTTTCATGACGCGACATGTTAATATTTGGGCCTAGAAGCAGTCGTGCAACGCATTTCGGAGCAGTTTTGCAACGAAAAAGAGAGGTTGATGATTGAGCTGGCCAAGCTTTGAATTGCGAACTGGAAGGCGATTGCTCGAATAACATGATGCTCTACCGTAAGCTTGTTTTCCCCTGTCTTCATTGTTAGAGTGACATGATTTGAAAGTTTGAGACGGCTGTTGCCCTACTGGAAGCTTTTTACTATCATTCAGTATAAACTCTCAACTCGGATTCCGGGATCAAGGCGTGTTTTCCTCCGCTCCACTTCGAATCTGCGGAGGTAGAAGGAGCATGCCGTCCAGCTCAATATATTCCTCCTTCGAAGACTACTCTGAGTGGGATTCATGCATCTGTGATGAACATAACTTACGCCTGTTGGGAATCAGTGAACTGAATTGTCTCTGGCCAAGATGTATCCCCCTCAGAAATGAATGGCTGTTGGTAACTTCAGAGAGCTGGTGAGTATCTCCTACATATTTTAGTAGGCAGGAAATCTCATGTTGCATATGGTGGAACGGTGACCATTCCCTCGTACATAAGCAAGTATCGATGTTGGGAGTCAAATCTAATGTTGATCATTGGCAATTCATCGATATGAAACGATGAACTTGAAAGTAGAGGAATCCAATGAGTACGGCTCCAAGTAGATCCATTGTTGCTGTTTTTACAAAAATGACTGACCCACTTAGTGTGGAAGACGCACGATCTTCTTGAACAACTATGCAAAAAGGCCACGTGGAGTGACCTTCTGAGTCGCCGCAACAGTGTGTGGCGATTCATCGAAGGAGCTGAAGGAAAGCTGGAAGTTGAAGGGGCTACTGGCCCACCATTGAATGTGTGAGTTCTGTTCGTTAGCAAGATTATTTATTAGCTCTTCAAGAGCTGGTGGAGTGGGGTTGCCTTTGAGTGGATGATTCACTCCGTGATAATAGGTGCCTGTAACCCGGCGAAATGAAGGGTGGGTACTTGGGCTATGCCAACAATAGCGTACGAAATGCAAAAAGATGAAACGAGAAAGGATGTTACAAAGGGTCCTTAGTACTCAGCCTTAATCTATGATACTAAGCTCTCTCAGTCGCGCCTTGGCAAACTCGTCTTTATATGTGTTCCAGATTCTACAAAAGCAAAGCATGGGCAATCGGGAGAGAGAAACGAGGCAAAACGCACCGAGTTAGCTCTTCTATATACATCTTTTGCACCAGCATGACTTCATCTATACTTGGTTGTTGGTGCTTTTCAACGTGTATTGGCTTGCCGACTTGTGATGGAACTAAGACACATCAAGGGGGCCCAGAATTTACATCACTTACTGACTGCTACTATTCGGCGTCTATAGGGCATCAAACCCAGGTTATCTTGCAACAAAAATTACACGTGGCCAAATTAAACGGGGAAGAGAGACCTACAATTTAGCAAGCCCCGACCATGAAACAAAGGTAGCGTAAACCCGAACAAGGATTGGAACTTCCGCTGAAGCGCATATACTGTAGTTCCTTTCTCATTCGGCATTTGTTGATATATCTGAAAGAAGATGGACAACGATTAACACCGTTTCCCCATATATAATATCACTGACGTCGTTTTCACCAAAAGAGAAAACAGGTACAAGATCGGCCCTAAATATCATGTAACATTCCAAAAGGCGCATTTATCCATAAAAAGGAACGCACCCATGCTGAATTGCCAACTTTATAAACCCCAGCCTAAATCCCGGTTCACATAACTAAACAGTATATTCCAGCGACTAAGTGGGGATATCAACCTACCGCTTGCGTAGCGTCAAATCCGCGGTTCCCGGACGCGCGCTCAGACTCTCTGCCGCACCGCCCACAACGATGGTGATGGCAGACCCCGGACCCGCCTTAAGGATGTTTGAGCATGACTGTTTGCTGACGCTGCACACCCCAAGCGCCAGTAGGATGTCCCGATAGAATGGCATGTTGAAGTTAGTTGTGAGTGTCAAGAGGTGTGGCTTGATCCCAGGAAACGCGGCAGAAAACCCTGCCGCTACAAGGGGAATAGTTATAAACGAGGGGGGGGGGGAGGCTAGGGAGGAGAGGTAGTACCTTCTGTGGCGAATGTTGCGAGCGCGCCCCTGAGTTGTAGTTCGGAAGGTTAAGATATCTGGAACGAGACTGCGGGTTGGACGTACATGCCAATGATACCTAATCAGAAGTTGATGAGTGTTTACAAATTGTAGAAATGACTTCATACCATGTGGATGGTACCCGAAGACATACGGTCGGTCAGCAGGAAGATCAGCTTCCTAAAGGTACAATAGCAGTCCTGACTTGTTGCATAGTGGCAGAACCCTTCTCTCACCTTTAAAAGACTACAGCCGCCGAATTAAGCACAGCCTCATAATAACGAGTATAACACATACGACGCCGGGTAATACTCCGCAAAATACTTCCAAAATCTCATCGAGCGGAACCACGGACTCATCCTCCCTCCGCGCTCCGGGCTTTTATCGAAACAATGCGCCCATATGAGATAGATGGTCAAGAATGGCCATAGAGGCGGCCAAGAACTAGTATGTCAGAGATGTAAGCATACGGTCATTAGAACAATTCAAGACAAAGGACGCGCCACAGCAGTAGAAACAGGACAGTGCATAGCACAATCATAACCGACCACATAGCAACCGCCAACATCTGCAGTCTCCGTTTCCTCGGTATCCTTGCAGGCACAAAACTAGACCAGTGACCACAGTCAAACCTGAAAGACTAATAAACTTGGTTGGGAAAATTAACGCACTTGACGTTCGCATGCAGGGCAGCCACAGGGTTTATCGGCGTCACGGTGAGCTTCGAGAGGCGTTCTTTGAGCGAAGACGCCGAGATGGTTCTCGAGGCAGACGTAAGCTTGGGCGGGTTCGATTGTTGCATTGATATCGTCGACATGACTCAGATAGTCGAGTAGAAACAAGTGAGCTCTGCCGCGAAACCCCGACGGCCTGCAGACCAGGGGGTTTTTGGAAATGGAAACTAGGAGTTGAATTGAAAGTAACTTGAAGGCTACGCGAGGCTGAACTTAGCGCTGGTCACGGTTAGTATCCTGACTGCGACAGGGTAGATAACCGTGAGACTGTGCCTAATCTCTATATTTACATAATTGATCACACAAGGTTTCCCTCATGATCAACCTTATCATATTCGAATTTCAGAACGACTACGTATGCTAATACCGCCATAACCACCCCCCACAAAAGGGAGGAGCAGACCATTCAAGTCAGCCGAAATATCGCAGAGTCAAATGGCAGGGTCAGTTTCCTCAGAGAATTCAAGTTGCGCGATGGTCAAGTGGGTGATGGTGCATGTCAAAGAGCTCCCTACATGTGCGAGGATCTGGTGTCGTTCTTGTCTTGCTCCGACATGACTTCTTAACAAGGTTGTCAGAGTTCGCACGTAGTTCCACAAAGCGAGGGAAGATCTTTGGTACGAACTCTTGGCACATACTGTATTTGCGAAGACAATATTGAATATAGGGGTAATTCGAGGTCTGCAAGTTCCCATGTTGACTGGCACGTGATCTGTGCGGGGAACCCTGTTTGAAATCTGGGATCATTTTGAGTCATTGCAGTGTGGCAGGCGAAAACTCGGGTACAGTAGAGGACCACATCACAGGTAGTACTCTTTGTTTGTAGATTTCTGGGTTCGGAACTCCTCACGCGGTAGCGGGAACAGCTGAGTGATATAGACGCGACCTACTAATTGCTTGAATGTCCCCATCACTGCGTGTTGCCATAAGCTCACGTGTTGTGCTGGGTGGATTGCTTCCAGTCCGTTTTTAGTCGAAGCAGACAGCCTGCAGCTTGCTTCCCCACAGTTCCTCTTCTTATCGTCATGTTCCCGCCTCAAAAGAACCAACGGCCGTCGAGGAGGAGGGAAAAAATCAAGAGTTTCATCCGAAATCCTGGGTTGATATTCTCGTGGGCATCGTCAGCCTCTCGGAATTCGGGGGTGGACGATTCACCACCCAACACCCTCAATGTTGACGTTGCTCCTGCCAGCTCGTCACGTCCGACTGTCTCTTCAGCAAACGTATCCTCTGGCACGGATATCGTCTCGGGAAACGGCACACCTGAATCTGCTCTAGGTGCTATAGGTCCAGGTAAGCAGATCGATCATGCCTGGGTTGCCTCAATCCTCCTTGCATATAATGCCACCCCATCCTACGTGGTTACCTCAACGCTTACAGGTTTCCGATCTCGTACGGTTCGAGAATCAAGACACATTGCACCGGATGCGCCGCCTCAAATAGCAGATCATATCGGACAAGGTGAGCAGATTGGCTGCGCCTCGATACCCAACCCTTGAACACACCCCGAAGAATGTGCCACCACGTCTGACATGGCTACCGCTCCTGTCACCGGCACTTCGGCTCTCGCTGGGGTTGCGGCAGTCGGTAAGACAGCATTGCCAACATGACAACGCACTGACTCTTGCTAAAGGCCATAACTACAGACACGACGTAAGTGGACTATTGAGCGCTCCTTGACTCATGCCCAGGGAACCGGCCGCTCATCCGCCTCATAACCACGGACAGAATTCAACGACGAAACGATCATCTTTACTAGTGTGGCATGGTGTCGAGCAACTGCTGAAGAAGGTTAAGGATTGTCTCAGCGGGACCCCGTTCCAGGTACCTGTCGGTGTTCTTAACACTATCATTGATATCGTACAGGCATGATCCCACCTCGTAGTCTCCATGCACGGACTAATGAATGTCACAGACTGTTGTGGACAACAAGAATGCTATGGAGGAGCGTGTGATTCAAACCCTCGATCGCCTCAACATCGTGAATGGTGCTTTACTCGAAGCCGAGTCTGGCGGCGCGAGCCTGAGGATGCTTGCCTTCGCAAAGTGCGTCTTACGTCCTTGCTGTCTTCTGCGTTCTGAATTCCTTCCAGGAAACTCGCTGCTGAAGCCGTCATGCTAGAGGGAATGTTGTCCAGTAATGTATGGGTGAAGATATTGGAGAATCAAGAAGATGCGAAGAAGATTGAGGAGAGTTTCAAACGTATGGATGAACATACCAAGAACTTCCAGGTGCGTGTGGCCATCTACGAGCCTATGGATATGCTAATCCAATGTTCCTCAGCTTGAAATTGTGATGAGCATTGAAAGAAACACAAGTGGCATGCCCGACGCACTAACTGTACGTTGATCTGGAGGGCTGACGAGCGACATGAGCTGACCATGAACCTAGCGACTTCAACTGAACAGCTGGCCTCGATCGCGCAGAGCACCTTATAATGCGGACATCGGAGACTCGAGCATGTTGACTAGGGAGCCGTGTACGCCAGGAACGCGCATCGCCATACTTGAGCGAATATATAAATGGGTCCAAGATACATCTCCAGAGAGCCCACGGATTTTCTGGTTAACCGGTGATGCGGGGTCGGGAAAGTCGACCATCGCTTGCACGGTAGCAGGGCACTTCGATGACGAGACCGAAAGCGAAGCACAAAACATCCTACGAGCCAGCTTCTTCTGCTCGCGACAGTTTGAAGAGACGAGGAGACAGAAAAACATCATTCCTACGATCGTATACCAACTCGCCCGCCAATCCAGATCATACGCACATGCGTTGCTTAGAGCCGACAAGTTTGATTCCGTCGATGTCCTCTCCAGGCAGATGAAGGACCTCCTCGTAGGTCCTTGGCAGCAGTCTGCTGGAGACCGCCCACGTGAACTCCCACCTTATCTTGTCGTCATCGATGCTTTGGACGAGATTGAGGGCCAGGGAGGGTCGGCGTTTCTACGAGAATTGCTCATGACAGTCGATAGTGGTCAGCTACTGCGTCTCAAGTTCCTGATCACCAGCCGACCAGACCCTGAACTAGCCTTCCTCTGCAGCACGTTCTCGTCCGATGCTGTCTGCCGTCTCTACGACGTGCCCACGGACGCTGTCGAAGCTGATATTGTGGCATACTTGAAAGACAAGCTCCCAAAGCTTCGAGATGAGCCTCGGCTGACCCACCTTGCGCAGAAAGCGGATGGTCTTTTCATCTACGCTGCAACAGTCGTGAGGTACATCACACCCCGTCCCAAGATGGCAAAAGACGAACAACTTGACCTTATGCATGAGCTCTTGATTCACACCTGGCCTATGTCCGCCAATGCTGATATGGCAGCGTCGTTGGTTGACGAGTTATACCGGCAAATTCTGTGGGCGGCATTTTCCTATCTAGACAACAAGCTGTTTCACGCTCGCCTGAATATCCTCCACACCTTCCTTTGCACGAAAGAACGTGTATCCCCATCCATCGCAGCGATGCTTCTGTTTAACAAGGACGCAGAAGAGAAAGCCAGTGTTGTTGTCAGTGACCTCCACGCAGTTCTCTATGTCAAAGACGGTCGCGTCTTCTGGTACCACGCATCATTCCTGGACTTCATCTTTACTCAGACACGATCAAAGTTCACGGTCTATGTTACACCCTCAAGCACTCCTGGTCGCGTCGTCGATATGTCCTGCAACGAGGCTGCCCACAATGCAGTTCTCACCCGCCACTGCTTCCGCATCATGATGTCGGATCTTCACTTCAACATTTGCAACTTGCCCTCGTCATTTCTTCTTGACTCAGAGGTGCCCGAGCTTACTCGGCTGGTGCAGGAGAATATCAGCGATGTTCTGGCGTATTGCTCTCTGTACTGGGCTGAGCACTTGACCCAAGCCGCAGTGAACGGCTGCGATGGTCTGCGCATCTGTATCCAGAAATTTTTCCCTATGCATGTCCTCTTTTGGATGGAGGCCATGAACCTACTTGGATCAAGCTTTCGGTGTGCTTCAATACTTCAACGAGCCCGTGAGTGGGTCTTGAAGGTGAGAATACCATGCCACCAATGTACTTCAACTGATCTCGATCAACCAGGGTGATGGAAGCCAATCAGATCTCAGTCAATGCATTGCAGAAGCTGCCAACTTTGCTACATACTTTACCACGAGCCCGGCAGCACTGTCAACACCGCACATGTATGTATCTTCCTTGGTAACGTGGTCTCGGAACTCTACTATGTCCCAAATATGGAAGAACCAGTTCTCTCGTGCCCCCTCCTTCACACAAATCAAAGGCGGTGACACTGTACCACTCATGACCATAAAGACCGGTGACATTGTCTTCTCCGTCGCATTTTCCAGTGATAGCACCCGTATCGTTTCTGGCTTAGGCCGCAACTTTCTGCTTGTGTGGGATGCCTTGACAGGCGCCGAGCTGAAGACGCTGAATGGCCACACTAACTCTATCAGGTCTGTTGCATTTTCTAGTGATGGCACCCGCATCGTCTCGGGCTCACACGACAACTCTGTACGGGTGTGGGACGCCTGGACAGGTGCGGAGCTGAAGATGCTGAATGGCCATACCGCGCCTGTCCGGTCCATCGCAATTTCTAGTGATGGTACCCGTATCATCTCTGGCTCAAGGGACAAGTCTTTGCGGGTGTGGGATGCCTTGACAGGCACGGAGCTCAAGACGCTGAATGGACACACTGACGCTGTCAACTCTGTCGCATTGTCCAGTGATGGCACCCATATTGTCTCTGGCTCATTTGACTGCTCTGTGCGGGTGTGGGATGCCTCGACAGGCGCGGAGATGAGGCGGCTGAACGGTCACACTGACTCTGTCAGGTTTGTCGCATTTTCCAGCGATTGCACTCGTATCATTTCCGGATCAGATGACGCCTCTGTGCGGGTGTGGGATGCCTCGACAGGTGCAGAGCTGAGGACGCTGAATGGCCACACTGAATCCGTCAGGTCTGTTGCAATTTCCAGCGATGGCACCCGTATCATCTCTGGCTCAGACGACACCTCTGTGAGGGTGTGGGATGCCTCAACAGGCACGGAGCTGAAGATGCTGAATGGCCACACTGCCTATGTCTTATCCGTTGCATTTTCAAGTGATGGCACTCGCATTGTCTCTGGTTCAGTTGATTCCTCTGTGCGGGTGTGGGATGCTTTGACGGGTGTGGAGCTGAATGCGCTGAATGGCCACACTGACCACGTTTTATCTGTCGCATTTTCCGGTGACGGCTCCCGTATCGTCTCTAGCGCGGGGGATGACGCTGTGCGGGTGTGGGATGCCTCGACAGGCTCGGAGCTGAAGATGCTGAATGGTGACACTGCCTCTGTCTTGTCTGTTGCATTTTCCAGCGACGGGACTCGTATCATCTCTGGCTCAGATGACAACTCTGTGCGGGTGTGGGATGCTTCGACAGGTTCGGAGCTGAAGATGCTGAATGGTCACACTGACTATGTTCGCTCTGTCGCATTTTCCAGTGATGGTACCCGTATTGTCTCTGGCTCGGATGACACATCTGTGCGGGTGTGGGATGCCTTGACAGGTGCGGAGCTGAAGGTGTTGAATGGCCCGACCAGCTCTGTCTTGTCTGTTGCATTTTCCAGTGACAGCACCCGTATCGTATCTGGCTCAGATGACAAATCTGTGCGGGTGTGGGATGCCTCAACAGGCTTGGAGCTAAAGACACTGAATGGGCACACTGGCTCTGTCAGGTCTGTTGTGTTTTCCAGTGACAGCACCTGTATTGTCTCTGGTTCGTGGGACAACTCTGTGCGGGTGTGGGATGCCTTGACAGGTGCAGAGCTGAGGATCCTGAATGGCCACACTGACTTTGTCTGGTCTGTTGCATTTTCCAGTGACGGCACCCGTATCATCTCTGGCTCAGATGACAACTCTGTGCGGGTATGGGATGCCTTAACAGGCTCGGAGCTGAAGATGCTGAATGCCCACACTAGCACCGTCTACTCTGTTGCATTTTCCAGTGATGGCATCTCTATTGTCTCTGGCTCAAGGGACAAGTCTGTGCGGGTGTGGGACCTAGAGCATGATGATCTCCATTGGATGGCTACTCCACAAGGCTGGATTATGTCAGTCCCTCATGAAAACCGCCTTATGTGGGTGCCATCAGAGATTCGTGATGTGCTATATCACTCTCACAATACCCTCATCATTTCTCGCCAAGGCTCTGCCAAAGTAGATTTCATGCATTCCAAGTTAGGTACAGACTGGGCAGAATGTTATATGCCACTGCCAGCATAGCTTGTATATGTGTAAGCCTGGCTTACATAATACCATTGATGTCTGCTTGTATGTGGTTCATCTTCTGACCTTATTAACTGTGATGTAGAGAGATTTGAGCATTCTTCCTCTTTCCTCACTTCATTCTCCCTAGATTTTGTCTTTGTATTATCTCTCACTTCTAATCACATGTTATCTTGTCATTTGCATGATTAGAAGTGAGCTCTCCATTCCTCCATCTCTCTCCCTTTCCCAGTGTTTTCTGTTCCCATCACATAACAATGTCTAGAACATTGTCTTGTAAACCTTCTGTCAAGGTCCCCCTTACTACTTGCAAGGACAAATGCTCTGAGAGCTCTTGTGTTTGATGCTACTGGTGCCATGCCTGCCATGCCCATCACCACCAATGATGCACACACTATTGACACTGCTACTGATGCCACTGGTGCTCACACATGACAGTGACTCTTCCCTGTGATCTACAGGGCCTCAATGTGGCTAAATAGCTGTTTGCTACAACACCAGCTGATCAGCTGATCTAGGTCATGTTAGACAGGTCACCTGAGACTTGTAGTAAACATACCTAGTGTAAATTACACTTGCTTTTCCAGCTGTAAGTTACAGGTCAGCTGACAAAAGGGGACAAGCTACCAGCTGTGAAATACCATTTGGCCAGTGGCTGTGAGATACACATCAGCTGACTAAGTGGGAACAGGTCAGCTAATGACTCAGCTGGCTCAATGCATGTCACCCACTTGGCTTGGCTTTGCTCAGGTTGTTTGTTTGGCTGGTGGCTGTGAGATATGCATCAGCCGATGACTCCAGCTCAATGCCCATCACCTGATGGCTCAGCTGGATTCTCTTGGCTCAGCTCAGGTTGTTCCTAACTTGGGTGTACTGAATTTCTGGCTGGAAATTATTTGGATAGCTTATGTCAGCTTGGCCAGAAATTATCTTGGCTTGTTTTTGTTTGGACTTTGGCTCATAGCTTAACTTCAACTAAATATATTAAACTAAGTATATAAGATTGCCTGGACTTAACAAGGCCAGAAATGGTCTTGTTAAGCCAGGATATTTATGATAGGGCTGGTCCAAGAGGAGGGCATTATATAGTCTGGGGTAGTGTTGCCTCAGCTTGGAGTTGACTTAAAAGTATTTTGCGTTTATTGGACGCAATACATGGAATTAAGACTTGTGCAAGGGACCGAAAACGTAGCCAGCGAGCCGCCTCATATTATTGGTTACTCACATGAAGCGATCCGATGCCTCTACCATGTGTTATTTATGTTAAGCTGTTTCAACCCAGTCAACTTGGTTGAAATGGCTTAATGTGGATAACACATGGTAGAGGCATCGTATCGCTTCGTGTAAGTGACAAATAATGTGAGGCGGCTCGCTGGCTACGTTTTTGGTCTCTTGCACAAGTTTTAACTCCACATATTGCATCCAATAAATGCAAAACACTTTTAAGTCAACTTCAAGCTGAGGCAACACTAGTCTGGGGTGTGTTGGCTTGTTTGGTTTCATTCAACAAAACACAATTGGATGAACAAAATGCATCCAATCACATTTTGTTGAATGAAACCAAACAAGCCAACACACCCCAGACTATATAATGCCCTCCTCTTGGACCAGCCCTATCATAAATGTCCTGGCTTAACAAGACCATTTCTGGCCTTGTTAAGTCCAGTTGTGAATAACATGTATCTGGAAATATAAAGTGACTTTGCTGATGGTACACAAAACATTTCTTGCTAATCCAAGTGAGTGATCTATTTTGCCGTTTGCAGATTGCATATTCAATTGTATCATTGGGTCAAAATGAAGGCCAAGATTATAGCAGACAGCCTCTGACATTGTGATGATTTGCAAACCAGGATTGATGATTGCCTTGATATGCTCCTGGTTATCCACTAACATCATTATGGAGTGAAGGGCATGTGATTCCTTTGCAATGGTTATGGTCTTTCTCTCTTCACCAGGTTGGAGATTGCTCAAGTAGGTGTCATATGCATCTTCAACTATGAGTGCATTGGATGGGAGGGGTATTCCATTAGTACCATGCAAACTGGATTCTTTGTCAGGTTCTAACATTGGTAACCCTTCCTGGAAATGCATGGTGACTGTGTCTGACACCTTCTCTATCTCTGTTGGATATACTCATTTTGGGGTGATGGCATTGTGCATCTTCTGGCAATACTCAGGCAAAATGGAGAGTAATTCTTCTGGTGATAGTATGATGAATGGTGCTTTCATGGTATGAGTGTACACTTCTTCAGTGAATTTCAAATTGTAAATTGGGGCTACTATCCTATAGGTTGGTTCTCTGGATGGTTTCTCTTTGTCAGGTGTGGCAAAGGTTTGTGATGTTGGTGATGTATATTGTGCTTCTGGTATATTCATGAATGGGTGGGCAGGTGGTTTTGCTATGGCTGGTACAGGTTGTGTGGCTGTATTCGATGTTTGTGCATTTGTCTGTGAGGCTTGTGAAGGGGGTTGTGCAGTGGTAGATGGTTTTGCTGATGTTGCAGCAGTATCACCTTCTGTGGTGTGATTTGGAGGTCCCCAGTGAACCTGTGGTATTTCAACCCCATCAAATATGGGTTTCATGCAAAGTGCAAGAAGTTTGTGTTCAAGCACATTGATATGTTCTGTTAAGAACTGATCCTAATGTGTGGGAAAACAGTGGAGTCTGGTGGAGTTCCAAGATGTGATGAGGACTTGACTTCAACCTTTAAGAGGTTGCACCCTTCTCTATGCTCAGTGTCCAATTTGTAAGGAACTGATAGGAACAGAAGTCCATGTGGAAGTCCAAGGTAAGGAAAAGGTGCAAACCAGAGTTCTGATTAGGAAGTCCAGAGTAAGGGTCAGGAACAAAGCAGAGGTCCAGAGTTGCAAAGGTTTAAGATGAAGTTCGAAGTCTTTGAGTTGACAACTGAAAAGTTGATAACAACTAATATTTGAACTGAGGAATACAAAGTGTCTAAAGTGGCTTTATACTAAGGCTATTACTTGGTGTAACTGCAGCGGAGTTTTGTGGAGTTCTGCAGTACATAGTGCGTGATCATATCTATGATGGAGAACAGACTTGAGTAAAAGATGTGATGTAAGTAAAACAGGAGAAGTAATTTGAAATAAGGGATTTGAAATACTCAGAGTTTCTATGGAGTTCCACCAGAGTTCCATAGTGGAGGTCAGAAAGGTGTTTGCATGGGATATGACATGTTCCTCTGTAGAAATGTGGGTGGTGCTTTCTGTCACCTCTACTCTGGGTTCAGGTGAAGAAGGTACATAGTCATAATTCATTGTAGATGTCACTGGCAATGTGGAGACTGATGTGATCATTACTTGTCCAGGATTCAACTGATGGTATTCATCCAGTCTATCTGCTAACCATTTCCCCACAATAGCATGGGGAAGGAAAGGTTCAGAAGGGAGAATGACTTTTTCTTCAGCATTTTGCTTGCATTTTCCTGATGAGATGTACAATGTCAACTTCAGACACTGCAAAATGGAGTGGCCTTGTTTACCGCAGAAGTTGCAATTGCCTGTGTTTGGAGGGTGATTGTCCTGCGAAGGTCCATCTCCTGTCTTTGCATTGACTGCTATGATAATGGTCTGTGCAAGCTTTTTGAACATGGTGTTCAGATCTTCGATCTTTATACCTGTGGAAGGAGGTGGAGACAACAAAGGATTGTAAGATGTGGAAGATTGTTGTGAAGTTAAATTGTGAGCCAGAGAATAACAGCTATGTGAATTAGGTGATTCTGCAGTTAGAATGTAGACCACTGCATTGTATAGCTGTGTAAGAGTATAGCCTTGGTTCGCAGCCTGGTCTGTATGCATAATCTCATCAACATCCTTTCCCAGTGGTGATGAGGTATTCCTCGAATGAAAGCACAACTTTGTTCGTTTGCTGAGATTCTAGTTTGATCCATAAGAAACTTCAAAATGGTGTAAAATTGCCTGTAATAGTCTGCAAGATCTTCTAGGGTCTTGATCCCTAGTCTTGATCACTCACTGACTACTTTGTCTAGGTCATCCTCTGTCCAACAATCAGTGCTGCTAGTCCCAGGGTATAACTTTAGGATGGCCATCTTCCAGAGAACATAAGTCAATGTCACAATATATTCAGGTAGGGCTTCCCAAAGTTCTGCAATCTTGATCACAATGTATCTACATGCATGTAGCTTCTTCTGAGCATCTTCCATTATCTGGCAAGACATGAACAACAGTTCTAGTTCAGCAAAATATCATCCAAGTTTGTGAGGTTTGTCTTGTGTAAACTTCAGCACACTAGAATGTCCTCTAGTTGGCATATTGGGTGTAGGTGTAGCTATTATCAGTGGTGTAATGGGGTTTGGTGGATGCAAAGTAAGTGGTGAAGTGCTGGGGGATGATTCGTGTGAGTCTGATGTATTTGGTGTCTGTTCTTTGAAGGTTGCTGTGTGTAATAAAAATGCTTGGTTGAATATCCTGCTAAATGCCTGTGATGGTCAAAGTGGATCAGTTGGAAATTGGCAATGATAAGTGGATTTGAATGTTTGGCAAACTGAGTCAAGTGGATTGGATGGAAATCCCTCATTTGTCAAAGGTCGTTCTGACAAAATCTTTGAAGAAAAACCCCTCATGGTGGGCTCCAAATTTGATGAGTTCCTAGCATTCCTAACTGCAAAGAAACACTAGAAACGAGAAAAGGGAGGAGTTAGCTTTAAAGGGTCCCAGAACCATCCTTCTCATAGAAGGGAGGAGGCCTGTGATATCTGTTAACAACAATGCAAGGTCTACACAAAGTGCAAAGAATGCAAAGTCAGTAGGAAAGGTCAGCAAAACATCACAATAAAGTAACCAAGAATTCACAATCTAATAATGCAGTATGACACAAGAGTATTTAACCAATGAACTAGATTTGTTCCAGTTCCAGTCACAGTGATGCAGTAACAATAATCAAATAAGTCATGAATCAACTTTGCAGTTAAACATGAGAGGAGATGAGGTTTGAAATCTTAATGCTAGAGAGAGGGGGAGAGGGGATCTCCATTTCTAATACTTTACATGGACCTTTTATACAAACTAGAGGAAGGTGGATACTATGTGAAATAAGGAAATTGTCCATGTCCATCGCTAATGGACTGCCTACACTAACTACTTACAGGTAACCTAGGTAATATGGAAGTGGATCACATCATGAAGTCTGCAAAGTGGTTGCGAAGTCTGTGAAGTCAGTAGACAGCAACTTGAAGGTGTTTGTCATTTAGTAGTGGGCATTCACATGTCTCTGGAAGGAAATAGAAAGGAAATGGATGAAGGGGAGGATCACCCTGCAACCCTAAAACTCTGCAAAATGTGTTTTCTTTGCCCATACCTGGTGAAGACATATCACCATCTAGGAGGTCAGGGGTTTGTCTGAGTGGCAGTGTCGCTGGTGCTAGGTGAATGGGGCATGCAGGGGGTCAGCACTGTTGTCCTAAGAGGGTCTGGGGGAGTAAGACTACTGACTCTTGAGCCCCCCACCTCTTAGCTGAGTGGGGAGGAGGGGCAGCACCTCAGGGGCACATTATTGGATGTCAACAACAAAAAAAACTGAAAAAAATGTTTATTAGCAAAATAAAACAGATAATGATAAAAGATACTAGTCCTTGGTAATGAGGGCCCCACATCAGCAAGAACACAGGTTTCTGCTGGGGATTTCCAAGCTTTTCTCTGGTGCACCAGCTGGAAAGCGCAACAAGTAACACAAGCTTGGCAGCACAAGTTGTGCAAGTAGCACAAGTTAACAAGCTCAAGTTGGTAGTTTTCATTTTGTACTGCAATTAACCCAAAAATTCATACATATGATGATCTGCATGTCTACTGACAAAATATCCTCAAAAAGCATGTAGTAAATCAGAGAAGTGGAAATATTCAGGAAGAAATGAAGATCCATATATTGACAGGAGATGGGCACCTCACACAATACAATCAAGATGGATTATTGCGAGGCTACACTGGTTACCCTCAAATTCAGGATGCATGACCCACATGCCCGTTTCATCATCTGGTCCATCTCCAACTGGAACAAGCCAATGGACAAGTGCACATGGGTAATACTGATCATGGAAAGTGAATGAAAAAAACAAAAGAACATGGCCAATAACCATTCCCTGCATGCCAGGTAGCTCAGCATCAGTCTCAACAAACACTGTATCATACCATGGATTCTCTCCACGCCACATCAGAGTAGACTGGATCTGTTCATGATACATTCCCCCAGTGCCGCAAAGGTCACTTGGAGCATAGAAGCAAGCAATGGCGGAATGATATACATTGATATGGCCTTCAGAGCATGGGCACTTGTCAACAGAGATTTCATGTGGGGACCTTGGTGAATCAGGGTGGAGTTGATCCCAAAGAAAATGCCGCAGGATGTCATGTAATCAAGGCTGATTTATATGCTACACAAGGCCTTCCACATCATGTGGATATCCACATGCTATGCCGAGGAAGTAAGACACTATCAAGAAGACTAAGATGTAGGACACACCTGGAGTCATTGCAAGTTTGATTGATGACAGCACTTTGGGTCCAGCTGTGGGACCAAGGTCGCTGTCCTCATCATCCTCACCATCTCTGATTGGATTGGCAAGCATCCGAGGTTGAGGCTGTTCACCTCTCATAACCATAGCGGTGTAAGAAGAAGTTGAACCCTCCATCAACCCTTGCCTGGTGAATGCACAATGAGTAGCTGTTAACTTGTCCAGCCACAAAATGGTCCGAAGCATCTGTATTAGTGCATGATATTGACTTGACTGCTGCCAAGGCTCAAAGGTAGTGGATAAGCAAGTGTTGGCATGGGAGAGAAATATTGACACAGACTCCTGTCTGGATGAATATGTCATGGTATTTATGGAAGTGAGTGAGAGCATCTTGGAGTCTGTCAAGGTCTTTGGTAGATATAGCATTACGACGTGCAATGTAGCAGATGTCAAGAAAGGCTGATATGCATTTTCTGGGACATGTCCAACAATAGCACAAAGGTAAACCTACACAATAAGATGAAGCAACAAATTATATTGAAAAAAAATGATGCTACCTTCATTAGCACCTTCAAGTCATCCCCTGTCCACTGCACAAAATCACGGCCATCTGGGAAATGCCTTAACCCAGGAAAGGGAGAAACAGCAGAGATACTGAAAAGAAGATAGAATTGACATTTCAGCTAGCTACAAGGTCGATTACACACCATCGATCAATATCTTGAATGATATCCAGACCATGTGCTTCGCCATGTTCCTTGATCAAATATTCATTGACTCACGTAACGAGATGATCCTTGAAGGTGCCCTTGATAACTTGATGAAGTAAATTGGGACACAATAGCTCATGAATGTCAGCCCAAGGAAATTCATGTGTAAATGGCTTTCACACAGTCAGAGAGGAGAAGGTAAGCTTGTCAACAGACTCACTGTCACATCACTTCGTATCCTGTAGTCATCCCATAAAACCCCCAGATCAAATGTGTTGATCAGAAAATCGGTCTTCTCATGTGTTTGGCGACGAGCGCTGGCATCATCAAGGAAGTGTGGTTTGGCGAGGCATCTAAAAACAGATTCTTGATTAAAAATCACAATCCTATGATAAAAGCATGACATACTTTGGACACCAGCCTTGAATGACTCCTGCTAACCAGACTTGTTCAGGATAGTCAGCGATGTACGGCCCAAGTACATATATCGCTCAATGGAAATGCCCATCAGGACATTTGACAACATAAGGTGTTGTCATTCCTGCCTTGAGGGGACGGAAAACCTGCACAAGACAGGTATGATAAAGTTGATGACAAAACTTTTGATACAGTGGTGTCTTCCATTGTCGTTTGCTCACTATACAAAAAGTGAGATTGAGAAATCACAGAATTATATCACAGAATTATCACTTTTTGGTATAGGGAGGAAGGCAACAGGGAGTAGTGCATTTCCATGTGCTCTGTGACTGCGAGCAATATTTGAAAGGTTGCTGGGTGACATATATACAGGATGATATTCTTGATGTCTGGTTGTGACAGAGACTGTTGTCTTATCACTCCCTGCAATGATAGGTACAAACATAGATCCATGAGTTGAAGGATCAGCAGCCGCAATCAGATCCTCTTGTGAAAGCAGTGGCATTGTGGCAATGAACTGGGAGGGAAATCACTTGTGCAAAAAAATTGCTCACTGCTTGTTTTGCTGCCCAGTCCACTGACATTAGATTTGACCACACACAACTACCATTGCCTTTGAACTGCTGGTATGTAATGTACTGAATTTTGTCCTTAGAGTCTTCCATCCCCAACTGCTGATGAAGAAGTGTTCTTGAGTCCTGGGTGCAGAGTTCGAAGGTGTCTGTCATCCATCTCAGAGGTGTGCCTTCAGGTAATGGTCCATCATAACTTATTTTGAAGGTTCTCCATGGTGCTTTGCCAAGCTGAATACCATCAATGCTGGCGTAAAGTTCCTGGGCATTGGACCATGGAGTGTCTCCACCATATTCAAGGACTGACATAGCCCACAGGTCTAATGCTTTGTTGATTCCAGCCTCAGAGGTTTGCTGTTCAACAAAATGAAAATGTGCAAAATCAAAGGCAATCCATCCAGGAAAAGGTGCCCAGGCTGCATTGTCAACTGGTGGTGGCATTGGCGGTGGTGGTGGGGAATAAGGTGGCAAAAAAATTCCATTCTCATCACATGGCATTGCTATGATGTATCTCAGTACACATGTAAGGAATAATGAATATAATACTACTTTACCTGTCAAGTAGGGATGCCTATGGTACACAAAGCTCTCTTTGTCACTGTCACCTTCATCATCTAGTATGGGAGTCAATGGGTGATGTGCCAAATTGCGATGCCTGGTAAGTCCACTACTACTTGTGCATTTGTGGGTATATTCAGGACAAGAATAAGATGGGCAGGAATGATTCATGGCCATAGAAGTAGGAGGAGAAGAAGTAGTAATCCATTCAGAATGTTGAACAATTTTTAAGTGAACCTCATAAGTATTTTATGTAGATCTGAATTATATACGCAAAAAGTTTCTACGCACTAAATAAAGTGAACTGGTACAATATGGATATTGTTATCAGATTCAGAACTATTAAATGGTCGAAACTTTCTCTCCATTTTCTCTCGTTCATGTGCAAGGAGGACCTTGTCATATTCTGTAAACACAGACTGTCTGTACAATTCGGCGGCTTCCAACGTCATTCCGACTGCTGCTGACTGGTAGAAATGAGGCTCCCCCTCATTTGCAGTTTCCAGGTAGTAAATGCTGAGCTTCATAAGCTTTTCTTCATACTGGAAGAAGTTCATCTTGGGATACTTCATGTCAAGTTTGGTCAGAATAGCATTGACATCATACTTCACCAGGACATCATCAAATTTGAAATCATTGTCGAAGTACATCACATGCTTCCGAGAAAGATGGTGGTTAGTCTTATCTGATGAGAGGTTTGGAGGCGTATAGCTGTGGTCTCTATGCATGGAATCAACAGCTGGCAAGATATACAGTTTGCTGAAGATGGTCTGAAGACCTGGCTCGTCTGATTACAGAGGTATCAGAAAACTAATGGCATGGTAAGTATAACAATCCAATACACACATTTTGGGACACAAGCGATATCCAGAGTATATGAAGGAGAGGCTGATGCATGTAAAGTCGTTTCTGGGGATTCATTAAATAAAGACATGGCTTGGGAGGATGCAGTCAGCTAGTAGAAGTGAACAACAATGGTTGGGAGTACCAGTGATTATGTGCTGGCACAGAACAAACAACAAGGCAAATACACTAAAAGGCAAAACCCCAAGGTTAGGTAAATCACCTGCAAACATTAATGTCACAGGTCACCAACGTTCACCTCACATTCCTTGACTATAGTTGTCCTTCATCAACCCATACACTCTTTATAATCTTCCTTCCTGCATGTCAGCACTGCGCCGATCTGCATGTGTCAAAGCAGGCCAACAACTTGATGAAACTGTACAGGACACTCCATCTGCTTTTGACATTTACAAAACACCAGTAGCTGCTCAAAGTCAACAGACTGGAAAGCAAAAAAGGAAAAGCCAGCAGGTAGCTCCCAAGGCAAAAGAAGGATCCAAGTTGTCGAAACCTGATGAGCTTACTCCATCCAACAATTTGGATGTGGAAGTGGAGACTGAGCCAGCCAGCTCTGCCCAGAATGCACCACGTAAACAGGGTCACCCCAAAGGCAAAGCAACCAGCAATAACCAGAGCCCAGAAGCACCTTCTGACCCTCATACTTCTGAAGGTGTTGGAGAAGCAAGACCTGAGCCTCCGAGTTCCACCTAGTTTGCATCACACAAACAAAGCCGTTCAGAAGATCAACCAGGCAGTGAGGATCCATCTCCACAGAGTGTTGAGCCAGTCGACAAGAGACAGAAGGTAACTTTGCAAATTGCACCAGCAAAAATGACTTCCAAGGTGAAAAAAACCATTCCCCCTTGATCTCCATTGCCTGAACATATCAATTGTGTGGTACAACTGGGAAAGCCAGCCACATCAGGAAAATCACTTGGTCCCCCAGGCACTCTCAGGGCCCTCAGGGTTCCAGAGCTGTGGTAAGTTGGCCTACTCATCAACTTCCCCCACCTGGAAATGCTCATTCTGATTCCTTTGGCAGATGCCAACACAGAGGGAGTACAGTATATTCCTGTCTTTATTTTATTTTCTTAATATTTTGTGTTGCTAATCTCATTCAATTATTTTATAGCCTATCCTTAGGTCCCTATCTTCCAGATAAGCATATTCTATTCACGTGGCATGTGAAGCATGCATCTCTTCAAGATTTCTGCTTCCTCAGGTCTTTCACCTGACAGCCTTACTTTGATGTGATGGAGCGGTACCGGGTTTTCATTCCCTTTTTAATGTACCTTTGCTAATTATGGTAATGACACAACCCTGCATCAAACCGGCACCTGGTGCAAGTTCCGTGACTTCGGCTAATCTGCATCCAGATCGAGGGGCTGAACAATTGGATGGTAGGGTCAAGTGGCATTGCTTGATGACTCTCCATGCTTGCTGGGGGCACAGGCTGTGTTACAACAATAGAGAGTCTCCTCGATAGGGATCTGCTGTCATATCCCATGCAAGCCTGCGATGGATCTCCGGCGGATCACCGACGGAGCCGCCGTCATATCAAAAGACTATTTCAAATTGTATTTCAAATTACTCCTGTTTTGTTTATATCACATATCTATCATTGCTGATCATCTTACTTACTGCGTACTCGGTACTCCGTTGATCCCGCCGTAGTTACCCCGGTTACTTACTTACTATAAAACTTAGTATAACGTCACTTGTAACTTCAGTTTGATAATTGTATTGTTATCTCCACAACTCTCTCACATCTAAAGTCCTCACTCTCTCTTAACTTCCGGAACTCCGCCGGACCTCCGCTCTCATTACCGTCACCTTGTAAATTGGACATTGGGCGTAGAGAAGGGCGCAATCCCTTTTAGATTGAAGCCAAGTCCAGTGCCGCCACGGAACTCCGTCGGAACTCCGTCGTAACCCGCCTACGAGATCAGTTCATAACATCTGCATGGGTTTCACAACCCATGTGGGTTTGCGGGTACGGGTTCGCCGGGTATGGGTATGGGTCACAGCCTAGGTACCCATGACCCATACCCAACCCATCACCAAATGTCTATATATGTTGTCGAGTTTTGTATTTACAGGTTTCAGCACTCAGACGACACAAACCATTCTCTTACTTATGTACTATTTATAGTCACTAATATACTTCAAGCCCCAGTGGTTTCGGCACTCAGATGAGTGCCGCAAACCATTTGCTTACTTATGTACTACTTATAGTTACTAATATAGTGGTTTTGGCACTCAGATGAGTGCCGCAAACTGTTCTCTTACTTATGTACTATTTATAGTTACTAATATACTTATTTTACATATTATATACAGGGGAAGCGATGCCCCAGAGGAGAGGGAGGCTTGTGGAAACAGCACATTATATACAAGTTGATGTTTGTTACTATTTGGTTCCAGTAAACAAATGCGACACGTCTCATTGTACGTGTCGCGTTTGTTTACTGGAACCAAATAGTAACAAACATCAACTTGTATATAATGTGCTGTTTCCACAAGCCTCCCTCTCCTCTGGGGCATCGCTTCCCCTGTATATAATATGTAAAATAAGTATATTAGTAACTATAAATAGTACATAAGTAAGAGAACAGTTTGCGGCACTCATCTGAGTGCTGAAACCACTATATTAGTAACTATAAATAGTACATAAGTAAGAGAACAGTTTGCGGCACTCATCTGAGTGCCGAAACCACTATATTAGTAACTTTAAGTAGTACATAAGTAAGCAAACGGTTTGCAGCACTCATCTGAGTGCTGAAACCCAGAACTTGATGTGACAAGTGCAACAGGCAATGGGGATGTGAGCCCGGCCATAGCACCCACTTGACGGCACCAACACCACCCCCCCCCGCCAATGCTAGTGAAGTGTATAATTAAATAGATATATTTTATTAGTATGATGGCATGACCCCTTACCTGTGCCTGTGCCCACTGTGACCCACGTCTCGTGACCCATGGGTTGAGGGTAAAGGGTAAGTGTGGGTATGGGTACGGGTAAGCCCAAAAGTACCCATGGGTTACCCGTGCCAATGCCTAATCGTGTGTTATGGATTGAGTCCAAATGAACTAACCTGTTCCACTCCAGTCTTTTGCTCATGTTGACAATCTTGGAGATGGTGTATCAATGACTACAGTTCCTTGTTGGCTAGTGCATCGACAGATGACTCAGGTAAGCACCTGCAATTGTTGTCATCACCGAGGATCTGGAGGAATCCAATCAAGACAGAGATATCCCACTGGTGAAGATACATGCAAAGTCCATTGACCGAAAAAGGAAATCCTCAGCAGTGACTGCTGAGGATTTTCCTTTTTTGGTCAACAGACTTTGCATGTACGAGAACACTGGCAGGGTCGACAGTGATGACCATTGTGAGGTCCTCACCTCTTTTTTCACAACCTTCTTGTATGACCTAAGTTTATGCCCATCTCTTGACGTGGTCCCAGACATTGCTACCCATAAATAATGCCCATGAGATCATTCTCCTATCCAGTGAGTCAATTCAGTTCTGTATGTGTAACACTGATAAGTTGAACTGACACACTTTTGGAAATGTTCAGTTAATTTACCCTTCCCAGTTCCCTAACCTTAACGCTCGACCTCCGATGTTATTACTATGGAAACATCCCTTACATAGGATTGCGAGTTCATTTAGAGGTGTACACAGTTGATTACATTGCTACTCACCAGGACCTGATAAATAGGGCCATCTCTGATGGCCAGAGAGGACAGATATAGACAGATAGAGATCATGGTACATATCAAAGTGGAGGTGCAAAGCAATGTTGTATCCCTGCGGAATCCTGTGTTGGCTGATCATCTGTAACCCCTTCTGTTCACTGGCACGTTCTATCTTTCGTCGCTTATCTTCACCTTGTACTTGCCCCTCCCCTTTATGACAAATACTATCAGGATGCATGTCAACATAGTTTCTGAAGACAATGAATGCCCAGCATGTTCCAAGTAGTTCCATACTATCCAGGGCAGGAATGCACACCTGTCCACTGCATGCCGTTGTAAATGGTGGAAGAAAGGAAAGTTGTCAGAGTTTGGTTTATTGACCCATGATACAGAGATGCTGAAGATACACATATACACAAGGACCTCAATATCCCCAAATTTCACTCCCTCCTTCACTATATCGACTCTATTCATTTTCTTGGAACAACAGACAATTACAATACTGAACTTTTTGAGCAGCTTCACATTGACTTTGCAAAAATGGGTTGGCATGCATCCAACCATTGCAATGAGTTCCCTCAGATGGTTACTTGGCTTTCCTGCCAGGAAAAAATCATGCAGTTCAACAACTACATCATGGATATGCTGTGCACCCCCCCCCCCAACCACATTCCTCTGAGGGAAAAAGTCCCTATCAAACTGGCCAAATATAATATCCCAACCAAGCAGGAAAGTCCCTAGCCTCTATTGAAACTTCCCATTCTGTGCCAGGTTTCTCCACAAAGCTAAAAGAATACCTCAACCATTTGCTGCCTACTAGGGCCTCTAATCAAGCATCCCATTCCTATCCTCTTCCCTTCAACAAGCTGGACATCTTTTATCAATCTAAATTTCACCTGCATGCATTGCAAGATGATGATGATGAAACAAATATAGTCAAGGCCATTCCCATCTCACGTGGACATCCATCAATACAACACAACACAGTTATTGCTTTGAGAACAGATGAAGCTGAGGCTACTGGCCTCAAGGGTGTGCTCATAACTCTCAATTGCTATTGATGCATAGTTGCAGGAACTCAAGTTGGAAGAGTGCGGATGATCTTCAAACTTCCTGCCCATTTGGACTATGGCTTGGGATCAACTGAAGCCCCCTCCTCATGGCCACGAGAGCCACTGGCTTACATCCAGTGGTATTCAAGGCTCAAAAGCTGTCCTGATGAACACCATGGTATGTATGATGTGAAGACCACCATAGAAGGAGCTATAGTACTGCTGGCAAGTATTAGGCAAACCTGCATGCTTATTCCAAGATTTTCCAATCCTTTCTCTGGAGACAGGACACTGGCACTGGCAGAGGCAGGGTGGACAGAGTATAATGTGCTGGACAGATGTTCTGCTTTCTGGGTTAATAACTGGGTGGATATGTACTCATATCAGACTATTTGGTAGCCCTACTATGCAGTATAGACTGCATTTTATGGAAAAACCACCCTTAAAAGATGTGAGAGCTACCAGAGCAACCCTAGGTGCCCTGAGGGCTCCAGGGGGCTCCTGAGAGTGTAATTGTCTCCCTGGGAAATGTGCCTGGCCCTGAGTCACCCCCAGGCACAAAGTGATTTTCCTGATGCATGCCGTGTGCAAAGCGCATGTCAGCTGAAGTCACAGCAGCAAAGGCCGAGAAGGCTGAGTTATTGTGCAGAATTGAGGAGCTAGATAGGCAGAAGAAGCTTGCATTGGCAGAGATGGAGCTTGATGAAGAGGAGGAGGATGCGGAAGCCTGATGGACAAATATAAGCCCCCAATGCCCCATGATAACAATCATAGCTCTCCAGATTCTCCGGATGACTACTCAAAAGATGAGTTTGTCCAACCCACTAGCAAGACCAAGCAAGTGAGCATACAAACACTCTAGTCTTCCTTCATTTGCAGCCTGAGGTAACTTGAACTTGATTCAGGAACAGAAATTGAAGAAGAAAGCCAGCTAAAGGAGAGACAAGGGAAGCTATTGAAGTTGAGAAAACCAAGCTCAGACAAGAATGAGAACTCAAATGGCCTGCACAGGATGAGGACCACAAGACTCGGACATGAGTCACAACAATAGATCAACAGCTTTGTGGCTGACTAATCATATGAATGACCACAGTGGCACTGGCAGTAAATGCATCAAGAAGTCAGCGACTGGCAAACCCTCAGGACTCATTAAGGACTGGAAGTTGAAGATCATCTCTCATTAGGGAATAGCACAGGTTTGCCAACCCGTGCGGGTTACGGGTATGGGTCGCACATTGAGTACCCGTGACCCGCACCCAACCAGTCACCACATTTCTATATACAAGTTATTATGTTGTAATTATAGGTTTCAGCACTCAGATGAGTGCTGCAAACCTCCTATTTACTTATAAACTATGTCATGGACCAATTTAGTATGTTATACATCTTACTTAAGGGGGAAGCAATGCCCCAGAGGAAAGGGGAGCTTGTGGAAGCCAGGATATATATACCAGTTAATATTTGTGACTGTTTGGTTCCAGTAAATGAACATGAACATGTCGCATCAACACAACGTGATGCGTCACATTCATGTTTGTTTACTGGAACCAAATAGTGACAAATATTAACTGGTATATATATCCTGGCTTCCACAAGCTCCCCTTTCCTCTGGGGCATCGCTTCCCCCTTAAGTAAGATGTATAAAATACTAAATTGGTCTATGACATAGTTTATAAGTAAATAGGAGGTTTGCGGCACTCATCTGAGTGCCGAAACCTATAATTACAACATAATAACTTGTATATAGAAAGATGACAACGGAGTCGTTGAATGCAGGTGCAGTGCCACAACAGCAGATGGTGGGCCTACCCATACCCATCTGACCCGTGTCTCATGACCCGTGGGTTGTGGGTAGATGTGGGTACGGGTACGGGTATGCCCAAATCTACCCGCAGGTTACCCATGCCACTCCCTATCTCTTGTCATGTTAATAAGAAAGGAACATCCCAATCCACATCTTCTTCCTCTGAAGTGCTTGGTGGACTTGCTGATGAAGATGCTGATTTGCAGCAACCATTATCAAAACATCGGGATGAGGCACGAAAGAATGAGGTAAATATTCAATGTTTAACTATTATTTTGAACAAAATCATGCACTGATTTTATCAGATAATTCATATTGCAGGGAGTGACTCAGAGATCGATGCTGAGTCTACATACAGAGGCATACTTAGTAATCACACCCCAGTAGGCAACCAGAGCAAGCCCTTACCGCTGGTCAAAACTTCCATGATACAGCCTCCAGCAACTCTCAAGTCCGAGCCATTGTTTGATGGTCACTCAAATGCCTCCTTTCCAACAGGATCACTGATCAAAAATGAAAATGGTCACAGTAATGAAATACCTCTCTTTGTCTCGGCTGACTGGTCATCATGGTTCCTCCCAACATTATGCCATGTTTTGTTCTGCTCGGAGAAGCCATTCCATGAGTTTAGCAAAGGCACGGCATTTTTGGCTACTGTTCAGAACATCCTCAACAAAGTTCATCCCGGTAATAGCTATGTCATTACATCTCAAAGTAAAATGTACACAACGGTACAGTGTTTTCATTCATCTGACTCATCTATGAGTAATTGCTTCTCTAACCAGGCATATGATTGGATGCTTGAAAAGCAGTCTGATTTTGGCTCATGTGCGGTGAATCTAGTGGATACATTTTTCAAGCAGCATGAATTCAAGGACAATCCTAGTGCGATAGCCAAGTACTCTAAAAGGGCCACAAGAAAGGATGGGCCTGCTTTGTGGAAAGTTCCATCTGCTGAGGGCTCCAATCCCCATGACATTGATTACATTGTAAGTCAAAATCTGCCTTATGGCAATGCTTCACTGATCTCTATGTATACCTGTTAGAAGCCTCAAGGTCTTTTTGAATCGCAATTTATGGTTGAATTGCTCACCTGGGCCATCAAGAAACCGATTGAAAGCTCCGAGTTAACTGAGTATGGGCATCCCAAAGGAGCGGTTGTGCTTGCAGTGGCAGCGGTGCATAACAATAGGTAGTACATCCTGGTATCTCAGCCTTATTCATGGTGCTAGATCGAACAAGCTTTTTCAATGTTTACTACCAGCTATAAAGTTTGCAGTGGCACATTTTCCTGTGATTATTATGGGGAAATTGTAGCCAACTACATGGAAAATCTGAACGTGTTCAGTGAACGGCGCTGGAAGTCATTGCTGACTGCATGCGGAATAATTCAAGTAACGTGAAACCATGGTGATCTTCCTGGTGGATCTTCCTTAAAGGGTGATTGACATGCTCTCTACATTCCAAGCAGTCCCTAGAACATGAAAGTAAGTGCTGTTGTTCCTATCAAACATCCTATATTTAATTATTGACCTGTCTGTTAAAGCTGCATCAATTTTTTTTTACCTGTTGCAAACCAAGTAACATGCTCTATTTGCCAACTTAAGTCCGGTCATCATTTACGTTTGGGATGCGTACTCTTGTTGATAATCTACCTACATTTTAATTCATTGCTTTCGAGGCCTCATAAATAGCAAAAAATACTACTAGTAGGCATGGACAGTGGTTCTAACCAATCTAATTAATTTGAGCTTGTTAAACTTCTTGATGCTTTTTGAACTTTTTGGAACTTTCTAAAACTTTCCTTGCTTGTGGTCACTTGCCATAACAATCTGTCAAATGACTTGGAACAATTTTGAAATGACTTGGAGATTTGCCAACTTGCCAACTTTCCGGAGTGGTACCAGCTGGGAGCAACTCAGCACCACCTGTTACAAGCGAGAACAAGCAACCTGTTAAAATACTGATGCAGGCCCCCATAGCTTTGGAGTGGAGGGAGAGAGGATGGGGAGGAGGCAGCATCAGGTGAGCTCTGGGGAGTTGATCTTGTCAACTGTAGGAATCAAGGGGGCACCAAGATTCGAAAAACAACACGGGGTCGATTTTTCTCTTTAAGGTCTGGCCAACCCCCCCCCCCCCCCCCTCCGTGCTGCCTAAAACAGCTATGTCAGGCCCAAAATGGCAATTCTAAGAAAAACACTAAAGGACGATATTTCGTCACCTTCCTTCCCAAGTGGTATCGTCAAACCCATTCGATCTTCTGCTTCTTTCAATTCAGTCATCAACTCCCATCCTCGTTTGCATCCCCGACACGCTTGCCAACCTCCTGGTTCCACCTCGTTATCATGATCTTCTATTTGGTGGTGCGTCTGACCGACTATAATCGGGGGTGGCCCCTTCAAGCTGTTCCTCGAAGACGAACCTCCTGTGGGTGACATGCTAGCCAGGACATCTCTAGCCTTCTTTAGACCGACGTCGAACAGTGTTCTGGTCTTTTTTTGCTGGTTTTTCTTGGCTTGTGCTTTACGACATGGCCCCTTTCCTTCATGTTGTGCAAGGCCAGCAGGTCCAGCAGTTCCAACGCGCACATCTTCACCACAGGACGGGCAAACTATCATCGTAGAATCATCGAACTTGAGTTTCTCCTTTGCCTTCGTCTGTCTTGGTGAATGAACTCGTTTAAGTTAATTCAATCCAAGACTCATACCTTTCCTTTCACCATTCGGGGGTTTTTCCTTCGTAATTGATAGTAAATGCAATGAAAAGTGAACGAAATCCATTTTTTCTCTACTATCCAGTGCTTCGAACGAAGCTCGTTGTCTGTCCCGACTCTAAGATGTGTCCCGACGTTGTTGCTATGTATTAAAAATAGATGTTCGAAGTATTTTTAGAAAATATTTTTAAGCTGAGCTTGACACACCCCCCCCCCCTACCCCGGGTTCCGGGTTCGAATCCCGGTGCCCCCTTGGTAGGAATGAATATGCCCTGTTTAGAAAGTTGATCAACAATGACCAAAACAGAAGTATAACCAAGGGATGGGGGTTAGTGTTCAATGAAATCCATAGAGATGGAGCTCCATGGCTTCTCCAGGATCAGTAGTTGTTTCAATAGTCTGTATGAAGGAGCAAAGGAGACATGGAAATGATTTACATTGGAGTTTGCACCTGATGGATTGATTGATCAGTCTACAGCTGAAGAGAAGGAATTTGCATGGATGCAAGCAACAAATGATGTCAATGAAGGTGCACTGGGTGCTTTTAACATTCAATGTGAACAAAGCCCCAACTTCAGTTGCAATGTTTGAATGCAATGATATTCAAAACTCCATGAATGCATTATTTATAGAACCCAGAGATTTCAAGTTCCTTCATGGGCAGGCTCATGCATATAAAGGAAATGATCAGGCCAAACAAAAGGAAATGGTTGTACAGCAACAAGAAAAAAATCAGAATTGAGAGGAGGCTGCAAATAAATAGAAGGAAGCAGCAGCACAAAGAAAAAAGGAAATTGAGGAACTTCAGTTGGAGTTGGACAAGGACAAGATTCAGAAGATGGTGAGAAATGATCTCAAAAAGCAACTTGAAGCATTCAGAAATGCAGGTGCTCCCAATCTTGACAAAGTATCTGCAAGATCTAAAGGTAGAGACCTTAAAATTGCCCTTATTGGTGCAATCCTGTCTTTGGAAGCAGGGGAGTAGAATTTGCCTGGACAACAGAAGGGAATAGATGATGGTGGAGTGGAAGACCCAGAAGATGAAGGGGAGTTCATTGACTTGGTTGGATGTGGTTGAAGATGATGATGCTTGTGAATAGGAATCAGAGAGGATGATCTCTAATATTAGAATGCAGTCATTTACAGGCACTATTATGGACATATGGTGTAATAATGATCTATGCTATATAATAACATGGCTACATGTCTCATTTGACTTGGGAGAACCATGTACAAGCTCAAAATTTGAGTGGAGACGTCACTGTTTTGGCCAATTTATTACATAAGTGTCCAAATCCGGCTGACACGGCTAACTCCCATGAACAGAACCGAGCTGTCGGTTTGGTTCTGTCAGTTCTAGTTTATTGAGTCGGCAACCCTAGTCTGGACTCTGGCGGCCGCTACTTAGGCGGCCGCACATCCAAGGATCACGGATCAACGTTCAACATCGAGCCAGGGCTCGTACCTGCAGTGCGGCCGCCTTGCGCTATGTGTGTTCCAGTTCAAATACTTAGTAACTTACTTATTTCCCATCGTTGCTGTCCTTCAACATACTAATTCGGATACCGCGCTTGCAACGCGCTCCGAGTCGTTTCCTTGTCCCTGTGTCACCACAGTTATTATTAGGCCGATCCAGTAGTATAAAACTCCAGACATTGTACAGAAAACTCAACTCTCTCGTCTGTGCTGGTCACATCGGAGCTGGTCTCATCCAAACAACTTCTCGCTTCAAGTTAACCAATTCGATATATCGGTTTAATACCTGTTCTAAATTCCAACTGTGCGTCACTGACCGTCTTTTTCACGACTTTTGCGCGTCATCTTTGATCCACATTACTAGTACTCCAGAATCAAAGATTGTATCACACATTCATCATGGTTCAACGTTCCATCTTTCTCGTGCTAGCCACCGTTGCCTCCATCATCATGCCTGCTATCGCTGCACCTACCGCCCCCAGCGAGCTTCAAAGGCAACCAGAATTTTTTTCCCTAGATCTGTGTCATATCTCATGGGTATAAAATCTTTTTCTACAGTCGCAATTTTGAGGAGTTAGAAGGTCGCATGATGGGCGGCTCAGGCCTTGTTTCCGGGGGGAGTATCATGAAAGACGCTATGGCTAGTGGAGCTGCTGGGTCGAAGAGGCCTGACGACAAGAAGGATAAGGATAAGGACAAGAAGGATAAGAAGGACGACAAGGACAAGAAGGATGACAAGAAAAAGAACGGCCAGTAGTAGTTTCACATCAATGCATTGGCAGCATGAGGCAGTTCGAATTCTAGTTGATTCTTTATGATAACCGTTATATCATCGTTAATTATCCGTCAGCTCATGGCCCGAAAACAGAAGTCCGGACCAAGATACTCACCTTTCCAGGCATAGATTGAATAACATGTGACCGCATGGTTAATTAGTACTGGTGACATGTATGATACTCAGACAACACAACAAGAGGTGATGTGCCAGGATTATCAGGTGAATCATTATCACGGCTTGAAAATTTCTGAGACAATACAAATCAGGTACGGTACTGATCGCAAACATGGGGATCATGTAACTGCGACGGGCCTTTTGTGAGATATCCACGCCCAACGCCTTCGAAGTAGGACCTGCATTATCAACCCTGGTAAGCAGATGGGTATTTTTGGAAACATCCAGGCGCACCATTGACGTGTCAGATCACCAGCTGCGGTAGATATTTCTGTCTTGAAGTTCCAGAACTGCATCCGCGACAGAGCTGATTAGCATCAACCTCCGGATTGAGAATGATCAAGCCTTACCATCCACCCAGCACCTTGGCTGTGCATCGACTTCTGTGCATCAGCCCACTTGGGGGAAGTCCTTATTCTGCGAGTATGATTAGATCCATAATGAAATCAAAGATACTTTTGGTGTATAGACGCACCTCTAAAGACCAAGGGGCTGTTACCCAGTCCCGCGTCTTTTGCAATTCGGTCAAGGTCTAATGGGAACGGAGATCAGCGGTGGCAGCAAAATCATTTACTTAAGGACTCACTGCAGATTGATTGCATGTACGCATCTCCAGTCGCGTTTGCAACGCCCTGCAAAAGCATCCTCAGTAAAAACCAATCACAAGTGTATAAAACAGATTCTTACCCCAAATCTAAAGAGAAACGATCCAGCAAAGATGCACGTGGACTCACGAATAGTACAAATGATTATCGTATATCTGAGGGCCCATCACAGCATCTGCCGGATTGGCAGGTCATTATACTGCCAATTGACATCCATAAAACTGGGCAGATATCAGTCACCATGTACCTCATATGCCAAATATATATATACCTCGTAGTCAGCATGCCCGCCTTGGCCCTCTTCTCAGCACCCACCCAAAACTTGCTCGGATCTGCCATAGTATCTATATTGAATTGGAGGGCAGTCTGCCAGTGTAAAAGTATCGGTACAGCCTGTCCGATGGCCCTCTGCACCTCGGTGATAGTGATTGCTAAGCCAGACTGCCCCATGGAGAACATGAAGTGGAGGTTGAGGGTGGTGGGTGGGAGCGGTTATGTCCTAGGACGAGAATGCGTTCCATGGTGCGGACTACCTGGACAAAGTATTCCTGGACTGTAGGGTATTACTATGAACTAGTATGAAGGAGTTGAGGATAACGTACAATCGCCATAACCAGGAGTCAGTGTCGCATTCATAATGGGCTCGTTGACGGCCTCGATGGCTACGACATTGCTGAATGCGCGGTCTAGGTAGGAGGGACCTGTCATAACAACGGTCCACACAAAGGCATGGTGGTAGTTTGCGTCCGTCTAGAGTTCCAAGCCTGGTGAGCTGAAGTAGCGTACCAAACATAATCTACATACGTAGAACTGAACATCTTTGGTGCATCTGCGTACGAGCCGCATTGAGTAATGTTACCTAGCGAGGATTATAGAAGCCATCTACCTGCCAGTGAACTGTTGGCCTGGATCCTGTACGCCAGGAAGCGCGTGGTGATCAAGGATAGCAACGATGCCCGCTGAGCTGAGCTGTTGTAAACCTCGTCGCTGTCAACGTGAATCCCAGAGTGAGCATCATTGTTGTTTCGAAGGGGGTAAGGGGTAAGGGGAACTCGCCAGATGCGCAAGTCCGCCTCGAGGGTAGAATTCTGTTGCACGAATGACGAGAGCCTCAATGACCCAATACCCTAGCTGTATGGGATCGGCGAGGAGGTCAGTCAAGGCAAAAGGGTTAGGGAGCGAGGGTGACTGACAGGGATGCGGACTGTGTTTATGCCGAGGTCGACGAGTTGATCGACATCAACCTGGTTGAACCATGATTTCTGGCAAGAGGTCAATCCGGAACAAACATACTCCGCAGAACATACCAACGTTTATCGAAAGTTGCGTCTGTTCATGCATGAGCAAAAGAATATTTGCTGCATAATCACGCACAGAAGCCTGAGACACACACTATTCGGAAGCAATGTAAGTAGAGCAGTCGGAACAATTTTGGCATCCCATGGCAAGGTGACAAGGATCGAAATATCAGGGGAGACATACTCATGTTGTCGTTTGCCATACCGGCACGAGCTGGGAGGCTCGAAGTCGGACTGAACCTCGGGCTAGTCACAGGGAATAACTGAAGTACGGGACTAGTCAGTGCGCGTGACGTGATAGGATCATCTACTAGCCTGGCAAGCCGTCTTGTAGTATGGAGTGAAGACAATCGTTCTAACTAAAGTCTAACGAGCTTACGCGCTTACGACCCGTCACAGGGCTCCCGTTGCTCGCCTGACTTCAGCACTCGGTCTCCAGCTCGTTGGGCATAGTTGCACCTCGCTGATACATAATACAAAATTAATTAAAAATTAACCAAAAAAGGAAAGAGAGAAGAGAGGGAATGGCATAGAGGAATTGTCTCTATGCACCCTTTTATTTCCAGAACTGGCAAGCAGAAGTGACTTGGCACCTTTGAATGCTACAACTCACTACTAACACTTTCACACTCGAGGACAGATGGTGTGCAGGACATATTAATAGAGTGAAGCATATTACAAGAATCTTAGTTCAAGTTCTTTGAGAAACTATATATTGAAACTGTACAAACGTAGGGCAGAATTTTCTATCATTTCAGTACTATTTTGTCACATTGTAATAATGCAAAGAAGCGAGCAGAAACGTCAGGCCGAAGGGAAAGAAACGGTGAAAAAAGATCACTCCATGTTCCCAAGCTCAGGCGTAGAGATCATCGTCCGCTTCTTCTGTGAATCCAGCGTTACCAGCTGTTGTAGAGGGAGCGGCGGCACCTGTAGCAGGGTCAGTACCCTCAGGGAATTTGAAGTTGTTTCCAAATCCACGCGATTGTTGGAGATTCTGTAAGGTAGTCCGCCTGAGCAAACCAGGTATGATGCACGTCAATAGTGGCCCTCACCTGTGAGAACATCTCATATCGCCTGATATCCTGATCGGACACCGAACGACGGGCATACTTCATAGCCTCTTCAAAGTGCTCTCTGTAATTAAATTAGATCGCACTCAATAATATGGTCACTCCAAATTCAGGTCCATAGAAAACAAACCTTGTGATCTGGGGGACAGGATCCTCCTCTTCCACATCCTCCTCCATCTTCGTATCGCCTTCACCACCCGCTGCCTCTTCTCGTTCCCGCCTCTCCCTCGCTTGCCTAATATCTGCATCAATCGACTCCCTGATCGCCAACTTCGCCGCACGCTGGCAAATCTCCGTCAAATCTGCACCGGAGAATCCGTGCGTGTTCTTTGCCAAGAACGATAGATTAACTTCCGGTGATACTGGACTCTTCTTCAGCTGCGCGTTCAGAATCGACAGGCGCGACTGTTCGTCGGGAAGAGGTATGTAGATCAACTGGTCCAGCCGCCCAGGACGTAGTAGCGCAGAGTCGATTTGATCTGGCCTGTTCGTTGCGCCAATGATGAACACGTTCTTCTTCGTGTTCATCCCGTCCATCTCGGTCAAAATTTGGTTCAGGACACGGTCACCAGCACCTCCGCCATCCCCGGACGCACCCGAGCCACCTCGGGCTTTGGCAATGGAGTCTAGCTCGTCGAAGAACATGACGCATGGCGCAGCAGCACGGGCTTTGTCAAAGACATCGCGGACATTCGCTTCAGACTCTCCAAACCACATGGTAAGGAGTTCAGGCCCCTAGATCCGAATGGGGACGTCAGAATTAACCGAAACCAGGACATCTCTTTTACTCGCCTTGATACTGATGAAGTTAGCATTGCACTCGTTGGCAATCGCTTTGGCGAGTAACGTCTTACCCGTACCAGGGGGACCATAGAACAAAACACCTTTCGATGGCGACATGCCATATTTGAGGAACTTTTCGGGGTGATCCACGGGGTACTGGACGGTCTCCTGCAGCTCCTGCTTGACTTTCTCGAGACCACCAATGTCGTCCCAAGTAACAGTGGGCACCTCCACAACGGTCTCGCGGAGGGCTGACGGGTTCGAAACACCGAGTGCAAAACGGAAATTATCCATTGTGACGCCCAGCGAGTCGAGTACCTCGGCATCGATGGTGTCTTCGTCAAGGTCGATTAGATCCATCTTTTCACGGATCTGCTGCATGGCAGCTTCGGAGCATAGTGACGCCACATCGGAACCGACATAACCATGGGTGTCCGCCGCAATCTGGAAGGAAGAATCAGTTAAACTGCCTAAGTTTCTTAGGATGATCAGAAATGCCTGCCTGTTCGAGATCAACATCATCAGTGAGCTTCATGTTCTTCGTGTGGATGCGGAGGATTTCAAGACGACCAGTTGGGTCAGGAATACCGATGTCAACTTCTCGATCGAAACGACCGAATCGTCGAAGGGCAGGATCGATTGAGTTAGGTCTATTGGTTGCGGCCATGACGACGACGTTAGAGCGTGCTTTCAGACCATCCATAAGGGTGAGCAGCTGTGACACAACACGACGTTCGACCTCTCCGTTGGTCTACGGATAACAGAAACGTCCAGAAGATCGTGAGTAAAAAGAACAACAAAAAAGATAGGCTACGACAGACCTTTTCACGTTTTGGCGCAATGGAATCAATCTCATCGATGAAGATGATAGCAGGTGAATTCTTCTCCGCCTCCTCGAAAGCCTTCCTAAGATTACTTTCACTCTCACCAGCCATCTTACTCATGATCTCGGGTCCATTGATCAGGAAGAAGAATGCGCCAGTCTCGTTTGCTACTGCGCGGGCCATGAGGGTTTTACCAGTACCAGGAGGTCCAAACATGAGTATACCACGCGGGGGTTTGATGCCAATTGACTTGAACAGCTGCGGGTGTCGAAGAGGTAGCTCCACTAATTCACGGATCTGGGCCATCTGCTTCCTGCAACCACCAATATCGTCGTAGCCGACGTCCGACAGGTTGGACTCTTCGTCCTCACGCTTGACGGGGTCCCCCTCTGTGGCAGGCTTAGGCTTTACACATGAAACAGCGGCGTCACGACGAACCTGTATGGATGACGGTGTCCTGTGCGACAATACAGAACTCCGAGGGATCGGTCTCAATAACCTTGAACTCAACCGTCCGCATGCCGCCGCGGACGAGGAAAGTATCACCCTTTCTTACGGGTCGGTATGCTAGTGTAGTCATATAAGCAGGCCTAATGCTAAAAGGCGGAGCTTCACTTACCTTCCAGGAAGTAGGGCTTGAGGTAGACGTCAAATATATTGCCACTCAGACCCTCAATCGAGTCATCGAACGGAAGGATGTGGACTCGCTTGCCATATTTGATGTCGAGACACTGATGCACATTGACAAGGTCACCAAGCTTCACCCGCAGGTTGTTACGAGCGACTTTGTTGATTTGGATCCGGCCCTCCTCCACATCGTCTGAGCTTAAACAGATAAGGACTGTATCGCGTCGCTTCTTCCCCCTATCAACGATGGGTAAACAATAAGACGTATCACAGGGGAGGAAAGAACACACCGAACGATGATTGTGTCACCTCGGAAGAGAGACAGAAGCTCCATCGTCGCGGGATTCAGAGTCGCGACTGAGACAGATCATGAATACCATGTAGATTGGAAAGACGCTTTTTCTCACCAGAGTTATCATCTGCGGTTGCTTCGTCTACAATGAGGCGATTTGGGCTGGAGAATAGAAGTAAGCAAACGCTTCGAGGTCTGGCAGCGTTGAATACGTGCGATTTCTTTGGTCTCAGGATGGCTGTAGATATGTCGTTTGGTCCGGGTTGGGGTGGGGCGCCACTAGGATCTGCCATGATGATGAATGGGAATGAGAATGAGAAAGATGGATGTTGTCTATGAAAGGACAAGAACGAGGACGCGCGTTCAGGATATAGGTGGGACAAACAGAGCCAAATTTAGATTTAAATATGATTCCATTCGAATTCTTCCTGATCCTTCTTCCACTTTCCAGCCACTTTCTATCCCAGTTCGGGGCTTTGTCACGACCTCGGGCATTACATCTCCTCCTCCTCATCCGGGCCAAGTTCTTCCATTGGGTAATCTCCAACCTTCACCTTGTCCGGCTGCACAAAAACGCCGTAATTTGGTCGACATGAAAAGTATCGTTCGTTTTGCACCCTGAATTCAAACATTACAGCACGATGACATCCTTAGAGAGAATGCACTTACGATCCGTCATTCTTCCCTAATGGCTCATCATACTCGACCCCTACCCAGGTACCGCTGCTGAACTTTGTAGGGCCAACAAACCGAACGACGCCACGTTTACTTAAGCCCGATTCCAGAGACTGTACTTCACAACGCGAACCAACAGGGATGTTGATCTGTGGCTGCATTTTTCCCATGGGTGCAGATGCCTCATCCTTGGGGGCAAAGCGCCCCATCTTATTGCGTTGTTTGTACGCCATGACGGTATCTATGAGCACTGTTAGCAAAATGCGTACCGAGTGCGATTGAGATTTATATTTACCCTGTCTTGCAGCATACTCTTCCTCGGTCAACTCGAATTTCTCAACGTTTGACACGTCCGTTAACTGGCCAGTAAAAGATGTAGATGGGTTTGTATCTTCTATCTAATAAAATCAATACACAGTTGCTCGGCTAAAATCAAAGTAAACAGACCTTGAGAACCTGCCAGTCTCTCAATCCGTAAAATCCAAGCGGCTTCGATTCGTTGTCCAGAGTCGCGATTGCTTGGGAATCATCTGAATTCAACAGGGAGATAACTTGATTTGCTGCAGGAATTCCGGTGATGAGCTCAAGATTTCCCTAAGGTGTCAAACGTTGTTAATGAGCATCGGGTTGGGCCCAAGTTCGCATCCAACCTTGAGTTTGCCAACGGTAGTGTGCAACTCCAACCGACGCTCTGAACGTGTATCTGGAGAAACAATCCAAACGCGAACGACGCCTGACATGGCCGAGATACGTGAAGCGGTACTGTAATGATTTTTGTATCTTCAAGTTGATGATCAGAAACTCGGAGTGCACGTGCAATTCCGCCTCCAGATATCTTTCATCAGGAAAATCCAATGCCGACTTATTGCTCCTTATTCCTACTTACTTAGGGGGGAAGCGACACCCCAGGGGAAAGGGATTAGCCCAAGCTGCCAGCAAGCAAAGGAACGGAGCGCGCCAGCAGCGGCGTCCCGCTGAGCGAAATAGCCAAACTGTAGTCACATGCCTTTCTTTCTTCATCCTTCGTTTTTCCACCTACATCGCACATCGAGATTCGAAATCAACTTAATCGTTACCTGTCCTCACTCGTTAACTCAACCCACCCTTGCCCACCCTAGTAAAGATATCATATAATATAACTTCCTAAACCTATGGTTCTACCTATGCACATAGTCACGAAGCAAGCATTTGATCCCGCCCACCCGAGCGGCTCGAATTGCTTGAGGATACGATCCGAGCTAACGCTCTGATCACAGCCCAACCTTTCCTATCATTGACAACAGTGCATAGCTTGAGACGAAGCTGGAAGTGTGTGGAAGCAAGCTATTACAGTTGATATTCTCATAACGCATAGCCTCCGGACTAGTGCTCGGGGATTTTCACACGATGTCTAATTGACCAGTAAATTAGCAAGGTGCTCAGAATTTTTCTAATTTACCCTCGTATTTTAAAGCTAATTAGGTATGGGCTAATTAGCGCTAATTAACCAGTAAATTAGCCTTAAAATACCAATTTTTATGTAAATTAGCCTCGAGGGCCGACTAACGATCACCGATCTGATATCACCAAACTGCCCAATCCTTATCCTTTGGAGCCGTCGGCATCGGCACTGAGGATGGTGGCGCCTTGGGACGATTACCAGGCTGATTCCGCACCACAGACGGTGTTGAATCAAGCAGATCGAGA